>BSBN01000991.1:5745000-6409964 GCA_027924645.1 Cunninghamia lanceolata
TAAGACCCTTCTTACCAATGTGGCCATATCTCAAATGCCATAACATAGTCTTTTCAATAGGAAGCTTAACTTCCAAAGCATGAGCACCCTTGGGTACACAAGATGCACTACCATCAGAATTTGTTACAAGAAATTTCTTCATTGCTTGTTTAGATGGTGGGGATGAAGTGACTGGAGCTCTTTTCTTCGAGTCAGAAGAACTATTGCACTATGAAGTGCATGCCTCCAGCTGAAACATAGTACCTCTCTGAGAACCCTTCGCAAGCACCATAGATCCTCTAGTCATCTTGCATCCATCCTTCGAAAAGACAACCTGCACACCTGCATCATTCAACATACTTACAAAAGGTGGGTTTATGCCAAGCCTAGGATGTGCATAACCCCAGTGATCCCCTTGACTCATCCATCAGGGTATTGGATTGAGACTCTTCCATGACCAACAATCTTTAAATGAGAATCATCACCCAGGTACACTCTTCCACCATCAAACTCTTCATACTTCATGAACCAGCTTTGATGCGAGGTCATGTGGAATGATGCACTAGAATCTATCAACCACACATCATCAGATGCATGGGTGGCCAGGGTTGCAATGAAGGCATCACCATCATCTTGTGATTTGTCAGAATCTAAATCTGGGGTATTCTTCTTTTTCTTTTTCTTTTCCTCTTTGCATTCCTTTCAGAAATGCCCAATTTTTCCATAGTTCCAATAGAAAGCCTTGGACTTTCTAGGAGATTCGGATCTCCTACATGATTTGGATCTTCCCTTCTTGGCTTTCTTGTCCTTCTTTTTCCCTTTTTCCTTGGGTCTTCCATGAACCACAAGAGCCTCTTTGGCTACCTCAGAAGACTTTCTCCATGTATCTCTTCAAATAAAAATGAAGATACCACTTCATCAATTTTGAAAGTGGATGTGGTGCTCCCAATAGCCATAACAAGATGATCCCATGAGTCCAATAAAGAACAAAGCAAGGTCATATAGCTATCCTCCTCCTCCATCTTCACACCAATGGATGTCAATTGTGAAAATAACATGTTGAAAGCATTCAGGTGATCTACAACAGATCCTCCATCCTCCATCCTTAGAGAGTACATCTTCTTTCTTAGAAAAAGCTTGTTCACTAGGGATTTAGCCTGATAAACATCTCCCAGCTTCTTCCAAAGGTCTTTCGTGGTCTTCTCATCATGGACATTCAACAAGATAGAATTAGCTAGACTGAGTCTTATGAGACCCTTAGCCTTCTGATCTTTGAGATTCCAACCAGCTTGTGTCATTGCAATTGGTTTTATACCAGATACGATTTCCCATAGGTCACGATCAACAAGCATGTCTTCCATCTTAAGTTTCCATAACTCAAAATTAGTGCCTTTGAATTTCTCCACCTCTAATCTTTTGGATGTGCCTACCATCTCTTTTCCTACAAAAAGATTATAGAATGCTTTGCACGAATATCCCACTGAACCTAAGATTAGCTCAAAAAACCCCTACCCAACAACTAGGACCAAAGGTGATCAATCTCTGATACCAACTGAAAGGAAGCTAGGTGTGTGGAAATCTCTTCCTACACTAATCTAATGAGGAGAGATGAGTGCAAATTATTTTCAACCTTTACAATTATAGTGTTATTAACCCAATAATAGAGATATTGCAGCAAACACATACACAAGATTGTAAGATAGAAGAAGAGAGAGAGAGACAAGATATATGGGGGGGAAACCCTTACGGGTGAAAAGCCCCACACTCCAAAACATAGCTCAAATGTATTATCTAAACAATGAGGTTTACAATATAGTTATAGAACCAATGCTCTTGCAGGAGTCTTTGACACTCGCATCTAGAGATAATATGGCAGCATAACAGTACCTGTCAATCACATAATACATCTCTCAAAAGCACATGTTTATATAGAAGATACAAGGCAAAAATGGCTCTATCTTGAGATGGGCGTCCAACATGGCCTCATGGCCCAAAATCCACACCTGGGGACACTTGTCCAACACTGTAGAATGTTCATGACACTTGTCATGTCACCCCATCCCAAAGAGGTCACCTATTCCCAAGTTGGGCAATGACAAATACTCTTACGACTGTCATAGAATCTGTCATAGTTGTCATATCTTACAGCTATAAGATAATCTATCACACACAAACTAAAAATAGCATATTCTCTTACAACATGTCATAACCCTCCTTGGGACACCCAAAGATATCTTCTTCCAAGATGCCTTGTGACACATGTCTTCACTGTCATAGAATCTTCCATTTACGACTCTTATGCATCATAGATTTGTCATAGGAATTTGTCATGACCGTTTCAGTCAATATTCCATTACACACTATCCAAGATGCTGACACATGGAAAAATATTCCTACCACTAAGTGGGATGTCTATCTCCTCATGTGAGGACAAATTTAAATCTTGTCACCTTCCATGTAGGATGACACATCATAGTGCCAACTCCCACAAGATGACAATAAGGATTTGCATCCTAATTACAATAATAGGCAATAAATAAATAAATACAATGAAATAATACAAGGAATTACCAAGGTTGAGACACCTTAATTCCCAACAATTTGTATAGGTATTGTTATGCTGTCAGAATTACTCCAGAAATGATATTTGTAGACTCCTAGAAGAACTGCATTGCAAGTGTAATGTAATCCTTTACAGTTTTGATAATACATTGTGCAGGTTTTGGAGTGTGGGGTTTTTTACCTGAAAAGGTTTTCCCCATAATATATCTTGTGTTTCCCTTGTATTCTTGTGTTGTGTTACTACTGTAATCTTTATGTTATATGTTTAATATTGCTGCAATTGTAACGATTTAAAAGAATTTGCATACTATTCCCTTCATTAGGTTGGTGTAGGAAGTGTGTTCTGCATACCTTACTTCCTTTCAATTGGTATCAGAGCTCACCTTTCATCCTAGTTGTTGAGTAGGGGTTTTTTGACCTAATCTTTGATTGAGTGGGAGTCTTGTAGAGTATTCTACAATCTTGTTGTAGGAAGGAGATGGCAGCCACATTCGGAAGGATAGATTTGGAAAAGTTTAATGGCAGCAATTTCAAGTTGTGGAAACTTAAAATGGAAGACAAGCTTGTTGATAGAGACCTATGGGAAACAATTTCTAGAACAAAACCAACAGCAATGGCTCAGGTAGATTGGGATCTCAAAGATGGTAAAGCTAAGGATCATGTGAGACTCTGTTTAGCTACTTCTGTCTTGTTAGATGTTCATGAAGAGAAGACCGTGAAAGAGGTATGGAAGAAACTTGGTGATGTTTATCAAGCCAAATCCCTGGTAAACAAGTTATTTCTGAGGAAGAAGCTCTATTCTCTAAGGATGGAAGATGGAGGATCGGTTGCAGATCACCTGAATGCCTTCAACATGCCAGTTGCACAATTGACTTCTATTTTTGTGAAGATGGAGGAAGAGGATCGTTGCATGACCTTGCTTTGTTCTTTTCCAGACTCGTGAGACCACCTTGTTATGGCCATTGGGAGTACTACAACCACCTTCAAGATGGATGAAGTGATGTCTTCACTATTATCTGAAGAAATGCGGAGAAAGTCTTATGAGTCGACTAAGGAGGCTCTTGCGGTTCATGGTAGACCCAAAGAGAAAGGGAAGAAGAAGGACAAGAAAATTAAAAAGGGTAGATCCAAATCTCACGGGAGATCTAAATCTCTTAGAAATTCCAAGGTAGTGTGTTCGAACTATAGTAAAACTAGGCATTTCTTAAAGGAGTGCAAGGAGGAAAAGAAGAACACCTCTAATTCATATTCTGACAAATCTCAAGATGATGGTGATGGTTTCATTGCTGCCTCGGCAACCCATGCATTAGAAGATGTGTGGCTGATTGACTCTGGTACTTCCTTCGAGATGACCTCACGTCAAAGTTGGTTCACAAAGTATGAAGAGTTTGATGGTGGGAAGGTGTACCTAGGTGATGACTCTCACCTAAAGATCATTGGATGTGGAAGAGTCTTGATATGATTCCCTAATAGACAGTAAAGGGGATCAATGTGGTTATGCACATCCCTGGTTTAGCACAAAACCTTCTTTCTGTAAGTAAATTGAATGATGCAAGTGTGCATGTTGTCTTCTTGAGTGGAGGATGCAACATGATAAGAGGAGCTATGGTGCTTGCTAAGGGTACTCGAAGAGGTACTCTATTTCAGTAGGATGCATGCACTACTTAGTGTAATAGTTCTTCTATTTCGAAGAAAAGAGCTTTAGATTCTTCATCCTCACCATTGGAACTAGCAGTAAAGAAATGTTTTGCTTCAACTTCTGATGGTAGTGCTTTCTAGGTACTTAAGGGTGCTCATGCTTTGGAAATGAAACTCTTGCTAAGAAGACAATGTTGTGGCATGAGAGACTTGGTCACATTGGTGAGAAGGGTCTTAGAGCCCTAAAAAATGAAAACATCATCAAGGGGTTAAATGATTGTAATCTTGAGTTTGACTTTTGCAAACATTGTGTATATGGAAAATAAAACCATGTTCAGTTTTACTCAAGTTCTCATAAGTCTTTTGGTGTGTTGGATCTAATTCATTCTGATGTGTTTGGTCCTGTGAATGTTCCTTCAATTTCTAAATCATTAGATTTTGTATTATTCATTGATGATTATAGTAGAAGGACATGGATTTATTTTCTTAGAAGTAAATATGAAGTCTTTAGTCAATTCAAAGAGTTTAAAGATTTTGTTGAGAATTATATTGCTAAAAAGATTAAGTGTTTGAGAAATGATAATGGTGGTGAGTTTTGTTCTGTAGAGTTTGATAAGTTCTGTAAAGAACATGGGATTGAAAGACATAAGACAACTCCATACACCTTGCATAAAAATGGAGTTGCAGAGAGGATGAAAAGAATGTTGATGGAGAGGGCTAGGAGTATGCTTAGTGGAGCTAGCCTTGAACAAACATTTTGGGCTAAAGTTGTAGCCACTGCTTGCTACCTGGTTAACAGGTCTCCTACTTTAGTGCTTGTTGATAAGACACCCATGGAGGTGTGGTCTAGTAAGAATCCCTCATTGAGATATCTTCATGTTTTTGGTTGTGAGGCATATGCACATGTGTCTAAGGAGAAGAGGTCAAAATTGGAGAACAAGGTAGTTAAGTGTATCTTCAATGGCTATTGTGTCAGTGTGAAAGGGTACAAACTTTGCGATCCTATAGCTGAGAAAGTCTTGTATAGAAGTGTTATTTTTAGAGAGGTAACTCATTCTCCTATTGTTTTACAGCCAGAAGAGAAAGAAAAGAAAGAGGATGTGGTTCAGTTTCCTACTACCCCTAAGAAGACTAAATTGAAAGACCCTGTTGGACTTGATGATGAGGAGAGCTCTAGAAGCTCTGAAAGTTTAGAAGAGGAAGAACAACCTCCACCTCAGCCTTTAAGGAGGTCTACATGAAATAGGAAGCAACCTAGTAGGTTTGGTTATTCATTGCTTAATTCTAGTTGTGCTTTTGCCTTGATTTCTAACACTGATGAGCCTAGAACTATGAAAGAGGATATGGGTATGAAAGATGTAGGTTCCTGGAAGGAGGCCATGGAAGAAGAGATGGCTTATTTGGAAAAGAAAAAAACTTGGGACTTGGTGCCTTTTCCTGATGGATGGAAACCTGTTAGATGTAAATGGGTGTTCAAGAAGAAATTTGGTGGAGATGGCAGTGTTGAGAAGTATAAGGCCAGATTGGTTGCCAAGGGGTATTCTTAGGTGGAGGGAATTGATTATGGTGAGATTTTCTCTCCCGTTACAAAGATGACATCTATTTGGTTCATGTTATCTCTTGCAGTAGCTTATGATTTAGAAGTGGAACAAATGGATGTGAAGACAACTTTCCTTCAGGGTGATTTGGAGGAAGAAATCTACATGTCATAGCCAGAGCACTACATGGTGAAAGGTAAAGAAAATCTGGTTTGCAAGTTAAAGAAATCTTTGTATGGTTTGAAATAGTCTCCTAGGATGTGGTACCAAAAGTTTGATGTCTTTGTGTTGAGTATTGGATTTCTGAGATCAAAATCGAATCATTGTGTGTATTTCAAAATTGACAATGATCGCATTCTCATTATAGCATTGTATGATGATGATGTTACTAATCAAGAATGGTAAAGGTTTGATTTCTGATTTGAAGTCTTATTTGTCAACACAGTTTGAGATGAAAAAATTAGGGGCAGCCAGGTACATTCTGAGGATGGAGATCAAAAGAGATAAAGCAAATAGAAAACTTTGGTTAGGCCAGAGTAAGTATGTTAACACTGTGTTGGAGAGATTCAATATGGTGGATTGCATACCGTCGACTGATCCTGTTACGATGGGGACAAAGTTATCTATTAATGATTGTCCAAAGTTGCCTTCTGAGATAGAGGATATGAGTAGAGTACCTTATGCTAGTGCAGTTAGCAGCTTGATGAATGCTATGGTCTGTATAAGACCAGATATTCCCCAAGCAATGGGAGTCCTTAGTCATTTTATGGCTAATCTTGGACTGGTACATTGGGATGTAGTGAAGAGAGTGTTTAGATATTTGAGGGGTACTTCTAAGCATTCCTTATGCTATCATGGTTATCCTATAGGACCTCAACATTCTGTGAGTATTCAAGGATTTGTGGATTCTAATTGGGTAGGTGACATTAACAGTAGGAGATCTACTAGTGCCTACGTGTTCACTATGTTTGGTGGAGCTATTAGTTGGATGAGTAAGTGACAACTTGTGGTTGCTTTGTCCATGATAGAAGTAGAGTACATGGCAGCAACTCATGCTTGTAAGGAAGCCATTTGGATTAAGAGGTTGTGTTCAGATATTGGTTTTGATGCAAGAAAGATTACTATATGTTGTGATAGTCAAAATGTGATTTGCTTAGCAAAGAATCCTACTTTCCATGCCAGAACAAAGCACATTGATGTACAGTATCATTTTGTTCATGATATGGTAGAATATGGGAAGGTGATATTGGAGAAGATTGACACTTTGAAGAATGTTGCAAATGCATTGACTAAACCTGTGGGCATAGATAAGTTCAAATGGTGTTCAGAGTCTATGGGCATCTTGGCCCCTAGCAGTTAAATCTTGTCATTCTATTGGCTTTTGCAAGGTGTTCAACAAGTGGGAGAATGTTGGGAATTAAGGTATCTCAACCTTGCAATTCCTAGCATTGATTATTAGATTATTTATTTATTTAATTGCCTAATTTTGTATTTACTTGCACATCATGTTTTATCATTTAGTTTGAGGTGGCATTGTGACATGTCATCCTACTTGTAATATGACTTGGATGGTCAAGTCAAGCACATGGATTTGGGCGTCCCATTTGAGGTGGCACTAATATGCCATGTGTCAGCATCTTGGATTATGACAGAGAAGTTATTTTGTATGACAAAATCTATGACGCATAAGAGCCAAGTATAGAGATTTCTATGACAAGTGAAGACAAGTGTCAGAGAGTATCTTTGCATGAAAGAAAGACATATTTGGGTGCCCAAGTTGGGTTATGACATTTTGTAAGAGGAATATGTTATATTTAGTCATGTATGATAGATTCTCTTACAACATTAAGTGTTGTCATGTTGCAGATTTTTATGATAGTTGTAAGATGTGTAAGAGCATATGTCATTGCCTATGTTTAGCCTTAGAGCACTCCATTCTTGGCAAGTCAAATCTGCCATGTATGATAGATGTAAGAGGGTGTATGCATGTTGTACAGGTGTCCTTTGATGTGGGAAATTGGCCATGTGGCCAAGATGGATGCCTACCTCTAGAAGCTTCTCAGTTTTGCCTTGTAACTATATATATTGTAGAGTTTTGGAGTAGTAGACATATAGTGTTTGTAAAGGTATTGTTATGCTACTAGAATTACTCCAGAAATGACATTTGCAGACTCCTGGAAGAACGTGCATTGCAAGTGTATTGTAATCCTTTACAGATTTGATAATACATTGTGCAGGTTTTGGACTATGAGGTTTTTTTACCTGAAAAAGTTTTCCCCATGATATATCTTGTGTCTCTTTTGTATTATTGTGTTGTGTTGCTATTGTAATCTTTATGTTATATGTTTAACATTGCTGCAATTGTAACAATTTAAAAGAATTTTCATACTATTCCCTTCATTAGGTTGGTGTAGGAAGTGTGTTCTGCATACCTTGCTTCCTTTCACTTTGGCCTTGCCAAATTTGGGCAAGTGATTCCATGTAGCAGTTGCATGTCAGCATCAAAACAAAACCATCTCACTCTAGCATCATGTATCCCTCCTACTTGGATTCATGCTTCATTATTCACCTAGGTCGACCCTACAAAGTTGATTTTTTAATTCTTTATCAAGCCCTCCTATGTCACAAATCGTGAAATCGAATAAAGATTTCTTACATCCATGGTGCAAACTTAGTCTATGCAAGTGAGCATAACTATTTGTAATTAGTGTGTTGCTTTACCCAACATCCCCTAGTTTAGGTACCAAGTTGATGTCTTGATAGGATAAAATCGTCACTATTAACTACTCCTGTTGCACATGTGTCATAGTGTGAACTTGGAAAGATGAATTGCCAATAATTATTATCCTCCACTCTTTATTAGAAAGCAAACTTTGGTAGTAGGTAATGCCACTACTAAGAATGATTTTTTTAATGGAAACAATTAGATTATATACATATTAGTAATTTTTCCATTATATTAAGAGGATATACTAAATAATAATTTAAATTAGATGGTATTTTAATTAAGATATTATTAGTAGGATTGAATTTGTTATTATTACTTGTCTTTCTCAATTATACTATTGTAATGATACTTATTTAATTGGTTATTAGCAATTGTACCTCTAAACTAATTATAAGTTAGTATTTTTTCATGTAAAACAAATTTTATCTTTTACAAAAATATTTAACAAATAATATTCAAAAAATAATTTATCAACAATGTAATTGGCTAATATATTTTAACTCTTGTTCTAATTGGCTAATATTTTTAACAAAATTTACATAAATCGAGAAGAAAATATAATTATTATATAGTCATTATAAGCAAGCACTAATAATGAAGGTGAAATAGCAAAGCTCCAGATTGGAAATAACAAGTGCTACTAGTGTGCAAAACAAAATAGTCTAGTATTCTCACCAAATCATTTTACACTTAGAAGATAAAAACTTGTTAAATTTGGCAACAATAAAACTCAAACAATTTCTTCCACCATTTCAAGTGCGTCATGTGAACACCCTACTCGAGGATGAATGAATTATTATAATTTTATATAGTAAATTATATATTATATTATAATTGTGAGTACTTGTCATGTGAGTATTATTTATACTACTTTGGCGTAAATCATAATTTATTTTATAATAACCACTATTATTGTATTTATATAAATTTGAGTTAATACACTTAATGTAAATTCAATCAAAGTGTAAAAGACGATATCCTTTTGTAAAGGAATTGGTGATTTGACATGCGCGTGGCCCCCAACCATATATATATATATACACTTTGACATTAGCACCAATGGATATATATATATATATATATATATATATATATATATATATATATATATATATATATATATATATATATTGGTAAGTACTGTCAAGGGAACAACTCCCATAAAATACGAATCCAAAAAGAGATTAAAAGCATGCCCTGGCAATAGGGGTGCAACACAAAATGACCCAAAAATGGGCAGTCCAAGCCAAAAGCATACATGATCATCATTAAATATTTTTCTTTTCAAATCTTAATGTCATTTGTATAGAGGGGAGAGATTTCTTTTGCCTAACTTTAGTCCAATCCTATTCTGTCTCAGAGGTGGAGTTAGGATCAGTACACTTTCTCCCATTCTTCACTGCATCGTTGCAAGTGGCTTCATGCATAAAAAATTACCATGGAAAAACTACGGGCCAGTGTTGAACACCATTTCTTTGTCATCCTCATATCCAAATTCTAAGATAAAGAACCCCTTCATGCATGGGTATATATTGATTTCATCTTCCAGATAATCTTTCCAATTCGCATCAATCCATGAATGTAGATCACAAAGTTTAGGCCAAACCTTCATAAATAGGCAAATTAGAGCATGTTTTGCCAAAAAATCTTATCTGTCATAGGCTCATTCATCAAGGAAAATCTCTTGAGCAGAGGCTGAATGCTAAACAACAAAGGGTGGGCTTATAGAAGTGCCACCAAAAGGCACAAGGGTGTCAGGTTTAGATGCACCAAATACCCCCAATTTGCTCATTGAGGAGAAGGGTGCTTAGCTAGGGCATCTGCAAAACTCTTCTTTGAGCCACCCCCTAATGAACAACCAAAACCTTTATTTGGAGTACCAGTCGCCACCGAGTGAGAAGCTGTCATTCAAATGCCACCATTGTCCAAACACCTACCAGCACCCACCGAGCGCTGAGAGTCTAGTTGGGAGCTTGCAGAGGATGTGGAGGTTGCAGGAGCTGAGGAAAATTTTGGAGCAGAGAGCGCTATCACTTCGATAAGATATATATATAATTCTTTTCTTATTTTTGCAAGTGGACCCCTTACAAATGAGTATAATAATTATTAAAAATAGATTCTATATTGTTAGAGTAATAGGTTTTTTACTTAATTAATTTAATCATATTGATTAATTAATTAAGTCACCTTTACTTTATTTCACTTAAGCTAAACTTAGGAATCTCTCATTAGAGTTTTCTAACTTGCAATTATAAAAGCAAGTGCTCTCATGTAATTCATCAATCCATTTCATTAATTGCATCCTTTTTGTGTAAATTGCTCTCTATGTTTTTTTCTCTTGTGGAAGGTTTCTTAGATTTTGCAGGCGTTCAGTGGGATCTATGAGGTTGGTTTATCAACTTCAACATGGTATCAAAGATTTAGATCTGCAAGCCCCTTCTCATATTTAGAGAAAATTTTGAGCAAGATCTTTTTTTTTGGTTCATTTTTGTGTAAAATGGAGTATTCCATTGGATTCAGAGCAGTCGAAATAGTCATATTAGTCTTTTATTTGGCTTGATTTGAGTTTCATAGGCCAGATCTGCAAGGGTTTCAACGGGTGCTTTTTTTTCTAGATCTAGAGAGTACCTACAATATTGGAGCATTTTGGGCCCAAACGGACCTCACCATTGCACTTAGAAGGCCCAAAAACCTTAAGATTGACTATCAAATCACCGAAAACAGAGCTCGGTGTTTTTGAGGCAAAAAAATTTTGCGACGCAAGTCGTATGGCCTACCCAACACACAACCCGAGGTGAAAATTTTTCAAAAACAAAAAAAAAATCTTGCATAAAAAAATATTTCCTTTTCAAAAATTATATTGCAAAAAAAAAAAAACCTATGCAAGTTTTTTAACAATTGTAAAAGCTTTTTATAAAAAATGTTTGAAAAAAAAAAGTCTTTGTACCTGCCCTGCGTAGGTACGTCCCTGCTGCTGTAGTACTATTTATCTCCTAAGTGGGGCTGCATGAGGGGGGGATGGTTTATCCCCTCCACCCCCTATTTATTTATTTTTTTTTTTAAATTAATATAAAAAATTCATTATTTTTTTATGTTTTTTTAAATAAAAAAACATACATGCACATGCAGCAATAAAAAAAAAATTCATGTTTTTTTTATTAAAAAAAAGCATGCAATTTTTTTAACTGTTTTTTTCAAAAAAACAAATTTGTAATAAATTTTTTTGTGTGTTTTTTTAAAATAAAAAAAACACATGCACTAAATTCCTGTCCCTGTTGGATAATTTTTTTGGCAGAGGGTTAATTTTATCTCTAGGGCAGATCTCTACATTTGGTGGTTTTTCCAAATCTGGCAGAGTTTTGATAAATTTGGTGGAGGTTGTTTTTTTGCCAAATCTACCCCTCTCCGTTGGGCTTTTTATTTTTGCACTCCATCTTCCAGAGGCCATATCTCGGTCATACGGTAGTATTTTTCAATGCAATTGTTTTTGAAAAGGGGTAGAATTTCGTGCTCTTCGTAGTGGTGTAGGTGATTTTTAGTTTTGACTTCTAGTATTTTCTAGAAATCAGTTTTCTCAGTGTTGTTGTTGTGCAGTTCTCATTTTGGAGACTTTGATGGGCCATATCTTCTACAAACGGACTCCTTTTTGGGTCCCTTTTTATTTAAAGTGCATGTTTTTCTGTGTACTTCATCATGATGATATCAGTTTACTCTCTTTCTATCAAAGAATTGTATTTTTAGCATGTGGTCCTTTTTTGGACATTGTGAGCTTCTACTGTAAGCACTTATCTTATGTAATGCACTGAAAGAAAGTGCTATTAGCATTGTACATGTATTCTTGAGATCTTGGACATCATTTTGTGCCTTATTGTACTTGCACTATGATATAAAGTGCCATGGGGGGTTGATGTTTGCCTTTTATTTTTCCATCACACCTTTGTCATGCATGTGTGCCTTGGTTTGCACACCCTTATATTTTCTGGTACTTTCATGTTTGCACATTCAGATGTTTATGTTTCTTCTACATGCACTTGTTGGTTTCACATAGTTTCAGTGTACCTGTCATGGCTCTCCCTTGTCCACATTATGGGGGGTTTCTACTATTGGTGCTAATGCTTACTTGGTTTCACGTTGGAGTGAGTTATGTATCTAGTATTTGTTCCTATGTACTAAGCGGACGCAGCATTTTGGTGAGATGGAACATCTACCATATGGACACTCTTGCATTCCTTTTGTGGAAGGCGACCTTCTATTTTCACTTGATCAGTTCATCAAACTTTTGGTACTTGTGCCATTTGTATCTTCAAGTTCCAGATGTTTTGCATTTGTTTGCCATCTGATTCAAGTAGTGTCATTGCGGGCACTCATGCATATTCTTGTCTTCCTGATTCTAATCTTCATCTTGTTTTAGAGGAGGTTCTTCTTTCAGCACTATAGCAGCCAGTCTTTGACAGTGTTTGCAGCTTCTTCATGCTTCAATGGAGTTCTTCATGTTCCTATTCTTTTGGGACATCCTTTGTGGAGGCTTCTTAGTCCTTCACTCTTTCTCTCTCTCTTGTAGGGAGGTTTGTTCTCTCTTTTGGGGAGGAGTTTTTCCCATGTAGTTTTCTCCTTTTCTTTGTTTCTGAGAGACTCTTTTGTACATGGGTACCTCATCAGGCCTAGTTGTTGAGACCCATCTTTGCTTTCATGCATTTGTCCTTAGTTTTTTAGCTTCTCCCTAAGTTCATATTAAGGGGGGTGTTAGAGTAATAAGTTCTTTACTTAATTAATTTAATCATATTGATTAATTAATTAATTCACCTTTACTTTATTTCACTTAAGCTAAACTTAGGAATCTCTCATTAGAGTTTTCTAACTCGCAATTATAAAAGCAAGTGCTCTCATATAATTCATCAATCCATTTCATTAATTGCATCTTTTTTGTCCAAATTGCTCTCTTTATTTTTTTTTTCTTGTGGAAGGTTTGTTAGGTTTTGCAGGTGTTCAGTGGGATCTATGAGGTTGGTTTATCAACTTCTACATATAGATATTATTTTATTGTACTTTAAAACTATTTAAGAATTATTTTATATTTATCTAAAGAGCTATTCTTATTTATTTAAAGTTTTTTTAGTTGGGCAAATGCTTTTGATCAGAGTTATGAACCAGGTACACGAAACAATAATATACATGCAACACACCATTCAGTGGTAACATGTTCTCAGGGGATTTAAACCTTGGTCTCCATCATGATAACCAAGTGGCTTAACTACTTGAGCACACCCCACACACTTTAGAAGTTTTTTTTATTTTCTTTATTTTCTTTAGATTTATTTTGTTTTACGTTAGAACTATTCAAGAATTATTTTATTTTATTTGCATTTTTTTCTTTTTTTTAATTTGAAGATCTATTAGTATTTACTTAGCTATATTGTTTGTTGGATTTGTTTTTAATTTTAATTTTTTTAATAGTTTTAAAATATATAATATATATTATATTTCAAGTAGGATTTAAAACTTTTATAGTATTAATAATTATATATTTTTAGTTATATAAAATCAATAAAATATTTATAATTTTTTAATTATTAAATTATTTAAAAATTTTAAATTAATATAATACTTTAAATACTATACCAAATATTTCTAATTTTTATCAGCTTACTAAAATTGCCATCTAATGTTAACATTTAGATTGTCTAAATTATGTTCTGAGATAGCTTCGTCAATGTCATTTGCAAGTCAAATCCTATAGACAAAACTCATTGAAGTTTAAGTTCACATCCATGGTATTCCAAATGGTTGAGCTTACATTATTTCTTGGCATTTTCTAGTGCTTCTTGGTTGGTCAAGTTCCAAATATGACAACCATAAATGTGAACACAATTTCATAGAGTGACTTGGATATTCCACTAAGTGGAGACCTTGCCCTCCCCTCACTTAGTGTAATAATGCAATAAGCAATAAAATACCATATGGTTTGTATTATCAATCAATAAATACAATCAAAACAACTTAGGTTTAATTTAACAATAGAAATTTGTCAATTATATTCAATTATAATGTATTATACTCAATAGACAATATCATCATTAGAAATTTCAAATTTTATTGTCCACTTCTATTCATAAGTTTTGTTTTGTGTACTAATATTAAGCCATTAAATACAAGTACTTTCACAGTTTATTTTGTTCCTAGTTCCTTTGTGGTTAATTTTTATGACTCTAAATTTATGACAACACTCAAATCACCGACATGAGTCTCTATGTTTCCCTCATCAACTTCATCATGAACAACCACAACACTTTATATTTGTTAGTGATTTAACTAGTTGTTATCAACTATACTTTCAACCATGTTACAATGTCATTACAACAATCAATATTTGTTTGTCTTTAACTAATTGTTATCAACTATACTTTCAACTGTTCAAAAATTAACTAATCAATCTACGAAGCCACTTTACTAAGGAACAAACTCAACTTCAACTCTAGTACTGGGGATTTGGCTATCAAACTCAAAATCAACCAATCAATCTATGAATAATGTTTACTAAAAAATCATTTGCTCATCAATATTTAACAAATATTTGTTCTAAGGAACCAACTCAACTTCAACTATGCTAGTCACAGTTGTGACTAGTAGGAATCAAAGTTCGAGTCCAACTTAGCCTTAACAACTATAATATTCATCGACCCTATAAAATTGTCATACATTTGCCTTGCATAAATTTGGTTCTAGGCCACCTTATGTCTTTGATTTCAAAGTGTTATCGAGATGACTTCACAGTTGCTTTGTCATAAGTCATCCATCGATTACAAAACAAATACTATTATTATAATACTTCAAAGGCAAGTACTCACCACTATGTGACACATTAATAACAAAAGGAGTCGCTCTGTAATTTAATGTTCCTCATTCTATATTCAAATGAGTCCCTTCATTTTTTAAGTGCATCAATCTATTCAATAAGTAGCATCCACCTTAGTTCAAATGAACATGCCATATTCATTAATCCCTCCGCTTGTTTTAAATCTTTCCACATAAGTAAATAAATTTGCTTGATTCCAAAGGTTATGATTTTTTTTTAATAAAATGGGATATTCAAACATGTATAATGTATTGATGATGCTCTCTGGAGATGTGTGGGAAATCTGATGATCAGGATTTGCCATCTACTGGTGTTGCTTTAGTTGCTTAGTGTTTTTTGGGCTTGGCCCCTCTATTTTATCATTTTTGTTTTGGACTTTGCTCAATTAAACTCTATAGATGTGTCATTATACCACCCTACACTTTTTTTTGAATATTATACTATTATTTCTTTATATAAGATTAATGGTAAATATTCATAAAAACAAGTGTAATGCAAATGCTGAAGTAGAGGTAAGAGTAAAGGGTGACATAGTGCTTTGAGAATTTGAAGACTTCAATTTTTGTCTCCACCTCGCACTTTGAACACAACTGAAATGAAGGTTTTTATAGTCGCTGAGCAGAGGAGATGACACCTTAATTTGACTCCACCTCCCGACAGTGGATAATGTTGACTGCGAGGTGACGAACAAGAAGATGACGTCGCAGTACAGTTCTCAGATTGCAGAATGAATATGATCTCAAACGACGTGAAGAGGAGTCTACATGTTTCTAATGGAAATGTTTAAGGCATCATGTGCTGCTGGAATTTCAATGGAGTGGATGAAAATTTTTGGTTTTGAGGTTTTCTCCGTTGTGTAGGATGTTCTATCAAAAGAAGCATAGGCCAAAGTTCATCATGGAGATTGTCTGTCGATGAAAGGGAACAAAGAAAAGGGAGTATAGGCGGCCAAAAGAAAGCACGCAGACTTTGATTTTGTCCATTCTTGGGCAGTCAAGCATGAAGTTTTACATAAAACTCTGCAAAAGATAGCAGTTTCCAAAGTTGAAAGTGAAGACTATCATGGGAGAAGAAATTCATGGTCGAGTCAGTGAATCTTTATCATGTTGGGAGGCCATAGATCATGAGGAAAAGATAAAAGATTGCAGAAACATGTAGTGCGTTTCAAAGGAATGCGTATTTTTTAACGGCTCATGCATGAATAATATCCTTTTTGAAGCAACTTCCTTCTTCCAATAGACCTGACGTGATAGATTTAAACATGGTGATTGATGCATGCATGAGTTATCTAGGTTCATGGATAGGAGACCCGAACCATGCTGAAGAAGGGTCGAAGGATTTTGCAAAGAAATAGTAGTTGCAATGGAGTTGAATGTCCAAGTTTTGTTGCAAAGTATTATGATGCAAATCAAGGTCCAAGGGATTTGACAAATCAGGTAGAAAAATAAACAATGCACAACAATAAAATAGAAGTTTCCTTTATTATTAGAAATTAAAATATTATAACAAGAGTCCAATGGTCTTCATACATGCCTTGGTTTAAGCCTTACAATCATTCCAATGGTCAAAGTAGACTATCCTAACCTTCCTGTGAAAACCCAAAACAATCTCCCTTTAAATCTAAAAGTTGGAAACGAAGCTACAACAGAAGCCAAAAACTCACTATGAAGAAGTCAACCTCTTTCAATATGAAAATCTTCTATTTATAGGCATTTGAGGTAGCCGCCACACTCATCACATGAATAGAACATGTGTCAGTCATCAATTGGCTCATGGATCAGCCATATAGGAGGTCAAATTTTGTTTTTGTCACTTTCTGGGTGCTTTCAGGCAGTACGATGGAAAAATGTGACCCATCGGGATATTGCAGGATTATGGGGGTCATCTTCATATTGTAGGATTTCAGAGGTCTACTGCATGTTGGAGGATTTCAGGGGTCTGCTGCATATTGCAGGATTTCAAGGGTCATCTTCATATGCGAGATTTCAAGGGTCATCTGCATATGTAGGATTTCAAGGGTCATCTACATATATCCTGATTGCAAGTAAAGTTTCACATATCATGTTGACACTCAAAGTTCTTCCTAAGCATAACTTACTCAATTTTTCCAAGAATCTCACCAAACTTAAAATTTTGGACACCTAATTGGCTCCTTAACAAGCTGAAGTCATCAATTGGACATGAACCAACTAAAAATTATTAGAAAACTTGATCATCAACTCATGTAGCACAATAAGAAGGAAACAAACAAGTAAAAAAAACAAAGAAATATTTTTTTGGTTGATAAGGATTGCTTGTGCACCCAGATGCTCCTACATCAAACATGTTGGCTAATTGAAATATTCCATGAGTTAAAAATTCATGAACATTTTGGTAAGCCTGGAACTAGAATTCTATACTTGGCTAGCTTTGCAACACTTAACCAAAAAGCTTCATCTATAGCTTTGTTCTTCCATTGGACCAGATATTCCATGTAGTCCTTTCCTGTGGTCTTCCTAGCCACTTGAGAGTTAATCACTTTGTTTACTTCTTCCATCTTATTTTTAGGTAACTGATCTAACAATCCTTGTGCATCAGACAAATGTGAGTGTTTACCCCCTTGTAAGATTGTCTCTCCTTCATGGAACTTATATAGATCAGTAACATTGAAAATAGAAGATATATCTATACCTGTTGGTAGCTCAATCTCATAGGTATTGGATGAGAACTTCCTCAACACCTTGCATGGGCCTATTTTCTTAAATTTCAACTTATTGTATGTTTCCTATGGGTACCTTTCTTTCCTCAAATGTGCCAAAACAAAGTCACCTACCTGGAACTCTTGTTCTCTCATATGCACATCAACATGTTCTTTGTATTTGCTAGCACTTTTCTCCAACTTTTCCTTTACCTCCTTGTGGAGCTCATGAATGTATTCTGCAAAATCTTCTGCTAGAACACTCTTCCTATTTGAATATGCACTATCTCTTAACTTACCAACACTTCTTGGGCTATACCCATAAACTATTTGGAATGGGCTCTTTCCTGCACTTCTATTCACTAAATTGTTAAAAAAAATTCTGCTTGTGCCAAGACAAGATCCCATTGATGTGGTTTGTCTCCCACCAAACATCTCAACAAGTTTCCCAAACTTTTGTTCACAACCTCAGTCTATCCATTAGTCTGGGAATGATAGGCTGAACTGAATCCTAATTTAGTACCCATCTTTTCCACAATGTATGCCAAAAATGGCCAACAAGCTTGGTGTCCCTATCTAAAAATATGCTCTTAGGTAGTCCATGTAGCCTGAATACCTCTTTGAAAAATAATGCAGCTATGTGGGATGCATCACTAGTTTTATGACATGGTATGAAATGAACCATCTTTGAAAATCTATCCACCACAACAAAAATTGATTCATTACCTCTATATGTTTGAGGTAGTCCCAAAACAAAATCTATACTTAGGTGCTCCCATGGTCTCTCTGGTATCTAGGCAATGGCTGATATAGTCATTTGTTTTGTCTTGCTCCTTTGGCATGCTAGAAAATTCTGCAACCTTGTACCAGTCTCTTCACACCAACACTCATTCCAAGCCAAAAATAACCATAATTCAACTATGCCAATGTCTTATCTATTCCAAAATGTCCACTCAAGGCTCCACTATGCTTTTCTCTTATTAGATTCTCTCTTATTGAACCTCTAGGTATACATAGTTTCTATCCTTTGAACCACAAGCCATCCTAGATGAAATATTCCAACCATGGAGTCATATCTCCCTCCACTGGATTTCTACTAGATGTCCATGCTTCCCTAAAATCAAGATCATCAAGATACAACTCTTTCATTGCATCAAAGCCAACAACATTGACCCTTAACTCATTCATCAATAAACACCTTCTACTAAGTGCATCTGCTACCCTATTTGACTTACCAATCCTATGTTTCAAGAAAAAATAATAACTTTGCAGAAACTCCACCCATTTCATATGCCTCTGGTTTAACTTACCTTGATTGTTGATGTACTACAACACATGGTAGTTTGTGTACAATACAAAATCATTTGATATCAAGTAATGCCTCCAATTCATCAAGGACTGCACTATAGCATAGAATTCTTGGTCATAAACTTGGTATTTCCTCTTTGCTTCATTTAATTTCTCACTGAAGTAGGAAATGGGTCTACCTTCTTGACTTAACACTCCCCCAATTGTACTACCATTGGCCAACATCACAATCCACTTGAAACACTTTGCCAAAGTCTAGAAATGCCAACACTAGTTGTTCTATCCTTTTTCTTCAACAACTCAAATCTCTTTTCTACTGTAGCTATCCACTAAAACTCTTTTCTAACACCCTTCATTGTCTTGGTGATTGGTGCACATATTCCACTAGAATTTCTAATGAACTTCCTATAGAAGCTTGCCAAACTATGAAAATTCTAGCCTCAAACATGTTTCTTAGTAAAGGCCAATCCATTGTTGCCTTAACCTTCTCAGGATCCATCTTCAACTCTTCTTCAAACACTACAAAACCTAGATATACTAGTTCTTTTAGCATAAAACTGCATTTATCTGGAAGTTTATCAACAACTTTTCTTCTTTCAACCTTTGCAAAATTGCCTTAAGGTGCAATAGTTGTTCCTCTTTTGATTTACTAAAAATAAGAATGTCATCCAAATAAACAATGACAAACTTGCCAAGAAACGGCTTCATTACCTCATTCATCAGTCTCATAAAGGTGTTGGGTGCATTTGTCAATGAAAATGGCATCACTAGCCACTCATACAGTCCATCCTTGGTCTTGAATGTTGTCTTCCATTCATCCCCTTCTCTAATTATGATTTGATGGTATCCACTCTTCAAATCAATCTTGTCGAAGTACTTTGCTCTACTCAAACAGTCCATCAAGTCATCCGTTCGAGGCAATAGAAACCTGTACTTAATGGTTATCTTGTTTATAGCCCTTGAATTAGTGCACATTCACCATTTCCCATCTTTATTAGGTGCCAATACAACAGGTACAACACATGGGCTAAGGCTCTTTCTAATTAGTTCCTTATCCAACAACTCTTGCACTTGTCTATTCACCTCTGCATTTTCCATTGGTGTCATTCTATATGGTGCCTTATTTGGTAGGCTTTCTCCTGATATCAATTCCATGTACTAACTTATGCTTCAAGCTAGAGGTAATCCATCAGGTAAGTCCTTAATTAGAATGTCGATCGATGAAATCATTCAAAATTTCTTGAACTTCTGCACAGGAACTTCTACCCCTTTCTTTGCTACCATAATTTTTGCAACCTAAGGTAGGAAGGCATAACATACTTTCTCCTTTCTGATTTACTTCAAAAACTATTTTCCAGTCACTAGACAAACCCTATTGGTTTTCTCAACCTTCTCATCCTTATCCTTCAAAGGATTCAACACATACTCAACCCCATCCTTCTTGATTTTAATGTAATTACTCTTGCCATCATGAATGACCTACCTATCATATTGGCAAGGTCTACCTAATAGAATGTGGCTTGCATCCATTGGCATAACATCACACTTTGTCTCATCATTCTCTCCAATTCACCCACCTTCTCCTCTATGCTAACATGTGTACAACATTCTCTTCAAGTTTCTAGAACCTCACTTCTCCATCATCTTCCTTGTCATTCTTTCTCTCCTCAACCACTCTCATGATCCAATCACGAGATCAAAAGGTAACAAACCCTTGTCTCCATTCAATCTTGTAGATGTCATATAATTGAAAAACCTACAACAAACAAACTCCCAAATGATATAATTGAGATCAATTATCATTTGATCTATAAACATGGAGGATATTCCTCATAATGACATTAGAAACAAATATGTAAAGAAATGACTTTAAAAAACCTCTCTATACACATACAACCACCTTAAATGCTTGTCAAAACAACATGACAATGATTCATATCAAGGAGTACTTCATATGGTCTCAACAAACTATTAGAAGCATGTGAGAAACATACACAACAAAATAGAAACATAATTTTCCCTAGAGAAAAACCTTGATTGGGTGAAAAACTCTAGCTCTAGAGAGTAAATACTCCCCATTCCATGTTCCAATTATGACAATCAACAGATGAGAAGATAAAAAATTTATAACTCTATGTATTCCATGTTTTGTCTACAAAGTGATGAAATCATTGGTTCTACCAATATGAAACCATCAAGATGTTTTCTCATTGACCACTTCATCTAAGCATTCTCCATAGTATTGGAGATATTTCCATAGTAGAGAGAGGAATCATTATGGCATATAGTGAATTTATCTCTTGCACAAATTGATGAACTTGCAAAAATAAGTTTCTCAAATTATTATGAGGTCTTAAACTATTCTTCAACACTCACAGATATGTGTCATACCATCCCTAATCATCTTTATCTATCATCACAACCCTTTTTCTAATATAACCCACCAAGAAGTGCTAATCTCCAATTCCTAGCGCCTTGCCAACCACCAATGAACATAGAACACCTTGACCCCGATGGTCTAATAGACTTTGATCCAATCTTTTAGATCACACACCCTATATAAAAAGATCTAATATCTAACTAGGCTCAATAAATGAAACCTAGATTTGATGAGTTGAGACTAAAATAAAAGATTGAGATCTAGGTAACTAGAATAGGGAAATAAGATAATTGAGAAGGAATAAGAAACTTATCCAGTTTTTGGAGTGTGATGTCGACTTTGAATTGTTCTATTGACTAATATATTGTGATAGATGATTGAAAACACATATTTTATATCAAAATAAGGATCAAGATCATAATACAAAAATATTGAGACTATTGAACTAACTAGGAGAGAGTTCAACCCCTGTAACCTAGATTTGGGACTAGGTCATCCGCACGACCTAGTCTAACTAGTGTGGTATTGTCCTCTACTACTAACCTACATGATTTTCTCACTAGCACTTGTACCTATGCTTGAAAATAGGGTGGTTTTCAAAAGCACCTTTAGGGGCTTGCTATAGATAGATGAAAGACCTTTGACTTCCTTGATAGTCTAAGTTAGGCTTTGTCATTGATATACAAAGATTGAATACATGCAAAGTAGAAATGCATAATTTCAATCCAACTTATGCAATTGAGACTATGATGAGATTAAGGCTTATGCACCTATGACTAAGTATTATTGTGAATGCTTTGTTCAAACAATTGATGAATCTTAATGACCTAGGATAAAGTCCTTAAATACAAGTCCTAAATGAAAAACTTGATATATTTAGCATGTAGGTTGATGAGATACTGATATATTCTAAGAAGTTGGCCTAAGAAGTGAGAGATTATAAAGTTCATATGAGTGAGATTAGACCGTGGGTGCGATCTAATCTAAGGGACATGACCATGGGCGCAAACTAGTTGAAGAAAACATAAACCCTACAAATTCAAACTAGTCTTAACTATGAAGATAGATAAAACAAATCCAAATAATAAATTTAAGATTAAATTCAATGAACATGCAATATAAACTAAGTTAAATATATAACTATACATTAACAACATCTACACAAAATAACATTTATAAATAAATAAATATACACTAAGATAACTCAATCATAAACTATGAACTTATAATATACTTCATATTTATGATCACACAACTCTAATTACATGCTTCTTCTTGGCTTTGCTTATCCACACACCCATTCCACCTTTTGATGGTGCAAATGCTAGTATACATAAAAGAAAAACAACAAAATGGAAATGGAATGCTTTTATATTCTATGATTTTAGAAATGAAAATGCTTAACTTAATTTTGGTTGTTCAACTAAGAAGCAAAGGCTTTTATGCTTCTAATGGATGATAATATTAAACCAAAATTAAAAATTAAAAACCACAGAAATCTCTACCTCTGAAAACTTAAATAGTATAGTATACAATCAAATCTCTTAGTTTTGAACGTGTCCGAATATAAGGCTTGATTCTTACATAAACAGCTCCAGAAAACTCACACCTACACCTGTCAGATGTCAGATGTGCTGGCTGCGTAAAACATTGCCACTGCTATTTCTTAAGTACTTCTCCACAGCTAGTTGTTGCAGAGATTTTGCAGTCAAGAATGGTCGCCAAGACATGTTTGGAGCAAGTACCTACACAGAAGAGATATATACGAAACTTCACAGGGCAGGATACCCCTACATATTCAGAATGAGTGAAACAGTGTACAAGGACCCTTTCGGCAGGGGAACATATTCCTGGCCACCCCGAATCCCCAGAAGAACAATCACCATTGCTTTCCTTTCGACCCTCGGCGTTGCAGGTTAATATATAACATACCGACTGTTTTTATTATTTATTATTATTTTTACAAAGTTTCAGTTTTTTTTTTCGACCTTTTTTAAAGCTATATTGGTTTGGGGTTTATGTAGGTTTGGGATGGCAGTTGTTCAGCCAGGAGCCATTCACGTAATGTTGGGTAAATGAGTTTTTAGATCTATACATGGTAAACAATGTTGAGCGACTTAGTTTTTAGTTCTACAGATGGTTTATAACATATGAGACTACCTCATAGTCATACTCTCGACAATGGTTTTATAATATATGAGACTATCTCATACTCGCAACACTATCATATTACAAATACAAATAATTTTAATCAAAACTTTTTGCTGTAAATGGTATGAAAGGGCACATAGTTTATATAATGTTTCAACGATGGTTTATAATATATGAGACTATCTCATACTCATATTCTCAAAGATGGTTTATGTTAATGATGTTTATAAGAGACTATCTCATGCTCTCATATGGTATTACTAAATTGTACAAATACAAATAATTTTAATCAAAACTTTTTGTTATTTCTATGTTAATTTGTATTGTGTAAATGGTATGAAAGGGCACATAGTTTACAAAATGTTTTAGCATCGCAAATTCTTTTTGATATGGTTTATGTCATTTGCAAATCATAAGTTTCCAACACAAGCATAATTTTTATTACATGACAAAGTACATGGGAAGGTGAAGGAGATAAAATGAATCTCATCTTGTGATGGTCTTCCAAAACCAATTAAATCTCCCAATCTCTTGTAGGAGTATCATTTAATGTTCTTGTCTTTGTGAAATAGCCCTAGGTTAAAAATACTTCTAATCTTTTATCTAAGAAAAGGCAGCTGTGATAAATGAGAGCAAGTAAATGAAACTTTCATTGAGTGAGAGATAAATAAGTGTAAAGTAAATTAATGCTTTATTATTATTGCGATGAATGAATGAAAAATATGAAAGTTCTATTATTGTGGAAAATGAAATTAAGTGATAAAGGGGGTGTAGATTAAAGTTTTATTTATTGAGAGTTTTTTTGGTAAATTAATTTAAATTAAAGTTTTATTATTTTGATGTCATAAATATATGATAAATAACAAGAGGTTAATAGAGTTTAGTTTTTTGTTGATTTTTTTTTTTGGTTGATTCTATTTCTGGATAAGAAAGATAAATTATAAATTATAAGAGGTTAGTAGGGTTTCGATTTTTATTTAAAAATAGATTTTTTAGTAAATTAAGTTAAATTAAAGTTCTATTATTTTAATATTTCATAGATGTTAATAGAGTTTAACTCTTTTGTTGATTTTTTTTGTTGATAAGAAAAATTATAAATTATAAGAGGTTAGTAGGGTTTAGATTTTTTGATTTGTTATTGGTTGATAAAAGAGTATTTCATTGTCTTAGTAAGTAATTAAAAATATTTGGATATCTAAATAATTAATCATAAAACAGATATTTCATAGGAAAAAACTCTTAAATGCTTTTCATGACTTTCATTTATGCAAATCCTTCGCTCGCCTCTGGTAAAAATGTCTGCTATTTTGGGGATACCTTCCATGGCATGGGCGGATCTGGACTTGGACCCTTAGACCTAGATGCCAGGGCCTGTTCACCCCATGCCCACGATCAAAAACCCCCACCCTGGCAACAAGCTTCGCACCTAGGCGTTTGGGTTCTCGATCATGGGGATCCCTCACAAGCTAGAGCCACCGTATCTGTGAGGGCTTCTACGTCAACTCTAGAAACTCACTCACCCAAGAGTCATCTGGCCTCTGAGGAGATTGATCTAGATTTGGTGAAGGCTAATGGCATGGTTTTGGTTAGGGTTCTACGAAACAACAATCAACCTACAAATTCCATGGGATCTGCTTCTGATTTGCCTGCTATTAAAATTTGCATGGATGAGGAGGTTGTTGAGCATGAAGAATACCTAAAAGAGCATGTGGTAATTTGAAGATTTTCCAAACTATGGCGCAAACTGCGTGAGCTTCATGCTTGGATCGAAGAACAATGGAAAAAATTGATGGAGGATGACATCTACATATATCCATGTGCCAAAGGTTTCTTTATTCTTGAATTTGAATCACTCAAAGATATGGAGTTGGTTTTAAAATCTAGTCCTCCAGTTTGTAAGGTGACTTTCTCTGCTACAAACCCTGGGTCCCAACTTTCGATTCATTCTCCTTTGCTCTCCTTTGGGTGTGCTTGCCATATTTGCCCTTCAAATTCTAGGAGATGAGCAGTCTCAAGGCCATTGGCAACAAAAGTGGGAAATATTATGGTGTTTCCAATGAGACCATCAAATACCATTGCACCACCTTTGCACGTATTCTTGTGGAAATGGATCTAACAAAGGATTTTCTTGCTAAAATTTCTCTCAAGGTGGGTTGTAGGAGATGGCGATAGCTTATTAACTATGAAAAGATCAACTTTAGGTGTAGAATATGCTTTTCCACTAGACATCACTTCTCCTAGTGTCTCAAAAAGAAGGGGTCAAATCTAGAAAGACTATCTTCGAGTGACAAACCCACTTGGTGGAAAGGCGCAGACCTTCATCACTATGTCGTGGCCCCAGAGGTGGTATCTAATGGGTCCCCTAAAACTATGGTGTTCTCTCCTGAGGCTAAGAAGGGTACACCAGGTGACGATCATGTGGCTATTTATAGGTCTATTTCTCCAATGTGCTCCTCTGAAATGAGGGATCCTTCAAATTTTGAAGTCAAGCAGAAGCTAGCAGCCTCGCAGGATGTTGACAATGTTTCTAGGTCTACATCTTGCGCCTCTAAAGTGATGGTTCCTATAAGTCCTGAAAGTAAGCAAGATCCCACCATGAAGACATTAGTTGGGGATATGGAGAAATCCATGGAGGAGTTTCTTCACGCCTCATCTCAGCATGAGTAAGAATGGATTGTAGTTAAAAATAGAAAGACTTCCTCCTAGAAAGGGGGAAAACTTCAAATGTCTCGAAGATCATCCTAGAAATGGATTGTTCGTCAAGGTGGTGAAGCATAATCCATCTAGGAGGGTTGTTTTATTTTGATTTTGGCACCCCGGGGCTCTTAGGGCATGCAGTACTTAAATGAATTTTGTTGGCGAGGTTCCCTTAACTGCATTTATAAAATGGGACATGTCCCCTCTGACAGTGCTTACCTAAAAAAAAAAATTAATCATAAAATATTATCATAATTATGTATGTGTAAAAGTGATCATAAGGATGTTATTGAGATGGCTCTTATCATGAATATAATTATGAAGTCATATAAATAGCTACATTAGAAAATGGACTCATGAGAAGTTAATTGAATTAACTATTGTGCCCTACTCATGTCTCAAAAATGTGAATCTCCTTTTTGTTTTTCTTAGGTTTAGTTTTCTATCTTGTTTTTTCTTCTTTCTTCCCTTTTTTATCAGAGAAGTGCATTCTAAGTTTTGAATGGTTTTGGACTAATTTATTATGTGTTTGAGGAGTTGTAGACGGTTTGAAGTATATTTTCCTTTGTCAAATTTTAATTCATTACCTTTTAGTAAAGTTGTGGATTTTGAACCTACAACCGAATGAAGGATTTAAGCTTGCTACTAGATGCCATGTTTTCTGGTTTTTATCTTGTCTACTTGATTTTGCTCATAAGCTTTGTTTTAGTGTTAAAATGACTTATCTAATGGTTTGTGGATATTCAACTTAGTACTTCAAGATGTTTTACTAGTATGTTGTGTCTAGTTCCCTATTGTTTTTTTGTGAAGTCATTTTTTTAACATTGAAAATTCTTACAAAATTCATTGCAAAATTCCTACTTGATATTGAATATGTGTATTTTATCTTGTTGATTGAATGTTCCCTCCTCTTCACTTTTCCTACAAAGTTTTGTAATGATGAAAACCTTTTGAAATTAGTTTGTGAGATCTTGACATAGTATTGCATGTATCATTTTGCTTCTTTAGTTAAAGTTCTTATCCTCTTCAGTTTTTTCACAACACTCATTTTAATTTTGGAAAATCTATGAGTCTTTGTGTTGTGGAATTTAGTATTGGTTTAGGATATGTTGGGGTTACATTTTGTGTCTAGATCTCTTCATTATTTCTACAGGTGCCTTTGTGAGGAAGGATTACTATTGTTAAGTTTTGTCAATTTTGTAAAGATTTCTTGACTTATTGTAGGACATATTATGATTCCAATATTTGCATCTCATCACAATTTCCACAAAGTGAAATCTTGTATACATCAACCTTCACCTACTTTTTTGCCTACATTAATGGCGATGTGTATTAGGAATCTGGTCAATGATAAGTTTAATTTAAATGTTCATTTCAACACTTTGCATACAAATTCCTCGAGCTCTAATGACTTGAAACCCTCATGCAAAAAAAATTGAGCTACATTAGAATTTTTAATGAATCCAATGACATTTTCTCATATCAGTGCAATCAAATTCACCTAGCAAAGATTGGCTACAAACTAGGGCTTCTCAAACTCACAAATTCATTATCTTCCTCAAGCTTTTGGGTCTAAGTAGGTGGTTTTCCCCTTCTCAAATGTGGTTTTAAAAACTTTACATAGCTAAAAGATTGAAAATATGAAACCCTTTCGTGTTGTTGAAGTGAAATTTCAATTCTAGATTAAGAAAAAATTTGGTAGGATTGATTTTCATCCATCTGATTAAACTTGTGCATACCATAGTTGAGAATAAACCTAACCCTAGTTCAACCAAAAAATTAAAATGAGGATTTAGGGATAAATGGCTAGGTCAATAAATTTATAATTCATGAAAAATATTTAGTATTAAGATTTCCTACCCTAGGTCAAATCCCTACAAAATTAAACAAATTCAAAATACACTTTAAACTCAATTTTAGTTGTAGGATATCCTAATAGGATCAAAGTATTTAAGTTCATATTTTATATCTTGTCCTTGTAGGTTTTTCTACATTCGCCTCTTGAAAATCTTAATAAGTTGATAGATGCAGAAGATTAGTGTAGGATTGAAGTTCTTAGCCTTTAAAGAGGCATATCCTAAAGTATCAAAAATCCCTAAAGGCTTAGTGAAATCCATTAAAATGAATTGAAAAATTTTCATATTGAGGTGAAGTGTAAGTTTTACATTCATATCCTATTCACTCTATCTTTTTCTATAGGATTCATGTTTGAAATTGAAATGTGACTTTTAGGTGACATCCATAACTTGTTGATTCTCTCGCATTTTGAAGAAAAGAATATAAAGTAAAACACTCAGTAAAATTTTTAAAGAAATTATTATGCAAAATTTTATTGGACAAGAGGATATTTGCAATCACTTTTTCACTTCCCATCTGGTATAGTTTTTTTACAAATTCTTATGATGTTTAAATAAAAGGTAAAATTGAATTATGGACTTTCAATCAATAATCAGATATTGCAATATGAAAACATGAAATCTAATAACTGTTTCTATTTCTGCATTTTATTTAAGAAAGTGTGTTTATTCATGAGGTTTAGAAAATATGCATTAATTATTTTCCAAAACCTTCTTGTACTACAAGATATGTTAAATTAGATGTTATATCTACTTCCATATCGGTTTTCCACAAAATTTCATTTTACAAAGCATTTTGTAAAGAGTTTATTAGGTGCAGAATATCTTTGAATTAAAGGGTTTATTAAGTGAAAATATGATGTACGGTTGTCCATGGAAAACTCATAAAATTTGTTAAATTGTGTATAATAAAAATTGTTTGAAATTTTAAGGTTCTTATTGCTTCTTTTGGTCTTGTAGGGTAATGTCAAGAGCAAAGAAGATGAAGTACAAGTTCAAGGGTATCACCTCAACTTTAAAGATTAGTACAACTTGGGATGATATATTAGATATAGATCTTGGTCACGTAGAGTTAGAAGATTTCAAGAAAAGAATGTATGGAGAGAATCCTACCAACAGGGGAAAAAATAGTTAACAATGGGATAGCTCAAGCTACAAGATTCCCTACATTAGTGCAATGCCTAGAATTAGTGATTGCTTGTATAAAGAATTACCATGCTAGAGTGAGGAGGATTGTGATAGATGACAAAAGAGTGTTAGTTGATCTTCATCTTTCTAATAATTCCATTGTTGAAGCCTTTGATATTCCATATCATCCAAAAATGGTGAATCTAACTGAAGATCAAGGATTGGTCTATTATAATTAGGATCTTGAAAAGTGTTTAAGGTCAATTAACTCAAGATAGATGATAATCCCCAAGCCGAATATTTCTAAGTTTCCTAAACACTCCTCAAAATTGACATTACAATTTAAATTAGTGATATGGTGACCCTAGTGAACAAAATCATAGGATTATTGACTACTTCTACCTTTTTCCCATGGATGTTCAAGTTTATCCATGAACTGTTGCAGAATAAAGAGATGATTAGTTGGTCCCACATAACAAGTGATAATTTATATGCTTAGTTAACTAAAGTTGTTAATTTATTAGGCCCACCCTTGTGCGACTAGATTAGTTGTGCACTATTAGACCAAGTTGTTTTGCTAAATGCAGTGTCAAAAATTGGTGCCGCTTACAATCTCACACTAGGTTTGGTGCTCGTTTTAGCATGTATGTTTGTCTCTGCTTGATATATGCATATTTCACTACTTTTCCAAGAAACAAGGTTAAGTCCCTTGACAACTGGCATTTCAAGAGCAAATTCCACCAAGCACTAGTGGTGAGTGCTAGTGTCTTTTCAGTTTGCTCCAAAACATTTTGAATTGGATTGTTGGCCTTGTTGCCTTGAGTGATGCACCTTGTTAGCCTTACCCAATTGGGCCCTCAAAAAGTACTGGGATTTATATATAAACAACCCTCTTTCCCTCATTTGGGGGATGCAACTCCTCTATCAACAAGCTCTCTCTCTCTCTCTCTCTCTACAAGCTCTCTATTTGTGAAGACTATTGTTCCATGCACTAACCCTTGTAGGTCTTTGAGGAAGCTTCTTCCTTCTCCTATACAAATCCTTGTGGGTGATTCATGTTGCGACATCAATCCAACAAGGGTTTCATGCTTATAGTAATATCATTTCATTGGTATTTGTTTACTGTACAATCTTTATCACTTGATTTGCCTCTACTCATCGCGAACATGCACTCTCTATCATTATCATCATTGTTGTTGTGGAGGTGGGAACACCAACATGGGGTTTGACTGAGGCAAGCCCCAATACAACATAACCATTTTTCCTCTTTTGCACGTGTAGATTCAAATTGGGAGTTTCAGGCATTGAGAAGTGATAGGAAGACGGAAGGATCTGTGATAAAGATTGTCAATGGAAGTTCAGACAAAACCCTAAAGACACTAGCGCCCAACGCTTGTGTCCTACCCAAATTTCTCCTACTTCCGGTGCCAGGTTCCCTCAGATTTGTTCACTTTTGTCTTGCACTTATTTTTTGTACCAAACCAGGTAAAGACACTAGTGTCCAGCGCTAGTGTCCTACCTAGTTTGGCTCTGCTTCTAGTGTCAAGTTCCCTCTAATCTACTCTTCTCCATTCTGCTCTTATTTTCTGGAAACTGTAATAGTCATCTGCACATTTACTCAGTTAAATAGTTTGGTCTACACATTGCTTAATTTAATCAATACATTTGTCATCAACCTTTTGATATTTACAACAAAGGAATAGAGCCCCCACCAACATAGCTTGGCTCTTCTCTAGGGACATCAACCAAGCCTAGAGCCATTGGTGGTTTGTGTTCCAATGTTTGATAGGAAAGATTGATCTAGTTAGTTCATAATTGATTAGACTCTTTTCCCATATACAAAGATTGAATACATGCAAAGTAGAGATGCATAATGTCAATCCAACTTATACAATTGAGACTATGATGAGATTAAGACTTATGCACCTATGACTAAGTATTCTTGTGAATGTTTTGTTCAAACAATTGATGATTCTTGGCTTAGCTGAGATTTGCTTGTTTGGCTAAGCAGCAAAGGCTTTTATTCTTGTAATGGACGATAATATTAACCCAAAATAAAAATTAAAAAAAACACAGGAATAGAGCCCCCACCAACATAGCTTGGCTCTTCTCTAGGGACATCAACCAAGCCTAGAGCCGTTGGTGGTTTGTGTTCCAATGTTTAATAGGAAAGATTGATCTAGTTAATTCATAATTGATTAGATCTCTTTTCCCATATACAAAGATTGAATATATGTAAAGTAGAGATGCATAATGTCAATCCAACTTATGCACTTGAGACTATGATGAGATAAAGACTTATGCACCTATGACTAAGTATTCTTGTGAATGCTTTGTTCAAACAATTGATGATTCTTGGCTTAGCTGAGATTTGCTTGTTCGGCTAAGCAGCAAAGGCTTTTATTCTTGTAATGGACGATAATATTAACCCAAAATCAAAAATAAAAAAACACAGAAATTTCTACCTCTGAAAACTTAAATAGTATGATATACAATCAAATCTCTTAAGTTTTGAACGTGTCCGAATATAAGGCTTGATTCTTACATTAACATCTCCAGAAAACTCACACCTGTACACCTGTCAGATGTCACATGTGGTGGCTGCGTAAAACATTGCCACTGCCATGTCTTAAGTACTTCTCCACAGCTAGTTGTCGCAGAGATTTTGCGGTCAAGAATACTCGCCAAGACATAGTACACAGAAGAGATATATACCAAACTTCAGAAGGCAGGCAGGATAGACGTACATATTCAGTATGAGTGAAACAGTGTACAAGGACCCTTTGGGCATCCCCAGAAGAACAATTACCATTGCTTTCCTTTCGACCCTCGGCGTTGCAGGTTAATATATAACATACCGACTATTTTATTATTTATTATTTTTGCAAAGTTTCAGCTTTTTTTTCAACCTTTTTTAAAGCTGTATTGGTTTGGGGTTTATGTAGGTTTGGGTTGGCTGTTGTTTAGCCAGGAGCCGTTCTCGTCGAGGCTGGAACCCTTGACGTCTAAAATGAAAAAATTGATGAGAGGGACAAGGGTTCCCACCGTACCCACGGAGAAAGATGAAGGCATTCATGTTGACGGACCAGTTGAGCCGTCACATCCCAAGTCTACACCTCTCTCTACAACCGGCATACCCCGTGGCCAGGCCGAGGGTCGTAATATTCAGGGCGTAGAGCGCTGAATTGACCTTCTCAGAGTTTAAAGAATCTGTTTCAATACTTTGGCAGCTCATAGTCAGGAATGATAGCTAAGGAAGGTAAGGTAAGGTCTTGTTTATAGTCTATCATGTTGGGCGACTTAGTTTTTAGATCTATACGTGGTAAACAATGTTGAGCGACTTAGTTTTTAGATCTACAGATAGTAAATAATATTGAACGATTTAGTTTTTAGATCTACTCATAGTTTATAACATATGGGATTACCTCATAGTCATACTCTCAACGATGACGATGGTTTTATAATATATGAGATTATCTCATTCTCATATTCTCAAAGATAGTTTATCTCGATGATGTTTATAATATATGAGACTATCTCATACTCTCAACACTATTGTATTACAAATACAAATATTTTTAATCAAAACTTTTTGTAACTTCTGTGTTAATTTGTATTTTTGTAAATGGTATGAAAGGGCACATAGTTTACATAATGTTTCATTAACGATGGTTTATAATATATGAGACTATCTCATACTCATATTCTCAAGGATGGTTTATGTCAATGATATTTATAACATATGAGACTATCTCATACTCTCAACATTATGGTATTATTGAACTTACTCTCAACATTATGGTATTATTGAACTGTACAAATACAAATAATTTTAATCAATCAAAACTTTTTGTAATTTTTGTGTTAATTTATATTCTGTAAATGGTATGAACGAGCACATACTTTTGTGTTAATTTATATTCTGTAATACTTTTGTGTTAATTTATATTCTGTAAATGGTATGAACGGGCACATACTTTACAAAATGTTTCAGCATCGCAAATTCTCTTTGATATGGTTTATGTCATTTGCAAATCATAAGTTCCCAACACAAGCATAATTTTTATTACATGACAAAGTACATGGGAAGGTGAAGGAGATAAAATGAATCTCATCTTGTGATGGCCTTCCAAAACCAAATTAAATCTCCCAATCTCTTGTAGGAGTATCATTTTATGTTCTTGTCTTTGTGAAATAGCCATAGGTTAAAAATACTTCTAATGTTTTATCCAAGCGAAGGCAACTATGATGAATGAGAGCAAGTACATGAAACTTTCATTGAGAGAGAGATAAATGAGTATAAAGTAAATTAATGCTTTATTATTATTGCGATGAATGAATGAAAAATATGAAAGTTCTATTATTGTGGAAAATGAAATTAAGTGATAAACGGGGGTGTAGATTAAAGTTTTATTTATTGAAAGTTTTTTTAGTAAATTCATTTAAATTAAAGTTTTATTATTTTGATGTCATAAATATATGATAAATAATAAGAGGTTAATAGAGTTTAGTTTTTTTTTGGTTGATTCTATTTCTGGATAAGAAAGATAAATTATAAATTATAAAAGGTTAGGTGGGTTTCAATTGAGTTTTTTTAGATTAATTTAAATTAAAGTGTTATTTTGATATTTCATAGAGTTGACTATGAAAAGATCAACTTTAGGTGCAGAATATGCTTTTCTACTGGACATCATTTCTCCTAGTGTCTCAAAAAGAAGGGGTTAGATCTAGAAAGACTATCTTCAAGTGACAAACCCACTTGGTTGAAAGGCGCAGACCTTCATCACTATGTCGTGGCCCTAGAGGTGGTCTCCAATGGATCCCCTAAAACTATGGTGTTCTCTCTTGAGGTTAAGAAGGGTACATTGATTGATGATCATGTGACTATTTCTAGGTCTTTTTCTCCAATGTGCTCCTCTGAAGTGAGGGATCCTTCGAATGTTGAAGTTAAGCAGAAGCTAGCAGCCTCGCAAGATGTTGACAATGTTTCTAGGTCTACATCTTACGCCTATAAAGTGATGGTTCCTATAAGTGTTGAAAGTAAGCAGGATCCCACCACGAAGACATCGGTTGGGGATATGGATAAATCCATGGAGGAGTTTCTTCATGCCTCATCTCAGCATGAACAAGAATGGACTGTAGTTAAAAAAAGAAAGACTTCCTCCTAGAAAGGGGAAAACATCAAATTTCTCGAAGATCATCCAAGAAAGGGATTGTCTGTCAGGGTAGTTCAAAGCATAATCCATCTAGGAGGGGTGTTTTATTTTGATTTTGGCACCCCTGGGCTCTTAGGACATGCAGTACTTAAATGAATTTTGTGGGCGCAGTTCCCTTAACCGCATTTATAAAATGGGAGTTGTCCTCTTTGATATTGCTTACCTAAAAAAAAAAATAATCATAAAATATTATCATAATTATGTATGTGTAAAAGTGATCATGTAAGGATGTTATTGAGATGGCTCTTATCATGAATATAATTATGAAGTCATATAAATAGCTACATTAGAAAATGGAGTCATTGAGATGGCTCTTATCATGAATATAATTATGAAGTCATATAAATAGCTACATTAGAAAATGGAGTTATGTGAAGTTAATTGAATTAACTATTGTGCTCTACACACATCTCAAAAATGTGAATCTCCTTTTTTTAGCTTAGGTTTAGTTTTTTATCTTGTTTTTCTTCTTTCTTCCCTTTCTTTATCAAAGAGAAGTGTATTCTAAGTTTTGAATGGTTTTGGACTAATTTATTATGTGTTTGAGGAGTTGTAGATGGTTTAAAGTATATTTTCCTTTGTCAAATTTTAAGTCTTTACCTTTTTGTAAAGTTGTGGATTTTGAACCTACAACCGAATGCGGGTTTTTACCTTGCTACTAGATGTCATGTTTTTTGGTTTTATCTTGTCTACTTGATTTTTCTTGTAAGCTTTGTTTTAGTGTTAAAATGACTTATCTAATGGTTTGTGGCTATTCAACTTAGTACTTCAAGATGTTTTACTAGTATGTTGTGTCTAGTTCCCTATTGTTTTTTTGTGAAGTCATTTTTTGTAACATTGAAAATTCTTGCAAAATTCCTACTTGATATCGAATATGTGTATTTTATCTTGTTGATAAAATGTTCCCTCCTCTTCACTTTTCCTGCAAAGTTTTGTAATGATGAAAACCTTTTGAAATTAGTTTGTGAGATCTTGACATAGTATTGCATCTATCATTTTGCTTCTTTTGTTAAAGTTCTTATCCTCTTCAGTTTTTTCACAACACTCATTTTAATTTTGGAAAATCTATGAGTCTTTGTGTTGTGGGATTTAGTATTGGTTTAGGATATGTTGGGGAATACATTTTGCATCTAGATCTCTTCATTATTTCTACAGGTGCCTTTGTGAGGAAGGATTACTATAGTTAAGTTTTGTTAAATTTGTAAAGATTTCTTGACTTATTGTAGGACATATTATGATTCCAATATTTGCATCTCATCACAATTTCCACAAAGTGAAATCTTGTATACATCAACCTTCACCTACTTTTTTTCCTACATTAATGGTGATGTGCATTAGGAATATGGTGAATGATAAGTTTAATTTAAATGTTCATTTCAACACTTTGCATACAAATTCCTTGAGCTCTAATGACCTGAAACCCTCATGCAATAAAATTGAGCTACATTAGAATTTTTAGTGAATCCAATGACATTTTCTCATATTAGTGCAATCAAATTCACCTAGCAAAGATTGGCTACAAACTAGGGCTTCTCAAATTCTCAAATTCCTTATCTTCCTTGAGTTTTTGGGTCTAAGTAGGTGGGTTTCCCCTTCTCAAATGTGGTTTTAAAAACTTTACATAGCTAAAAGATTGAAAATATGAAACCCTTTCGTGTTGTTGAAGTGAAATTTCAATTCTAGATTAAGAGAAAATTAGGTAGGATTGATTTTCATCCATCTAATTAAACTAGTGCATACCATAGTTGAGAATAAACCTAACCCTAGTTCAACCAAAAAATTAAAATGAGGATTTAGGGATAAATGGATAGGTCAATAAATTTATAATTCATGAAAAATACTTAGTATTAAGATTTCCTATCCTAGGTCAAATCCATAAAAAAATAAACAAATTCAAAATGCACTTTAAACTCAATTTTAGTTGCAGGATATCCTAATAGGATAGAAGTATTTAAGTTCATATTTTATATCTTGTCCTTGTTGGTTTTTCTGCATTCACCTCTTGAAAATACAGAAGATTAGTGTAGGATTGAAGTTCTTAGCCTTTAAAGAGGAATATCCTGAAGTATCCAAAATCCCTGAAGACTTAGTGAAAACCATTAAAATGAATTGAAACTTTTTCATATCGAGGTGAAGTGTAAGTTTTACATTCATATCCTATTCATTCTATCTTTTTCTATAGGATTTATGTTTGGAATTGAAATGTGACTTTTAGGTGACATCCATAACCTGTTGATTCTCTCGCATTTTGAAGAAAAGAATTTAAAGTAAAACACTTAGCAAAATTTCTAAAGAAATTATTATGCAAAATTTCATTGGACAAGAGGATATTTGCAATCACTTTTTCCTTTCCCATTTGGTATAATTTTTTTACAAATTCTTATGATTAAATAAAAGGTAAAATTGAATTATGAACTTTCAATCAATAATTAGATATTGCAATATGAAAACATGAAATCTAATATCCGTTTCTATTTCTGCATTTTATTTAAGAAAGTGTGTTTATTCATGAGGTTTAGGAAATATGCATTAATTATTTATCAAAACCTTCTTGTACTACAGGATATGTTAAATCAGATGTTATATCCACTTCCATATCGATTTTCAACAAAATTTCATCTTACAAAGCATTTTGTAGAGAGTTTATTAGGTGTGGAATATCTTTGAATTGAAGGGTTTATTAAGTGAAAATATGATGTATGGTTGTCCATGGAAAAATCATAAAATGTGTTAAATTGTGTAAAATAAAAATTGTTTGAAATTTTAAGGTTCTTATTGCTTCTTTTGGTCTTGTAGGGTAATGTCAAGAGCAAAGAAGATGAAGTACAAGTTCAAGGGTATCACCCCAACTTTAATGATTAGTACAACTTGGGATGATATATCAGATATAGATCTTGGTCATGTAGATTTAGAAGATTTCAAGAAAAGAATGTATGGAGAGAATCATACCAATAGGGGGAAAAATAGTTAACAATGGGATAGCTCAAGCTACAAGATTCCCTACATCAGTTCAATGCCTAGAATTAGTGATTGCTTGTATAAAGAATTACCATGCTAGAGTGAGGAGGATTGTGATAGATGACAAAAGAGTGTTAGTTGATCTTGATCTTTCTAATAATTCCATTGTTGAAGCCTTTGATATTTCATATCATCCAAAAATGTTGAATCTAACTGAAGATCAAGGATTGGTCTATTATAATTAGGATCTTGAAAAGTGTTTGAGGTCAATTAACTCAAGATGGATGATAATCCCCAAGCCAACTCTTTCTAAGTTGCCTAAGACACTCCTCAAAAGTGACTAAATTACAATTTAAATTAGTGATATGGTGACCCCAGTGAACAAAATCATAGGATTACTAACTACTTCTACCTTTTTCCCATGGATGTTCAAGTTTATCCATGAACTATTGTAGAATAAATAGATGATTAGTTGGTCCCACATAACAAGTGATAATTTATATGCTTAGTTAACTAAAATTGTTAATTTGTGAGTCCCACCCTTCTACGACAGGATTAATTGCACTATTAGACCAAGTCATTTTGCTTCACCCAAGCTAAGGGTCCAGTCTATGGAATTGTAACCTTATCTAAGAGACAATATAGTGTTGTTGTGATCCATTTATAAGGTGGTGGTGTTAATTTTTGTATGCATAGGTGATGCACACCCTAGCTAGGATTGATTGGAATATCACCTATTTGTGCTTGAACCGGATCCTTTAGTGTTTTAGTGTGAGGCCACTTTTGTTGCACTTCCTATTTTGATTATGAGACTTGAGATTCAGATTATATTTTGACATGTGGACATTTTGAGGACTATTGATCCCATATATTTAGACATTCGATGACCTTATTTTATACTTTGATTAGATAGATGAGTTATATTATGGTGATGCTATATCTTTACATGCTAGATTATATTTTGATTCTATGATGTTGAATGTGATATTATAATTGATGCAATTGAAATGGTTTTGAATTGATGGAATGCTATGTGATTTATGATTTCATGATCCTAATTGTGTAATTGAAAATATAGTTGATTTGAGAATCAAGTGAATTTTATCATATGATATATCTGATCATGTATGTGCTTGTGTGATCATGTGTGTTTATAATTTAATTTGCTTCGGCTATGATATACCTTGGACTATTGATGTGTTTGTGTAGTGTGTAGGTATTTTCCATGGCCAATGGAAACTGGAGGTCATACAAATAACCCTGAGTAAATATCCCTGTAAAACCAACCTAGTCCCTAAGGTGGACTAAGCTTCATTGTGTTTGAGCATGAATGTAATGTGTTTACCTTTGATTTTGATTTTCAATTCGAGTCTCCTAAGATTGACTTAGGTTGAGTAGTTGGTGAGTTGTCTTCTATGTGTCATTTTCGTTCATAAAGTTTATGGGCTTTTTAATTGATGTTTTTTGAGTTTTTTTAAGGTTAATTATTTCATGTGTTTAGTGGGCCTAGGTCAAGTAGTTCCTATGGGTCAGGTACCTTGTAGACATCAAATCATGAGTTCTAACTCACTTTTGAACCCTCTTTTTAACCCTAGGAGTTAGGTGGCGAGATTTGAATTTTGGGTTAAGGTTTGGATGACTTGACTCATTCAATCCCACAAGCCAAGGTTCTTGAATGGGCTTGGGGGAATCCCAAGGGTCTCACATGTGTGAGCACACCATGTAATAACCTTTGGGAAGTTAACCCTAACTACTTCCCTCTTCCCCATGCCTCACACATGTGTGAGGAGAAATATGGGGAGAAGTGTCTTGGAGAAGGAATGAGAGGTTGACAAGTGTCACCTCTCTACTTCTCCATATCTCACACATGTCTGAGAGCACTTACGAGAAGTTGTGCATGTGAGAATGAATGGGAAGGTGACAAGTGTCACCTCCTCATTCATTGGGAGGGTGACATGTGTCACCTCCTCATCCATTAGGAAGGGTTTTGAAACCCTATATATCTCCCTCTTTTTGAGAGGAGAAGGGTTCTTTCTTTTTGGTTTTGATTCTTGACTTTGGGAAGGAGAGCTTGGGCTTGGAGAAGAGAAATTCTTTGAAGGATCTTGGAGTTAATCTCTTGGATCTCTTCACCAACATCCTTCAACACTTGATTAGTGAGCTCTCCATGTGAGAGAGCTCACCATGTGTTGGGTAAGAGAGGAGAGAACCTCCTTAGGGAAAACCTTCTTCATGTAGAGGTATTTTGATGGATGACCTTGTTTATGGAAGGATATTATGGTTTTGTGTATGGAAAAAATGCCTTGGTAGTATTTTTGTGAAATAAGTGTTTGATAGCAAGAGGCTATGTGTTGGAGTATTTTGTGTATGAGTATTATTGGTTGGTTTTCCCCTTGAGTTGAGTGAGTCCACTCTCTCCCTCAAAATCCATGTTGAATGGATTTAGTTTGTGAGTCTCCTTCGGTGGGTATGTTGTTGTGCTTTCATTTGTGTGTTTGTGTGCTTGGAAACCCCTTTGTGTGAGCATGCACTCAATTATTTTGTGGGCCTCCTAGCTCAGGGGTGGCTTGCTTGCAAGCTAATGGTTGGGAGGTGAGAGTCCCTTAGCCTTAGGGAGACTTTCTTGTTATGCAAGTTTAAATCTTGGAGGAGAGTTGAGTTTGACATCATGAAGAGAAAAGTGTGTTTAAGTATATTGTAAAAATGAAGGCAATATGTATGCCTTGGCTCTTTGAGCCTTGTAAGATTTTTGTAGTTCAAGAGAGCAAATTCACTCTTTGGGAAGTCCTATGTTGTATTTAAATCCCCTTGTAAAATATTTGTGCATTTTAAATAAAATGTATGGCTTTAAAGGTAGTATTATTTTGATCCTTTAAAAAAATGAAAATGGTGTGGAAATATAATCTCTCTCTCCCTATTTTTCATATTTTAAGTATGTAAGTTTGCTTGTAAAGAAAAGAAAAATACATGTGCTTTTATTATAATTGATTGAAAGAGAAAAATGGACTATTTTTTTGATAAAAGTAATCGGGAAGGGCCCGAACCCATATACAAAGGCCAAACAAGGTGAAAAGGACAAGTTTTACAAGAGGTAAAACAACGAAACAATGACAAAACAACAAAGAAAGAGGAATAGGCCAGCAGGACTAGCCAAACCCAAAAAGACCAGCAACCAGCTAGACTACTGCTTGGCCATAGACTTGAGACTACTTATAGCTTGTCATTCCCTATTGAGGAATTCCAGCTTCTCCTTGAAGGTGCTCTCCTCGTCCTCACATCCCTGCCAGATCTGAATCTCCTGTTTGTCCTTCCCCTTGGTCTGGGTCTCTTGAATCTGGTGACTCACTTGTTTGCCTTTACTGTTGTTGTCCTTGGCTTTGGGTTTGCTAGTCTGCCCTACCTTCCCCTATTTCTGAGCCTATTGATTAGCGTTGCCAGCATTGCCCTCCCTCTAAGATTTCCTTTTCTCAAGTTCCTCTTTCAGCACATAGAGTGTGGTGGCGGAGTTCTTGATGGTCTCTCTATTGTAATTAACCAACTCAATAACTTTCTTGTTGAGATTGGTCTGATTATCTTTTATCTGCACAATTTCTTCCTCCATTCTCTCCCACTTCTCAAACTTGTTGGCCATCCTCTCCACTTGTTACCACAGGTCATCTATGCTCTCCTTAGGCAACTCCATTGTTTCCAACTGGGTAATGACCTCTAGATGTTGAATCTTGTTTTTGGCATGATGCAACTATGCAAGCTGCCACTTCAACACTTGGTTCTGTAGGTCAAGGGACTGATACAAAGTAGCCACTCTATCCACTAGCTTGTTGCAAGAAGTACCGTCACTGTTAAAATCCTCCTAGAAGTTGTTAGTAGTCACCTTTTTCTTCTTGAGTGGGGGGTCAACAGTGTTTCTAGAGGTATTACATTTGCTTCCTTTCAGAATGCCTTTACCTTTGTCTGTGCATACATCCTTCTCAACCTCTTTGTCAAGAACTATGACACCTTTCTGAGAATTGTCATCCCCAATGCCCTTCCCTTTGCTGCTGCTAGGTTGAGAACTCACAACCCCAGTTTTCTAAGAAACCCCCGCACCAATAGGCTCCTTGTGACTTCTGAGATGGGGCTTTCTAACAAGCTCATTAGCAATAGGTTTTTTGAAAGGAGTAGGCTGAAGAATATCCCTACTTCTTAGTTTCATCTTATCCACTTTCACAGTGAGGGTTTTAGAGGTATTGTCCGTCTGTGCCTTGGAAACTTTCTTGCAAGTCATAATATGAAGGGGCTCAACAATATGATCCTTGGAAGAAGTCTCTCTAACCTACCCAGTTGACTTCTTAGACCCAGAGACCATACCCACTTTTCTCTTTCCCTCAAAAGAACCCTCACCTCTCACAATGGTTCTGCCATCCATGTTCTTGCCAGAAATAACATGGATATTTTCAATAAGCTGGGGATTATAAATTCTAGGTCTAAACCCAAGAGTAGGGGTTAAAGCAAGTTCAAATTTATAAAGGCCATAAATAAGGCTTTGGTGCAGGGGAAGAACTTTATCCCTGAGCGAAACTTTTTGAACAAAATCTTTAAGATAAGTATAAATCCAGTAGGGGAAATTGATTTTAACATCATGACGGAAATGATTAAGTAAAGGGAAGAGATAAGCATGGAACCTCGTGTACCTCCTGTCCAAAGTGACATATCTCATCAGAACCTCTGCTACAGGTCCTTCCAAATTCTTGGCATCTCCTCTCTATTGAAGCCATTTTGTAGCCTACACACGCTCTCTCCCTCTTGCAGGAATTTTATCATATCCTCATTGTAATTCCCTTTATCCTCGTTGTAAACATTAAGATATATTTATTTAGATTAAAAGAAAAACCTATTGCTTAAACAAACTAATAGCTATGGTTTATTTATGATGTTAAAGAGTAAATTTATACATGCCTTCTATATAGTTATGTGGTAGAATATATATATATAAAGTGATTTTAAGCATGCTATTTTTATTGAATAAATTTGGTTCACTAGTTTTTTTTTTTAATATATATATACAAAGAGAATTATTTTTGATAGGTATATATATACATACTATTATAATTGTATATTATATTTTTTTGAGTGACAAGAATTTCATTTAAAAGTGAAAAGCATTTTAAACTCATATAAGTTTTAGGGTTCAAAAACTGTGTAAGAGAAAAAAAGTAGATTGTTGGTTTTGCTTGGGCAATGGCACCATGGCTACTACTGCCAAGCGGTCAAGGGCCTAGGGGACCCCATCCATAAGTCCCACGGGCTCCTGTGGGACAGAGCCCATGGACTGTGTAGTTTGCGGTCCATAGGTCGTCGGCCCCTTTAATCCTTAAACCCTCCACTGCCTTATTTCAATGCCTCTGTCACATTTTAAATTCAGCCCTTTACAATATTAAAATATGTGTTTTTTTACCTTCCCTCTATGGTTAATATGATCTATGCATCTCATTTTAACTCAGCCCTGTATATCAAAAATATGTAATATTTAAACCCTGCTTAACATATATATTAATACTAAGAGAACATTACTTGCCACATCAGTATTTTGGCTATATATATATATTTGTATATATAATATATATGTATATGCACATATTTAATCTCTGTGGTAAAGTATATTTATCCAAAGGGTTTTTTTTAATTTATTTGAAACAATATCAATAGATTTTGCAATATGGGCAATTCTTTTTAAACTTAGACTATTAAACTTTTGAAAACCTAAATTTTAGAAAGCAATTATAAACCTGTAGGTTAGCTAAAAAGAGAAACATGGAAAAATAAAAGTATTAGAAATTAAATGTCAACCCATTCAACCAATGGAAGACATGGAGAAATGAAAACAAAATAGTTAGCAAATAAAACTTGGTAAAATAACCTTCCCACTTGGGGAAGGGATTTTCCTCCATTCCAATTTGCAACTTGCACCCAACCAAAAACAAGATTAGATATATGTGAGAAAATAGGAAATATTCATACTTTTATAAACTATTTTTAGGGCATGATGTGATGCCCTAGCTTTTAGGGAATGTTTTAACTTTAAACCTCTTGTTACCCTTTTTAATCTCACTTAGGGATGTTAGTTTAATTTATTCTTGAAGCTTTAAGTTGTGTTTAAATCTTTCATTTAATTTATTTTACTATGGTTCTATAGTTCAAATGTTTTATTTAAATTGATTTAGTTTAATATTTTTAGTTCTATAGTGGAAGCTATTAAGTTATTTAATTTATTTAAGTTAATTTTGTAATAGTTCTATAGTTTGGGGTAATTATTTAGTTTTTATTTTACCTCTCTCACAGGTCATATAGTGGCGTTATGCTGCTAAAATTTTTAGTAAATCTTCTCTCCATATAATGTTATATTAGTGAAATTTTTGTGAAACCAGTATAGGATTATTGATGTAATTTTTAGAGCAAATCATAGAGATGATTATTTAATTAATTTTTTTCAGTATTTTACCTTCCTGTTTAATTATATGTGGATAAATATTTTTATTAAAGGCTTTGAATCTTGTTATTATTTTGAATAAATTTAGATGGTTATTATGGTTATCTATCCTTACCATTTTAGTTTTTTGTACTTTTATATTATTTTAGTTGATAGTTTATTTCTAGGGTTAGGTTTTGACTTAGGTCAAAGTCGTATCACCTTCACTTAGGAAACCCTAGGTTTGGTTCCTGGATGGAGACCACCCCTCTTAGCGATGCTTTTTTCGATGCACACCCCCTTAGATGCTATCATTATCGTAGGCATTGTGAAAAGAGTTTCACATCATCCCGCACCAGTTTGACTTCCTCACCTTTGTGCAACGTGCCTAACATGTGTTATGAATACAACCACATTGCGTGTGTGTGTCACCGAGCATGCATGTTGCGTGCGAGGGGGTTTTAGAGTCAGGTGGGAATTTTTTTTATATTTCATGTCATAACCACATGATAAATGTGGGCATGACATGTGGTTATCATGTCATGACTACATGGCAAATGTGGGCATGACATAATTCAAGAAGATTTTTTATGACTTCTTATCTACTCTACATGCTAGCTAGACCTATAATTTATCTTATATTAACAAGGAAAGGAGCAATTGGATCAACTCTAGGACAATACAAGGTTTTTGATAGTTTTCCTTGGCTTCAAATGAAAAAATCCTTGGTGCATTACAAAAGAGTTAATGATGCTTTCACAATGTATATTGTCAAAGTTTTGGAAGGAGAATTGAATAAGAGTATCGCTAGATGTAGCAGAGCTCATCAAGAAATATGGGAATCAATTTATATACACTCCAAGTTTGCTTATATTAGGATGGAAGGATTCATAGGTCCCCCATAGAAGATGCCTAAATATCTAACAAATAAAATCATTTTGCTTGAGTTGAATAGGCAATTATGTGAATCTCACCAAGAGCTTATTGAGAAGCATTGAGCAGAGATGTAGATTATAATCATTATGGAGGTGGAATGTATGCTTTCCCATCTTTACCCACTACCAAAGAGTTAGTGATAATATTTAGAGATATAATTTGCATTTCTATACCTCCAGAATAAATTTGATCCTCATGGTATGATGGAGTAGCTAGTAGGCTCCCAATTATAACATGTGTTTCATTTGGAGGACTTCTAAAAGGATTTCTCGAATGACCACAAGGTCAAGAAAAGGCGATATTCTAAATTAACTACATTTGAAATGAAAGCATATAATATCTATGAGGTTCCTAAAGAAGTATCCAATGATGGTAATTTTTTTCAAAATGAATTGAAACTAGACAAGTGTATGTTGATCCTATTCCCCCATTGAATTGGTAAGAAGAAGTGACTTATTTAGAAGAGGTCACTAAGGAAGAACTCAAAGAAAGTAAAACTTGGCCCTGGATATATGTTAGAAATGAAGGCAACAACTACCCAAATGAAAAATTGATTACACTATGTTTATGATCTTAAAGCAGTGTAATATTAATGGAGATTGCAATAGAAATAAAACCCACTACACATAAATAACATGCATGAAGAACTAAACACATAACATAATATGTAATGTGGAGAAAACCCTTTCAGATAAAAAAATCCACCAAGAAAAGAGGCTTCAAGTTGTATTATCTTCAAATATGATATTACAATACATGCGCGCTTCCTATGTTTCTTCAATCTTCAATCCGACAAAACCTGAGTACCTATAAATTGTGATATGCAACACATACATGGCATTGTACTTATAGAAGTATTGCATTCCCAAAACTAGGCGTCCACTTTCTCTCACCTTGGATACTCCAATATGCAACATTAAATGACCTCTTACAAGCTCATGACACTTGTCAATAGTCAACCATGCAAACTTGGGTGCCCATGGACAAGAGTAGGCACTTACGAAATAATAAATGCTACCATAACCATAATAGATTCTATCATAACACACCCCAAATAGAATCTTCCCAATATGGGTGCCTAGAGCCAAGAATAGAAACTTACAACTCATAAATATATGTCCTGAGTTGTCATTTTGTCATAGAATCTTATGACAACTTATAGTTGTCATAGATTCTCTTACAACCACTTACCAACTTTATGACGTGTGTCATACATGCCAAAAATAGATGATTCCTCCAAGGTGGCATCTACCCTCAATGAATCTTGATATTTACAATTACCATTCGTAAATGTTGCTCCATAACTACCGCTGGTAACTACGGAACTTACCGATGTAGTAACTTTGTAATTACTGTCCCAGTAATTAATTTTTACCACTACTAGTGAAACTTATACATCCCTTATGGGTGATTTATAAATAATATTAGGGATAATAATTCCAAGGATTTACAATGTTAATGGCACCTAAATCCCAACATTCTCCCACTTGACATTATACATTGTAAATACCCATAGGAAAACCATAAAATAATCATGCACTAGAAACAAGGCCCAATGGCCTCTCTACACCAAACAAATTTCTCTATGCTCACAGGCTTGGTCAATGAATCTACAACATTCTCCTGAGTGTCTACCTTCTTCAGCTTAATTTTTCCATTTACAACCATTTCTTGACCAAAGTGATACAATCAAAACCTTGATACTTGTACACAATCTCCTCAACCAAACTGCCTCTTTAGAGACATGGGTAGCATCCATATACTTTGCTTTGGTGGTGGAAAAAGAAACCATGGGATGCATTTTTCTCATCCAACTCACTACTCCTCCAAACAAAGTAAACACATAGCCACTAGTGGACCTCCAACTATTCAAGTCACCTGCGCAATCTGCATCAACAAAACTATGTATGTCCAATGTATTTTCCACACTGTTGGTACCAGAATAAACCAAATAGTAATCAGAAGTACCATCTAAATATCTAAATACCCTCTTCACATAATTCCAATGTTGTCTACTAGGGTTAGACATAAACCTTCTCAAAACTCCCACTACTTGGGCAATATCTAGCCTAGTACAAACCATTACATATATCAGACTCCCTACAACACTAGCATATGGCACATTAGTCATATTTTCAAAATCATCCTCATTCTTTAGACACATGTCTAATGAAAGCTTAATTCCAATGGGCAAAGGAATTCTAACTGGGTTACAATCCTGCATGCTAAATCTATACAAAATGGTATTCACATACTTACTCTGTGATAACCAAAGCTTTATGTTACCTCTGTCCCTCTTGATCTCAATACCTAGAATATACATGGCTACTCCAAGATGCTTCATATCGAATGCACCTAAAATTTGGGCTTTTAATTCACTAATCATACCCTTAGTATTGCTAAAAAATAACATGTCATCAACATACAATGCAATTATCAGTATAAAATCATCAATACAACGAATGTACACACAGTGATCCTCCTCACTTCTAACAAAACCCAATTTCAGAACAAATGAATCAAACTTGTGGTACCACATTCTAGGGGACTATTTTAGACCATAAAGAGACCTCTTTAATTTACAAACCCAATGTTCTTTCCCTTTTACCTCAAATCCTGTAGGCTGTTGCATGTAAATTTCTTCCTCAAGATCTACATGCAAGAATGCATTCTTAACATCCATTTGCTCTATTTCCCAATCTAAAGCTGTAGCAATGGATAAAAGAAATTTAATAGAAGTTAATTTAGCAACAAGAGAGAATATTTCACTGAAGTCAACTCCCTCTCTCTAGGAGTAGCCTTTGGCTACTAGTTTAGCCTTGTACTTCTCCAATGAACCATCTACTCCAAACTTCTTCTTGAAGACCCACTTGCAACCTATGGCCTTTCTCACTTTGGGAAAATAAACAAGATCCTAGGTGTTGCAAGAGTCTAAAGACATCATCTCCTCTTGCATGGCTAATTGCCAAGACTCACTATCATCTGCATGAATAGCTTCCCTATAGAATATAGGCTCATCGTCAGTACTCAATAAAGCAAATACACAATGGAAATCTAGTGGGCTATACTTGTCAACTGGGTTTTTTTGTCTTGTGGATCTTCTCAAAGGTGGAGTAAGAGACTCTTCAAGTTCTTCTACATGCTCATATGTACCAGCTTTTTCTGTTACAACAAATTCTTCCTCATCAGAACTTTCACTCAAGTCTTCTTCTACTTCTTCACCCTCCAATCCATCATTTTGTTCTTCCTAAGGTGCATCTTCATGCTCTAATTCAAAATGCACTCTCTTCACCTTTTCTTATTTATCCTTTGGTTGTTCAAGTTCTGAAATAACACTAAGTTTCCTGAAAATAACATCTCTAGAATAGATAATCTTTTGGGTTAGTGGATTCCAAAGTCTATAATCTTTTACATTATCACCATATCCAATGAAAGTACACTTTTTAGCTTTTGGATCCAACTTAGTTCATTTTTCTTCAGCATGTATGAACATAAGCCTCATAACCAAATACCATTAAATGTGAAACAGAAGGTTTCTTATCTGTCCACATATCATAATGAGTTGAAACAAGAGCCTTATACAAATATCTATTAACCAAGTAGTTTGTAGTACATAGCTTTTGCTCAAAAGCATTTATTCAACTATGATTCACTCAACATACTTCTGGCTCTTTCCATTATTATATGATTCATCCTTTCTACCACTCCATTATGTTGTGGAGTATACAAAATAGTCTTCTGTCTAACAATACCTACATGCTTACAGAATTCATCAAATTCCTTAGAACAATATTCCTCTCCATTTTCAGATCTCAAACCTATATGATTTCTTTTCAACTAAAGCTTTAAATTCCTTAAACTTAGTGAAAACTTCAGATTTGTGATGCATAAAACAAATCTAGGTAAACCTTGAGACATCATCAATGAAGGAAACACAATTTCTAGATTTTCCAATTGATTTAACATCCACTAGACCAAACAGATATGAATGGATAAATTCCAATTTATCATTAGATTTATTACTACTAGAAAGAAAAGGAGATCTATCATGCTTTCCAAACACACAATGTTCATAAAATTTAAAACTCTCATTAGAATAGGATAAATCATCTAAAAATTATTTATTTAAAATACTCTTTAAACCAGATTGACTTATGTGGCCCAATCTATGGTGCCACAACATACATGTATTTTTAGTATTAGCCTCAGATGCATAAGAGGCATTACATACAGTAGTGGCTTCTAGCTTAAATAGAGCTCCCAATCTTTTCCCCTTCGCTACCACCAAGTTTCCTCTCACCAATCTGTAGCCATGCTTACCAAATGTCACATGCAATCCCAAATCGTTCAAATTTGAAATAGAAATCAAATTTGTAGTCAGTACTGTTAGAAATGAAAGCAACACTACTTCAATGGAAATCTGATTCAAGATAAATTTTAGCAATCTTAAGTGTGCTTTAACAATGAAGATTGTAACAAAACATAAAACCCACTTCAGAAAAGACGTCAAACATGAAGAACTCAACACAATGACACAATGTTTATGTGGAGAAAACCCTTGTGGGTAAAAAACTCCACCAGGAAAGAGGCGCAAGTTTGTATTAATCTCAACAAGATTGTACAATACATCAACTACACAACTCTCTCCACAAGGCTTCAATTCGACAACATTCTGGCAGCACCTGAGTACCTAAAATATGTATTTCAACAACAAATACATGGAAAATACTTATAGAAATATTTTCCAACTCCTCTTAGGCATTCACCTTCTCTCTCCTAAGATTCTCCAACCTATAAACATTAATTACCATCTTACAAACATCTTACACTTGTCCAAAAATAACCATGCAAAGGTTGGGGGCCCAAGACTAAATTTGGCCTCTTACAACATCTTATGACGTGTCATAACCATCATAGATTCCACAAAAGAGTATCTTTCCAAGATAGGAACCTTGGGTTAAATATATAAAATATACAACTAACATATCCATCATATGTGTCATAGAATCTCAGAATCTTATGACAACTTGCAGCTATCATAGATTCACTTACCAAGCATTATGACAGTTTTCATACATGCCAAAAATAGTAGATTCCTCAAGGGAGAATGCCTACCCTCATTTACTTTGAGTTTTTACATTTTCCAACAGTAAAAGTCACTCCATAATTACCTCCAGTTACTACAAAATTACCCTTGTCAGTGAAACGAGTACATCTCCTCATGGATAATTACAAATTACATATAATAAATGGAATAAATACAATATTGGGATTTACAAGGTTAATGGAACCTTATCCCAACATTCACCCACTTGAAATTATACATTGTAAATCAACCCATAGGAAATCAAATGAAAATAATCAGGCACTAGAAACAAGGCCCATGGCCTCTCTGCACCATACAAACTTCTCTATGCTCACAAGCTTGGTCAATGAATCTGCAACATTCTCCTGATTGTCTATCTTCTTTATCTCAATCTCACCATTTGCAACCAACTCTTAAACAAAGTGATACTAAACATCAACATGCTTAGTTTGAGCACGATACATTGGATTCTTGGCCAAACAGATAGCACTCTGGCTATCACAACCAATCTGAATGATCCTGTAATCAAAACTAATACCTATACACAGTCTCCTCAACCAAACTGCCTCCTTAGAGACATGAGTAGCAACCATATACTCTGCTTCTGTGGTGGACAAAGCAATTGTGGGTTGCCTCTTACTCATCCAACTCACTGCACCTCCAAACAGAGTAAACACATAGCCACTAGTGGACCTTCGACTATCAAAGTCACTTGCCCAATCTACATCAACAAAACCCTGTATGTCCAAAGATTTATCAGTACTATCAGTACTGGAATAAACCAAACAATGATTAGAAGTACCTGCAAGATATTTAAACACCTTCTTCACATAATTCTAATGTTGTCTACCTGGGTTAGACATAAATCTGCTCAAAACTCCTACTGCTTGGGCAATATCTGGTCTAGTGCAAACCATTGCATACATCAAACTCCCTATAGCACTAGCATATGGCACATTAGACATATCCTCAAAATCATCCTCAGTCTTTGGATACATATCTAATGAAATCTTAATACCAATGGGTAAAGGAACTCTAACTAGATTACAATCCTACAAACTAAACCTCTGTAAAATAGTATTCACATACTTTATGACAACCAAAGCTTTATGTTAACTCTGTCCCTCCTAATCTCCATTCCCAAAATATACTTTGCAGCACCAAGATCCTTCATCTCAAATGCAACTGAAAGTTGGGCTTTAAGCTCATTGATCATACCCTTAGTATTGTTGAAAAACAACATGTCATCAACATACAAAGCAATAACTAGTATAGAATCATCAACACAATGAATGTAAACACAGTGATCCTCCTCGCTTCTAACAAAACCCAGTTTCAAAACAAATGAGTCAAACTTTTGATACCACATTCTGGGGGACTATTTCAAACCATAAAGAGACCTTTTTAACCTGCAAACCCAATATTTTTTTCCTTTTACCTCAAAACCTGTAGGCTGTTGCATATAAATTTCTTCTTCAAGATCTCCATGCAAGAATGCAGTCTTAACATCCATTTGCTCAATCTTACAATCATAAGCTACATAAATGGATAAGAGAAATCTAATAGAAGTCAATTTAGCAATAGGAGAGAATATCTCACCAAAATCAACTCCCTCTCTTTGGGAGTAGCCCTTGGCTACCAGTCTAGCCTTGTACTTCTCCAATGACCTGTTTTCTCCATACTTCTTCTTGAAGACCCACTTACAACCTATGGCCTTTCTTCCTTTGGGTAAATGAACAAGATTCCAAGTGTTACAAGAGTCTAAAGCCATCATCTCCTCCTACATGGCTAACTGCCAAGACTCACTATCATCTACAGAAATAGCTTCCCTGTAGGATCTAGGTTCATCGTTAGTACTCAATAAAGCATATACACAATAAAAATCTTGTGGGCTATACCTGTCAACTAGATTCCATTGTCTTGTGGATCTTCTCAAGGGTGGAGTAAGAGACTCTACTCGTTCTTCTACATGATCATCTGCACCAACTTCTTTTGTAACTACAAACTCAACTTCATCATAATTACTTGAATCTTCTTCTTCTTCTTCACCCCCCAATCCATCATTCTATTCTTCCTAAGGTGCATCTTACTACTCTAAATCAAAGTGCACCTTCTTTACCTTTTCTTCTTTTTCTTTTGGCTACTCAGGTTTAGAAATAGCTCTAAATTCCCTAAAAATAACATCTCTAGAAAAGATAATCTTGCGGGTTAGTGGATTCCAAATCTTATAACCTTTGACATTATCACCATATCCAATGAATGTACACTTTTCAGCTTTAGATCCAACTTAGATCACTTTTACTTAGGCACATGAACAAAAGCCTCACAACCAAAAACCCTTAAATGTGAAACAGAAGGTTTCTTACCTGTCCACACTTCATAAGGTGTTGAATCAAGAGCCTTACAAGGAGATCTATTTGTCAAGTAGCAAGCAGTACACATAGCCTTTGCCCAAAAACATTTATCCTACTATGTATCACTCAACATACTTCTAGCCCTTTCCATAATTGTTTGGTTCATCCTTTTTGCAATGCCATTCTACTGTGGTGTATACGGAGTTGTCTTTTGTCTGATTATACCTACATGCTTGCAAAACTCATCAAATTCCTTAGAGCAATATTCCCCTCCATTGTCAGATCTTAATATTTTTATCTTTAAACCTGATTGGTTCTCTAATAAGACATTGAATTCCTTAAACTTAGTGAAAAATTTAGATTTATGTTTCATAAAATAAATCCATGTAAATCTGGATACATCATCAATGAAGGTCACAAAATTGTAACATTGGAAAATGTCCTCTTGGAGGCTTTTCTCTCATAAGGTTTAGCTTCCAGGTCTTTTGCATGCATTTAGGACATCTTAGTTCATAATTTGGCATCTTGATGGAATGAGCCCTAGGTAACATGACAAATGGGACCTAGGAGGACCCCTTGAGATATACCCTACCCAAAATAGGGGGGAGGACTTGGGCACCTGTACCCTAGTCCTGCCCTATTTTGGGGTAGCTCTAATTTCTGGGTGTCAGTTTATGACTGTTACTTAGGTCCTTTGCCAACACAGTAAGTTTAAATTATGAAAATCTTGGCGAGAGTGCTTGTAGTTGCATATATCAACATGTTTAGGCATTCATTTGTAAACTAGATGGCAATTGTGATGTTGAAGTGTTCTCAAGGTGATTCAAGGCTCCATTGTATTGCAAGAGCTTACTTGTTTTGTTTATGTGTTTGTATTTGCAGATTTGAGCATTCATCTCCTCATGGAATGAAGATCATCTTCCTCCCATGAGATCTTCACTACAAGGTGATATCATTGTGCTTTTTATCATTGTTTCATTTGGATTTGGCCTCTGCCTGACAAGGGCATGCTCTCTCTATTTGACAAAGGTGTTTGGAAGACTTAAGTGTCCTTCCAGGGCTTGACTAAGGCAAGATTCTAAACACCACAACCCTGAAACCAAGTTTTTATGATTGTAAGTTACAAGTTGAGTAGCTGGACTAAGTGGAGTTGCAGAAGAGCATATTGGAGTGTCTGAAGTGCAGGAAAGGAAGAAAATCTGCCCCCTAGACTAGGGCACCCGCTCCCTAGTCCCTAAAGTTCCGTGTCAGGAAAATCTCTAATACAAATGATTTAGGTTGCAGATCTTGTTGCCAGATCCAGACAAAAAATAGGGCCTTGGACTTGGGTACCCACTCCCGTGTCCCTAACTTTTTTGCCTTAGGTCCCCAAAAATAGGTACTTTGTAATTTGGTATTTTTCTTTTGTCTGTAGCAGCACTTTCTATAATTCATTAGTTTACTTCTATTTTTGCATAATTAGGGTTTTAATGGTTAATTGAGCATAGGAGAAGGAAAATTGATAATTAAATTCCCTAATCCAATTTTTCCTACATCTCACAAGTGATCTAGGGTATGATAGTACTCACCACTTGACCCTAGATCCTTGAATGTAAAGTGGAGAGGAGGATTTAAACATCAAAACACTAAAACATTAACAAATCCAATTTTCCACTAAACATTTTGGTTAACCCGTGTTTTGGACTTAAGTTGCAACTTGCTGAGTGTGTGTCTTCATATTTAGATTTCATTCATTCATTCATATAGTCATTCATTTTATTGCATTTAGAAAAATTCAAAAAAATTGAAAAATTAGAAAAATTCAAAAAAAAATTGCATTGTTTGGCTTACTAAATTGCATCAATTCTTTCTAAATTTTCCTAATTAATTATTTTTACATTAGATCTGATATAAAATATAGAAAAATCCAAAAATTCAGAAATTTGCATTGCATTTTCATCATTAATTTGCTAGGCTTTTGTAGAAATTTTGACAATTTTCATATAACCTAATAATTCTAAAATCTAGGGTTAGTAGGCAAAATCTTCTTTCATATTTTTCTACTGATTTTAGAGACTCATTCAAATTTTCATTTGGTTGTAGTCTTGTATTTTAGTGTAAATTTGCATTTAGATTTAAAATATTTATAATTTTGCATAGAAAATTTCAACAAAAACTAGCAATTTTCATGCATTTTCATTAGATTTGCATTGGCATTTTGCATATTAGAGCTTGAAAATAATTTTCAGATCTGAGAGTAATTAATTTCCATCATAAATTAGACTTTAAAACATTCACATAGCATTTTGTCCCAAGATCTCAAACCTAGGGCTTCAAAAACAACGATTTTAACTAAATTTGGCCTTATTGACTCTATAAACTTGCACCATAGGCATGTTGTAACAAGTATTTTTGCATGAATTTTATGTTATTAGGGTAATAATTTTCTTCCCCTCATAAAAATGTTCACAACACCCTTTTATTGAGCTCTTGTAGTGAAAAGTTTGCAAAAAACTACACATTTTGGCTACTTTTACCATAGGGTTTGACCTAGTTTGCACTTCAAGCATGTTGTGATCAATTTTATGGATTGAGGTGATTGATATAATTTATTTTACTTGATTTGCATCGTAAAATTCATTACAAAAACCCCTTTGCCAGGTCTTGGAATGAAAAAATTGTAAAAAATAGCAAATTTTTGCTATATTTTCACTAGGGTTTGACCTTAAGGGGCACTAAAAGCATGTTGTGTTGGATATTTTGGCACTAAATGGCTGTTATTACTAATATTATTTTTTTTCCATCATAATTTTCCTCACAACACCCTTTGTTATCCTCTTTTGCATTGAGTTTTGGTGAAAAAAGTGCCTATTTTGACATATTTTCACTATATTTCGAGTTGGCATTATCTTGGATTTGCATCAAGAGTGTGTTGAGAGTGATCTTATTATTTTTTTGGAATGATATCAGACATATAATTGTCTTCCCTTAATCAAAATTTTTATAACACCCTTTGCTTCATTCATTTGCATTGAAAAAGTACAAAAAAATCAGACATTTTAAGTCATTTTCATACATTCTTTTGCACTTGTCTTTTGCATCAATTTGAAAAGATTCTCGAAATCTGATCTTACATTGGAATGACACCTTCATGTCATTTCTCAATGGTATCTTTGCATGCATTTATCAAAGATCTTGATTTTGATCAATTTTTAACCCTCATAAGTGAACATCCTACGATATTAGAAAGCTTAACTGAGTTCTTCTCCATGAGTAGCAAGGAAAAGGCTAATGATGATCCCATAGGTTATCCCACTCCCCCTATAAATGAATACTCAAATGAGAAGACTAGGGATAGCTTTAATAATTCCACTGCTCTCCCTAGCCAAGATGAAGCATTAGTGAATGAAGAGCTCCCTTTAACAAAGAACATTCCATGGGTAGAAAATGAGTATTCATTTAACAATAATTAAATTCCTACCTCTGTGGATCATCCCACCAACCTTCTTCCTTTAGTTGATTGTTCACACACCTTGGATTTCACTAAGGAAGAGAAGACCTTTAATGTCCCTCCTTTGTTTGAATATTCAAGTCATTTGGACATCACTAAGAGGATAGAGAATAACTATGCTAGTAAGCTTCAACAAGAAAACATTCCACCTAGACAAATGAACTTTGACCTTGGTGTTTCCTCCTCTACAACACAAAAATCCATAACAAAGCAAAGCCCTATGTTACAAAAGCTAAGTCGTAAAATACAACAATGTCAACATGCAAAAAGGAGGAAGGCAAGGCGACGAGCTTACCTTGCATCTCAACAAGAAAACATTGATCCTAACATTAAACCAAACAAACATGATCCTAACAATAAATAACATGATATCCAAGACATGAATTGGGCTATGACACCTTATATCCCACCTTCCCCTAACATTAAGGAGTGGGAGGATGACGATGATTTACTTGATGATGAGACTTAGCATGAAGACCCTGCAGGTAATTATCTCTACCCCTTTCTTTCTCTTGTGATGTGCTTCCCCCATGATGTGTTATGTATTATTTAGGCCTCTTGGGATGACCTCAGATTCTCCCATAAGGTTTGGGATACCAGGAGACCGCCTCTGTTGTGACCTTCTATTTGTATCATCATTCTTCTAATTGCCTCTCTCTGGTTTCATTGTTGTGTGTTGTCTTACATACATAGCGTTGTGATTGGTGACACCTGGGGGCACCCTCCTACATGACTGTCCCTAAGACACTTGTTTCTCCTCTCTTATTTATTTTTTCCCTTCCTCTAGTGTTTCCATCTAGTGGGCGGATGACGACAAACATTTATACTAATGCAGACCTAGTGTCTCTTTCGAGAGCAATAAAAAAATGGACTTAGTTCCTAATATGACGATGGGGTTGTATATCTTATCTAATGCTTGGCTAGTGGAAGCACTCATTCTTTCTGCATAGTGATGATTTTGATGGTGTTCTATCTCATTTACAAATCATAAACAATATTGCTACTCCATGCACTTTGTCTACCTTTAATCTTGCATACCTCAAATTTCATATGCATTGATGTTGTTGTTTATTATGATGTTGTAGACACTAACATGTTTCTTCCAGGGATGTGTTTGTGGAAACATGATCATGAAGTACATGTCACCTCTGGGGGGCATGGGCTTTGCAAAAGCTAGTGTTATCTTGTGTGTTTTATTCCTACCTTAACATTCTTGATATTGTTGCATGATATCAACCACCTTAAGATGGGGGCATATATAAGGTAAGCTGTCTATTGTAGATGTTAGCAATGTGCTTGTCCTCAGGTGCAGACTAGTGCAATGATTACTTCCTACATCCTAAGTTTGTTTGCAATCAACCAATCTATCTTGAAATCTATTGTGTATACCTCCTTTTCACTGTAAGGCATCTCCATGATGCGGGTGGGGTTGTATACTTTTGAGCTCATACCTCCTTTTCACTGCAAGGTGTCTCCGTGACGTGGGTGGGGTGGTATGCCATGCTTCCTTTTCACTGTAAGGTGTCTCTGTGACGCGGGTGGGGTTGCATTTTCAAAAGTCCTCTACGGAGGCAAGGAATGGTTCTGTGACTAACTCAACCCTTAAGTGTGTCTCAGTGATTGTTGTGGCAAAGCCCAATCGTCAGTGTGTGCCTGTAACGTGCCTGAGATGGTGATGAGCCTAGAAATAGGGAACACACCATCACTTGTCTGCCATGTTTTCTCCATGTCTTCAAGTGTGTGTGTTTTGGCGTGCTTATTTTGTGTGGCATGTCTATTGCCCCATATGCATCCTGCATTTTGGGAGGTTTTGTGTGTCTTGCATGTGTGTTGCCTCATATATACAAAGACCTGCATGATGAGTGTATCATGTATTATGGAAGGTTTGTTTACTTTCTAGTACTTGCATTTGCATTTCATATATATATGAGAAAAAAGAAAATAAAAGAAATCATGCATTTCTTCCATGCATTAATGTGTTTTCTATGCATTGATTGTCTTCTCCGTGTTCTGCGTGACTGTAACTGTCTTCTCCATGTTTTGCATGCTTGTTACTATTTTCTATGTGATTGGTGTTTCTTCTCTGTGCTTGATGTGTTTGTTGTGTTTGTGACCTTACTTTAATGCATGTATTGGCCTCACGTTTATACATACATTAAAGTGGGGGCTAAATGTAACATCAAAAAATGTCCCCTTGGAGACTTTTCCCTCATAAGGTTTAGCTCCCAGGTCTTTTGCATGCATTTAGAACATCTTATTTCATAATTTGGCATCCCAATACAATGAGCCTTAGGTAACATGACAAATGGGACCTAGGAGGACCCCTTGAGATATACCCTACCCAAAATAGGGGAGAGGACTTGGGTGCCCGTGCCCTAGTCCTGCCCTATTTTGGGGTAGCCCTAATTTTTGGGTGTCAGTTTATGACCGTTACTTAGGTCCTTTGCCGACATGGTAAGTTTGAATTACAAAAATCATGGTGGGAGTGCTTTTAGTTTCATATATAAGCATGTTTAGGTATTCATTTGTAAACTAGATGGCAATTGTGATGTTGAAGTGTTGTCAAGGTGATTCAAGGCTTTCATTGTGTTGCAAGAGGAGACTTGTTTTGTTTATGTGTTTGTATTTACAGATTTGAGCATTCATCTCCTCATGGAATGAAGAGCATCTTCCTCCTATGAGATCTTCACTACAAGGTGATATCATTGTGCTTTTTATCATTGTTTCATTTGGATTTGGCCTCTACCTCATAAGGGCATGCTCTCTCTATCTGAAAAAGGTGTTTGGAAGACTTAAGTGTCCTTCTGGGGCTTGACTAAGGCAAGATCCTAAGCACCACAACCCCCAAACCAAGTTTTCGTGATTGCAGGTTACAGGTTGAGGAGCTAGACTGAGTGGAGTTGCAAAGGAGCATATTGGAGTGTCTGAAGTGCAAGAAAGGAAGAAAATCAGCCCCCTGGACTAGGGCGCCCACTCCCTAGTCCCCTAATTTCCATGTTGGGAAAATCTCTGATACAGAAGATTCAAGTTGTAGATCTTGTTGCCAGATCTGGACATAAAATAGGGGCCTTGGACTTGGGCACCCCCTCTCGTGTCCCTGACTTTTTTGCCTCAGGTCCCCAAAAATAGGTATTCTCTAATTTGGTATTTTGCTTCTGTTTGTAGCAGCATTTTCCGTAATTCATCAATTTACTTTTGTTTTTGCATAATTAGGGTTTTAATGCTTAATTAAGCATAGGAGAAGGAAAATTGATAATTAAATTGCCTAATCCAAGTTCCCCTACATCTCACAAGTGATCTAGGGTATGATAGTGCTCTCCACTTGCCCCTAGATCCTTGAATGCAAAGTGGAGAGGAGGATTTAAACATTAAAACACTAAAACATTAACAAATCTAATTTTCCACTAAACAAAAACAACAAGATTTTCAAATAGATTCATTATCCACAGGTCCAAACACATCCGTATGAATAATTTCTAACTTCTCTTTTGCTCTATTGCTTTTTGAAGGAAATGATTTTCTGTTTTGTTTACCAAACACACAATGCTCACAAAAATCAAAGTGCTCATCAAAATAAGAGAAACCATCCAACAATTATTTATTCTTAATAGTTTTTAGTACATTATTACTCGTGTGGTCCAATCTACGGTGCCACAACATACATGTATTTTCAGTAGTGGCCTCAAATACATAGGAGTCATTACAAACTGTAGTGACTTCAAGCTTAAAAAAGTTCCTGAATCTCTTCCCTTTTGCTACCACCAAGTTCCCTCTCACCAATCTTTCCTTTCCCGACAATCGGATATGAAGAGTTGTCACTAAGGTAGATATTACCTCTATCATATTCCTCATATGTGGAGAACCATTCCTTATGCGGGGTCATACGAAATGAGCATCCTGAGTCAACCAACTAGTGATCATTAGAAACAACATTACATGTAGAAAGTAAAACATCTTCACCTACATTCGAGGACTTATCTGAAGCACTCCCACTTTTTCTTGGGGTTTCTCCACTCCTTCACATGTCCCCTTTTACCATAGTTCCAACACTTAACTCCATTCTTTTTACCAAGAGTCTTAGACTGGCCTTTGGACTTGTCCTTAACACCTTTCTAATCTCCTTTAGGTCCCCTTTCCTTAGACCTTTCCCTGACACTGAGAGCATCCCCTGAACTATTTGAACTCTTCTTCCTCAATTCCTGTAATAGTAGCATTGAAACAAGAGCATCCAACTTCATATCCGCAAGGTTAGCAGTGATAGCAAGGATAACATTCTCCCAAGACTTGAGTAAAGAAAAAAGAAGTAGGATACATTTATCTTCCTCACTAACTTCAATATCTACTGAATCAAGCTAACTCAATAACAAATTAAAAGAATTTAAATGCTCTGCAACTAATTCACCTTCTCACATTTTCATGGAAAATAATTTTCTTTTTAAATAAAGTTTATTTACCATACGCTTGGCTTGATAGATCTCACCCAACCGATTCCACAACTTGTGTACTGTCTCCTCCTTTGTGACATTCAATAGGACAGAGTTTGAAAGACACAACTGCATGGTTCTCCATGCCTTCTTATCTAGTCTATCCCACTCATCTTGAGAGATATCATCAAGTTTCTTCTCTTTTTGGACAGCCAACCATTGGTTTCTTTCTTCCAACAAATCTTCCATTTTTAGCTTCCACAACTCATGCCGCATTCTGTTGAACTTCGCAATATCCAATCGAGAGGTTGATGCAATGGTGGATGCAGCCATAATAACAACACAAGATCTGCAAAACAAATGCAACTAAATCTCCCATTGCAGCTACAACTTCCACACTACCACCCAAGAGTCAAAGCTAGCCAGGCTCTAATACCAAATGTTAGAAATGAAAGCAACACTACTTCAATGGAAATCTAATTCAAGATAAATTTCAGCAATCTTAAGTGTGCTTTAACAATGGAGATTGTAACAAAACATAAAACCCACTACAAAAAGATGTCAAAAATGAAGAACTCAACACAATGACACAATGTTTACATGGAGAAAACCCTTTCGGGTAAAAAACTCCACCAGAAAAGAGGCACAAGTTTGTATTAATCTCAACAAGATTGTACTATACATCAACTACACAACTCTCTCCACAAGTCTTCAATCCGATAGCATTTTGGCAGCACCTGAGTACCTAAAATCTATATTTCAGCAACAAATACATGGCAAATACTTATAGAAATTTTTTCCAACTCCTCCTAGATGTTCACCTTCTCTCTCCTAAGATTCTCCAACCTGTAAACACTAATTACCATCTTACAAGCATCTTACACTTGTCCAAAAACAACCATGCAAAGGTTGGGGGCCCAAGACTAAATCTAGCCTCTTATAGCATCTTATGACATGTCATAACTATCATAGATTCCACAAAAGAGTATCTTTCCAAGATAGGAACCTTGGGCTAAATATAGCAAATATACAACTAACATATCCATCATAGAATCTCATAATCTTATGATAACTTGTAGTTGTCATAGATTCACTTACCAAACATTATGACAGTTGTCATACATGCCAAAAATAGTAGATTCCTCAAGGGAGCACACCTACCCTCATTTAATTTGAGTTTTTACATTTGCCAACAATAAAAGTCACTCCATAATTACCTCCGATTACTCCAAAATTACCCTTGTCAATGAAACTAGTACATCTCCTCGTGGATAATTACAATTTACATATAATAAATGGAATAAATACAGTATTAAGATTTACAAGGTTAATGGCACCTTATCCCAACAAATACAAGGACATGCAAAACACCAGGGAGGATTTTAATTCTCCCATCATTGAAACACACCATTACCTTGCCTTTTCCAACTATCAGATATGTAAAGTTGTCCCCAAGGTACACTTTACCTCCATCATACTCTTTGTATGTGGAAAACCATTCTTTATGCGAGGTCATATGATACGAGCATCCTGATTCAACCAACCAATGATCATTAGAAATAAAATTGCATGCAAAAAGTAAAACATCTTCACCTGCATTCAAGGACTTATCAGTAGCAAAATCCTACTATTTCTTTGGGTTTCTACATTCCTTTTTCACATGCCCTCTTTTCCGCAATTCCAACACTTAACTTTGTTCTTCTTTCCAGGAATCAAGTAGAACAACCCTTAGATTTGTTTTTAGACCCCTTTGATCTCCTTTTGGTCCTCTTTCCTTAGACCTTCCCCTAACGCTGAGAGCATCCCTTGAACTATCTAAACTTTTCTTCCTCAATTCTTGTGACATCAAAACTGAAATAAGAGCATCGAACTTTGGATCTATGAGGTTAGCAGTGATAGCCAAAATAACATTCTCCCATGACTTAGGTAAAGAATAGAGAAGCAATATACATTTATCTTCCTCATCCACATCAACATCTACAGATGCTAGTTGACTCAATAACAAATTAAATGCATTCAAATGCTCTACAACTAAATCACCCTCTTTTATTTTCATGGAAAATAATTTACACTTTAAAAGAAGCTTGTTTACCATACTCTTGGATTGGTAGATCTCATCCAATCTCTTCCAAAGTTTGTAAGTAGTCTCTTCTCTTGAGACATTCAATAAAATAGAATCTGCAAGGTATAGACGGATGGTTCTCCATGCCTTCTTATCCTACCTTTCCCATTCTTCCGCACTCACATCATCAGGCTTCTTCTCTTTTATAATAGCCAACCACTAGTTTCTTTCCTCAAGCAAATCCTCCATCTTCAGCTTCCATAATTCATACCCTGTACCATTAAACTTCTCAATGTCCAAGCGAGAGGTTGAAGCAACAGATTGAGCCATGAATACTATTGATGTAGTCATGGTAGAAGCGTTCAAAGAATAAACTGTTCAAATCATGCAGCTAGAGTAAACATAATGGAAACAACACAATCATAGAATGCAATGGAAGATTCAAATACTTAATATATCAGACAATCAAATTCTTATATGCCGGCAACATGTGGGCTACAATCAAAGGGATCACAGGCCTGCTTTCTGAGTTACAACAAATATGCAAGATATGGCATTGAAGTTCCATCCGGAAAGAAAATCAAACTCTAAATTATTCTAAAACTACTGACTTCCTAATGCATCTAGGAGATCTATATATATCATGTTCAAGCCCATAGAATCCTCAGTGTCAGCCACAAGAGGTTACAAACTCCAATGAAAGATGTAGCATCTAGAAACATGTAGGTCAACCTACAACATATGGTATTGCTTCACAAATGAATGAAACTTTGTGCGGACCTCAAGGAAGGTCTACCTGATCCTTAGGTGCCATGTATGATGCTCCATTAGCCTCCACAAGTCACAAAAGTGCTCCACAAACCTTCTCCTTTCAACTGACTATTTGGATGCTATGTTATGTGAAAACTGATGATCTTCTAATAGCGATAACTCTCAAGAAACAAATCCAAATCAATTAAAATCTGAATATGATGTAGATGACACTATTTAGATTCTAAGTCCTTCTCTGCAAGCTCTAATATGAAGATGTGGCAAAATGCGGTAGGAAATACTAAACTATAAAATCACTGAACTGAACTGAAATTAAAGAAAAGAAAATAATGTAATTATTTTTTGGTTGATGCAAGATTTCTCTGCAACATGGGATGCTCTTGCATTAGACACCTAGGGTTGTTGAAAAAGTGAGTCCCTCACTTTCTTGGGGCTAGAGGAAAACTAAGGTAGTTTACCTTATCTTAAGAAATCCATGATGAATCTTCTTCCGGTCTTCCTTTTGACTTTACCAAATATTCTTTATATTGCTTGCCTCTAGTACTACGTCCAACTTTGCTATCCAAGATGTCCTCTATTTTCTCTGGTGGTTTTTGAGGTAACTGATCCTTCAACCCTTCTCCAAGGTTGTCACTTGACTCTCCCTCATGATACTAATATAGGTTTGCAATGTTGAATATAGGTGATATACCAAATGTCTCTGGTAGCTCCACTTCATATGCATTCCCTGAATCAAACTTCCTAAGAATCTTACATGGTCCAAACTTCTTCATCTTCAGCTTGTTGTATGTCCCCACTAGAAATCTCTCCTTTCTTAGATATTCCATAACTTCATCTCCTAAAAATTCTTTATGTCTCCTCTTCTCATCTGCTTGCTCCTTACACTTGCTATTGATCTCCTCCAAATGCTTCCTGACCTGATTATGTAGTGTCTCCATGTATCCTGCAAATTCTTCTTCTTCTACACTTCTCTTACTCTCCATATTAATTGTTGGGAATTAAGGTGTCTCAACCTTGGTAATTCCTTGTATTATTTTCATTGTATTTATTTATTTATTGCCTATGTTGTAAATTAAATTGTAAATTCATATTGTCATCTTGTGGGATGTGGCATGGTGATGTGTCATCCTACATGGAAGATGACAACTTGTAATTTTGTCCTCACATGAGGAGATAGGCATCCCACTTTGTGGTAGGAATATTTTGCCATGTGTCAGCATCTTGGATGTTCTGTAAGGGAATATTAACTGTAACAGTCATGACAGATTCCTATGACGAAGTTATGACATGTAAGAGTCAGAAATAGGAGATTCTATGATAGGTGAAGACATGTGTTGAAAAGCATCTTTGAAAAATGCATCTTTGGGTGCCCCAAGGTGGACTATGACATGTTGTAAGAGAATATGTTATTTATAGTTTGTGTATGACAGCTCTTATAGTTGTAAGTTGTAACTGCTATGACAGATTCTATGACGGTCATAAGAGCATCTGTCATAGACCATTTTGGAAATAGGTGACCTCTTTGGGATGGGGTGTGTGGAAAAGTGTTAGAAACATCTTACAATGTTGACCAAGTGTCCATAGATGTGGGTTTTGGGCCATGAGGCTAAGTTGGATGCCCATTCCAAGATAGAGGCAATTTTGCCTTGTATTTTCTATATAAACAGGTGCTTGGAGGTGGAGATGTATTACAGGTTTGACAGGTATTGTTATGCTGCTGATTTGTCTCTAGATATGAGTGTCGAAGACTTTTGAGAGCTCACATTGCAAGTGTATTGTAAACCATTTCAGTTTTGTTAATACATTGTGCAAGTTTTAGAGTGTGGGGTTTTTTCACCCGATAAGGGTTTTCCCCACGTATATCTTGTGTCTCTCTTCTTCTATCTCACTTTCTTGTTTATATGTTTGCTGTAATATCTCTATTATCTGTATTAGTGGGTTTAACATTACTATAATAGTAAGGATAAAACTGAATTTGCACTCTCCTCCCCTCATTAGATTAGTGTAGGAAGCGATTTCCGCACACCTAGCTTCCTTTCAGTTGGTATCAGAGCTTGATCACCTTTGGTCCTAGCTGTTGGGTAGGGGTTTTTTGAGATGATCTTAGTTTGAGTGGGAGTGTTGTGCAGAGTATTCTGTATCTTGTTGTAGCAAGGAGATGGCAACCACATCCTGAAGATTAGAGGTTGAGAAATTCAATGGCACTAATTTCGAGTTGTGGAAACTCAAGATGGAGGACCTACTTGTTGATTGTGACCTATGGAAAATGGTACTCGGTGTGAAACCTACAACAATGTTACAAGTTGATTGGGATCTTAAAGATCAGAAGGCTAAGGGTCTTATAAGACTTTGTTTGGCTGACTCTATCCTATTGAATGTCCATGAGGAGAAGAGCATGAAAGATCTTTGGAAGAAGTTGGGTGATGTTTATCAGGCCAAGTCCTTGGTAAACAAACTCTTCCTAAAAAAAAAGTTGTTTGTTGGTATGTGGTGACTGATCATGCAAGTACTGTACACAAGTTATGTATCATCACCGGGGTTCGGGGCTGGGCTGGGCCCCAAGCAGGGGTTCGGGGGCGCAACCCTTGAGAAAAATTTTTCCCTCTTTTTTGCATGATCGGAGTCTGTTGTTAATTTTTGTTAACCGACAAAAGAAAAATGACATTGCAAAACTCTAATTCTAGAAGCTTTCGAAAAACTTGTTATAAGTGGCTGGGATGTATGGTACAACAATGCATTCATGAGATTGTAATCTATTTTGTACTGGATAATAAAATCATTGGATGGCTAAGTTTCTATGGATGTAGCCCATATTGGGTGAACCACATTAAATTTCTGTGTTGATCTCTTTTTATGTTATTCCTCATTATTATATTTGGGTTATTTAATCTACATATAATTGTTAGTGTTTATTGCTTTGATCTGTCCTAACCCTAACAATTGGTATCAGAGTGGGTTGTGTTTGATTATTGTCTACAGGAAGGTCTCACTATTGAGTGGGAGTCTCATGGTTAAGTGGGAGAAATGGCAGATGAGGGTAAATTGAAGGTAGATAAATTCAATGGGAAAAACTATCAATTATGGAAGATGCAGATGGAGGATCATCTCTATTAGAAGGATTTATGGAGGCCATTAGAAGGAGTAGCCAAGAAATTGGCAGCATTGGCTAATGAGGATTGGGAACTCTTAGACAGAAAGGCATTGGGAACCATTCGGTTGTGCCTGGCACCATCTATGGCATTCAATATAATAGAAGTGAAGACAATAAGTGAACTGATGAAATCTTTGGCCAAATTGTATGAAAAACCCTCCGCCTCTAATAAGGTGTTTCTCATGAAGTGTTTGTTTAATCTGAAAATTATTGAAGGTGGATCTATGTCAAATCATTTAAACGAGTTTAATACAATTACCAGTCAGTTAACTTCTATAAAAGTGAAAATTGATGAAGAGGTAAGGGATCTCTTGGTTTTATGTTCTTTGCCAGAAAGCTGGAATAACTTGGTAATGGCTGTAAGTAACTCTATCTCTGGTTCAAATACTTTGAAATTTGATGATGTTGTTGGTGTTATCCTTAGCGAGGAAATGCAACGGAAAAGCATAGGTGAGACTTCAACATCTGGTAATGCTTTGACTGTAGAGAACAGGGGAAGAACAAAGGAAAGAGGAAAAAGCCCTATGAATCATAGGAAGTCACAAGGAAAGTTGAGAAAAGGCAGATCTAAATCCAGAGGAAGAATGGATTGCTGGCACTGTGGAAAGCCAGGACACTTGAAGAAGGATTGCTGGTCTCGAAAGGGCAAACAAGGAGACGAACAACATGATGACAATAAAGAAGCTAATGTTGCAAGTAATAAATTACAAGATGCTTTAATTCTGTATTTAGATAATGCTAATGATTCCTAGGTAATAGATTCAGGGGCTTCATTTCATGCCACACCCCATAGGAAATATTTTGTAGATTGTGTTCAAGGTGATTTTGGACATGTATATCTAGGTGATGATGAACCCTGTCAGATTGTTAGAAAAGGAAAAATAAAAATCAAGTTACAGAATGGAAATGAATGGTTGCTACAAGAGGTAAGACATGTTCCAAATTTGAGAAGGAATTTAATCTTTGTAGGACAACTGGGTAGTGAAGGCTATATAGTTACCTTTTCAGACAAAATTTGGAAGGTCACTAAAGGTGCATTAGTAGTAGCTAAAGGTGAAAAGATAGCCACATTGTATTTGTGTACTGGTAATTCTTATTCTACCTTAGCTGCTACAGAAATAGTTGCTACTGAGATAGTTATAACACTTGCCACAGGGACAGAAATAGAATTGTGGCACCATAGACTTGGGCACATGAGTGAGAAAGGGATGAAGATTCTTCACTCCAGAAAGTTGCTACCAGGTCTGAAGAATATTGACTTGGAGTTCTGCGAAAATTGTGTTTATGGAAAACAGAAAAGAGTCTGATTTCTCAAAGTTGGGAAAGAGAAGAAGAGTGAGAAATTAGAGCTTGTGCATTTAGATGTATGGGGACCAGCTCAGGTATCTTCTCTTGGAGGCTCTTTCTATTATGTTACTTTTATTGATGATGCAACTAGGAAAACATGGGTGTATTTCCTAAAACAAAAATCAGAAGTATTTGAAACTTTTAAAAAGTGGAAAGCTTTGGTTGAGAATTGGATAGAAAAAAACTTGAAGTGTCTCAGATCTGATAATGGAGGTGAGTATTGCATCAGAAAATTTGAGAATTACTATTCATATAATGGAATCCACAGGAAGAAAATAGTTCTTGGAACCCCACAAGAAAATGGTGTGTCTGAGAGGATGAATAGGACCATTATGGAGTGTGCAAGGAGCATGAGATTGCATGCTGGACTACCCTTACACTTTTGGGCAGATGCTGTACATACTACTGTTTATTTAATAAATAGGGGACCTTCAAATCCTTTGGATGATGGCATTCCAGAGGAGGCATGGATGCACAAAAAGGTAAACTATTCAATTTTGAAAACCTTTGGTTGTGAAGCTTTTATCCATGTTGATATTGAAAATAGAACCAAGCTTGAGGCTAAGTCTAAAAAATGTACCTTCATTGGATATGGAATAGATGAATTTGGTTATCGGTCATGGGAATATGAAAATCATAAAATCATTAGGAGCAGAGATGTTATATTCAATGAGAAGGTCATGTATAAGGATTAGCTGTAGGAAAAGAAGCATGAACAGGCCAAAAAGGAATATGTGGTACTGGATGAGATTCCAGAAAATAAAATGCCAGTGGTACCTGATGTTCAGAAATAACAAGTTATCCCACAAACTCCTGCAAGTGTTAGACGTTCTACAAGGATAACTAGATCTCCTGAAAGATTTTCTCCATCATTATATTCTATATTATTAACTGATTCTGGTGAACCTGAAGGTTATGAAGAAGCAATGCAGGTAGATACTAAAAACCAGTGGGAGCTAGGCATGAAAGAGGAAATGGATTCCTTGTTGCAAAATCAGACTTGGGACTTAGTTCAATTGCCTGTAGGTAAAAGAGCATTGCCAAATAAATTGGTTTACAGGTTGAAGGAAGAAGATGGAGGCAAGAAAAGATATAAGGCTAGACTCATGGTAAAAAGGTTTTGCACAGAAAAAAGGTATAGATTTTGATGAAATATTTTCTCTGGTTGTAAGGATGACTTCTATTAGAACAATTCTAAGTCTTGTGGCTACAAAAGACTTGCATCTTGAACAGCTAGGTGTGAAAACAACTTTTCTACATGGGGATCTGGAAGAGGAAATATACATGCAGTAACCACAGGGATATGAGGTCAAGGGTAAGGAGGATTTTGTGTGCAAGTTAAAGAAGAGTTTGCATGGCCTGAAGCAAGCACCTTGGCAATGGTATTTGAAATTTGATAGTTTTATGGCTAAACAAGGTTACAAAAGATGTCATTCTGATTATTGTGTTCATTTCAAGAAATTAGGTAATGGTAGCTATACTATCATGTTGCTTTATGTTGATGACATGCTTTTTGTTGGGTCTAACATGCAGCATATTAATGAACTTAAGCAGAAATTAGCAAATTCATTTGCTATGAAGGATTTGGGTGCAGCAAAACAAATCCTTGGTATTAGGATCACATGGGATAGGACAAACAAAAAATTATTTTTGTCCCAAAGTGAGTATGTAGAGAAGGTGTTGAAAAGGTTTAATATGCAGAATGCAAAAGTAGATAGTACACCTTTGCCTATACATTTTAAGTTGACTAAGGAGATGTGTCCAAAGATACAAGAGGAGGAAGACAAAATGTCTAAGATACCATATACATCAGCAGTTGGAAGCTTGATGTATGCAATGGTGTCCACAAGGCTAGACATTGCACATGCAGTGGGAGTTGTGAATAGGTATATGAGCAATCTAGGAATGGAACATTGGAATGCTATAAAATGGGTTCTCTAATATTTGAGAGGTACTATTTCAAAGAAACTATGTTTTGGAGGAACAAATTCTACTCTAAAAGGATATGTTGACTCTGATCTGGCTGGTGATATTGATAGTAGGAGGAGTACTATAGGATATGTTTTTACTATAGGAGGTACTGTAGTTAATTGGATTTCAAGGCTGCAAAAAGTTGTTGCACTTTTAACCACTGAAGCTGAGTATGTTGCTACTACAGAAGCTAGCAAGGAGATGATTTGGTTACAACATTTTCTGGAGGAATTGGGGCAACAACAAGAAGATAGCCCTTTGTACACTGATAGCCAGAGTACCATTCATCTTGCTAAGAACTCAGCTCTGCATTCAAAAACTAAGCATATACAGTTCAGATACCACTTCATCCGGTTAGTTTTGGAGGATGGGCAATTGAAGCTAGAGAAAATTCACACAAGTGAAAATCCTGTAGAGATGTTCACAAAGGTAGTTACATGGGAGAAATTGATTTCCTCATCAGTTTTTGTTAGACTTCATGACTAATAATGGTGGACTTAAGAAACCAGCTAGGCCTGTAATCCAGTGGGAGCTACAAGCACAACAGTGTTGTCCAGGATCAGTCTCCAAGTGGGAGATTGTTGGTATGTGGTGACTGATCATGCAAGTACTATACATAAGTTATGTATCCTCACCGGGGTTTGGGGCCAGGCTGCGCCCTGAGCGGGGGTTTAGGGGTGCAGTCCCCAAGAAAAAAATTTCCCTCTTTTTTGCACGATCAGAGTCGGTTGTTAATTTTTGTTAACCGATAAAAGAAAAATGACATTGCAAAAACCCTAATTCTAGAAGCTTCCAAAAAGCTTGTTATAAGTGGCTGGGATGTATGGTACATCAATGTATTCACAAGATTGTAATCTATTTTGTACTGGATAATAAAATCATTAGATGGCTAAATTTCTGTGGATGTAGCCCATATTGGGTGAACCACGTTAAATTTATGTGTTGATCTCTTTTGTGTTATTCCTCATTGTTATATTTGGGTTATTTAATCTGCATATAATTGTTAGTGTTTATTGCTTTGATATGCCCTAACCCTAACAGTTGTTCACTTTGAAGATGGAAGATGGAGGATCTGTTGCAGATCACATGAATGCTTTCAATATGATCGTTGCACAGTTGACATCTGTGGGTGTAAAAATGGAGGAGGAGGATCATTGCATGACCCTGCTTTGTTCTTTGCCAAATTTGTGGGATCATCTTGTCATGGCTATCGGAAGCACCACTACCACATTTGAGATGGAAGATGTGGTGTCCTTACTGTTATCTGAAAAAATGCAGAGGAAGTCTTTTGAGGTAGCCAAAGAGGCTCTTGCAGTTTGTGGAATACCTAAGGAGAAAGGGAAGAAGAAAGACAAGAGAGATGAGAAGGGTAGATCCAAATCTCCTAGAAAGTCCAAGGCTCTCTGTTGGAACTGTGGAAAAACTGGGTATTTCTGAAAGAAATGCAAATAGGAGAAGAAAAAGAAGAAGAAAGCTTCTGATTCAGATTTTGACAAGTCACAAGATGATGGTGATGCCTTCATCATAGCCCTGGCCACCCATGCATCTGATGATGTGTGGTTGATTGATTCTGGTACATCATTCCACATGACCTTGCATCAAGACTGGTTCATGAAATATGAAGAGTTCGATGGTGGAAGAGTGTACCTGGGTGATGACTCTCATCTGAAGATTGTTGGTCATGGAAGAGTCTCAATTCAATTCCCTGATGGACAAGTGAAAGGGATCACTGGAGTTATGCACATTCCAGGCCTTACACAAAACCTGCTTTCTATATGTATGTTGAATGATGTAGGTGTCTAGGTTGTCTTTTCAAAGGATGGATGCAAGATGACTAGAGGATCTATGGTTCTTACAAAGGGTACTTAGAGAGGTACTCTATTTCAGATGGAGGCATGCACTTCATAGTGCAATAGTTTTTCTGACTCAAAGAAATGAGCTGCAGTCACTTCATCCCCACCATCTAAACGAGTAGTGAAGAAATCTATTGTAACTAGTTCTGATGGTAGTGCACATGTATGGAAGCTAAGCTTCCTGCTGAAAGGACTATGTTATGGCATTTGAGATATGGCCACATTGTTGAGAAGGGTCTGCATACCCTAAAAAATAAAAACCTTATTGAGGGGTTAAATGATTGTAATCTTGAGTTTGAGTTTTGTGAATATTGCATTTATGGAAAGCAAAATTGTGTTCAATTTTACTCTAGTTCTCACAAGTCTTCTGGTGTATTGGATCTTATTCATTTTGATGTGTTTGGTCCTGTTAATGTTCCTTTGATTTCAAAATATGTATATTTTGTATCTTTCATAGATGATTATAGTAGAAGGACATGGGTTTATTTTATCAGAAGTAAGACTAAAGTCTTTAGTCGGTTTAAAGAGTTTAAAGCCTTTTCTAAAAATTAAACTAGCAAAAAGATTAAGTGTTTGAGAACTGACAATAGTGGTGAGTTTTCTTTGGTAGAGTTTGATAAGTTCTGAAAAGAGCAAGGGATTGAAAGGCATAAGACAACTCCATATACCCCGCAACAAAATGGAGTTGTAGAGAGGATGAACAAGACACTGATGGAGAAGGCTAGGAGTATGTTTAGTGGAGCAAGCCTCAAACAAAAGTTTTAGGCTGAAGCTGTTACCACTACTTGCTTTTCTGATAAACAAATCTCCTACATCAGCGCTTGTTGGTAAGACACCTATGGAGGTGTGGTTTGGGAAGAAGCTGTCAGTTAGACATCTTCATGTTTTTGGTTGTGAGGCATATGCACATGTGCCTAGGGAGAAACAGTCTAAATTGGAGAACAAGGCTGTTAAATGTATTTTCATTGGCTATGGTGTCAGTGTGAAAGAATACAAGCTTTGGGATTCAGTGGTTGAAAAAGTATTGTATAGTAGAAGTGTTATCTTGAGAGAGCTAATACCTTCTTCTGTTGTTCTATAGCTAGAACAAATAGAAAAGAAAGAGGATGCAGTTTAGTTTCCTTCTATCCCTGAGAAGACTAAACAGATAGACCCTATGAGACTTGATGATGAGGAGAGCTCTAGCAGCTCTAAAAGTTTAGAAGAAGAAACAAAACCTCAACCTCAGCCATCGAGGAGGTCTACATGAACAAGAACGTAACCTAATAGGTTTGGTTATTCATTACATGATTCTAGTTGTACTTTTTCTTTACTTACTAACACTGATGAGCCTAGAACTGTGAAAGAGGCTATGGGCATGAAAGATGGAGGTTCCTGGAAGGAGGCCATGGAAGATGAGATGGCTTCTTTGGAAAAGAACAAAACATGGGACTTGGTGCCTTTGCCTGATGGACAGAAACCTGTTAGTTGCAAATGGGTGTTCAAGAAGAAATTTGGTGTAGATGGTAGTGTTGAAAAGTACAAGGCTAGATTGGTTGCAAAGGGGTACTCACAAGTGGAGGGAATTGATTATGGTTAAATTTTCTCTCCTGTTGCAAAGCTGACATCCATTAGATTTCTATTATCTCTTGTAGCTACTTATGATTTAGAGGTAGAACAGATGGATGTGAAGACAACTTTCCTTCATGGCGATTTAGAGGAAGAAATCTACATGTCACAACCAGAGCATTACATAGTGAAAGGTAAAAAAAATTTGGTTTGCAAATTGCAAAAGTCTTTGTATGGTTTGAAGCAGTTTCCTAGGATGTGGTACTTGAAATTTGATACCTTTGTGTTGTCTATTGGATTTGTGAGATCAAAATTAGATCATTGTGTGTATTATAAGTTTGATGGTGATCATATTCTCATTGTTGCATTATATGTTGATGATATGTTGCTGATTGGGAAGGGTAAGAATATGATTTTTGATTTTAAGTCTCAGTTGGCAGCATAGTTTGAAATGAAAGATTTAGGGGTAGCCAAGTACATTATAGGAATGGAAATCAGAAGAGACAGAGCTAATAGAAAACTTTGGTTAAGCCAGAGTAAGTATGTGAAGACTATGTTGGATAGGTTCAACATGGTAGATTGTAGACCATTGTGTGTTCCTATTTCATTGGGGATAAAATTATCTATTAGTGATTGTCCAAAATCTCCTAGTGAGGTGGAGGACATGAGCAGAGTACCTTATGCTAGTGTTGTTGGCAGTTTGATGTATGCTATGGTCTGCACAAGACCAGACATTGCCCAAGCAGTGGGAGTCCTTAGTCAATTTATGGCTAATCCTAGACGGGTACATTGGGATGCAGTTAAATGAGTGTTCAAATATTTGAGGGGTACTTCCAAGTATTCCATTTGCTATCATGGAAATGCTACAGGACCTCCGCATTCAATTTGTATTTATAGAATCTGATTGGGTAGGTGACATTGATAGCAGGAGATCCACCAGTTCATATGTGTTCACAATGTTTGGTGGTGCAATTAGTTGGATGAGTAAGTGACAACCTATGGTTGCTTTGTCCACTATAGAAGCTAAGTATATGGATGCAACTCATGTTTGTAAGGAAGCCATTTGGCTTAAGAGATTGTGTTTAGATATTGGTGTTGATGCAGGACAAATTACGATTTGCCTTGCGAAGAATCCAACTTTCCATGCCAAAACAAAGCATATTGATGTACAGTTTCACTTCATGTGAGACATGGTAGAGGATGGGAAGGTAAATTTGGAGAAGGTAGATACTTTTAAGAATATCGCAGATGCATTGATGAAGCTAGTGGGCACAGATAAGTTTAGATGGTGTTCGAAGTCTATGGGCCTCTCGGCCTATAGCAGTTAAATCCTATTAATTCTATTGGCTCTTACAAGGTGTTCGACAAGTGGAAGAATGTTGGGAATTAAGGTTTCTCAACCTTGGTAATTCCTTGTATTATTTTTATTGTATTTATTTATTTATTACCTATGTTGTAAATTAAATTGTAAATTCATATTGTCATCTTGTGGGATGTGGCACGGTGATGTGTCATCCTACATGGAAGATGACAACTTGTAATTTTGTCCTCAAATGAGGAGATAGGCATCCCACTTTATGATAGGAATATTTTTCCATGTGTCGGCATCTTGGATGTTGTGTAAGAGAATATTGACCATAACAGTCATAACAAATTCCTATGACGAAGTTATGACATGTAAGAGTCAGAAATAGGAGATTCTATGATAGGTGAAGACATGTGTCGAAGAGCATCTTTGAAAAAGGCATCTTTAGGTGCCCCAAGGTGGACTATGACATGTTGTAAGAGAATATGCTACTTATAGCCTATGTATGATAGATTCTCTTACAACTATAAGTTGTAACTGCTATGACAGATTCTATGACAGTCATAAGAGTCGTAAGAGCATCTGTCATAGCCCATTTTGGAGATAGGTGACCTCTTTGGGATGGGGTGTGTAGACAAGTGTCAGAAGCATCTTACAATGTTGACCAAGTGTCCATAGGCATGGGTTTTGGGCCATGAGGCCAAGTTGGACACCCATTCCAAGATAGAGGCAATTTTGCCTTGTATTTTCTATATAAACAGGTGCTTGGAGGTGGAGATGTATTATAGGTTTGACAGGTACTGTTATGCTGCCAGTTTGTCTCCAGATACGAGTGTCAAAGAATCTTGAGAGCTTGCATTGCAAGTGTATTGTAAACCATTTTAGTTTTGTTAATACATTGTGTAGGTTTTGGAGTGTGGGGTTTTTTCACCTAATAAGGGTTTTCCTCACGTATATCTTGTGTCTCTCTTCTTCTGTCTCACTTTCTTGTTTATGTGTTTGTTGCAATATCTCTATTAGTGGGTTTAACATTGCTGTAATAGTAAGGATATAATTTAATTTGCACTCTCCTCCCCTCATTAGATTAGTGTAGGAAGTGATTTCCGCACACCTAGCTTCCTTTCATTTATGTCTCTCAACTCTACAACTTCTCTAGGTTTTACTCCAATCACAACTTCAAATGGTGTCTTCCCTATACTCCTATTCACTAAATTATTGTATGCAAATTCTGCATATGGTAGAATTAGATCCCAACTCCCTGATTTATCCCCTACTAAACATCTCAACAAGTTACCCAAGCTCCTATTTACCACTTTTGTTTGTCCATCTATCTGTGGGTGAAATGTTGAACTGAACTTTATGTATGTCTTCATCTTCTTCCACAATGTCCTCCAAAAGTATCTAATGAATCTTTTGTCCCTGTCTGAAACTATACTCTTAGGTAATCCATGCAATCTCACAATCTCCTTGAAAAATAAGTTAGCAACATGCACTGCATCATTTGTCTTCTTACAAGGAATGAAATGTGACATCTTTGAAAATTTGTCCACTACTACAAGTATTGAATCATATCCCCTCTATGTTCTTGGCAATCCTAATATGAAATACATGCTTATGTCTTCCCAAGGTCTCTCCGATACTGTCAAAGATTTGTACAATCCAATATTGTCACTACTCCCTTTTGCAACTTGACAAACTCTACAACTCTAAACAAACTTCATTACATCCTTATATATTTGAGGCCAAAATTAATGTTTCCTTACCAAATCTACTATCTTGTCAATTCCAAAATGTCTTGCCAATCCACCATTGTGTTTCTCCTTGATCAAATTGTCTCTCATTGAACTCCTAGGTATACACAACTGATTTCCTTTGAACAACATATCCTCCTAAATGAAATAATCCAACCACTTACTTCTATCCATCACAACAGGTTCCTTACATGCTTTCCATGCTTCTGCATAATCAAGATCCTCTTCATACATGTGCTTCCATTCTTCAAATCCTAATACTTCTACTCTCATCTCTGTCAGTAAATTCCTTCTTCTATTCAATGCATCTGCAACTTTATTTGACTTCCCACTCCTATGCTTCAATACAAATGTGTAACTATGTATGAACTCTATGCATCTCATATGTCTCTGATTCAACTTTCCTTGATTGTTCAAATACTGCAAAGCTTAATAGTCAGTGTACAACATAAATTCCCTAGGAAACAAGTAATTTGTCTCCACTTCTTCAAGGCTTGAATTATGGCATAGAACTCCTAATCATAAACTGAATATCTTCTCCTTGCATCATTCAACTTCTCATTGAAATATGCTACTAGTCTCCCTCCTTAACTTAATACTACTCCTATTGCATTTCCACTAGCATCATAATCTACTTGAAATACTTTGTTGAAATCTGGTAATGCTAACACTGGTTGCTTTGTCACTTTCTTCTTCAACAATTCAAAACTCTTATTTGCTCTTGATGTCCACTTAAAGTCCTTCGTGTCACCCCTCATTGTCTCTATCATAAGTGTGCATATTGAACTAATTTTTTTGATGAACTTCTAGTAGAAACTTGCTAATCCATGAAATGATCATACCTCTCCAATGTTCTTTGGTGTTGGCCACTCAACAATTGCTCTAACCTTCTTAGGGTCCATCTTCAATCCTTCCACAAAAATCACAAATCCAAAGTATACCAGTTCTTCCTTCATGAAACTACATTTCTTTATGTTTATCAACAATTTCTCTTCTCTCAACCTCTGCAATACTTGTCTAATATGCCACAAATGCTCTTCTTTTGTCTTATTGAAAATTAGAATATCATCCAACTATACAATAACAAACTTACCCAAGGATTTCTTCAAAACCTCATTCATCAAGCTCATGAAAGTACTCGGTGCATTAGTCAATCCAAAAGGCATCACTAACCATTCATACAATTCTTCATTTGTCTTAAATGCAGTCTTCCACTCATCTCACTCTCTGATCCTGATCTGATGGTATCCACTCTTCAAGTCTATCTTTGTGAAATACTTTGCTCCACTCAAATAGTCCATAATGTCATACATCCTTGGAAATGGAAATCTATACTTAACTATGATCTTATTGATTGTTCTAGAGTCTATACACATCTTCCATTCTCCATCTTTCTTAGGTGTTAGTATTACAGGTACCGCACATGGGCTTAAACTTTCTTTGATCAATCCTTTCCTCAACAATTCATGTATCTATCTATTTATCTCCACATTCTGTGCTGGTGTCATCTGGTGTGCTACTTTGTTAGGAAAAATAGCTCCAGGTATAAGGTCCATATGATGACTGATACTCTAAATTGGTGGCAATCCTTTAGGTACATTATCTAATATGATGTCTTCATACTCTGTCAACAATTCAATTATCTCTTCTGGTGATGGTTCTTATTCTTTTTCGGTAATAGTCTCTGTACTTCTTATGAATCAAAGCAAAACACATATTCTCATGTCTCAATCCATCTAGAAATTTCCTTCTATCAACCAAATAGATTCAAGCATTCCCACATACTTCACTCTTAGGCTCATCTTCCAAAGGTATCAAGATATGTTTCTTCCCATTTGATGTTATAGTATAAGTATTCTTTCTCCCATCATGTATAGCCTTTCTATCATACTGCCATGGTCTCCCCAACAATATATGGCATACATCCATCGGCATAATATCACACAATACTTCATCATTATAAGATCCTATATGAAATTTCACCAAACATTGTTCACTCACCAGTACCTTATGTTCATTCTAAATCCATGCTATCTTGTAAGTCTTAGGGTGTTTCAATCTCTCCAGGTTCATCTTAGTCACCATCTCTTCTGAAACCAAATTATTAGTACAACCACTATCAATGATTACTTTACAACACTTTCCTCCTGGTTTGCATCTTGTCTGGACCAAACTTTTCATTTGCGGTGGTTCCTCAGTTGTCTCTACTTGAAATAATGCTCTCCTCATGACTAATGATTCTCCTTTCTATAGTTTGGCAATGGAACTAGGTGATCCAATAGGTTCTTCCTTCGTATAAGCTGCTCTTGTACTATTCTTGTTCTCTTGCTTGTACTTCCCTAATGACATTCAAGTGCTCTGTGTCCTTCACCTCCACACTTAAAACAAGTTCCTCTGAATGATCTTTTGTCAAACACTCTTTCATCTCTCTTGTATCCTTCATTGCAGTAAGAATTATGATTCCCTCTCTTGTTGTGGTAGAAACTTTTGTTATATCTCTCTCTGTAGTATGAATTATTGTCCTTTTCTTCATTCCGATATGGTCTACATTCTTTGTTCTACTCTGCATAAGGTCTTTCTCCTCTGGAATATGTTCTACCTATTTGAAATTTACGTCCTCTACCTCTATGTCTCTACCCATGCTTTTTATTCAACTTGTCTTCAACTTTCAAGGCAAGTTGATATGCTTGTTCTATCGTTGTCATTCTCACCAAACTTAGTTCTTCTTGACTATTCATCCTCAATCCATTTATGTATCTTGCCACTTTCTCCTTGCTTGCTTCACTATGTCCAGTCCTTATGATCATCTTATGAAATTCTTCAGTATACTTCTTCACAAATTTCTCCTTTTGTCTTCAGTTTTGCAATCTCTTCAACAATTCCAACTCATAGTCAACATGTATGAACTAATTTTTCAACTTTGTCACCATCCTATCCCATTTTATCATCTTCTCTTTTCCTCTCCTATTCCTACCTAATTGAACTTCTTTCCACCAAATAGTAGCATGTCCTTTCAACTTAGTTTTTGTAAATATCACTTTCTCTAGATCTTCAATTTCCTCGTATTCAAAGTATTCCTCCAAGTCATTTATCCAATCAATCAATTCCTCTGGAATCAAATTTCTAGTATAGTTTGGTACTTCCACTCTAGGTCTCTTACCAATCTTAGAAATATCTTTCAACATCTCCACCTGATTTGATTCTTCTTCTTCTAAGGCTTCTTCATTTTCTTTAGCTGATTGAAATTCTTCATCATCACTTTCAACATCATGTCTAGGGTTTAGTCCTCTTCTTCTATCTTCATCTACAACATCTAATCTAACTTTCATTGTCCTAATCATCTCAATCATTTCTTCCATTCTTCCAGCAACATTGTCCATAACAGGCATCCTCCTCGGTGGTATCTCTTCCTAGGATCTGGTGCAACTGCCTCAATTCAGTGATATGACTATAGGGATACAACTACCTCACGATCGGTGCTCTATTGAAAAACACAAGTAGACTGCCTCAAGTCGGCGCTCTGTTCACCACAAGATCTTATAGAAAGCCTTCACTTCCCAAAGGATTCAAAACTTCACTCTGATACCACTTGATGCAATCATGGCAAGAGGGTTCAAAGAATGAACTATCCAAACCATGCAGCTAGAGTAAACACAACTGAAACAACATATTCATAGAATGCAATGGAAGATTTAGATGCTTAATATATCAGATGTAATCAAATTCTTATATGTCGGCAACATGTGGGCTACAATCAAAGGGCTCACATGCCTACTTTCCGAGTTACAACAAATATGCAAGATATGGCATTGAAGTGCCTTCCGTAAATAAAATCAAACTCTAAATTAAATTCTAAAACTACTAACTTCCTAATGCATCTAGGATATATATATCATCATCAAGCTCATAGAGTCCTTTACGTTGGCCACAAGAGGTTACAAACTCCAAATTAAGATGTAGTGTGTAGAAACATGTAAGTCGGCCTACAACATATGGTATTGCTCTGCAAATGAATGAAACTTGGTGCAAACCTCAAGGAAGGTCTATCTGATCCTTAGATGCCATGTATGATGCTCCATTAGGCTCTACAAGTCACATAAGTGCTCCACAAACCTTCTCCTTTCAATTGACTATCTGGATGTTTTGTTATGTGAAAATTGATGATCTTCTAATAGCGATAACTCTCAGGAAACAAATCCAAATCACTTGAAATCTGAATATGATGTAGATGACACTATTTAGATTCTAAGTCCTTCACAAGCTCTGATATGAAGATGTGGAAAAATGTAGTAGGAAATGTTGAACTGTAAAATCACTGAACTAAACTAAAATGAAAGAAAAGAAAAGAATGCAAATGTTTTTTGGTTGATACAAGATTGCTCTACAACTTGGGATGCTCCTGCATCAACTACACAAGATCTACAAAACAAAACAACCAAATCTCTGACTGCAACTAAACAATGTTCACACTATCACCCATGAATCAAAACTAGCCAAGCTTTGATACCAAATGTTAGAAATGAAGGCAACAACAACCCAAATGGAAAACTGATTACACTATGCTTATGATCTTAAAGCAGTATAATATTAATGGAGATTGCAATAGAAATAAAATCCTCTACACAGAAATAACATGCATGAAGAACTGAACACATAACACAGTATGTAACATGGAGAAAACCATTACGGGTAAAAAACTCCAACAAGAAAAGAGGCTTCAAGTTGTATTATCTTCAAATATGATATTACAATACATGCACTTCCTCTATTTCTTCAGTCTTCAATCCGATAGAACCTGAGTACCTATAAACTGTGATATGTAACACATACATGGCATTGTACTTATAGAAGTATTGCACTCCCAAAACTAGGCATCCAATTTCTCTCACCTTGAATACTCCAACGTGCAACATTAAATGACCTCTTACAAGCTCATGACACTTGTCAATAACAACCATTGAAACTTGGGTGACCATGGACAAGAATATGTTGGCAATATGTGTTTTCATTAATGTCAACCTAATATGTGTTGTCATTAATATCAACTTGAGGTCATGTTTGCATAAAGATTTTGTATACACGTTGAAGATGATGAGAAATTATTAGAGATAGGTTGATATAGTTGATGGACAGTGGAAGATTTGAGAGAGATGGTTTGACATAGTTAGAGACATGGGGTCAACAAGATTGATATAGTGGAAGATTTGAGAGAGATGGTTTGACACAATTAGAGACATGGGGTCAACATGTTTTTAAGGAAAGTTAGTCTAGAAGACCTAACAGTTTGGAAGCATGTTACTTAATAGTTTTGAGATTTTGTTCATACCTATGTTGTTGAGAGAAGCTACCTAAGGTAAAAACTACATATTTTCGTAAGTCAGTGATCCTTCTTTTTGGTCCACATTCCTCCATAGTGTATGATCTAGTTGTGTAGATCTGGAGTTAAGTTTGGTAGTTTGCAAAGTAGCTATTTCCAGAATTTCATGTCATAAACATTTCTACAGCAGGAGTTATATGTGATTGTTCTCTAGATTGCAATATAACTATGTTAAGCATCTTAGAATGCTCTACATTCCTCTGGAGTGATAGATACGGTTGTACAGACTTGTGTATATGTTTAGTGTGGTGTATGGGTTCATCCATATGTGTTTCAAATGTTTTGGTAAACCACAATGCAATATCCTAAGTGTTGATGTGTTACAGTCAGTCCGGGATGCTCTTTTTTCATTAGTTCAATAAATTTCTCTTCTTGCGGCAACATATAATGATCAGATACTTCAGGAGAAGGTTGTAATAATACTATTGGTAAAATATATTTCTCACATCTTGGTCTGCATGATGTTTTTGGTTTCTCCTTGGTGGTGTAAAGATGAACAATTAGCAATGTTGATGTCGTTTGGGCCGACAGTCTAGTTCCTTCATTTGTGGTTAATCTTGATTAGTTTATTTTTCTTTGAAGGATGTGTTGTGATGTATTTGGGCCCTATTATACTATGTGTTGTGATCCGTAACTTGTTTTCTCTTCATAATGTATATGTTTAGAGCCAACCCATGTAGTATCATATGTTTCATCTAAAGTTGATCTTGGTGCCAACCTAATTGGGATTTTTTATTTTTGGGGAGGGTATTTATAGAAGAAAAATATCATTTGTGAAGGTGTGAAGGATAGATTGAAGAGAATGTTAAGTATTAAGTGTGCAAAGTCGGTATGATGGAGTACTTGTGCGAAATAAGGAACTACAACATCAACATATGTTAGATTCCATCTTTATAGTAGTTCATGTTCATGTTTTCATTGTAGTTTTCATGTATCCTACTATCAGATAGTGAGTCTCTTTAGTGGGTCCTTGTATCTTGCCTTAAGGTTGTGTGTTTTAGTCTGCAAGTCCATCAGGGAGCAATGAGCTTCCTTAGGCAGCGAGCCTTAAAACAAAATGTAATATTTATAAGCAGTGAGCTTCATATATTGTGAGTTAACTCTTACCATGGTTTTTCCCTCATTGGATTTTCCATGTAAAAATCTTGGTGTCCTTGTGTGGTGCATGCTTTCCTTTTTATTGTTCTTTTGTTAATGTGGTTTGATGTTTAAGTTGCAAATGGAATTGATTTAAAGTTTAAGAAAAGACTGATTCACCCCCCTCTCAGTCTTTGAGTTTGTTCAACAATTGGTATCAAATCTAAGTACCTTTGAGAAGCCTAAAAGTTGAGGTTAATCTTGCACTTGAACACATGGAATTTGAAACAATGTCTAATGATATGTTTTCTCTAGAACCAGATCTAGAGTCAATGGAACCTCAAGGTTGGGACTTCAATATAGATGATTGTGAGATAGACTTTGAAGGAGAACTTAGGTCATATCTTGAAGATCTAGATGAAGAAAGAACACTAAATCTGAAATATGAGGTCATGCTTGAAAGATCAAAGGAGATAGTTGTCAAATTGAAGACACAAGTTAGAGAATCAAAAGAGAAAATTATAAAACTAAAAGCTCAAATGGAAGGAGATAAAGGATGTGAAATTAAATTCAAGGAGGAAGAAGATGTGATCTCTAATTTTAAAGTTAAAGTTGAAGAAGGCAAGAGGATTGAAAATTGCTTAAACACCTAGCTCAATGATAAAGCAACTGAATGTTCAAAACTTGAGGAAGAGATTGTCACTCTCAGAAAAGAACTGGAAAAAGAAAAAGAACAAATTGACAAGGGTTTAAAACTAAAAGGAGGTTCTAAAATTCTTGATGAGTTGATTAACTCTCAAAATCCATCAAAAGAAAAATCTGGTCTTGGTTTTGAAAAAGGGAAAATTCCTATAACCAGTGCGTATGCAAACTTATATGATAACTTCAAAGAAGAAGGAAAGTCTGAAACAAAGGAGGAAAAAGTTTGCACCAAAGATCCTAAGAAGAATGCCTCCAGAGATGCAAAATAAGGTGGGTTCATTCTTGTTCAGAGACCAAGAAGATTCAGAGGTCCTCCACCTACAAGACAACATGCCCCTACTAGGTTCAATCAATCTTTTCAAGGTCATTATTTCTCTTGCAATAATTTTGGGCATAGGGTTGTTGATTGTAGACCTAGGCAAAGAAGAAATGCATACATGAGTAGAAGATCATTTGTGCCTCAAAGATATGGTGTTGTTTCATTTCATGGTCAATGCTATGCTTGTAAAAAGGTTGGTCATAAGGCTAATGAATGTAGAAGTAAAGTGATGGGGAATAGTTTCATGAACAAGAATAATGCTATGACTTCTCAATCATTCTATGGTTATTGCTACACATGCAACAAGTTTGGTCATAAGGTTGTTGATTGTAGATCTAATGTAAGAAGAAGTGATTATGCTCCGCAATCTAGGATCATCTGCTACAACTGCAATAAATCATGACACATTGTAAGGTTCTGCAAGGGAAAGAGAGTAAGATCTTCTACTCCTCAAAAGAAGATTGGCATTGATCAACAAAAGAAATAAATGAACAAGATATGGAAGAAGAAGGAAGAAAGTGAAGTAAATAATGAATATGTACCTCTACCTGGTGCAGATGGATCTTTCGGTAACTAAAAGAAAGTATTGGCTTAGGGGGAATTGTAATTGTAAATCTTTTCAAACCCCTGTAAAGCATAAGATGTTGAAATCTTCAACATAATGGTTAATGGTGACATGAATATGTTTGGCTAGTAATATTATGACATTTTCTCAAAGTTCTAAAGCAAATACACTTTCTACGGAAGTTTTTTGAATGGTCATGAACCCCTGTGTTATCTTGAGATAGTAAGAAGCTTCTTGTGTCAAGAACAAAGAAATGCATTTAATGTGGAGCAACTAGGGCAGGTGTGAAGCATATTTAATCCCTACTTGATAAAAATTGATCTCATTTGAACAATATCAAGTATATGCAAGAGCTAAGGAAAAGAAGAAGGCTTTCAGTAAATCTTGATCTCAAACCCTAATGGCAGCATTCACAGGTATTTCTCATAATTGCTTGTAAAACCCTAGTTTTTAGAAGGAGTTATCATGGCAACACCTATGGTAATTGACATTGTGGAAAGGCCAAGGCCAAAATTCAAGAAACACTCATACAAATCTACTGAGACTAATAAGGATGGAGCATTTTCTTGTGTTCCTATCAATGTGTTGCATACAGAGGATATCTGCGTCTATATTCATTCACAGCTAGATGAGTACAATCATCTAAAGTTGGAATAGTTCAGAAGCAATCATCTCTTGGGTGATGACTTTCATCTCAAACCAGAGTATGCAAATGTAGAGGCAAAACAATTAGATGTATGGAAGGGTTTCCCCAATTTTTGCTATGAAGATGATTGGGTTAGAATCGCTTTGAGCTAGATCCATAAAGATTTATTTTCTTGATCAACCCTACATGATCACAAATGAAGCTATTAGACTTGTGACTGGGTTGTGCTCCTCTAGACCTGTGCCAGCACTGAAGGCCATGAAGAATGAAGAGGTTATGAAGCTTACAGGGGCAAAAATTAACAAAAGAAACCTAACTGTGGATGACATCACTGACCTAGGGGTTCGATATGCCATAACGAGCATTGCATACAACATTTATTACATAGATAGAGAAGGGTCTGCTACCACCACCACCATCTACACTGCTTATTAGATGGTAAAGGAAGGAAAGGATTATGATCTTTGTGAGCTCTTGTGATAGCAATTGTTGGATAATTTGCAAAGAACCAAGGAGACATCCTACAAATTTTGGTATGGCTCTCTAATCATTTGTCTTATGTTCTATTTCAAGAAGGAATTGCTTGGTTTGAATAATGTGATCTAGAGAAGGCATGTTCTTGTTGCACATCAGATTAGGGATCACATGCATAGGTTTCTGGATACCAAACAATGTGATACAATGTCTTGGGGATTCTTTAAAACATTCCAAAATGAAATGCAAAGGAAGGATAAAATACCATCACAAGTTGTAGAGAGATACAAGAATGATATCACTTTTATGGTGGATAAGGACAACTTTGCATGGAGGCAGTTGAACCAAGGACTATTTGGATAACTATGTTGCCCTATGAGGTCTTCAGACTTGACTCGACTGCTTATGCTAAAATCCTTCTCAGCAAACCTAGGGATCCGACTACAGAGAGGTTTGGTACATAAGATGAGATAACCAACAAGAGAGTCAAGGATGAGGTAGAGAAAAAAAGGTGGAGAAGATGAAAACAAAGCTAGAAAAGATGTTTGATACTCCTAAGGGTCTTGTGAAAGAATCACAAACCACTTCTGCCACACCAACTCTTAGAAGGACAAGTAGGTCTACCGCTGTCACTGCTACTTCTCCTAAACCTTCCAGACCTACATGAACACCTCCTCGTAGAAGAAGGGGTACTACTACTGCACTGGTGCAAACTAAGACTGTAGAAAAAGAAGAAACCAAGACCTAAGAAATAGGCAAAAAGGGAAAAGATTAATCCGGTGAATGTGGATAATGATGAAGAGAATGAAGAAGAAGAAAAGGAATCTTCTATATTAAAGAAGAGAGCAAGACAATGAGAAGAAGAAACTTCTAAAAGAAAAGGAAAGGAAAAAAGAAAGAAAACAAAGAAGGCTCCTCCATAAGCACCTGAACATAAGCCTCTATAGCTTGAGGCTACTATTAATGCAATTGCACAGCACGGTGCACTAAAAGAGGTTGCAAATATTTATAATGAGATGCCTCCTATTGTCAAGGCTACAATTGAGAAAGCTATAGTTATGTATATGATGGGTTTTAATGTGACTCTAAATAAGATTATTGATCAACTTCCAACAAGTCTTGCAGATACACTCAGTAATAAGAGGAATGAAGTTGTTGTAGAAGAAGCTAAAATGAGGCAACAAGCATTAGAGAAAGCTGGCTCATCTATTTCTCATGAAGAAAGGGTTAAATTAGCTCAAATGAAAGCACAAGAGTTTAGAACCAAACATAGGATAAATACTCTAATGGGGAAAGATAAAGAAGAGATAGAAAGTATGGAAAAAGAGACATAAGAAAAGACAACCAAAATTCTTGAAGAAATGAAGAGAGCTGAGGTGAGTATTGAGGAACAAGTTCCTCTAGATATACCTAATGTGTCTACTCAAGACATAGATTTATCATCTTTTGAGGGTAATGTGACAGGTGGTGATGAGGTAGAGAAAAATGATAAGTAGAATGAGGAAACTGCTCCTCCAGAGAATACAGATGCACAAGCTACATGAGATCAAGGTGAAGTGGGTGTACTCCCTTAGGGGAACACTAATCCTAGTGAAGAACATAGCATTCCTCCTCTAGAGAATCTAGGAAATGATGAGCAGAAGAAAGAGGATAATCCTAAGAAAATTTAGGATGTAATAGAGAAGACAATTGAGAAGCAAGATGCTTCTATGGATGTAGCTCAGGGTTCTTTATCTTTAGATTCACTCAACGACCTACTAGGGCTGTAAATGTAGTTTCAACCTATAGTGACACCCTAGCTCCCACAAATTCCTACTCATGAATGACAGGTTGACTTGTCAAATATTTCTCCTATTCATAAATTACAGCTTGGTGATATTCTGCAGGAACATTTGAAGAAAACTGAATTAGTTGATGATGCAATAAAGATTATTTAGGAGAGTTTACCTGCTGTAAACATTGATTCTTCTTTGCCTCAAAAACATAAATTAAAGATTTTGATGGATTCTTTCAAAGATCATTCCTCTCACATTGAGAAAAAGGTAGAACAATAGGCCTTGATAAAGATAAATGACAAAAGAATGCCTGATGCATCTGACTGGTGTGCCAATGCACACAAAAAAATGCAAGAAAACATAAAGATGTTTACAAAATGCATTAATGAAGTCACTATTTTATATATTTTTTGCTTAAAATGGCCTAATTCCACTAAGAGCATCAAAAAATAGATTGACTCCATTGAGTCACAAATTACTAAATTAGTTGAGATATATGATTTGGCAAAGGATAAGGATGGATCAACAAGAGCTCAAATAGAAAAGCTTCATGTGTAGTTGTCATTGCTTTAGGATCAAAGAGAACAAATAAAGAAATAGTTTGATCAGTTAAGGGAAGCAGTCAACTTGAGACTTGCTTCATTATTTGGGTTGCTAGCTGAAGAAGAAAAGATTGATTATAAAATGAAGGCTCTAAGCAGTGTGGATGAGGCTGAGGATTTATGCATGTAATTTGAATGTCAGAATCACATTCTTCCTACAGCAAAAGAAAATTGGGTATCTACTCTTTCCTAACTCAAGGTAATCTACAAAATCATTCTACCTTCTAAGTGAGTTGTAAGAGTATTGTAGATAAGACAATTTTGGCTTTGTATAGACTTGTGGAGGCTTGCAGTGTCATTTTTGGTTAAAATACTATGTACATAGCATCAATTTTTGGGAATCTTTGTCTTAGGGGGAGTGTTGTTTGTAGAAATCATATAGTAAGTGGGAGGTCATACAGTTTTTGAGTTGCTATAAGTAGAAGATATTATGCCCTTTGTCCTTGATGTCAAAGGGGGAGAATGTGTTGATGATTGTCTTATCAGTTGGGAGAGAAGACTTGTAGATAAATGTATGTTGTCATCAATGACAAAGAGGGAGATTGTTGGCAATATGTGTTGTCATTGATGTTAACTCAATATGTGATGTCATTAATGTCAACTTGAGGTCATGTTTGCATAGATATTTTGTATAGAAGTTGAAGAGGCTGAGAAATGATTTGAGATAGGTTGATATAGTTGATGGACAATGGAGGATTTGAGATCTAGATGGTTTGACTTAGTTAGAGACACGGGGTCAGCATGTTTAAGGCAAGTCAGTTTGGAAGACCTAGCAGATGCTGAGATGTTTGGAAGCATGTTACTTAATAGTTTTGAGGTTTTGTTCATACTTGTGTTGTTGAGAGAAGCTGCCTAAGGTAAAAATTGCATATTTTCCTAAGTCAGTGATCCTGCTTTTTGGTCTGCATTCCTTTGTAGTGTATGATCTGATTGTGTGGATTTGGAGATAAGTTTTGTAGTTTGTAAAGTAGCTATTTCTAGAATTTCATGTCATAAACATTTCTACAGCAAGAGTTATATGTGACTATTCTTTGGATTGTAGTATAACTATGTTAAGCATTTCATAATGCTCTGCATTCCTCCGGAGTGATAGATATGGTTGTATAGACTTGGGGATATGTTCAGAGTGGTGTATGGGTTCATCCATATGTGTTTCAGATGTTTTGGTAAATTGTAATGCAATATCCTAAGTGTTGATGTGTTACAGTCAGTCTGGGATGCTCTATTTTCATTAGCTCAATATGTTTCTCTTCTTGCAACAACATATAATGATCAGATACTTCAGGAGAAGGTTGTAAGAATATTGTTGATAAAATATATTGCTAACATCTTGGTCCACATGATGTTTTTGGCTTCTCCTCTGTGGTGTAAAGATGAATAGTTGATAGTGTTGATGTTGTTTTGGCCGACAGTCTAGTTCCTTCATTTGTGGTTGATCCTGATTAGTTAATTTTTCTTTGAAGGATGTGTTGTGAAGTATTTGGGCCCTGTTATACCATGTGTTGTGATTTGCAACTTGTTTTCTCTTCATAATGTATATGTTTGGAGCTGACCAATGTAGTATCATACGTTTCATCTAAAGGTCATCTTGGTGTAAACCTAATTGGGGATTTGAGTTGTTGTGGAGGGTATTTATAGAATAAAATAATCATTTTTGAAGGTGTGAAGGATAGATTGAGTATAATGTTAAGTATGAAGTGGGCGAAGTTAGTATGATGGAGTAATTGTGTGAAATAAGGGACTGCAACATCAGCATATGTTAGATGCCTTCTTTATAGCAGTTCATGTTCATGTTTTCATTGTAATTTTCATTAATTCTGCTATCAGACAGTGAGTCTCTTCAGCTGGTCCTTGTATCTTTCCCTAGGTTGTGTGCTTTAGTCTACAAGACCATTAGGGAGCAGTGAGCTTCCTTAGGTAGTGATCCTTAAAACAAAATGTAATATTTATAAGTAGTGAGCTTCATATGTTGTGAGTTAACTCTCACCGTGGTTTTTCCCTCATTGGGTTTTCCATGTAAAAATCCTGGTGTCCTTGTGTGGTACATGCTATAGATTAGATAAACAAAATGAGGAGGAAACACAAACTAATATGCATAAAAACACAAAATGCTATACCTCACATTCAAATCCAATCTCATCAAGGGAGTAAGAAGCACTTGCACCCAAAACAACTCCTAAGACATGATGATCTCTAGACAAGTGATTCAAATGTGAAATGCTACTCAAATTGCAACTCACTAAAGACTAGCTCAATTGGTATTTTGGCATAATAACTTTGCATAAAACTTGGATCCTTGAATGGGTTTAGAGATGTTGTATTTATAGACTTTTTGGAGGGATTTTGATCCAAGGGTGGAGATTGATTTGGAAGATCAATGGTGGAGGATGAAGGTGATGTGGAGGGTCTAGATTCAATCTTGAATGAATAGAGGGCTAGGAATAAAAGTGAATCTTTTATTCATTTTGGGAAAAGGGGTATTAAATGAGCATGGGTGGTGAAGGATTATTTTTGAATTAAAGATTCATATGGGGGAATGTAAATGAATTAAAAATTCATTTGGGGATAAGTGGAAATAAATGAGTATGGGTGAGGTAAGGGGTTGTAAGGAAAATTAAATGTGATGTGGGATGTTTTTAAATAAAAAATTGACTTAGGTGGAATTATTTCAATTTTTTATTTGGAGGATGTGAGGAAGGGTGTTAAACTAGGTTAGACCACCCAAATGAGAGGTTAGGATTAATTAAACACATGTTGTATTTAATTAATTCTAGGGCTAGGATGAGGTAGGCTAGGGTAGGCAATTAAATAATAGCTATTTAATTGTCTAGGGTAGGGATAGGTCAATTAGTAGGCTGGATTAATTAGTTAACATGGTTTTAACTAATTAATTGGATTTAGTGAAAAGGGGGAAATTGATTTAATAAATATTGCATATTTATTAAATCAATTGGCTAAGGTTGGGACTATTGAATTAATGAAATTAATTCAATTGTTGGGATAAAATGATGTAAAATAGGGTAATGAAAGGATAATTAATTAAATAAAAATTTAATTAATTAGTTAGGAGAGAAATTGACATGATTAGGGATGTATGGAGTCAGTTTGATGGTAAGAGACATTTTTAGGTGTCTACATTTGTCCCTCTTTGACATGGCATCAGGACCTAGGAGGGAAGTGGCGTCAGGTTGAAGAAAGATATGCCCTAGCTACCGGGAAGGAATAAGATGGATAAGGGATGCCCCCTCAAGAGGTCGGCGGGAAAATAAAAAATTTTCTAGGTGAGTTCTCAAATGGATGTAGTGAAAGTTGGATAGGTGATGGAAAAAGAAGATGGTGGGAAGAAAAACAGAGGAAAAAGGCTAAAATCTGCACCTTGGAAGAAAAAAGAGGGGGTGGAAGGATGACATGGCCCACTATATTAGGAAAAGTGGGCCCTAAGAGTGCCACATTTGCACACTTTGACTTTAGAGAAGAAGAAGTGAAGGAGAGATGGCTGACCGCAACCCCCAATTCCCGTGACTTTGACACATCTCCAAGCGATTCCGAGAGTTTGGCCAGGCACCGGAGGCTAGACCTCAGGTAGGGTCTAACCCTGACTTTTCAATTTTTTTGTTTTTGTCAATTTTTTTGAGTTCAAGATTTGGGATTGGAGCGTGTAACGCTAACAATAAGGTGGATTAGCGCCATCCTCTGGATTGGCGCTATCCGCTAGGGTAGGGTTAGGGCAGTTTGTCACCATTTAGCTAGGATTTTAGCACTATCGTCCAGATTAGCGTAATGTCAGAAAAGATTAGGGTTTGGCGTTTTAGCACCATACTGGCTTTATGGTAGCGCTATTTTCTGGAATAGTGCCATTTAGAGGAGTAGTGCTATTTTGAATTCTAGTGCTATATAGGGGTTTAGTGCAATGTAGGAAATTAGCGCTCTTTTCAGAATTAGCACTATTCACTAGATTGGCGCAAAATTGTAGGGTGACGCCATTTCGTAAAATGGCACTATGTTTAGTGCACAGTAGCACTATGATCAGGATTAGCACAAAAAGGTTTGCGCAGTGGTATTATTCTCTAGAATAGCGCTATTTGGAGGAAGTAGCAACACTATTTTAAAAATGGCGCAAAGTGTTGTCTATTTTGGCACCAAATGTGTATGGCTTTTTAGACATTTAAAAGAAAGGGGTTGGTTTAGAAAAAGATAGGTTGATATTTGACTAGAAATTTGTGGATGCAGGATATACTCTGATTTATAGTGTATTCATGTGAGCGACAAGTTCCATCTGTGAAGGCCCTATTCGACCATTTCGATGATGCTATGCGGGCTCGACTGGCTAGGTTAGGGCTTCTGACAGTGGCGTCGATGCCCGTGCTACGAGCTCATCAAGCTCTAATGATAGCGGTTGTGGAGCAATACCACTCAGAGACCTGTAGCTTTTTGTTGCCGACTGGAGAGATTACCATCACACTTGAGGATGTTTATCGCATCCTCAAGTTACCTATTCGCGGTCGGTGAGTTAGGTATGATACGAGGAGGGGACAGAGTGCCCTGATTAGAGTGTTTAGAGAGGACCACATTATTCTCTCAGCAGACAGGAGAGAGATGGACTATGAGGGGACACTGGCTGCGGGTGTAGATCCCTTTGCCTTATTCCTGTGTGCATTGATTGGAGGTGTTGTGATGCCTGATAGGTGAGGCAGGGGTTTTCTGGTTGGCTGGGGGGGTGATAGAGGGGATGGTGAGGCATGAGATCATCTATGCCTAGGGACCGACGATGCTAGAGCAGTTATACCATGAGATGTATACAGTCGCATATCTACATGATTCAGCGTTGTCAGCTGGGGTTACTTTGCTTCATGTATGGATTTGGAAGCACATCACTGTTACCCGGCTGACATGTGGGTATTATTGGTGGCCTTTTGAGGCCTTTGTATTTTTATATCGGGATGCAGAGTACATGTATACTGAACAGGTGCGATACTGGAGGAGGATGCTAGATGATGTTATTAGTGTGACCTGGCGATCGTATATCGGCATAGAGCCATGGCCAGATGATGATATTCATCTACCGTTTACGTTTCAACAATGGTACCTAATGGGTCAAGGAGACCATACTATAGAGATGTATCTACCCTCTCAGGTCATGCGGTAGTTTGGTTTGAGACAGTACACTCCTTAGTAGATGGCCATATTTGTGCAAACTCCTCAAGATGCATCCTTCTGGCCTGCAGCCATACAGTCACAAGTCACCTTAGCTGATTTTGCAGCTCACGGCTAGTGCGGTGGGATTGGGGGAGCACTGTTAGAGATGCAAGTACTACACCTGCATATGATATATGGTGGCAGATGCATCGGCCCACTCAGTTGATGGACCCAGTGGAGGAGGCAGCAGGCTCAGGGGGGATGATTCAGATGGTGATGGAGATGACCCAAATGGGGATGACCATGTGGAGGAGGGGTAGGAGATCATTGAGGATGACCTCATGGAGGTTGGAGATGATGGAGAGGAGAGGTTGATTGGTAGGGATGGTTAGTTGATAGATGTACTAGCGGCTATGGCAGTAGGTACCTGCACAGCAGGTGCGTGCTAAGCGGGTGCAAACGAGAGTTAGACGACAGGAGAGAGGACCTTGGTGGCATGGGGGATAGCTGAGGGTGGATATGGGAGATCTACCCCCACCACAGGTAGGGCAGCAGTAGGGTACAGGGCAGCAGACAGTAGGATAGTAGGTAGGTCCCTCAAGGACAACTGGAGAGGGTGAGGTAGGGAGGCTCACACCTCATCGGTGGCCTCGAGATGAGGAGGAGGAGATGGAGACCATATGGGCATAGGTGGCCAGCCTAGAAGAGGCACTAGAGAGCTGTGATGCAGAGTTGGTATAGTTGCAGGGGGCATTGGCTTTATTAGATGGGGCAGATGGATAGGTGGCTGCGTTACAGGCATAGTTAGCCTAGGTGTAGGGTGATATAGAGGTGTTGACCAGAGAGTGGGTTACAACACTCACCAGGGCCCATCAGGTAGAGACTTCATTAGGTAGTCTACAGGGTTCAGGTGGTGGACTTGTCCCAGTTTTGATAGGGATGCAGGCTCAATTGTCCCAGGCGCAGACACAGTCGTATCAGTTACAGGGACAACTGACTCAGGTTCAAGGGGATTTGACAGAGACCAGAGCATGGGTTGAGTACTATCAAGGCTTTTATTATGTGGCCGTGCTAGCAGCGCAGCGTGCCCTAAGCTACAGTCAAGTCAGTAGATCAGGGGCCTCTAGGTCTCATAGATTGAGATCAGTGCAGTCAGTTCAGCAGATGATACCTCCTCCCTCGTATGTGTCCCAACAGGTTCAGGTGCAGCTGCAGCCATAGCCACAAATAGGAGCACAACCACGACCAGGATCAGAGTCTCCCACTCCTTCAGAGAGAGGATCCTCCATGTGATAGCTTTATCATGTTAGCCCTCAGAGGCATTGTATCAGGACTTGGTATTTTTTGATGATATGAGCGGTGTATATTTTTTACGGTGATTTATATATGATACGATGCTTTTTGATGGTTTATGATGCCCTATTATGATGATGCCTATGTGATGAATGTAGTATTCTCTATGGATTTATATGCTATGGATGTGTTATGTTTATGCAATTATGTTTTTGATTTTATGGATGTATTTGTGATGGTTTTATTGTGATATATGCATGGTGTTTGTGATTTTATGGACTATATGATGTATAATACAAATGAATGTTCAGATTAACAAACATTTATTATGGATGCAACAATGTGATGCAATGTATGTTTATCAAAATAAACACATGTTATATATGGAAATATGTATGTGCCTACTAGATGATTTGTTTTAAATGCAGTTTCAATGATTATGATTGTGATGATGTAATGTAACTAAATGTTTATGAGATGATACATATGGAATGCAATGGGATAATACTAATTTTAATTTTAAAATGCACCTATATGATGACAACATAAATGAGTATGATGTGATTTTCAATGATGTATAATGTGCAACTAAATGATTCTATAATAAACCTAATGATATGATATGCAATTTAAACTAATTCTAAAATGAACCTAATGATATGATATGCCATTTAAACTGTTTCTAAAATGAACCTAATGATATGCAATTTTAAATGTTTCTAAAATGAACCTAAATGATATGCAATTTTAAATGTTTCTAAAATGAACCTAATGTAATATGTAAATTAAAGGATTAAAAATGAATCTAAATGATTATGCAGGCTAAATGAATCTAATATGATATGATGCAGAGTGGGACGCAACGGAGGCTAACTAACAGGAAGGAGTAGCCCACAATACAAACAGCATGATAAAATTCTCTATCGGCTGAACATCATCATCATATTTCCTAGAGACACCAACAGCATCATCACATTTCAACAGCATCATCATATTTCGGATGATCGCAAATATCCTCCTGTCGACTACTATTTACCTCCTCCGTTTGTCGCCTATCATCATCATCATGATAATCAACGGGCGCAAACATCCTCCGGTTGCACTGTTCATCGGGTGCCAAATACAAGCGGCATCATCAGGATATTCAATATCACCTTCGTCCGCAGGATATCCAAATATCCGGTTGCTCCAAATATCCTGATGACGTTGCACTTCAACAACTTGCCTTCGATGCTCCACTACCCGAAGATACAAGCAACAGCATCATGATATTGTTCATCCGGTTCCTCGAAACCTCCTGATGATGCTAATACAACTTCCTGCCTACGCCGATACCTTACCACTTAGTGACAACAGGATAAACTCGCATTGAGGGATTTCTTAATATCCTGATGACGATGACGTCATATCCTGATGACGATGACGTCACACATCATCCTGATGAACTCTTCAACACTTAGCCAAAAAAACTTAACTTTCACACCCGCATCCGTTAGCGATATGCGGATGATGAACTTCCCCGAGAGATGATCCTGACTGCGATATATACACTGAGTATATATCCAACTCAAAACTTCATGATGCACTTGCAACATGCAAACTTCAACAACTTCATGACCCGATCCTGATGGCGATGGATCCGCAGATGATGATGCGGCTCGTTCCGACTGGAAACGCACATGCAGACTCCTGTGTATCCTTCCACTGCATGTAAGCACTCCGAACCGCTCTATTTCACAAAGATCATGTGACGACCGGGCTGGATCACCTTCAAACCAAAATCTAACAACTTATCTTCTAGACCTAGCACATGAGGATGCTAGGCTGATTCACAGCATGCTCCTAACTGATCTCCTGAACAATGCAATGCATAAACAGAAAACACAAATGCAAACTAAACTATGATACAGGACCATTCCACCGATTTGCAGGATCAACCGGTGGAAGGGTTGAAAGTGCCCATTAACTTGCAAACAGAAAAGGAAATCAACACAGATACAACTGATCAACTCAAATACTGCAAAAGATGAGATCTTATTCAATTGAGATTCAAATGTCCTGCTTTTACAATTCTACTTCACAATATCTGGACTGATCACCAGTACAGCATATCACCAGTACTACTCTCCTGAACATAACAACTATCAAAATCAAAATGAACTGTCAATATGAACTATCTTTATGAACTACCCATATGTCTAAACCCTAACAGATCGAAGGTATATATCACAAATCCTTCGAGTACTACCAACTTCACTTCCCAGCGGCTGGGAGCTTCCAAGCGGCTGGGAGAGAGGACAACTTAGACTATCTTATCTTGATCTCTAACTGCCTACACATACTCCTAGGCTGAACTAATACATAGCATCGGTCCAGTGGACCTTATTACATGAAGAAGTCAAACATACTAAAAATAGACTATCCTGTCATCATGCTGATAATTATCCTACATCCTGATCATGTATGTCATCATGCGGACCTATATCCTGATCATGTGCAGGTGCTCCTGCACCATACTCCCCAAAAGAAGAAATCTCAAGTCCACTTGAGATGAGAGTATCAAGGTCGGCACCATGTTTCTGTATCTGTTCTGCAGTCATCCATACTGCTTTAGAGTTCGGCTGTCCCTTCCAAGAGACGAGGTACTCCAAGTACTTGTTGTTCCTGGTCTGTTTGACCACTCGAGTGTCCAAAATCTGCTGTATCTGTGGAGGATCATGTTGAGGAATGTCTTCAGCAACTGTATCCTGTAGAATATCCTGAGCTGCATCTGGATTAGCCTTGTATGGAGTTAAATCACATACATTGAAGATAGGAGACAAACCAAGATCAGGTGGGAGTTGGATCTCATAAGCATTCTGTCCATGCTTTTGCAAAATCTGACATGGTCCAACTTTCTTTTGCATGAGCTTAGTATACTTTCCCTTAGGAAGCCTGTCTTTCTTCAAGTGAACCCAAACCAAATCTCCAACAGCAAATTGAACATCCTTCTTCTTCTTGTCAGCATACTCCTTATACTTTAAGGTGGTTTGCTGGAGTTGAGTCTTAACCTGATCATGAACTTCTTTGATTGCTTCAGCAAAAGCTTCTCCATCTGCACTAACAGGATCTGCTGTAGGTAGATCTCGCAACTCCAAAATACCTCTGGGATGCATTCCATACACTACCTGAAAAGGCGATTTTCCTGTGCTCCTGTTGACAGTATCATTATATGAAAACTCAGCTTGAGACAGAATATTGTCCCACTTCTCTCCATGCTGTTTTGTCAAGCATCTAAGTAGATTCCCCAAGGAACGGTTCACAACCTCAGTTTGTCCATCCGTTTGAGGATGATATGCAGAGGAAAAAGATAAATCGGTTCCCAGCTTCCTCCATAGGGTTCTCCAAAAGTGACCCACAAACTTCACATCCCTGTCTGAAACTATGCTCAAAGGCAACCCATGGATTCTGACAATCTCCCTGAAGAATAAATCTGCAATATATGAGGCATCTGCAGTGGTTTTGCATGGCAAGAAATGTGCCATTTTACTGAACCTATCCACTACAACAAAAACACTGTCAAATCCTCTCCTGGTCCTTGGTAAACCTAAAACAAAATCCATACTGATGCTTTCCCATGGTCTGGAAGGAATGGGTAGGGGCTGATATAACCCTGCATTAGTTGACCTGCCTTTAGCCTTCTGACACATCACACAGGTTTCTACAAATTTCCTGACATCTGACTGCAACTTAGGCCAGAAATAATGCCTCCTGACCAGATCAAGAGTCTTGTCTAGACCAAAATGACCTGCCATTGCTCCACAATGTTTCTCCTTGATTATATTTAATCTCATGGAACATCTTGGGATGCACAACTGTCCACCCTTAAACAACAATCCATCCTGGATCAGGAATTCAGAGAACTCAGCATGGTATTTCTCCCCAAAAGAAGTACAGACCTGATATATCTCTCCAAAATCAGCATCAGACTCATACATGGTCTTGAGTGAATCAATACCAACACTCTCTAACTGAATCTGATTGACTGTGAGAACTCTTCTGCTCAAAGCATCTGCAACTTTGTTCTTAACCCCTTTCTTATGCTTCAAGGTAAAAGTGAAAGCCTGTAAGGTCTCTACCCACTTCATATGTCTGTGGTTCAGCTTCTCCTGGCTATTGATGAAACTCAAAGCCTGGTTATCTGTGAAGACTATGAACTCCTTTGGCAACAGATAATGCCTCCATTTCTTTAGGGACTGAACTAAAGCATACATTTCCAGATCATATGATGAATACCTTTTCTTAGCATCATTGAGCTTTTCACTGAAAAATGCAATTGGTCTACCCTCTTGACTGAGTACAGCTCCAATGGCCATGTGACTGGCATCACACTCTACCTGAAAGATCTTGTTAAAATCTGGAAGTGCAAGGACTGGCTGCTGTGCCACCTTCCTCTTCAATGCCTCAAAGGAATCATCTGCTCCTTGAGTCCAAACAAACCTGCACTTCTGTCCTCCTTTGATGGTATCCAGCATGGGTGCACAAATATGACTGAACCCTCTGATGAACTTTCTGTAGAAGGTTGCTAACCCATGGAAACTTCTGACTTCATTCATGGTCTGTGGAGTTGGCCAATTCAATATGGCACTCACCTTCTCCTTATCCATCTGTAGCTTTCCTTGTGAGATGACAAAACCTAAATAGGTGATCTCCTGTTTCATGAACAGACACTTGTCCAAGTTTATCATCAGCTTCTCTTCATGTAGCCTCTTGAGAACCAGATCTATATGTCTGAGGTGTTCTTCTTTGGTGTTACTGAAAATCAGAATGTCATCTAAATAGACTATGACAAACTTACCAATGAATTCCTTCAGAACCTCATTCATCAGCCTCATGAAAGTACTAGGGGCATTAGACAAACCAAAAGGCATAACCTTCCATTCATACAACCCTTCATTTGTTTTGAATGCTGTCTTCCACTCATCACCTGGTCTAATCCTGATCTGATGGTACTCACTCTTCAAGTCTATTTTTGTAAAGTACTTAGCATTTCCCAAACAATCAAGTAAATCCTCAATTCTGGGGATTGGAAACCTATACCTGATTGTGAGCTTGTTGATGGCTCTGGAATCTGTGCAAAGTCTCCAAGTGCCTTCCTTCTTTGGTGCTAGTACAGCTGGTACTGCACATGGACTCAAACTCTTCCCAATCAGACCTGAATTCATCAATTCTTCAATCTGTCTGGCTACTTCTGCATTCTGTTCTGGGGTAAGCTTATAAGCTGCTTTATTTGGAAGTGTAGACCCTGGGATCAAGTCTATGCAATGACTGATATCTCTGACAGGTGGTAGGGATCTTGGCATTCCCTCTGAGATAACACCTTTGTACTTATCCAATAACTCTTGGACAGCTGGGTCTATCAACCTTGGCTTCTTCTCTTTCTTGGCTTCTTGCTGTTGTTTCTTATTCACACTCAGACATGGGATTAGGGCATATGCAACTACACCTTCTGCTGCTACTTCTTTCATGAACTGTTTGCCTTCCATCAGCATGACCTTCACTTCTTTGCCTTTAGACTTCTCCTCTTTCTCCTTCAATGGGAATAACGTTACTTCTTTACCATCTTTAGTGATTTTATAGGTGTTTTTAACACCATCATGCTGTGCCTTCAGATCATATTGCCATGGTCTACCAAACAAAAGGTTGCAAGCATCCATCTTGGTGATATCAAACAACAACTTATCCTTATATCCACCAATCTGAAACTCTACCCAAGCCTGCTCTTCTACAGTTGTCTGCTGTCCTTGAGTAAGCCATGAGACTTTATATGGAGATGGGTGAGGCAATCTCCTAAGCTTCAGCTTCACCACCATCTCTTCAGACACAAAATTCTCAGTAGAACCAGAATCAATCAAAACTTTACAAGCCTTACCTCCTGCTTTGCAAGTGGTTCTGAAAAGGGACTTCCTTTGAGGGGCTTCTTTATCAGGTACCTTCATGGTAGTCACTGTTCTTCTCATCATCAGGGACTCTCCACTTTCTGGATATCCATAATTCTCAGGACCATTCACACTCTGAAATTCATTAGAGCTTGTCCTACTTTGATTATCAGGTTCATTGACCAGATTTGTCCTCCTTTCTCCTGCTGAGCTTGTGGCCTTGTCTGGACATCTGCTGGCTATATGGCCTTCTTTGTTACAGTTGTAGCATCTGATGGATCCTCTGCCCTGGGATCTTCCTCTGTAAGGTCTTCTGCCTCTGAAGTTTCCTTGCTGACTGAAATTCTCTCTCTGATTCTGACTATTGTTGCCCTTGCTATTGTCCTGACTGGACTCTCCTTGATATCCCTGTCCATGTCCTCTGCCTCTGAAAGGACTTCTTCCACCTCTTTGTTGTCTTCCTCTTCCTCTATTGTTTTGGTCTTGTTTTCTCTTCAGCTTTTCTTCCACTTTCAGTGCCAACTGAAAGCTTTTCTGCACTGTATCTGGGTTATGCAGACTGAGATCTTCCTGAATATTAAACCTCAATCCATTAAGGTATCTGGCTACCTTTTCCTCTTCACTTTCTTTCACCTTGGTCTTCATACAGAGTTTCATGAACTCTTCTGTATATGAGCTGACATCTAGCTCCTTCTGCTTCAGGTTCTGCTTCCTCTTGTGTAACTGGATACTGTAATCCAAAGGAATATAAGCCTCCTTTACCAATTCCATCATCTTCTTCCATGTGGCAACTCTACGTTTTCCCTCCTGCACTCTATCATCCTGAACAAAGTTCCACCATGTCAAGGCAGCTTCTTTCATCTTTGACTATGCTATCTTCACTCTCTGCTGTTCTGGTATCTCCTCTGTTACAAAGAAATTGTTCAGACAGTCTATCCATTCCATTACTGAATCAGGGTCCATCTTACCTGTAAATACTGGCAAATCCAGCTTCACATCCATGGTTCTCCTCTCCATGGCCTTGAGGGCGTTCAACAGCGGTCTTTGTCTGCAGGAACGACCTCCTCGCTCCAATTAGGGATATCTTCTTCTTCCCTATCATCTTCTCTACCAGAACCTACTTTACTCCTCAACTTTGCTAACTCATCTTTCAACTCCTGATTCTGAGCCTTCATGGCCTTACTTTTAGCAATCTGTTTCTTCACCAGAACTGCCAACTCAGCGTTGGTCATCCTTGTTGGAAACTCAGATGTTCCTTCTTCGTCTGACATCCTGCCTATCTTTTCCAAAAGATCCTAACCTTTGCTCTGATACCACTATGATGCAGAGTGGGACGCAACGGAGGCTAACTAACAGGAAGGAGTAGCCCACAATACAAACAACATGATAAAATTCTCTATCGGCTGAACATCATCATCATATTTCCTAGAGACACCAACAGCATCATCACATTTCAACAGCATCATCATATTTCGGATGATCGCAAATATCCTCCTGTCGACTACTATTTACCTCCTCCGTTTGTCGCCTATCATCATCATCATGATAATCAACGGGCGCAAACATCCTCCGGTTGCACTGTTCATCGGGTGCCAAATACAAGCGGCATCATCAGGATATTCAATATCACCTTCGTCCGTAGGATATCCAAATATCCGGTTGCTCCAAATATCCTGATGACATTGCACTTCAACAACTTGCCTTCGATGCTCCACTACCCGACGATACAAGCAACAGCATCATGATATTGTTCATCCGGTTCCTCGAAACCTCCTGATGATGTTAATACAACTTCCTGCCTACGCCGATACCTTACCACTTAGTGACAACAGGATAAACTCGCATTGAGGGATTTCTTAATATCCTGATGACGATGACGTCATATCCTGATGACGATGATGTCACACATCATCCTGATGAACTCTTCAACACTTAGCCAAAAAAACTTAACTTTCACACCCGCATCCGTTAGCGATATGCGGATGATGAACTTCCCCGAGAGATGATCCTGACTGCGATATATACACTGAGTATATATCCAACTCAAAACTTCATGATGCACTTGCAACATGCAAACTTCAACAACTTCATGACCCGATCCTGATGGCGATGGATCCGCAGATGATGATGCGGCTCGTTCCGACTGGAAACGCACATGCAGACTCCTGTGTATCCTTCCACTGCATGTAAGCACTCCGAACCGCTCTATTTCACAAAGATCATGTGACGACCGGGCCGGATCACCTTCAAACCAAAATCTAACAACTTATCTTCTAGACCTAGCACATGAGGATGCTAGGCTGATTCACAGCATGCTCCTAACTGATCTCCTGAACAATGCAATGCATAAACAAAAAACACAAATGCAAACTAAACTATGATACAGGACCATTCCACCGATTTGCAGGATCAACCGGTGGAAGGGTTGAAAGTGCCCATTAACTTGCAAACAGAAAAGGAAATCAACACAGATACAACTGATCAACTCAAATACTACAAAAGATGAGATCTTATTCAATTGAGATTCAAATGTCCTGCTTTTACAATTCTACTTCACAATATCTGGACTGATCACCAGTACAGCATATCACCAGTACTACTCTCCTGAACATAACAACTATCAAAATCAAAATGAACTATCAATATGAACTATCTTTATGAACTACCCATATGTCTAAACCCTAACAGATCGAAGGTATATATCACAAATCCTTCGAGTACTACCAACTTCACTTCCCAGCGGCTGGGAGCTTCCAAGCGGCTGGGAGAGAGGACAACTCAGACTATCTTATCCCGATCTCTAACTGCCTACACATACTCCTAGGCTGAACTAATACATAGCATCGGTCCAGTGGACCTTATTACATGAAGAAGTCAAACATACTAAAAATAGACTATCCTGTCATCATGCTGATAATTATCCTACATCCTGATCATGTATGTCATCATGCGGACCTATATCCTGATCATGTGCGGGTGCTCCTGCACCATGATATGCAAATTAAAGGATTAAAAATGAATCTAAATGATTATGCAGGCTAAATGAATCTAATGTGATATGCAAATTAAATGATTAAAAATGAATCTAAATGATTATGAAGGCTAAATGAATCTAATCTGATATGCAAATTAAAGGATTAAAAATGAATCTAAATGATTATGCAGGCTAAATGAATCTAATGTGAAATGCAAATTAAAGGATTAAAATGAATCTGAATGATTATGCAGGCTAAATGATATGCGAGATGCAAACTAGGTAATAGGTGAGATGCAAACTAGGTGATAGTTGAGGTGATCAAGTCCTGATACACATGATGTTCTTTGTTTGACCCTGAGTGGTGAGGCTGTGGGAAAGGGGATCGGGTGGGGAGAGGATAGGGGTGTTTGGATGGGGTATGGGTAGGATAAGGAATGTCTAGAGAATGGGGGTGGGGGGGACGAGAGGATTGTTTAGGTCATAAGATGCCACGTCATTGAGGGGGGATTTGGTTTGGTTCAAGATGTGTTGAGTGGAGATATGGTGGGGGAATGGGGTTAGTGAGGAAATTTTAGATGGGGGGGGATAGGTTAGGTGATTATGAAATCTAGGCCCAGATGGTAATGTTGAATGAGTGATTAGGATGGTGATTTTGAGCTAGTAACAGTAGTTGCATAAGATTAATTGAGAGCATTTCTTAGTTTATTATAGCAATGTAGGATACAGTTCACAAAGGTATGAAATGACCTAGGTGATGATGTATGTCCTATGATTGCATGGACTAGACCCACAAACAATAGGTTGATTTCATGCGTGCCCAAGGTAGTATAATCTTGCCTAGCCTGGGAAGGGGACTCATAGCGATGAGTGCGAATAATACATATAAGGTTTTGATGCCTATGTATGTAAATGGGACACATCATGCTAGAACCGACCCAGACTTCAAGATATGAATACTATTCCTAGAGTAATGGAACTGACCCACAAGCATAGCATACAGAAACAATTGACCTGAGATCAAGGTAGCTTTGGAGATGACTTAGAGTGAGACAAAAAGATAAAAATCAATAATCAAAAAGACCAACGGAAAGATACAAATAACCTTTGTGTGCTCTTGCCAAGAGACGTGATGATAGAATGACAGATTTTTGTCCATTGTGGGAAAGATATATCTTAGGACACAAAGCAATTGGATTTGATTGGGGGATTTTTGAAAGGTGGGCAAAAGAACAGTCGGGCCAGGTGTAGGATTATGTTTGGTATGTTGATTGATGATTTTTGCGCTAGGGACCATGTTCCAAGTGTATACGTAGCATGTGTATCATTTATTAGATCCAGAAAGCTCAGTGAATGGGGTCCATCCAAACAGGTTGGATGGGTGAATCTTATGTACTTGAGTACTAGAAATGTCCTTCGTATTCCAGACTGCCTACATACCCTGTATCCATGGGATCAAGGTACTTTCAAGATGCAGGTGAAATGAATATGTAGTTCTGGTATGACTTGAAGATGTGGGAATAGTTTGGGATGTTTGTGATTTGTAGCGAGATCGATGGGGTGATTTTTTTGGATTTTCTGTGTTTTTCTACTGTTTTTAGATTTTTGGATTTTGTATGTTTTTTGGATTTTCTGATTTTGTGTTGTTTTTGGATTTTTTTATTTTGTATGTACAAAGGGGAGCTTATAAGGGTCCCCGTTCCATGAGTCAGCCTTGGGATGGGATAGTGTGGGTTGGGTGATAGGGCTTGATGTTTCTCAATTCCAAGCCATGTGATGCGTGAGATATGGAATGGTGAGACGAAAAGAAGATTTATTAGATGGTGAAACCGGCCACTACGCATGGTGCCTAAAACAGGTTTTCACCATGGTACTTATCCAAGGTGTCACTGAAGTGATTTTCACCATTGGAAGTTTTTATTGCACTCAGGTTTTTCTTGATTTTCTAATTTTTTGGTGTTTTTGATTTTTCTATTTTTTTTATTTTTTTGACTTGGGGTACCCGATGGGTTATGCATAAAATTTCTTGAGATGTAGGATGTTCATTGGCTCATCTAGAGGTTGCCCCTTAGGTGTTGCAAGCTGATAGGCTCCTGACCCATAGTTAGCTGTGACGACATAAGGTCCTAGCCAATTGGGTTCAAACTTTCCTTGCTTAGGATGCTCTTGCAGGTTCTTCTGATTTTCCATAAGGACAAGGTTGCCTACTTCAAATTTTTGGGTTATGATCCTCTTGTTGTAGCTTCTTCGGAGGTGGTTTTGATATGCTTGCAGGTGGTTTAACACATTTAGACATTTCTCATCTAGTAGTTCTAGTTGATGCAACCTTGCGACTCTGTATTCCTCATCAAAGATTATGTTTTGTAGGGATACTCGTAGAGATGGGAGCTTGACCTCGATAGGTAAAATGGCTTCAGATCCGAATACTAATGAGAATGGAGTGGCTCCTGTGGGAGTGCGGATGCTTGTACAGTATGCCCATAGGGTAGGGTTGAGTTGGAGGTGCTAGTCATGGCTAACTTCATTGACTATCTTCTTGAGAATGTGGAGGATGGTTTTATTAGAAGCTTCTGCTTGACCATTTCCTTAAGGGTAATACGGCGTGGAGAAATGGTGTTTGATATCAAATTTTTTGCACAAGGTGCAAACTTCTTGGTTCTTGAAGGGCTTTCCATTGTTGGTAATGATGGAATGAGGGATACCATACCGGCAGATGATATAGTGGAGGATGAATTTGGAGATCTGGGTGCTAGTGGTAAAGGTGAGTGGTATTGCTTCCACCCACTTGGTGAAGTACTCAGTAGCAGTGATTATGAACTTATGGCCATTTGAGGATGGGGGATTAATTTTCCCTATGAGGTCGAGTCCCCATTGTGAGAAAGGCCATGGTGTTGTGATGGGTTGTAGCTCCTATGCTAGTGCGTATATGAGGTCGCCATGCTGTTGACATGGGAGGCATTTTTTGATGAACCGATAGGCATCTCGGTCCATGGTTGGCCAATAATATCCCGTCCTAAGGATCTTTTTAGAAAGAGCGGGTCCACTTGAACTTCCCACTTCCAAGGCTACTTCAACTTCCCTAGAGTCTAAACATCGTAGAAGCGTGCCATCAAGACTCCTTTTGTATAGGGTGTCGCCTACAAGGATGAAAAGGGAGGCTCGACGGATGAACGATTTTCTCTGTGATGTGGATAGGTTAGGGGGGAGGATATTATCATGAAAGTATAGGTAGGTTTCCTGATACCACGAGGATAAGGGACCAATGAATTCACACACTAGTTTGGATTGAGGAACATCGTATGCTGGGATGGGGAGTTCTTCTATTAGGAACTCACATTTCTTGTTGACTTTCTTCATGTCGACCAAAGATCCGATGGTAGCCATGGCGTCTGCAGCTTTATTGTTGAGCCTTGGGATTTGCTCGAAGTGGATGTCATCAAAGTAGTCTTTGAAATCATCGACCATCTTTTTGTAGGTCAAGAGCTTATCATCTTTGGTTTTGTATTCATTATTTACCTGCCGGATGACCAGTTGAGAATCTCCATACATAGTCAACTTCTCAATTTTCCATTTTATTGCCATGCGGAGACTTGTGATGAGAGCCTCATATTCTGCCACATTATTGGTACATGGAAATGTGATTTTGAAGGACTTAGGGATAGTGTCGCCCTGAGGGGTAACAAATAGGACACCTGCCCCCGAGCCCCTGTGTGAGTATGATCTATCAAAGTACATCTTCCATGTGTCTATAGCTGGTGTGATTGTCAAGATAGCTTCGTCAGGAAATTTTGCTAGTGTAGGATGCTCTGCTAGAATGCTTCAGCCAACTGATCGGCGATAACCTGTCCTTTGATGGCCTTTCTCTTTGTGTATTCAGTGTCAAATTCGGTGAGAATCATGACCCATTTTGCCATTCTGCCAATAAGAGCAGCTCTGTTTAGTAGATACTTCGGTGGGTCGATCTTGGCGATGAGCTTGGTCTTGTGATTGAGCATATAGTGTCTTAACTTTTGTGAAGTAAAGACAAGGGCTAGACATGCTTGTTCGATTTGTGTGTAGTTGAGCTCATATGAGATCAAGGTACGACTGATGTAGTAGATGGCTCTTTCTTTTCCATTCTCATCGTGCTATGCTAGCAGGGCTCTGATAGTTGTCTTTGTGGCAGAGATGTATAGCAGGAGGGATTGTCCTTGCCTTGGTGGAGTTTTAATAGGGGATTGGCTAGGTATTGTTTTAGTTGATCAAAGGCATCCTGATACTGAGTGTTCCAGACAAAGGCTATATCTTTTTGGAGTAGATGCTGGAATGGTTGGTACTTATCGGTAAGTTAGGCAATGAACCAACGGATAGACTAGAGTTTTCCTTGCAGACTTATCAGCTATTTCAATGTTTTTGGAGGTGGCATTTCGGTGATGGCCTTGACTTTTGTGGGATCAACTTTGATTCCTCTTCTCGAGACTATGTATCCCAGGAGTTTTTTGGAGGTGACTCCGAAGACACACTTCTTTGGATTTAGGCAAACATTGTATTGCTCTAACCGGTCGAAGATCTTGGCCAACACATTTAGGTGTTCTTCTCTGGTCTTTTATTTCCCTAGTAAATTGTCCACATAGTCTTCCATGATGTGGTGAAATAGGTCATGGAAGATGACAGTCATAGCTCTTTGATACGTAGCTCTTGCATTTTTTAGGTCAAATGGCATTACGACCCAGTAGCATGTTCCCCATGGGCATATGAAGGCTATCTTATGCTGATCCTCTTCAGCGATTTTGATTTGATTATATCCTGAGAAACCATCCATGAGGGATAAAATTTCATGTCGTGTTGTGAGATCCACTATCATGTCGATGTTTGGTAGTGGGAAGTCATCTTTTGGGCAGGCTTTGTTGAGGTCTCTGAAGTTGGTGCAGCAGTGGATTCGGCCATCTAGTTTGGCTACTGGTACTAGGTTTGAAACCCATTCATGATAATCAATTGGGCGAATGAACCCAACATCCAGTAGTTTCTTTAGCTCTGCTTTGACAAGGAGGGCCACCTGAGGATTCATTTTTCTGAGTTTCTACTTTACTGGTTTTGCATCAGGGCGTACTGCAAGATGATGAACGACCAAGGCGAGATCTAGCCCTGGCATGTCTGTGTAGGTCCATGCAAAATTTTGATTTTGTCATGTGAAGAATGCCAAGAAGTTTTCCTGTTCCTGTATGCTGAGAGATTCTGCCCTGAAAGTGATTTTTGACTCTTCTTCTGTCCCAAGATTCATTTCTTGGGCTAGCTCGACTAGGACAGGTGATCTATCTGGATAAACCTTGTCTACCTCAGGAAGGCCCATGATTCCATCTCCTAGCGCCTCGTGGAGGTTTTCACTAGGAGATATGTCTTTTGTTTTTACTTTTTTAGGATCTAACACTGCCGTAGAACAGTTTCCACCATCAGATCCATTTTTGATTTTTATGTTTTTATGACTCAAAGCAGGGGTTGTCTCCCTGAAATAGGCATGCGAATCAAGCTCCATGATGTATCCTACTCTGTGGTCTCCCAAGGGAAATGGTCTCTAACTCCCATCATTTTAGCAATGGCCTCATCATTAGGTGTGATGTCGAAGACAGGAGGTCCCTGTTGGTCCCAATCTATAAGTTTTGGGTATACCAGTGGTAAGTCATTGGAGGACAAGGCAAGGGTGGTGATTGTGTGGATGGTGCATATGGATGAGTCAAAGAAGTCGGCAAAGTCACTAAAGGAGTCTTGAAGGCCCATTTCATTAACATTGTCGACTTCTAAGGAGACCATAGCGACCTCGGCTAAGATACATTCGCTGGTAGTGAGGATGTGTTATGGTTGACCATACCCTAACCCTTGAGTATAGGGGTTCCTTGTTGCTTGCAGTGGTTCTACAATCCCCTGTTCATGAAGGCCTATACCACCTTGTCCTTTGTAACCCATGCTTTTGACAATTTCAGACCCTTTGCCGTAGATTTCTGTTGGGATGGTGGGGGTTTCTTGTTCAGGCTCTTCATCCTTGTATAGCCAAGATGAGATATCTTTGAATACATCCTGATCCAAAAGGTGTTTCTTCTCAAAGATGGGCGAGGGTTTGCACTTGATGATGACTGTGTTGGCTACCTATGTTTTTGGGATGCCAAATGTCTTAGGATTGGGTAATGTGCCCACACAAAAGGTACCATGCACGTCATATTCCCCACATCCCATGTCGCTTAGCTTGATCTTGATTTTGGGTGGTGGAGGTGCTTGGGATGAAGTGGTGGCAATGTTTGCGGGGTCGACCTATGAGTTTGATGCTACTGGATTAGCTTCAGTGGTGGCTTTATTGTATGGGCAGAAGGTTTGGTTGTGGCCTTCCAAAAAACTACAGTATTGGAAGGGGCAAGGATCGGCATAGACTGTTATTTTCGTGCTGTTGTGAGCAAATTTGAGGCATTGATGGAAGGTGGATGGGATGGCTTGTATGGCATGAATCCATGATCTGTCGAGAAGAATGTTGTAGGGGAGGTTGAGATCAAGAACCTGACATTTTGTTTCTAGTATTTTCTGTCCCACTTGAATAGGAAGCTTGATGGTGCCTTCAGAGAGCCGTTCAGTGTCATCATAGCCTTTGATTTTGATGCACTCGCTGGTGTCTACAACCACATTGGAGTACCCCAAGTGTTTTAGAAGTTTTAGAGTGCATATATTTAGGCCAGAGCCACCATCTATTAAGACTCTTTTAATGGTGTGTTTGTGGATATGGACTTCGATGTGTCGGGCATCGTTATGTAAGTGTTCAGAAGCGGGAAGGTCCTTTTCTGAAAATGTAAGATGGTGAGGTGCGGTGATATGTCCTACCATGGCTTGGAATTGAGTTACATTCAAGTTGGTGGGGACTTGAGTTTGCAAGAGTGCTTTGTCGAGGACGTCCTTGTGAAGGGGTGATGTGCGGAACAACTCAAGTATGGAGATTTCTGCGGGTGTCTTTCCTAGATGATCTAGGAGGTTATACTGATGGGTAGGTGATGGATGTGTGGTTGGACGAGGAGGTAGGGGATCAGATGTGGATGCAGGCGTTTGTTTAGTGGGAGGGGCTATGCGGATGGATACACGGCCATGATGGGTTGTAATAGCGCAATCGGGTGCTTGTGCCTGAATGGTGATTGTGTTGACCTGGTGGGATGATGGTTCCATCTGCCCTACAATAGAGTCATAGGATGCAAGTGGTGGGGTGATGTTGTATGCTTGGTTGGATGAGGAGGCTTTATTATGGTTGGGCAGGGGATCTTTGTAAGCTCTGAGGTTGGCATTTGGTGATGGTTGGGTGCTTTGATCGAGGTTGACTAGATTTTTATCTATAAGGTCTTGGATGCAATGTTTTAATTGCATGCAGTCAACTATTTTATGACCCGCAATGTGGTGGTATTCACAATAGTCATTTTCATTGTACCATGCGGCTTTGAGTTCATTCTCTTGACGGGGTCTAATGGGTGGGAGTGTGATCAAACTTTTCTTGAGACATCTGTCAATGATGTCTTCAATGGGTTCCCCTAAGGGTGTAAATTGTCTGCAAGGTTTACGTGGTTTAGTTTGACCCCTCTGGTTATTTACATTTGTTGCATATGTATGCGCAGGTGTGTGATTCTGTACATGTTGGACAGCTTTCACATCTGTGACACCATCGTTCAACGTGTTCTTGTTCTTCCCCCAATAGCGTGACTTGTCATTTGATTGCGTATTGGCATTGTTGTTTGTATTGGGGGTGTTGTTATTGGATTTGTAGTTGTTGGATTTGTAGTCATACAGTTTGATGGAGCCCTTGGCAATGAGGGCCCGTTCGATAGTGGTACCTTTGTCGATGACCTCTTCAAAGGTAGATGCACAAAGGATTTGTAAATGGAATCCTAATTCCTGATTGAGGTTGGTCACGAACATGGTGACGAGTTGTTTTTCAGGAATTGGCCATGGGAGTTTGCTTGCTAAACCTCTCCACCTTTGCAAGAAGGAAGCGAAGGCTTCTCCATTCTTTTGTTTGGTGTTGCAAAGGTCTGTCATAGACATTTCATGCTCTAAGTTGTAGGAGAAGTGGTTTACAAATTTTTCCGCAAGCTCAGGGAAAGTCCTAATGCCTGGGGGAAGATGTGTGAACCATTCAATAGCTTGACCACCGAGGCTTCTTGGGAAGAGTCTCATAAGATATGTATCATTATTTGAGACTTCTAAGAAAGCGATGTAGAACTTCCTAAGGTGATCCCTAGGGTCTCCCTTCCCCTTGTATTTGTCAAATTTTGGCATTTCAAAGTTCTTGGGGAAAGGGGGCATGTACAATGTACGATCAAATGGATAGGGGCAAATGTCCTCAAAGGAGTAGTATTTGTGCTTGCCCCCAGTTTGCATGTCGTCTACCTTTTGGATCAAGGATTGTACAACGGTTGTGAGATCCTATGGTTGTTGTGGTTGGAATGTGTAGGGCTATTGGTTGGTGAGATGTTGGAGGTGGGGTGGGATTTGATGTTGGGGATTTGTTTGGTTGAGGTTTTGGTATTGTGGGTTGGTGTTTTAGTTGATTTGTGCTTGTTGTTGTTGATGTGTGTGGAGTTGTTGGAGAATGTGTGGTGGTATTTGGGGATTGGTTTGATGTTGTGTTGATGAAGTTATGGGGTTATGTGGATACGTGATATTGGATGGAATGATGTTGGATAGGTGGACGTTGGATGTATTGTGAGGTGGTTGTGAGAATAATTGTTGTAGGTATGCAATGGTTTGGGGGTTGGGTGGAGGCACACTTGTGGAGGTACTCGCATGTGTTATGTTTCCTTGTATGCCCAAGGTGAGTTGTGGAATGGAAGGGTTTATGGTAGTTGTGGTAGTAGATGTGATGATGGGTTGGGAAGTGGTAGGGATGGCGACACTTGTGGGGATTGTAGATGTGGCAGTGGTAGAGCTTGTGGAGGTGGTAGATACGGTAGGTGTTGATGTTTGTGAGATGACATGTTGGGTATTTGATGTGGTAGGGACGGTGTTAGAAGTGGATGGTTGTGATGAGGTCGTGTTATGGGGTGGTTGGGCACCAATTTTGAGGAGATAATCCAGAAATCTATTTGGATCCGACCTTAGGACTTTGTCAAGCATGTCCATGTTATCAGCATCTTGTGTGAAGGTCAAGACATCTAGATCATCTTGGGATATGGTGGGGAGGTTTTGTGTTGGTGGCGGTGGTGGTGGTGGTCGTTGTTGTAAGTAATGGAAGGGATTTTCATTGGGACCGTATGGGAGGATGTAAGAGTATGTAGGTGGGTTTTGATTGATGGGTATGTTGCTGTTGTTGGTATTAGGCATTCCTATGCCGCCATATTGCTAATATTCTACCATTTCTTGATTCTTTTTGTGTTGTGATCTTGTGGTGGGCATGCAAGTATATGGATTTGATTTCTAGAAGTAGAGTGATATGAGGATGGACCCAAAGATGGATGTGGTGGAAGATCGATATGTCTTTCTAAAGGATTTAACCTAAGGGTGGTGTGAGTGGGCGATATTGATTTTTGCACAAATTTGGACCAAAGATGGATGATGATGTTTCTTGGAGAGGATTTTGACTTTGATGTTGATTTTGATTGATTAGGATGATTAGGATGATGTTTTTGAGAATGATTTGATGGTCAACAAGTTGAGCCTTAGGTAAGATCTAGATTTGTGTCGCACAAATGGATGTTTCTTTTTGTTTAGGGTAGACTAATGACCTTACGCAAAGAGGGGTGATTGTTTTTCTTGAAAGGTAGACTAATGACTTTTCAAGGAAAATATGATGAGATCTAGATCTAACTTTGGCTCAAAAGGATGACAAGCTTTAGTTGATGATTTGTTGATGGGTGTTTTGATTTGGATTTGGATTTTTTGAAATGGTTTGTTTTTGGTCCAAGGAGATATGAAAAAGGATTTAAGGGGGATGGATAGATATGGATTTGGGCTGGTTATGATGTAGCAAAGGGTCCAATAATGATGATGGTGGATTCTCTAAGGTCGAAATGATGGTATGTTTTTGGAAAATTTTGAGAAAATGGATGGGGTACAGACAGTTTTTTGGAATGTAAATATGGATTATGGTAGAGCAGATGGTGAAGATCACAACTGAATGGGTCTTAGTCTCAGGCAAATCAATCTAAAAATAGCACCAATCCACGGGTGAAATGGTGCTAAAATCAGACAGATATGGCGCTAAAACTAGGCAGTGTTGGTCGAGGTCCTAAAAAGATAGATTTTTGATGGCAATTTTGGATTTTCTTTGTTTGGAACTTGATCAAATGGTTTTCAATGTCTCTTGGCAGGTGTTTTGAAATTGATTCAAGCACATTAAAACACAATTAAGCACATGAACACACAATAACCAAGATTTTTGTTTTGTGAAATGTCGTGTGATTTTGTTAAACAAGCACTTTGTACAACCTAATGCGAAGATGTGACAGTATTTGTTGAATCCCCGAGCTGTGCCTAATCAAAGTGGGTAACTCCAGGATTTTGGTAGCACCAGCTCCTCCTTACAATTGCACACACTTCTCACGCATACCAAGATCTAGGTTTCTTATAAGGCTTTTCCCTCACCAAACCTTTAGATTATCCCTGCTACCTTAGCTAAAAACCACATGAATCAGGGCCGCTTCAAAGGTTTCCCTTCTGCGTCAACAAATAGAAGGATTTTGGCTTGCTAAACAATGGTTCGTAGTAAGGGCATCCGTTCAGGTGGTTATACGTACGCCATCACTACTCTCCATTATGGAGTCTCCCAGCCTCCAAGGGTTACGCCTTGGAGGGTTTTGGGGGAGGTTGGCTGTCGGTATAACACAACAACACCTGTTGCTTGTGACTTTCGTCCCAAACACCTTATTTTATATAGCGGCTTGGAAGATCTTGGCTTTAGCTTGATGTCGCTTGGGTTGTTCCCACCTTTCAAAGCAGGGTGGCAGGCCCTCTAAGGATTAACAAAAGCAATACAATCACAAAAATACTTTTGACCCCCAAGTTCATACAAAGATGCGAGGGGAGAGCATACGTATTCTTTATGATTGGATCACACTAAACATGGTTCATTTTAGTTCTTTGGATTATGTTGGGGGTGATTAATGCAAGTTTGTGAGAAGCTTTTGATTCCCAAGGTCACCAAATGGTGCGAGGGAAGAGCATACACTTTTCACTCCACAAACATAAACCACAAAACACTTCACACAAAAATTAGATTGATTTTGTTGATTACATGCGTGAAGAATGCAAATTATTGTTCTTTTTAATCCAATGCTTTCAATTGATGCAATTTGTGGTTCTTTTTAAAATCCCAAAATTGAAATGTTTGATAGTTGTTGGCACACAATTTGTAAATTTTAGAACACCAAATTGTAAATGTTGGGCACACACACACACAAAGATTTGTTTGTTTGTTTTGTTTAATTTTATAGCACCAAATCAAAATGTTGTGTAACTAACATGCAAAGGGTTCATTTTTAGATTTCCAATTGAAGTGTTTTTGCTAAACTAGAGATAAACACATCCTACAAAAGTCTGTTAGTATCCGTAAAATGATAGTAAAGACCTGCAAAAACACTTGTTAGTACCTGCATAGACAGCAAAGTTAGTTTCAAAAATAGCGCTAAAACAGAGGTCCAATGGCGCCACTGCGGACAGTCAATGGTGACACTGATAGAAAAAGACTGAGAACCTGACACCCTATAACGATAGCGCTAATTCAATAGATAGCACCAATACAAGACCCGTAAAGTGCCATAACAAAAGATTGTGCTACAAAATTACACAAAAGGCGCTAATATAGTACATAGCGCTAATACAATATAGATAAGATATTCGATCGATATTCTTGCAGAAACAAAGAGCATCAAGATATGAAAATAGTAGGGAGATCATTTAAGAGAATAGAGATGCGAGTGAGTTTTCAAAAGAGAAACATGTTGCACCAAATAGCGCTAAAATAGATAATGGCACTAAAAGGAGCTAGTGATGGCGTCGTTGCGTACGTAGGATGGCGCCAGACCTGTAAAAACATGTTTCTCACACCGAAAACTCACAAAAAGGATTAGATTCAGACCTTGTGGGTCCCACCGGGTGTGCCAATGTAGATTAGATAAACAAAATGAGGAGGAAACACAAACTAATATGCATAAAAACACAAAAAGCTATACCTCACATGCAAATCCAATCTCATCAAGGGAGTAAGAAGCATTTGCACCCAAAACAACTCTTAAGACATGATGATCCCTAGACAAGTGATTCAAATGTGAAATGCTACTCAAATTGCAACTCACTAAAGACTAGCTCAATTGGTATTTTGGCATAATAACTTTGCATAAAACTTGGATCCTTGAATGGGTTGAGAGATGTTGTATTTATAGACTTTTTGGAGGAATTTTGATCCAAGGGTGGAGATTGATTTGGAAGATCAATGGTGGAGGATGAAGGTGATGTGGAGGGCCTAGATTCAATCTTGAATGAATGGAGGGCTAGGAATAAAAGTGAATCTTTTATTCATTTTGGGAAAAGGGGTATTACATGAGCATGGGTGGCGAAGGATTATTTTTGAATTAAAGATTCATATGGGGGAATGTAAATGAATTAAAAATTTATTTGGGGATAAGTGGAAATAAATGAGTATGGGTGAGGTAAGGGGTTGTAAGGAAATTAAATGTGATGTGGGATGTTTTTAAATAAAAAAATGACTTAGGTGGAATTATTTCACGTTTTTATTTGGAGGATGTGGGGAAGGGTGTTAAACTAGGTTTGACCACCCAAATGAGAGGTTAGGATTAATTAAACACATGTTTTATTTAATTAATCCTAGGGCTAGGATGAGGTAGGCTAGGGTAGGCAATTAAATAATAGCTATTTAATTGTCTAGGGTAGGGATAGGTCAATTAGTAGGCTGGATTAATTAGTTAACATGGTTTTAACTAATTAATTAGATTTAGTGAAAAGGGAGAAATTGATTTAATAAATATTGCATATTTATTAAATCAATTGGTTAAGGTTGGGACTATTGAATTAATGAAATTATATCAATTGTTGGGATAAAATGATAGAAAATAGGGTAATGAAAGGATAATTAATTAAATAAAAATTTAATTAATTGGTTAGGAGGGAAATTGACATGATTAGGGATGTATGGAGTTAGTTTGATGGAAAGAGACATTTTTAGGTGTCTACACATGCTTTCCTTTCTTTTGTTATTTTGTTAATGTGGTTTGATGTTTAAGCTACAAATGGAATTGATTTAAAGTTTAAGAAAAGATTGATTCACCCCCCCTCTCAGTCTCTAAGTGTGTTCAATAGAATAGGAACTTATAGGATAATAAATGCTATCATAACCATCATAGATTATGTCATAACAACCCCCAAATAGAATCTTCTCAATATGGGTGCCTAGAACCAAGAATAGAAACTTACAACTCATAAATATCCATCATAAGTTATCATATTGTCATAGAATCTTATGACAACTCATAGTTGTCATATATTCTCTTACAACAACTTACCAACTTTATGACGTGTGTCATATGTTGGTGTTCACAACTGATTGTCTAAGTTTCCCTAAAAAGTAGCCATCTTTCATCTACAGGATCCTCAGGTCAGTGGCCAACGAACAGGAGATTGACTCTTTGTCTCCTCTACACTTCAGGCTCTGCAGGACCTAGTGGGTATTCCCTTATTCAATACCCATATAATAAACCTTGACTTCAACCAGGTATTGATACTTAAGCAGATATGTTTTCTCTTATGCAGACCAAAACTATATGATAATTACAAAGTGGCTAGATTTGGGCATTTGTTCATTTGTAGGTCAGAGAACATGGTATCTAAAATCCTAAAATTTTCAAATGATGTATTGATTTCATTTTTATATTTTTGGTTGTAAGATTAGGGTTTGAATCATAAAATTTGTCCAACTATTGACTGGTGCCTATCTTAGGGTTTAGAGTCAATCTCCAACATGTAGAGTATTTCTCATGAGCAATTAGTCAAAGATGGAACTTACAACACCAAAACTAGAGCAATTAGTCAAAGATGGAGTTTTTATTCACTCCTCAAAAGCTTCCCAATCTTCCCAACAACCTTACAATGAAATTCTACCAGTTCTTTTATAGACCTCAGAACGTGGCACTAAAAATTAATTACAATACAGCGGTTAGGTGAGTTTTTCATTACTAGCCACCGCCAACGGGCCTTGGGAACAATTACAAATTATACATTTTAGAGGAGGAGACAAAAATTAAATAAATCTTAGAACCATTTGCCTCCAAACCACTGCCTATCGCACGGTCACAGACACACGTTTGAGGGCCCGTCATTCCCTTGTGATGCTGCGAAATGAGCTCCTGGATTGTACCTTGCCCTTCAAAAGCACAGAGAATGAAATACGGCTACCTCATAGACCATATTTGTCCAGTTCATTTTTTCATTGCTAGGTCATTTTTTGACAATGTTGGGCATTTTTAGCCATTCTGGCACTCAAAATTCATCCCGAACATGAATAAAATCACCTCCCAGGCAATAGGAATGGTCAGTAGACAAATTCAGACCATGAATCATCAATTCTGAGCTAAATAAAACCCCCAAAAATGTGTTGTAAAGCCAAAAACGTGAACAATAGTCCATCCAGCAACAGTACCTGCTTGAATATGCCCAAAATGCTCAAAACAAACCTTCCTAGAGATCAAAGCGCATCAATCTGCAGTGTAGACTTGATTTCTGACCAGAATCTTCCCAAGAGATGGCATATCGCACCGTCATACAGCTGAGGGGAGAAGTCAATAAGCTTGTGCAATAAGCTTATGATTTAGTTTTATTTCCTTTGCTTTCCTTTTTATAATGTATAAACATTATAATAATGTTTATATTAAAACATTTATCACTTTATGTTTGCCAATTAAAATATGTGAATATTTTTCTTTTAAAAAAGTGTTTGGCAACTTAGGAAAAATGACAATCGATCAATTTCTTCTCCCAGGAAAATAGTGCATCTTCACTACGGGCACACGAGATATTTTGAGGCCATGAAAATTTGTGTAGGGCCATTATTAATTATTCAGAACATACCCATTTACTCAAAATCTGCATCACCAAAAAATTTTAGGGACCTCCTTTGTAAACTGGCCTACCAGATGTGCTCGTCATGACCAAAACACGTTAAAATATTACATCATATGGTCTCTGATTTTGATGAAACTAGAACTTGAGAAGTTTTAGAACAAAACAAGAAATATGCCACCTTTAGAATTGTGAAATTTGCAACTTTCTGGAACACCAAATCTAGCTCGGTCGCAATCAGAATTAAATACCCCATCAAAACTCATTTAGGGAGCACAAAACTGAATAGACATATTACCATATGTACCACAAAACTTCCTACCATACGGATTTGTAAGATGATCTCTAAGTTACAAGATTTTAATCAACGAAGGTGGCCTCCGGGGTAGATTGAGCAACATGTCGACCTAGCCTTTGTCGACACATTGAGAGGAGATAAGCACTTCAAATTTGTAAAATTTGAGGGTACCAATAGTGGCTCATGTTTGGGGATGCATGCCTCTTGCAGGCATGGCAAGATTCCAATTATCTCTGGGATGTAGACCATGTGCCAAATCCATTGGGCTGCTATGTAAATGCTCCAACCTGCAATCAAAAACCTACCTACAAATTTTCATTGGGTGGCCCCAAGCCACCAAAAATGAAAAACCAGTATTTCCCTCTGCCAAATACCCTATTTTCATCAAATTGTTTCAATCAAAAATTTGAAATGCTTTCCTAGAATGCCTGTTCATCTAGACTGTTGAATGTGTCACGTCCAAACTGTCTTTTGCCTATCTGATTTGTACACTTAAATCCTAATTGAGATGTATCTTTATAGAACATGAGAATAGCATACTGGTCCAAAATATCATACCAATTGACATAATAATATGCATGGTCAGCTTCCTAGACACTTAAGATTTTGTCAAACTAAGCAGAGAAGTGAAAATACTCATAGTCCACTAGATGAACAACATTAGTAACATTATCTTCACCTGCCTCACTTATATCAAACCTTAAGCATTCATGAGTAACACCTTCTTGGAGTACCTCAACATGATGTTTCTCTAGCATATTACGGTTGTATACGCCTAAAAATGACACGATTCATCCTAAATAAATATTCTAAATATTTATTTCATTCTTCTACCAATTAAATAAATATTCCAAATTTATTTAATCGGTTCACTATTCCGTAATTAAATAAAATCAATTAATTTAATTAAATTCCCTAAATTCTTCTAATGTCTCACATAATTAAATAATCATAAATTATTTAATTAATCCAAATCCTCTATCCTAAGTTCTAATTTTAAAAAATCCACCTCACACTTACACCTCACTTTTCCACCTCACCTTGTCCACCTCATCGGGTTGCACATGTAATTAAATATATTAAATATTTAATTACCTATTTTTCCCTCACCCACATGTCCTATTTCTTCTCAAATCAGAAGTTAGTTAACTAATCAATCAAAAGTGTTAACTAACCAGTCAATTAAGTTAATCCCTCAATCAATTCAGTCAATTCCATAATTCATTCTTCCAACTGACTAATCAAGTTTGTTAATTGTTCAGTTAAAAGAGTTAACTCTCCAATCAATGTTGTCAAAACCCCTCTTTCATGATGAAGATGAGACAATTGTCATATTTCTACTGGTTGTACATTCCTCAACCATCCTCAGTCGTTGATCATCATATCTTCTTCTCAACTGTTGATTCTCATTCTTCTGAGTCTATAAAAGAAGCTTCATCCCTCCATTCTAATCATCCAGGTTATTTGTATTGTTACTCTGTAGAATTCTACCCATGTGCCTTTGGCACCCCCAATACAATCTACTTGAGATCACCCTTTGCTTTGAAGCTCTACTTCACAACATTATCTATCCTCTTAGCCGTTTACTACTGACATCCTACAACACAGCTAAACGAGTGCACTCGCTGAGGGCCTACTTCATCAGCAAAGGATGGTTGTAATAGGCGAACAACAGAAGCTTTGGAATAGGGCAGGTTTGCACTGTATTGTTCATTGCCTCATTTCATTCAATCTTTCTTGTTTTCATTATTCTGTTGATGTTTGGGTTTAGTATTGTTCATTTGATTAAACCGCATTTTACCTGAATGTGTCATACCCAACAACAAAGCACACATTTCCCCTACCCCGCAACAGGACCATACCGCTGAAGCTTCCTCCTCAAGACCCAAAGTGCAGAAAGTTACCATAAAAGAAACTGGAGTGGGAGAGTACTCAATTGAGCATAGTCTCAATCTTGCCAAATTGCCCTTATCCCCTAGATCTTTTGGCCAACCCAAACATTTTCCAAAGCCATCTGCTCCTCCTGTAGTTCCCACAACTCCCTTTGTAAAATGGGGGACCTTATCTGATGAGCCAGAGGAGAGAGACCTCCTGCAATGGCTTTATGTTGAAGAAGAAAACACACCCCAAGATCCGCCTAGACTCCCAACAGAACTATATGGGTGAGGTGAGACTATTCTGCACAGGATGGGGTACAAAGGACAAGGCCCCATCGGCCTTAGAAAAGAAGGAATCATTGAACCTATACAACCTTCTTCATCCTCATCGGCTAGAAACACAAGTGGCCTAGAATACAAAGGCAAGGGCAAAACCAAAGAAAATGCTTGCCTTGTGGAAACAATCCAAACGCTCCAAATAGACAGCGACACAGATTCAGATGATTCAAATGAGTATGAGTGGGACGAGCTAACAGAACACTCCTACAACAACAAAGAGGTTGACACCATCCAAACTCTTAGCCCCTATCGTGAGGGACAAACGCAACGGAATAGACCACTGGAGTCTGATTTGCCCATCCCTGAGATTATGGCTTTCGAGGAAAGTTTAAATTCCATTGCAATAAACAACTTGGAAGAAGGTACCATCCCGACCACAATCCCCTCCAATGCTCCTAACATTTCCATTCACACCATCAACGAATCAGGTCTATCATCTGACTCCCTTCCCCTCTTGCACCTTGAGCTTATTGACTGGGATCTGCAAGGAACTCCCCAACTTGATATGTTCCAAAATGATGATGCCTACATTGATTATATGGAACTTAGGGACCACTTACCCAGGGGAGATCATAAAGCTGGTTTTTCTATTGAACTAAATACCGTGGCTTACTTCGGGGAGGGTGCCAAGCCTTCCAGTCGCAAAAATATCAATATCAAAAATAGATCTGATGGTGAAAACTACCTTGCGGTAGTGTCAGATCACAAAACAGTAAAAAGAAAGGACGTATCCGAAGGTGAAAACCCAACTATGGCACCTGACGATGGAATGCTTGACACTCTCCCTAGTGATATGTACCAGGAAAGGTCATAGATTGTTTTGGAACCGACAGAGCCCGTGAATATTGGAACAGAAGAACAACCCAAGATTATCCACTTTGCCAAATCTCTTACACCACCAGAGAAAACCAGGTTTGTAATATTCTTTAAGAAGAAGAGAGGCAGCTTTGCTTGGTCGTATGCAGACATGCCAGGTCTAGACCCAAACTTAATTCTACATCATCTGCCATTGGATCTAGGAGTAAAGCTAGTAAAGCAGACGCTGAGAAAAATGCATCCTCACATAGCACTTTTGGTCAAAGAAGAGCTCAAGAAATTGCTGGATGTGGGGTTCATCAGAGCCATAGATTACCCAGAATGGATATCCAACATTGTGCCAGTGTCTAAACTGGATGGCCGAGTTTGACTATGCAATGATTTTCAAGACTTAAAAAAAGCATGCCGCAAGGATGACTTTCCATTGCTAAACATCGATATCATAGTCGACCTAACTGCAGGACATACAATGCTATCACTCATGGATGGATTCTCAGGGTATAATCAAATCAAAATAGCACTAGAGGACCAACACAAGACAGCTTTTACTTGCCCATGGGATACCTTTTGCTGGAATGTCATGCCATTTGGGCTGAAAAATGTAGGTGCTACATATCAGTGAGCTATGACAACTATATTTCATGACATGATGCATGTAAGTATGGAAGACTATGTCGATGACCTAGCAAAATCTCTCACAAGGGACTCACATCTAGATATCCTAGAAAAAGTTTTTCAAAGATTGGACCAATTCCAAGTCAAACTGAACCCAAAGAAATGTGTGGTTGGGGTAACTTCAGGCAAGTTGCTAGGCTTCATCGTGTCAGCAAACAGAATAGAGGTGGACTTGGCCAAGGTCAAAGCTATAATGGACATGCCACCACCCAAAACTCTAACTCAGTTGAGATCCCTACAAGGCAAGCTGCAGGCCATCCACAAGTTCATATCACAGCTGGTAGACAAGTGCCAACCTTTCAGCCATCTCCTGCATAAGAACATTCCATTTAGGTGGGATGAGCGATGCGAGGAGGCATTCAACAAGCTAAAGGAGTACCTTATGAATCTGCCCATTCTCATGCCTTCGATCCAAGGAAAACCTCTAATCCTCTACATATCTGCTACACCTACTGCACTTGGAGCTCTTCTAGCGCAGCAAGATTATGAGAACAAGGAAAGAGCTGTATACTACATCAGTCGAACCTTAGTGGGATACGAGTTGCAATACTCACAAGTAGAAAGATCATGTCTTGCGGTAGTTTTTTCTTCACAAAAACTTCGTCATTACATGCTCGCACATCCGGTTAAACTCATTGCAAAAATTGACCCACTGAAGTACCTCCTCAGTAAAGCAGCTCTCACTGGTTGCCTAGCAAAGTGGGTAATGCTTCTCAGTGAGTATAACATCGAATATGTAGATAGAAAAGCCATCAAGGGACAAATCATAGCAGACCAACTAGCAGATGCACCGTTACAAGACAACAAGCCCATGCAGTTTGAATTTCCAGACGAATCCCTATTCAATGTGTCAACATCTTCCTAGAAACTCTACTTTGATGGGTCTTACACACACCATGGATTGGGGGCAGGTATACCTTTTATAACTCCTCAAGGTGACACAATTCTGAAGTCCTAACATTTGTTATTTCCATGCACCAATAACATAGCAGAGTATGAAGCCTTGGTAATTGGTCTCAAGATGGCGACTGAGTGGAAAATCCAAGAACTACATGTCTATGGTGATTCTTAGCTTATAATCAATCAGGTCAATTATGAGTATCAAACCAAAGATGAAAAGTTCATCCCATACAAATGAATGGTTGATGACTTCAAAGAACACTTCGGGACCATCTCCTTCGAGCAAATACCTAAGATTGAGAATAAAGCGGTAGATGCAATGGCTACCATAGCCTCTCTTCTAGAAATACTTGAAAATGAGTCACGGTATGAGTTCTTAGTGGAAACTATCTGGCAACCAGCTTATGATCTTCTTGAGACCCATTCCATCTACCTTCTAGTCGGATTTGATTCACCTTGGTACGGTAAGACTTACACTTACCTCAAGGACAACATTCTCCCACCTGACCTCTCTTCCAACCAAAAGTGAACTTTCATACAACAAACCTCTCACTACACCATCATAGCCGATACCCTATATCGACGTGGTCTTGATGGTACTTTGCTCCATTGTTTAGAGCAAGAAGAATCCATAACCGCCTTGACAGACGTACATGAAGGGATCTACGGAACACACTCCAGCGGTCCTTCCTTAGCCAAGAAACTCATGCGTTTGGGTTATTACTAGCCAAACATGGAAATGGATTCATATCAGTTCATCAAAAAGTGCAAAAAGTGCCAAATACACGGGAACCTGATCCATGCACCTGCTCAAGAGTTGAGACCTTTAACGACACCCTGGCCCTTTTGCCAGTGGGGACTCAACCTTGTGGGAAAGATTCATCCACCCTCTTCCAATGGCCACAAATTCATCATAACTGCCACTGAGTACTTCACAAAGTGGATTGAAGCCATTCCCCTCACCACTGTCACAGGCAAGCAAATTTCCTCTTTCATCCTGAATTATATTATCTGCAGATATGGCATTCCTTCATCCATTATCACGGATAATGGAAGACCATTCAAAAATTAGGATATCCAGGAACTCTATGAGCATTTCAAAATCCAACATCGCTTCTCCACTCCATACTACCCCCAAGGTAATGGTCAAGCTAAGGCATCAAATAAAACCATTCTAAAAATCTTAAAGAAGACCGTCAACGATGCTGGCCGTGATTGGCATGTCCAACTCAATCCCACTCTGTTGGCCTACAGAACTAGTATACGCACTCCCATAGGTGCTACACCCTACGCCCTTATCTATGGTTCAGAAGCCATCCTCCCCATTGAGGTCGAACTACCATCTCTCAGGCTGTTGTTGAAAGGTCTCATATCAGACGAAGAATACAGAGTCTCCAGGTTACAAGAACTAGAGTTGCTAGAAGAAAGGTGCCAGAAAGCCTTTGATCATCTCAAAGCATATCAATAGATGATGTCAAGAAGTTATAACCACAAGGTTCACCCAAGATGCTTTAAGGTTGGGGACTTCGTTCTCAAAGAGAATCCTCACAATCAATAAGACAGAGAAAAGAAAGGCAAGTTCGAACCTAACTAGCTTGGGCCCTATGTGATTGTAGCAGCTTACGGATCGGGGGCATATCAGTTGGCAACATCAGAGGGTGAGTGGTGCAGGAGCACCTACCTGACAGCTGGTCTTGATGAGGCAGTTAGTAGTTTAGGTCATGTTTGTGTTTCCAAGAAGGTCTATTAGACCAATTGCATGTAATAAGGTCATGCTGATCATGATAAGATCATGCTGACCAGGCTTTTGCTATTTTTAGCTAGTTAGTTATAACAGCTGTCATGATGTATGTTCGGTGGGATCTCCCAGCCGCTTGGAGAGTTCCCAGCCGCTTGGAGTCGGGTCAGTAGTACTCGTAGGGAAAGTCTTTATAAGCATGAGATCGGTTGATGTTGGACAGACAGACAGATATCATCGATCGAGCTTGAGTGAGACTGAGAGAGAGATTGATCATATTGTATTGCATCTTTGAAATCAATAAAGTGATCCTGTTTTGTGTTCTTGCTCTGGTTGCATTCCATTACTCGATTGATCTGCTGGTTTGAGAGGGTGTCATGGATTTCCTGATCCATTCCACCGGTTGACTCATCTGATCGGTGGAATGGTAATGTACAGTAGGTTAGATTGTAGTTTGTTTTCTGTTTACATGCAGGTGTGCAGGATTGCGGTCGACAGATGTTGAGAAGCCTAGCATCCTCATGTGCTAGGTCAAACTGATAAGACAGAGTGTCGAAGATCACCCTGAGGTTGGATCGGGTCATCCCTGGAGGATCGGCGAAGTGAGATTTCGCTAAGTGAAGAAGTCTGTTAAAACGGCATCATCAGGATATTTCTGCAAATATCCTGTAGACAGTTCGGATATCGTCATCCGGATAAGTGGAGGAGATCGGCATGATGTTGTCGATTGCATGAAGTGTGAGTTCGTCGGGGTGATCATCAGCAGGAGGAGCCGAGAAGGAGTGTATCGGCATCAGGATCATCATATCGGGAGTGCCAAACATCCGCATATCGCGAGTAGATGCGGAAGAGAAAGTTCGTGTTTTTGGCTAAGTGTTGAAGAGGTCATCAGGATATTGGGTGACGTCATCGTCATCAGGATATGACGTCATCGTCATCAGGATATTGAGATATCCCCTTGTGCGAGTTCATCCTGCTGTTGTTAAGTGGTTAAGTATCGGCATCGGCAGAAAGTGTGAAACGTCATCAGGAGGTTTCGAAGAAAACCGGATAATTTATATCATGATGCTGTTGCTTGTATCATCGGGTAGCGGAGCGTCGAAGGTAAGCTGCTGAAGGTGATCGTCATCAGGATATTTGGAGCAACCGAATGTTGAATATCCTGCTGACGAAGGTAGTGTCGAAGGTCATGATGATGACGATAGTGTCTCGAGCCCGATGAACAGTGGAACAGGAGGATGTGTGCGCCCGCTGAACATCATGATGATGATGTTAGAAGGAAAGCGGAGATGAACAGTAGTCGGCAGGCGGATGTTTGCGATCGTCCGAAATATGATGATGCTGACTGTGTAACGCAGAACATGATGATGCTATTGGTAGTTTTAGGGAATATGATGATGATGGCGAAGATGATGATGATGAGGTTGGTCTGCAGACATTCATGCTATATGCGAAGGTTATAGTGTGGATGCCTCTGCATCATAGTGGTATCAGAGCTCAGCAAAAGGTATGGGCTGTTGTGTGTTGATTCTGTCACCGAAAGGGCAGAGGTAGGGATAGAGTTGAGTTGTGTGTTGATTGTGAGGTTGACAAAATGCCTCCTAAAGGTAGTGGTACTGCAAGGGAGTTGCAGGAACTGAAGGAGAAACATGCTAGAGAGATGAGGAAGATGAAGGAGCTTGCTGAAGCACTTCAAGCCAGGCTGACAGCCCTGGAAAAGAACAAAAAGAGGGAAGTGGAAGACAGTGAGTCTGAAGAAGATGCAGATACTGTTGAAGAGTACGAAGAGGTAGCTGAAGATCTGGATGCTGAAGACCAGAGGTTGGCAAAACTGTTAAAGGCAGTGCAGAGTGAAAAACCTAAGGTAAAGGTTGATGTTACCAAGTATACTGGAAGCTTGAATGAAGATGAGTTGTTAGATTGGATTGCTGCACTGGATAATCACTTTGAATGTGAAGATGTTGCTGAGGATCAGAAGGTAAAGATTGCAAAGACCAAGTTAGGAGGTCATGCTTTGGTATGGTGGGATTATGTACAATCTGAGAGAAGGAAGCAAGGGAAGTCTAAGATCACTTCTTGGGATAAGATGGTAGCAAGGATCAAGGGTAAATTCTTGCCAAGGGATTATGAAATCCAGATGTTTAAGAAGCTGCAATTTTTAAAGCAGAAAGACAGGGATGTGAAGGCATATACTGAGGAATTTTATCTGTTGAGTATGAGATCTGGTCATCATGAGAATGAGGTAGAAAAGGTGGCTAGGTACTTGGCTGGTTTGAGGTTTAACATACAGGATGAGTTAGTTTTAGCTAACCCTAAGAATGTGGAGGATTGCTATCAAATGGCAATCAGGATTGAAGAAAAGCTGAATAGAGGACATGAGAAGTCCATGAGAGGAAGAGGAAACAATAGGGGAAGAGGAGCAGCCCCTGCACAAAAGCAAACAACTGAGGGTCAAGAAGACACTGGTAAAGGACAGGGACAATCTGATTTCAGAGGTGGATGGAAAGGTAATAGAGGAAGATTTGGAGGTGGTAGAGGTTCTACTACATTTTCAGGAAAGTGTTACACCTGTGGAGAGTTTGGTCATCCATCTTTCAAATGTCCAGAAAACAAAGGTTCATCATCCAGAAATGATAGAACAAGTGATAAGAGAGTACAATTGGTGCAAGAAGAAAAAGAAGAAGAAAGTGCACAGAGTTCAAACAGAGGTCCTGAGAATTTTGGATATCCAGAGAGTGGAGAATCATTGATGTTAAGGAGAATTAGTTTGCAGGCATCACAGGATCTGATGCAAAGAAGAGCTCTTTTCAAAACCACATGTAAGAGCAAAGGTAAGGTATGTAAAGTTGTCATTGATACTGGTTCAACAGACAACATGGTATCTCAGGAAATGGTGGATAAACTGAAGCTGGAAAGGATTCCACATCCACACCCTTACAAGGCATCTTGGGTGAGTGATAGGCAATCACTTTTTGTCTCTGAACAGGCATATGTGGATTTCCAGATTGGACCATATCAGGATAGAATTTTGTGTGACATATTGCCTATGGAATGTTGTCACCTACTGTTGGGTAGACCATGGCAATTTGACAGAAGGGTACTGTATGATGGGTATGCTAATACCTACACCATCCAGAAGGATGGGAAGATTATTAAGTTGATGCCATTGCAGGCAAAAGCTGCAGTACAGAAGGCAGCTCAAATCATTTTAATGGGAAAGAAGGAGTATGTGCAGATGCCTAGAGGAGCAGGCATGAAGGCAGTTCAGGACACTGCAGGGAAAGGAGTTGTTACAGACAACAAGCTGAAGATAGTTTCAGTTGTGACTGACAGAGGTCAGCAGCAGGTTCAGAAACAGGGGTGCAAACAGCAACCAGTTCAGAGGATTGACAAGGATGTTGTCATAGTTGGGACTATTGTTTGTCCTATAAGAGTTGAAAGGAAGATAGACTTGAACACTTCAGCAGTTCAAGAGGTAGTTCAGCCAGAGGTTCTGGTTAGGCAACCTGACAAACACAGGGTATGTGAGAAGAAGGCCTACATCAACAGGCATGAGGATTTACTTGCCAGAAAGCAAGTTACAGTTCAGAAGTCTTGGAGAAGCCAAGAGCCAGCAAAGGATACAGCTGGAGCAGGTCAGACTATTGACAAAGCAAAGTGTAATGGTGGAGGACTTCCACATGCTAAACTCATGGGACATGAGTTCTTTTCTTTTGGGGAGTATGGTGCAGGAGCACCTACCTGACAGTTGGTCTTGATGAGGCAGTTAGTAGTTTAGGTCATGTTTGTGTTTCCAAGAAGGTATGTTAGACCAATTGCATGTAATAAGGTCATGCTGATCATGATAAGATCATGCTGACCAGGCTTTTGCTATTTTTAGCTAGTTAGTTATAACAGCTGTCATGATGTATGTTCGGTGGGATCTCCCAGCCGCTTGGAGAGTTCCCAGCCGCTTGGAGTCGGGTCAGTAGTACTCGTAGGGAAAGTCTTTATAAGCATGAGATCGGTTGATGTTGGACAGACAGACAGATATCATTGATCGAGCTTGAGTGAGACTGAGAGAGAGATTGATCATATTGTATTGCATCTTTGAAATCAATAAAGTGATCCTGTTTTGTGTTCTTGCTCTGGTTGCATTCCATTACTCGATTGATCTACTGGTTTGAGAGGGTGTCATGGATTTCCTGATCCATTCCACCGGTTGACTCATCTGATCGGTGGAATGGTAATGTACAGTAGGTTAGATTGTAGTTTGTTTTCTGTTTACATGCAGGTGTGCAGGATTGCGGTCGACAGATGTTGAGAAGCCTAGCATCCTCATGTGCTAGGTCAAACTGATAAGACAGAGTGTCGAAGATCACCCTGAGGTTGGATCGGGTCATCCCTGGAGGATCGGCGAAGTGAGATTTCGCTAAGTGAAGAAGTCTGTTAAAACGGCATCATCAGGATATTTCTGCAAATATCCTGCAGACAGTTCGGATATCGTCATCCGGATAAGTGGAGGAGATCGGCATGATGTTGTCGATTGCATGAAGTGTGAGTTCGTCGGGGTGATCATCAGCAGGAGGAGCCGAGAAGGAGTGTATCGGCATCAGGATCATCATATCGGGAGTGCCAAACATCCGCATATCGCGAGTAGATGCGGAAGAGAAAGTTCGTGTTTTTGGCTAAGTGTTGAAGAGGTCATCAGGATATTGGGTGACGTCATCGTCATCAGGATATGACGTCATCGTCATCAGGATATTGAGATATCCCCTTGTGCGAGTTCATCCTGCTGTTGTTAAGTGGTTAAGTATCGGCATCGGCAGAAAGTGTGAAACGTCATCAGGAGGTTTCGAAGAAAACTGGATAATTTATATCATGATGCTGTTGCTTGTATCATCGGGTAGCGGAGCGTCGAAGGTAAGCTGCTGAAGGTGATCGTCATCAGGATATTTGGAGCAACCGGATGTTGAATATCCTGCTGACGAAGGTAGTGTCGAAGGTCATGATGATGACGATAGTGTCTCGAGCCCGATGAACAGTGGAACAGGAGGATGTGTGCGCCCGCTGAACATCATGATGATGATGTTAGAAGGAAAGCGGAGATGAACAGTAGTCGGCAGGCGGATGTTTGCGATCGTCCGAAATATGATGATGCTGACTGTGTAACGCAGAACATGATGATGCTATTGGTAGTTTTAGGGAATATGATGATGATGGCGAAGATGATGATGATGAGGTTGGTCTGCAGACATTCATGCTATATGCGAAGGTTATAGTGTGGATGCCTCTGCATCAGTGAGTTGTTCGATGATCCAATCAATAGCATGCACCTTCGCCGATTCTATACCTAGGAGAACCCCAATGCAAGGGGGTACAAAAATACAAAAAAAATAAAAAATGGAAAAACTCCAAAAATTTGCAAAAAAGTCAGAGTTGCGCATCCATTCTTTATTCCTGCGTATTTATGTCGACTTACTGCACATACATTTAGACTTGTTGAGTATTTATAGACTATTGCTACACATACATTTTCCACCAATACGATGCATATACTGTGACTTCCTGTGCATATGTGCATTTCTGCTGCGCATCTGTTTCAGCACATCCAAACCAGTAAGCTCTTCCGGTCTTGTGTCAATGGCAAACCAACTAGAATATATTGGTCAAAAAGTCCAATATCTACAATTGTAGATAAACTTAGGTCCCTCGCCCCAAGATTGTATAGCAATTTCTCGACAAATCCAAGCCTTACAACAAGAAATGACAATCTTGCAAGCTAAACATGCCAGTACTAGCTACGCCTCGCCCCAAAATCGTATATCCTTTTCCCATACTCATGACAAGGCAAGCACCACGCCAAGTTGGAACTCATATACCACCCCATCTACTAGTCCTCCTTCGCCACCTTCTAAGACACATATTCCAAAACATACCAGTTCTACACCAACACCACCATCTAGTTCCTCAAACTCTAAATGGATGACCAAAAAAGAATCAGATTAGTGGTGGGAAAGAGTTTTTCCAAATTTATACAATTGGAGAAAAGCTAGAGAGAAAGCTAAATCCCCTCATTCACCTATCCATACACCTACCAATGATGTGATCCAAGGGCTACTAGTAGAGAGTCAACCATGTCCCCAAATTCTAGTCCTTGACCTTACCAAAAATCCTTCATGTCATTCGCAACCCCTTGAGCTTATCGAAGAACCTCCTACCATGAACCAAAGTCAAGGTCCATCAAACATCTATGTTGTCAACCAAGAAGGTATCCAAGAGCTATCCACTTCCATTCCAGCAACCCAAGAGGTATGTCAAGAGTCTAATCCTAAGCATGAGGAAACATTAATCCCTAGTCTAAGTCCAGATCAAATCACTTTCTTTCAACCTATCCATAACATGTATCTTTTCCATGATCAAGATGATATCCATAATAATGAACCTCTCCATGAGCCACTTGATCCTATCCATCTCCCAACACCTATACATGAGAAGGAAATCCAATTCCATCCCATGCATAACCTTTATCTTTTCTATGATCAAGATATTATCTTTGATGAAGAAGCTATCCATGAGCAACTTGATCCTATACATGAGATGGAAACCCAACTCCAACCCATCCATAACCTTTACTTGTTCTATGATCAAGATATTCCCTATGAAGAAGATGTCCTTGAACAACTTGATCCCATACCCATTCATGAGAAAGAAGCCTCCATTTCTTCTATCCCTCTTCCATCTAATCCCATCCATGTTCCAACAACTTTCGCTTCCTCTGATGAGACACTTGCCTCCCAAGTGCACACGAATAATCAACCCAATAACTTAGATCCTAAAGAGCATAATGATGATCAAGATTCTAATGATCCTTCACCATCCATTATTGACCAAGCTACAAATCCGTCATCTTATATCCTTGGGCTTACTACCTTCATGCATGAATGTTCTTCCTTAGAACACCAACAACCATTATCCGCTATCTCACCTTCCTCATCCAATAAGGAACTCGCTGCTAGTGCACCTATACATAATCCCATGGTCCACCTCATACTCTAGAATATGAACTATCAAGGTAAAGGCTTAGGCCTTCATGAATAAGGTATTTTGGAACCTATTCATGTCAATGTTCCTCCACCTTCATATGGCCTTGGATACATACCCCAAGGTGAGCAATCTCAAGATGTTGGTACTTCCTCCACTCCTCCTAAGTCTACTACTTTCCATCACAAAACCTATCATATCCCCAAAACATATTTCGCCATTCCACCTCCATCATCCTACAATTATCAAAAGCATGTGACCATATACCTTCCACCATCCAATCTACCTCCGCTACTTCCAACTCCTAATAGCCCTCTATGCATCCTACCACCACTTCTTCCACCACCTTATCCATCCATCTATGAATCCTCTAAATATCCCAATCATGGCCAACAAATGCACATATTGTCTAAACAAGGAGCTTTCACCAACCTCACTTCCACCATCCCACGGGGATTCAATGACAAATATGTGGATGCCTCTACCTATAAAGTCACAAATCCTAAGAGTCCTCATGACCTAGGATATAAAAGCTAAGAATCAAAGAATTATCCATATCAAAAGCTACATACACTCACACACCTCAATGCCAAATTGAAAAAAGTGTGGGTTCCCAAGCAACAAATAATTATCTCAAAAGGTGCACAAATGCTGCATACACCCAAACCCATACCTTCACAAGTACTATCTAAAAACAAAATGGTTTGGGTGCCTAAGAAAAAAGCCCTCAAGTTACATGAGGCATCCACCTCTCAAGAATTCCAACCATTCACTTTCTCCAATTCCATCCAAAAGTATCAAATCCTTCCATCCCACATGACAAACAAAAATCAAAACAATGCAAAGTCTATGTGGGTCCCTAAAGGCCTATATCATTCATCCACCAAGAAAAACTCTCCATTGCTTTCTACACCACCTTCCCATCATCAGCTTCAATGTTTATCACAGTATGTGTAACTGTTGGTCATGGTTCCCTTCCATTCCACAACACTTCCGTATAAATCCATCTCCCCTCCCCTCCACTACTATCCTACATATCTCCCTCATCCTATGGTCCATGCTTTTGCATAAACCTTCCTTCCATCCTTGCATAAGTCCTTCTATATTCTACATCATCATCCACTATCGCACCTTCCATAATCTGCTATCTACATACTCATATCTCACTTTCATGCAGTCTCCTACCAACATTTATGAGTACACTTGACATGGTCCATGTGACGACATCTATCTAGCGGGACTATCACCTTTCAGGGAACCAGGCTCTTGGGTTCCTCTCATCCATATCTATTTTCCCCTATCCAAATGTTCAAAAAACACAACAAAAAATAAATAAAAAATGAAAAAATGAAAAAAGTAAAGAAAAATCCCTTCATCCAATGGTGAAAATCTGGCAAACAGGCGCCTTGGATAAGTACCATGATGAAAACCTAGAAAATAGGCATCATGTGTAAGTTGATCTTCTATGTCACCTACACTTGCGGGCACCTTGTCTCATTAGCCTATCACTCTTCTCCTATTAGTTTCCTTCCGTACCATTTCCTATCCTATCCTACCTATACTATCGATTTATCCATCCTAATCTTCCTTTCCTCTATTTTCTTTGGTCTTGATAAAGATTGGAGGCACAATGTTGACAAATATTTTAGATGTCTCTTGACATACCTTATCCCTCCAAACCATGCAAATCCTTCATTACCCTCTCATCTTCCTATCATCATAAGCATTGCCATGAAAAATCCTAAGTATTCTACCTACAATGGGGCATGTTATTCCTATGCGACATAGTCCTTAGAGATCACATCCTTGTTTCCTTCTATCCACTATTGCCCATCCTCATACCTACCCATTCTATTCTTTATCACTCATACATCTACCTATCCGTGGTGTTTCCTTGTCATCGGTATCGTCTGATCCATATTTGTTCCATGTCTAATCCATATCTGTTCAATATCGTGTCTTATCTGATCCATATCTGTTCCATGTCTGATCCATATCTGTTCCATATCATGTCTTATCTGATCCATATCTGTTCCATGTCTGATCCATATCTGTTCTGTATCGTGTCTTATCCAATCCATATCTTAGGTCCATTAGGGTTTACCCTGAACTACGTTGCCTCTGTGTCGTCACGTAGGCAAGGCCATTTAGCAATGAGCCTCCGAGGCACTAGGTCAGTCCCTTAGGGTCCGTCTCACCAATAAGGATTGTGGAAGTCTTCTCTCACCAACCAAGCAAATGCAAGCAGCTCCTGCGCTTCAAGCAGAAATCTTGACTATGAACATCTTAACCTATCCAAGACAAAGCAAACAAACACCTTAGGCATTCTAACTGATTCTATCTAAATTATGGCAAGAAAAACACATCTAAATGCAAGAATGTTTTGTGGATTGGAACCATGGTTAAGTTACAGAGTCTTGATTTTTGTTATCATGTCTTTCTATCCTACTAAAGGATGCCAAAAGCTAGAGATACTATGATGGGGGCATGATTATCTTCTTAGTTTGTTGTTTGTGGATTAATCTTTAGTAATGTGAAGCCTTGTCTAAAGACATGATCGGCAAAAGATCATCGAGGACATCACAGGTCTACCATGAATGGGGGCAATCCTTGTCTATTGAAACACAAGAAGTACTTAGGTCATCTAGATTCAAGTTTGACTAGATGCTTGTATTAACTTGCTATATCAAAATCCATGTAAGTAATACTCAGGTCATCTTGGTTTAATTATACCTAGATGCTTGTATTTTCTTACAACATAATAAAGTCCAATGATGAAATAAAGCACTCCAATAGAAAAGCATCCATCCTATATCCATTTACACATCCGTACATCCATATCCCACGCAATACAAGATCCACAAAATGCAGAGTATCAATGTTTATAAAAGCTTGTGATTCCTTCTATCGAGTCATTCTTCTATCAATCAGTATTCTATCTATCATTGTGGTCAATTCTTCTCAATCTGGTCAATCCGAACAATGATCCCCATGCATGGTCCATCCTTAATACATACCAATCAAGTCAAGTCAATCTTGTCAAATGATCCAATCACAATTAGTGATCTTGATCCTTGTCTAATCGTAAACCAACTCAAGCAGTTAATCAATCAATTGTCTTATACAGGATGTAACATTGTCGAAATCAGACCAATACATGCGTCTTACACGACATGTTTCATTTCTTGAAACTAGACACTATCCTTCATGTTTCTCTAGGGATCTATCATTCCCCGCCATGACAACATGCTTGCCGTGTTGGTCTAGGGATATATCGTTCCTCGCCATGACAACACTGTCGTATATCGTTATCAATTAATCAATTAGTTTACCGCTTGACAGGGGCAATACCTTGTTTGTTCTTGTATCATTTGTGCATACTTGCTTACTTGCTTGTGTGTGTTTCGCATATCATTCATCTCTTTCTTCTCAATCTACCCATTTTCTTCAAATATAACCTTCTTCATCATGAGATTGTCTGTCTCACGCCTTTTGCCATCTCCCTGTCCAATCTCCCGAGGGGGGCATCCTGTCGTCAAACTTGTACCAGGGGCAAACTGGGGCATGTATCATTATCAGACTATTTATTCTTTGAAGCAACGCCATAAACTGCATTGCATCAAAGAGGGGCAAAATGTATACGCCTAAAAATGACATGATTCATCCTAAATAAATATTCTAAATATTTATTTCATTCTTCTACCAATTAAATAAATATTCTAAAGTTATTTAATCGGTTCACTATTTCGTAATTAAATAAAATCAATTTATTTAATTAAATTCCCTAAATTCTTCTAATGTCTCACATAATTAAATAATCATAAATTATTTAATTAATCCAAATCCTCTATCCTAAGTTCTAATTTCAAAAAATCCACCTCACACTTACACCTCACTTTTCCACCTCACCTTGTCCACCTCATCAGGTTGCACATGTAATTAAATATATTAAATATTTAATTACCTATTTTTCCCTCACCCACATGTCCTATTTCTTCTTAAATCAAAAATTAGTTAACTAATCAATCAAAAGTGTTAACTAACCAATCAATTGAGTTAATCCCTCAATCAATTCAGTCAATTCCATAATTCATTCTTCCAACTGACTAATCAAGTTTGTTAACTATTCAGTTAAAAGAGTTAACTCTCCAATCAATGTTGTCAAAACCCCTCTTTCATGATGAAGATGAGACACTTGTCATATTTCTACTGGTTGCACATTCCTCAACCATCCTCAGCCGTTGATCATCATATCTTCTTCTCAACTGTTGATTCTCATTCTTCTGAGTCTATAAAAGAAGCTTCATCCCTCTATTCTAATCATCCAGGTTATTTGTATTGTTACTCTGCAGAATTCTACCCGTGCGCCTTTGGCACCCCCAATACAATCTACTTGAGATCACCCTTTGCTTTGAAGCTCTACTTCATGGCATTATCTATCCTCTTAGCCGTTTACTACCGACATCTGACAACACAGCTAAAAGAGTGCACTCGTTGAGGGCCTACTTCATCAGCAAAGGACGGTTGTAATAGGCGAACAACAGAAGCTTTGGAACAGGGAAGGTTTGCACTGTATTGTTCATTGCCTCATTTCATTCAATCTTTCTTGTTTTCATTATTCTGTTGATGTTTGGGTTTAGTATTGTTCATTTGATTAAACCGCATTTTACCCTAACAACGGTCATACTCTAGCTTTGAGTCTGATGGATAACACTGATCAAAGGTAAAAGACTGAAATACATCAACAGAGTGATCATCTAAATTTTGTCCTTCATATGATAGAAAATGCACATTCATAGGTAACCCTTCAACTTGAGTTGTCAAGGAGCTACGTTCCTTTAAATCAGGTGGCTCACCAATTCTATCATGCATCGTAATGTCCTACAGAGGAAGCTCATCTTCAAATGTAAAAAGACTTGTTTCAAAGCTCAAATCATCATCCTCATAGGGCTGAACAGCTTCAACATTGCTTCTACATGCATCAGACCTTTGGGGTTTCTCTACTTCACATTCCTCATACTCATGGTCATCTGCAAAGATAGGATTATTTCTACACGAATAAGGATTGTCATTTTTATCATTTGATGGAAAAGGAGGATCATTAAATAAGGGGTTTTGCCTTATATTCATTTTTACTACAAATGTTTCTGCCTCCACACGGAGTTCCAAATCTTCCTCAGCATCGTTGTAATCTGAAACACCACAGTCAATATCTTCTTCATAGGTATAATCACAATAGCCAATATTATCTTTCATTTCATCCTCTGATTGTTTAGCACACATATCTAAAATTTCTGCCATATCCACATAATCTAAGATAGCACAGTCAGAAAACTCCTCAGGTTCCATAAGACTACTACCAAATGATGGTAATAATGTATCATTTAGATGTTTAGCATAGAGTATAATTTGATCATATGAAAGCAAGCTCACATCATTGACTTCTTGCACGCTAATGTCATCTTCATCCAAGATAATACTCTTCAATTCCATTTCATACAGGCTATTGTGACCAACAACACAACAATCAACGTGACCCATTTCATGATATGAAAGCATATGAGTAGGCCTAGTGATATCATGATCATTACTAACGCGTCCCTCAACATAGGCAAGACTATGATCAAGATAACATGATTCCTCCTTATTAGATGTGTCATGGCAAGCTATCACTTGAAGCATTTGCGCTAGTTTAGTATGTGATGTATTTGAATTTTCATGAATGTAAGTTTGAGGAGTACATACCACATCTCTTCGATGTTTGACAATATTTTCCTCATCATCATGAGAAATAATCTCAATTTGGAACATGTCTTCTTCAGTTGCAAACATTACATCATTGTTTGAATCATATATAGCCATAGGACAAGTGTGATTAGCAACGTGAATCTTACCATTTTTATCATCATGAATATGAGCATTCTCTACCATGTCTATCCAATCAGCCATCTGAGCAAGACTACTTGGCTTCAATTCTTGAGGCAATAAACTTAAGCCCAATTCATACATTTCACAAAATAAATCAATGCATGCAGCTTCTTGAGGCCTGAGATGCACAAGGATATCCATATAGGTGTTGAGTATTCTAGAAAATAAAGAATACCATGATTCTCCTTCATGTCTTCTCATGTCAAAGAGAACCTGAACCAAAACCATAGGATCATCATTGCATGTAGCTTGCTGACAATTTGTTTGGGGCTCTACATGATCAACATTATGGACTGATGTATAATTTGGGACAGCAGGGATGCAGTTGCTTTGATAGTCATTGTTGTTTTTTGATTTACACTTTTCATCAGCATAAAATGCTTTAGGGTCACAAACAGTCATAGATAAGTAGCCCTTGAGCATTCCATATTTCCAATTGTTTCAGTTTCATTAGCTTAATGCAAAGTCATAGGACTTTTGTCTCTCAATTGCTAACTCATTTTTATGTCAAAAGCCCCTAAATAAACAACCAGACTTATTACATCATTTGTTCTAATAGCTTCAGGAATGTCCCTCAATGTTTTTGCAAATCTCAGGTTAAATGCTGGCACTAACTCATCCTTTTCTTTCTGAATGCCCATAAAATTACTGATTGCTAATCTTGCATCAATTCTCTCACCGATCTGCTTCATAAAAATTGCCTTAAACTCATCCCAAGTATAGATAGAGCATGCCAGTAAATAAGAGAACTGATCTCTTGCATTTCCTTTCAAAGACTGAACAAATAGCCTCATGATCACATCCTCATGATCTACCTCATAGTCATCCATTAGATTATTGAATTCTTGCAAGTGTTTGTCTATAGACTCATTCTTTGTACCATCATACTTTGGTAATTTATCTTTGATTTTAGATGGTATGACATTTGGGAAACCACAAATGCCATTAAAATTTATAGCTATGTACCTTTCAGTGTTGAAATTTCTTTGACCATGTAGATGGGGGTGATCACCTGTCATGGTTATACTTGGAGACATGAAATGATACATACATTGCTGCATCATGATGTTGGAGTTTTCACCTATTACAAAAAACATAACTCATTACTACTACCATTAAGATCTTTTAATAAGCAGAATTCCTGGAATGTGGGAAACACATACTTCATCTTACAATATGAGGCTACAATTAATAACCCAGAAGTAGGCCAAACTATCACTACCCTTTCCCTCTTTTAGTTCTCTAACACTTGATAAGGGACTTCATTAAAACTCACATACTATGGTTTTCACATAAGCTCTTATTTGAAAACTAAAATAGAAATATCTGGAGCAATTGCAACACTTGCTATACCTCCTCTAATTGGAATTTATGAGTGCTAAAACTTATTTGTATTCTTTATTGGGTTCTTGAGACAAAATTGCCACCTCTTAGCAGAGGACTGATGTTCAAGAAACACAAAGTTCCTTACATGCCTTTATTTTATTATTCTTGGTTCTCCTCAATAGTAGAGTCACTTGAAACTTCTTCAAATATGGTGCAACAAAACTTGTCCAAGTTTGAAACCTTCAATATCTGAAACAAATATTCAGGTTCTTCAATTTTCTGACTCTTTCTGCAAATATAATGCAATAGTCCCTAGTAGAGTTTCCAGTCTATTGGTGTTCCCAACTAATTGTCTGAGATTCCCTAAAAAGTAGTCATGTTTCATCCACATGATCCTCAGGTCAGTGGCCAATGAATAGGGGACTGACTCTATGTCTCCTCTGCACTTCAGGCTCTACAAGACCTAGGGGGTATTCCCTTATTCAATACCCATATAATAAACCTTGACTTCAACCAAGTATTGATACTTAAGAAGACATGTTCTCTCTTATGCAAACCAAAACTGTATGATAATTACAAAGTGGCTAGCTTTGGGCATTTGTTCATTTGTAGGTCAAAGAACATGGTATCTAAAATCCTACTCGTAAAATCCTAAAATTTTTAAATGATGTATTGATTTCATTTTTATATTTTTGGTTGTAAGATTAGGGTTTGAATCATAAAATTTGTCCAACTGTTGACTGGTGCCTATCTTAGGGTTCAGAGTCAATCTCTAGCATGTAGAGTATTTCTCATGAGCAAAACACACATATAGATTTCAGAGGGTTTATCTTGCATCTGTCTTACAGATAACACCCAAGAATGAGTATTTCTATTGATTCTTCTTACAAACATCCCTGCTATCAAACACTCCTCTTCATATTTGATTTAAAACTTTTAATATGTTCCTTAAATAGAGGTAAGAAACTAAATATGCAATACAACAAATGTGCATTCAAGAACTTAGATACCCTTAGTAACTCAGCTCAAAAGAAAAACATAGATAACACTGGAGACAACAAATAGAAATACATGCCACAACATTATTCATTTAACACAATCTGAAATTGATAAACTGCTCATAGAGAATGCATACAACATATAGAAATGAAACTTACAGCACCAAAACTAGGGCAACTAATCAAAGATGGGGTTTTTATTCACTCCTCAAAGCTTCCCAATCTTCTCAACAACATTACAATCAAATTCTACCAGTTCTTTTATAGACCTCAGAACGTGGCTCTAAAAATTAATTACAATACAGTGGTTAGGTGAGTTTTTCATTAGTAGCCACTACCAACGGGCCTTGGGAACAATTACAAATTATACATTTTAGAGGAGGAAAAAATTAAATAAATCTTGGAACCATTTGCCTCCAAACCACTGCCTATCACACGGTCGCAGACACACATTTGAGGGCCCGTCATTCCCCTGCGATGCTGTGAAATGAGCTCCTGGATTGCACCCTACCCTTCAAAAGCACAAAGAATGAAATATTGCAGCCTCATGGACCATATTTGTCCAATTCATTTTTTCATTGATGGGTCATTTTTTGATAATGCTGGGCATTTTTAGCCATTCTGGCACTCAAAATTCATCTCGAACATGAATAAAATCACCTCCCATGCAATAGGAATGGTTAGAGGACGAATTCAGACCATGAATCATCAATTCTAAGCCAAATAGAACCCCCAAAAATGTGTCATAAATCCAAAAACGTGAATAGCAGTCCATCCGGCAATAGTACCTACTTGAATCTACCCAGAATGCTTAGAAGAAACCTCCCTGGAGATCAAAGCACATCAATCTACAGTGTAGACTTGATTTCCAACCAAAATCTACCTAGGAGATGGCATATCGCACCATCGCACAACTGCAGGGGAGAAGTCAATAAGCTTGTGTGTTACTGTGATAAGCTTATGATTTAGCTTTATTTCCTTTGCTTTCCTTTTTATAATGTATAAACATTATAATAATGTTTATATTAAAACAGTTATCACTTTATGTTTGCCAATTAAAATATGTGAATATTTTTCTTTTAAAAATGTGTTTGGCAACTTAGGAAAAATGACAATCGATCAATTTCTTCTCTTGGGCAAATGATGTATCTTCATTACGAGTACACGAGATATCCTAAGGTCATGAAAATTTGCATAGGGCCATTATTAATTATTCAGAACATACCCATTTCCTCAAAATCTGCATCGCTAAAAAAATTTAGGGACCTCCTTTGTAAACTGGCTTTCTAGATGTGTTCACCATGGCCAAAACATGTTAAAATACTGCATCATATGGTCTTTGATTTTGATGAAACTAGAACTAGAGAAGTTTTAGATCAAAACAAGAAATAGGTCGCCTTCAGAATTGTGAAATTTGCAACTTTTCGGAATACCAAATCTAGCCCGGTTGCAATCAGAAAAGAATTAAATACCCCATCAAAACTCATTCAGGGAGCGCGAATTGAACAAGCATATTACCATATGTACCAAAAAACTTCCTACCATATGGATTTGCAAGATGATCTTTGAGTTGTAAGATTTTAATCAATGAAGGTGGGCTCCAGGGTAGATTGAGCAACATGTTGACCTAGCCTCTGTTGACACATCGAGAGGAGATAAGCACTTCAAATTTGCAAAATTTGAGGGTACCAACATCATACATTCAACAATAGATAATTCCTCCAAGGTGGCTGCTACCCTCAATTACTCTTGATATTTACCAATACCATCCGTAAATGTTACTCCATAACTACTGCTGATAACTCTGTAATTACTATCCCTGGTAGTTAATTTTTACCACTGCTGGTGAAAGTTATACATCCCTTATGGGTGATCTACAAATAATATTAGGAATAATAATTACAAGGATTTACAAGGTTAATGGCAGCTAAATCCCAACAATATAAAGATTACACAGCAACAAGAGCAAGGAATTCAATTCACCTATGCAAAAGACAAAGCCAAGAGGTTAAGGAAGAAAAAAGAAATAGAATTTGAGAGTTTAAAACAAAAGGATAAAGAATAAAAATTAGAAGATAGAGAAGAAGAAAAATTGCCTACTTCACCTAAGGGAAAATATAAAGGACAAAAGGTTATAACTGTTGCAACAAAGGAAAGAAAAAAGCCTCTTCTTGCCAAAGTTTACAAAATAAAAGGAGAGACAAATGAAGTAGAGGAAGATGAAGGCCCTCAACTTAAGAGAAACAAGAAGAAAATAAAGGATACTACTTTTATAGCTCCATTGTATTCAATGAATGAGGGAGTTCCCATTTCTAAAGACATTCCTCCACTTTCTTCACAATAAAGTCCATTGACCCAAAAATTACCCCAATCTCCTCTTGTTCATACCCAAGTTCCTCTGCCACCTATTCAAGTTGACATCCCACTAACCACCATTAATCCTACTCCTATCACTTCCATTCCTTCTCAACCATCTTCTTTGTTGGAGTAGATTTCAATGATAATCCTAGTTCAAACCCAAATTTCAATGTTTGCACCACCTTCCATTCCTTATATAATTCCCATTTTCTCCCAAATCACAACTGCATCCACCTTTTCCATGCCTCCCATTGCAACCACTTCCCCTATTCCACCTTTATTATTCTTTTCAACTTTGAATAAAGTAGCATTGGACAAGGAAAATAAGGATCTAGTTACTCCCTCAAATTCTCCTCTAAACTATCCTCCCTCTTTATCCAATATTAATAGAGTCATTGATGAGTTCACTACACAAGAAGAAGAAATTCAAAGTAAAGTTCAGAAAAAAGATGTGCAAATTGAAGTAATTGGAGATCTTTCTAGAGGAAAGGAAATAAGAAAGGACAAGGAGCAACAAGAGGTTCTAACTTCTATCCTAGCAACATCAGTGATGCAGAGGTAAAACGCAACGGGAGCTTACAAATGGGAAGGAGGAGTCATTAACACAACCAACATGTTATAATACCTATCGGCTTATCATCATCATCATATTTCAGACGAGCATGAAATATCCTCCTGCTGACTACTGTTCACTTCCTCCGCCTTTCGCCTTTCGCCTGTCAGCAGCATCATGATATTCGGCAAGCGCAAACATCCTCCTGATGTTCACTATTCATCTTACCGCCAAACTCTTTCTTCATCATCATGATGTTCAGCATCATGTTCATCAGCAGGATATAAAATATCCGGTTCCTCCGAATATCCTGATGACGACAACTTCAAGCACCTTTCCTTTGATGCTTACGTCACCCCGATATCCGACTACACAAACAACAGCATCATGATATGACTTATCCGGTCATATTGAAACATCCTGATGATGTTACCCAAACTTTATGCTGATGACTTACGCCGATGCCAAAACACTTAGCGACAGCAGGATAAACTTGCATAGGGTGATATTCGCAATATCCTGATGACGATGACGTCACATGCACCTGATGATGATGTCAATGCACCTGATGATGATGTCAACAGGATATAAGACACTTATATCCTCCGCAACATGATAATGAATATCCGGTGAGCTTTCTAATATCCTGATGATGACCTCTCTGGTCCTTAGCCAAAAAATGAACTTTCACTCCTGCATACGATAGCGATATGCGGATGATGGATACACACGAAAGATGATCCTGACGATGATATACACACTGAGTATATATCCAACTTATATCATCCTGATGCACTTGAAACATACAATCTTTGTCAGCTTCATAACCCGATCCGGATAGCGATATACTCACAGATGTCGATGCGATTCACTCCGTCTGGAAAAGCACATGCAGACCCCTGTATATCCGTCAGCTGCATGCAAACTCACAGAACCGCACAATTTCACACAGAAAATATGATGATCGGGCCGGATCACCTTCAGATCAAAACTTAACAGTTTATCTTCCTGAACCTAGCACTTGAGGATGCTAGGTTGATTCACAGCATGCTACTAATCGATCTCTCAAACAATGAAATGCATAAACAGAAAACTAAAATACAACCTAAACTAACATGCATGACCATTCCATCGATTCACAGAATCAACCGGTGGAAGGGTTGAAAGAATCCATCAACTTGTAATCAGAACAGAGATCAAAACACAAACAACTGATAAACTAGATAATGCTATTGATGAGATCTTATTCAGATGAAACACAAATGTCCTGTTTCTACAATGTTTCACAATGTCTGGACTGATCTCTGGATTTCACTCAATCACCAGTACTACATAACACAACTACTACTCTTCTCTCTGATATGATATTCTCTGATATGATATGATATCTAACCCTAACTGATCTGAGTTATTTATAGCAATATCCTACGAGTACTACCAACTCGATTCCCAGTGGCTGGGAGCTTCCAAGCGGCTGGGAGAGGACAGCGCATACTACCTGATCACGAACTCTAACTGCCTGCACACTCTCCTAGGCTGATCTAATACATATGCATTGGTCCAATGGACCTTATTACATTATGAAGTCAAACATGCTAAAAATAGACTAATGTCCTGTCATGCGGACAATATCCTGTCTTGTAGGGGTGCTCCTGCACCAATCAGGAGGTTCTATCATCTACTCTTCCAAAAGGTCAAGAAATTTAAAAGGACAATTTAGGACGTAAGAAAACAAAAGGGTAGAGTGCTTATGTGAATAAGGATGTTGAAATCCAAGATAACTAACTTGAAGAGCAAGCAAATAAGGACCAAGGTCCATGTGTTCAACAATAAATAGAAATAATAAGTGGTGTACAACCAAGTGTTGCAAATATTTTTAATATAGAAGGAAATAAGTCAAAGACTAGACAAGAAATAGACAAAGGTGAGTTGGTGAAAGCACCACCCTATGCTTAGAAAAATGTACAAAACCAACAACAACACTAGTAACAAATCTTTCCTCCTCCTTCACAATAGTAATTAATTTATTCTACATTTATATTGGTTCCCATATGGATTGATGTAAACATTCAACAAAGACAACCAATTGTGAAGCCAACTTCTTTAGATATTTCTAGCATAATTTCAAAAATAGATACTCCCAAAACTAGAAATAAACCTAGGGTACTAGCATTTGTGCAGGACTTGATAGATAGTCATGTAGAAATAGATGAAAACTTGAAGGACATTGATGCTTTGAAGAATAATTTCAAGCAAGTCCTTAATTGTGGCTTGGGTCAAGATATTTACACCTTCACCTCAAATTCAATGGTTAAATTAATAAAGATGAAATCAATGATCAGGGTATATTAGAAATATGCTCCTAAGAAGAGAAACAAATTTGAAGTCTTTCTTTCAACATATGAAACTTAGAAGTTAAGATATGATTTTGTCAAAGGGATAAATTTAGACTTAATGATTTTAGTACTCACAACCTAATTGGATTAAAAGCACAAATAAGTTGAGAAATATCAAGTGATAATTGAAGAAATAATTGATGATGAGGATGTTGCAAAGTGAACCTTTCTCTTGTTGTTAGAGTGTGCCACTTTTTCATTTTCATGTTTCCAAATTGAATTTTCAAAACTAGGAATTGATGTCTAAAACTTTGTGTCACTTTTGTGATGTAATTTGTGAGGCCTAGCTAGCACTACCATTGAGACTAGGATGTGATACTTGTTATAGTTGGCTATTTGATCATTGTGTGTGGACATGGTTGATATTGCTATTTCAGGATCATGGACTTATGTGTTTTGATATGCATGTTTTATACATATGTGTCTGTGTGCGGACATTATTATGGATCATAGATAGTATTAGATGATGAATTTAATTAAATTCTTTTAATTATGTAATTTTGTGATTATGTATTTAATTTCGTAAAAAATGAATATTGTAGTTTAATTGTGAAAATTAATAAATTATTTTACTTTAAGACATTTTAGTTATTTAGTATTTATATGTTGCTTTGGCTATCTTTTCCATGATATACTAATGTTCCAAATGGAGTTTTATAGGTGGGCAACCCAGATCCTTTTAGTTTGGAGATATTCTCAAATGCCCAATTTTATTTGATTTTCTAGATTTTGTTGTGGTTAACCAAAGGTTGTGTGTCAGGGATATTTGGGTTAATTATCTTGGTCCTATTTTAATTGTTTATGTGGTTAAATTTTGATGTGTGGGGAAATATAATTTAATGATTGTTATTATTTTTATTTTATTTCATTAAGAATGGTTATTTAAAAGTTGTATTATTTTATTTGTCTTTTAGGATTTCCATTTAGAAGTTGAAGGAATTGGTGCAATTTATTTTTATGAGAGGAATTTTATTCATTACTCATGCTATGCGTGCGTGCTTGGTCTTAGCTTTCTCCTATTTGTTTAAATCTTGTACTAGGAGAAGATTGGATTCTTGGATTGGCTGAAAATAATGGTGATGGAAGGAAGGATTTGACAATGGTTGAAATTTTCTGGTTGCAAAGGATTTTCTAGATTAAAACCCAATTTCTTGGGCTACTCCTAACTTGGACAACCAAGGTAGGGTTTGATAATTCATTTGATTTTTAGTTTTATGGATGAAAATTGTAAATTTTGTTGTGGTTTTGTTGTTTGTCAATGGTGTTTTGTGTGTGAGCAAAATAATGAATTTTTATTGCAAATTATTTGCAAACTTGTTGGTTTGAATGTGATTGGGGTTTGGGTGTAAAAGGGAGTGGATCTCACCTAAGGGTTGAGAAAGGCATGGAGCCTCTCTTGGGGAAGTTTTTTGGCATATTTGCATTATGGTGGATGTGGGAGTTTTGGTGGTTGGAAGGGTTGTGGTATGGAGGTGTGTGTTGTGGGGATGGCTATGATTTGATTGGTGGAGTTGTGTTGTGGGTTGTTATGGAGTGAGTGTTTGAAGGGTTGTGGAGATGATTTTTGTGATGGCATTATATGTGAAAAGAAGAATTATTATTGTTATGATTTAATCCCCAAGAGGGAAGGGAATCCCCTTTCTCCCCCTTTGTAAGAATGCAAAAATGATTCTTTGTGTGTGAGTCAGCCTATGTGAAATCTAGTTTTCAAAACTAGTTTTATTTGTGGATTTATTTGTGAATTTCAATTTGGGCATTTGAGTTTTACTTCTCACTCATGGGTGGGCTTGGAAACCAATCCCTACGGTTGGGAGGAGAGTTGGACTGGGTTGTTTTTTGTGTGTGCAAGTTTTTGTACAGTCAGCTAGATGTTGAGCTAGCTTGCTCTATTTTATTGGATGAGCAAATCCATCTTGATAGTTGTGATTTGGATATCAATGTAATGATTTTATTATTTCTATGGAAAAGAAAGAGATTTAACTCAAATTGTAAGCCTGGATAGATAAGAAATAAATATGTATTTTTGTATCCAATTATTGGCTTGGTATTTGCCATTAGTTTGACTATAAAAAAAGATTTGTGTATAGCTTTGGTTATTGCCATGAAAATACTCTATTATATTAGCCCTTGTAGCTAGAAAAGATTAATATTGAACAACATTAATAACAGTGGTTTTGACATTCAATTTTGATCTCTGTTATGAATATTCATGTATAATGGTTATGGTTAAGAGATTCATGTAAATTGATTTTATTTGCAAAATTCTAGAGTAATTTCTAACCCATGTGTTCACACAGGAAATTAAATGATATATATTTTTATAATGGTAAATTGTGGAGTGAATAAATAATAATATACAATGTTAATTTTATAGTAGAGTGTTATATTTTTGTGGTCTTAGGCCTGTGGAAGCCATGGCATCCACGACTACCATGGCCCAAGGGTCATGGGAGTTGTGGGGAGTCACAGCCCCCACCCACACACCCAGCCGACCGTGGCAAGGCCTCAGCTTGTCCAGGCCTGCCACAGGCCAAGCCACAGCCTATGAAGGTTTGAACATTGCTTAATAAACATTGTCTTTCCCTTATAAATTGTTTCAACTTTATATCTCTTTATATATGTATATACAAAATTACGTATCTTTGTTTGTTGCTCAATATGTCTCTCAAAGTATATCCATTACATTCTATATATATATACAAATTTATATAGATGAATATGCTTCAGTGAAATAAATTTCTATGGTTATATATTCATAAATGAACTCATTGTTTAGCTATCTAATGAGATATATACTTGTTTGTTGTTATATATATATATATATATATATATATATATATATATATATATAGCCTCTCTCTACATTGTTATTATCTTCGTTATTAGAAAAGTATTTTTTTTATGGATTCTTAGAAAAGAATACTTTCATGTATTTGAAGTTTAAGTTCTTAAACTTCAAATACATGAAAGTATTCTTTTCTAAGAATCCATAAAAAAAAGATACTTTTCTAACAAACTAAGATAATAACAATGTAGAGAGAGGAAGCATATATATATATATATATATATATATATATATATATATATATATATATATATATATATATATATATATATATATATATATATATATGTATGAAAGTTATGAATGCATTTATCACTAAATGATTTCCTATCGCGAGCAAGTTTAAATTATTCTACCATGTTAGTAGATTGGTTATTCATAAATTGTAAATTAAAAAATTATGTTAACATATAAATTGCTATTAAGTATTTCTTCATGTATACATTTATATTGTTATTTAATTCATATGTTTAGTTTACATGTTTCCTGTTTAATAATTGTAATAGTTTTGCTTAACTGATTAGATCAATCTTTCCCTTCTATAGTTGCAAACAAGTAGCATACTCTCTAAACAATTCCATATCTGATGTAGACAACCACACACACTCAATAGAATTTTGCCATTAATCATGTGAGAGCCAAATATTTGAAAACTGGAACATAAAAAAAAACTTCTATTCATCAACTCTGCCGCTACAATGAGAGGAAACTGTCTTATATCTAAGAGAACAAAAAAATTAAAAAAATTACCTTTTTTGGCAAATTTCGACAATTGTCAGATTTTGCCATTTTACATAATTTTACAATCATATCTTGATAATCCAATTTTTTTCCAAAATCTTCCTAAAAGTAAGGTAGGACAAAAAGCCAACTAATATTCTAAATTTGAAACATGAGTTTCGATTTATTACAAAAGCAACTTTTTAAAAATCTAGAAAAAAACACTAAATTGCCATTTTGAGGGCCAAGATGAAAGTTTCAAACCCCAAAAAAATTTTAAAAACCACTTGCCACCTCATAACACATCCACCTGTAAAATCTCGTAGAAAACCCACATCCGAGTCAAAAGTTATGACCTCTGAAAGTCCATGTATCAATATTAGTAGGAGACTTGTGCAATTAGGTAAACTACTTCCTCAAATTTGTTCAAACTAGTGTTTAGAAAAATGAAAATAGTGCCATGTTTGTGTTCATGTCCATTCTTATAGTGTTTTATAAGGGTGGGCATGACATTAGGTATCAGAGCCCAGGTTGCCACACTTTAGGAACTCTGGGAAATATTATTGTTGAATAACCTTGTTTTCTTAATCTTGTAGTATGCATCCCTGACACAAGCACACTCATTCCGTACCATCCAAATCAAACCATTATGTTGAACATGTCGATCACGGGCCTTAGATACTTCAGACTCTGCAACATCTGGTAGATGTAATTCAGGATACACTTCCTCCACCTGCTACTAATTTGTCCCATAATTAGGATTAGCCCCATTCAAATGAGCATCACTCTATTCCCCAAGAGTGTAGTAGAAGCTCTAATAGAGGCAGAGCATAGCATGCTGATGAAGGGATGAGGGAATCAAGAGATTATGAATCCCCTGCTCATTTTGTACAGGTAGACCAGGATGCACCAGTTGATGTTGCCAAACAAATTAGAGAGTTTATCTGCCTTCAACCTCAGAACTTTTATGGTTCTATTGATGGTAAAGATGTTGAATCTTAGTTATGAGGCCTTGAGAAGTGCTTTGCACTCAAAACCTATCTGAGTAATCTCAAGGCTAGATTGGCAATCCATTTGCTTAGAGATAATGCCACTACTTGGTGGCATCAGGAGGAGAGAAAAGGGCACTTGACACTAGATATTATTACATGGGATACCTTCTTGGAGTTGTTCAAGAAAAGATATATTTCAGAACACTTCTGGTAGTGGAAAATTGATGAGTTTCATGATATTCAGTAGAGAGGACTCACAGTAGCACAGTATGAGAACAAATTTCTGGAGTTGCTACAATATGTTGATTATATCCAAGATGAGAAGTTGATGGTCAATCGCTTCATCAGAGGACTCGACCATGGTATTGCAGGACCTATACATTTGTATGAGCCCTCAACCTTGAGATAGGTAGTAGAGAAGGCCCTAATCATAGAAGAGATCCAACCCAAGCAACATGATAACTGAGATAATTTTTGAAACCAACCACAGCAAAACTATAACTTCTCTCGTCCTTCTATGACTCCTAGGAGTGGATTCAAGGCTAACTCCTTTCCTTCTAGGTCACTTCCATAATAGCACCAACAAGGTTAGAAGGCTAAGTCTTTTTAGGGAGGACCATCTAGGTCTTGGTAAGCTCCAGCTCAGAGGAGAGACCAGAAACCCTAGACACATTTTGTGGGGCTAGCTCATACTCAGTAGAGTTTCAGAGGTTGTCAAGCCAACTCTAGTAGACCTACTTTTCAGCAGCAGACTCAAGTACCACCTAAGGGTCATTGGTATCCATGTGGAGGTATCAGACATATTGCTTGGGAGTGCCTTCAGAACAGTTCAGTTGTAAGAGGTCAACAGGCAGCGACATTTGAGCCTATAGTTGGTGATGTGGGGAAATCCCACTAAGTCTTTATAGTAGTAGATAATCGACAGGTAGATCATGAGGCATCAGTCATATAGATTCCTATTAAATATTGGTAATATTGTTGTTTCCATACTCTTTGATTCTGGGGCTACAGGTTCATTCGTATCCCCATTAGTAGTGGAGAAGTGTAGGCTAGTGGTTGTTAAGAAAGATGCTAAATGGGATGTAGAGTTAGCTTCAGGGGCTAGGATGTCTATTATTTCTTTGGTCAAGGATTATCAAATAGGATTTGGATCTTTTTCCACTCTGGCAAATCTCTAGGTTATTCCATTAGGGTCCTATGACATAATTTTGGGTATGAATTGGTTGAATGCTCATGAGGCTAAGCTTGGTTTCTACAACAAATCCATTGAGTGTTTGGATGATGAGGGTAAAAGGGTGAACATTTTAGGAATTTAGAGACCAGTGTCGCTCAAGATTATCCCAGCTATGCAGATTAAGCATTGTATGTGAAAGGGGTACCAATTCTTTGCCATTTCTATCAGCGACAGATCAGAGGACAAGCCAAAGACTTCATTGGATGATCACCCTATTCTTTGAGAGTTCACTAATGTCTTTGTTTCATAGCTTTCTAGGATGTGACCATGGTGAGAGATTGAATTTCACATTGACTTGGTGCTAGGAGTGCAACCTATTTCCAAGGGTCCCTATAGAATGACGACACAAGAACTTCAGGAGTTTAAGTTGTAGTTGGAGGAGCTTTTGGAGAAAGGTCGTATTCACCCTAGCATTTCCCCTTGGGGTGCACCTATTATCTTCATGAAGAAGGATGGGTCTCTTCACCTTTGTATTGACTACAAGCAGTTGAACAAGCTCATAGTGAAGAATCGCTACCCGTTGTCGAGGATTGATGATTTGTTCGATCAGATTCAAGGAGTGAAGGTTTTCTCAAATATTGACCTAAAGTTAGGGTATCATCGATTGAGGATAGCAGGAGTCAACATTCACAAGACAGCTCTCCACACATGCTATGGTCACTACAAATTTACTATAGTTCCTTTCGAATTGACCAATGCCCCAGCAGTCTTTATGATCCTAATGAATGGAGTTTTCCACACCTTCTTGGATCAGTTCGTGGTTATCTTTTTGGATGACATTTTGATTTATTCCTACACAGTACAAGAGCATAAGGAGCATTTGTGGCTAGTATTGCAATGCCTAAGAGAGAACTAGCTATACACTAATCTTTCTAAATGTGAATTTTTACAAACAAAGATCCAATACCTGGGACATATTATTTTAGGAGATGGGATTTTAGTGGATCCTTCTAAGATTTAGGCTATTTTGGATTGGCTCTCTGACTAATGTTGTTGAGGTTAGGAGTTTTATGGGTCTAGTTAGCTACTACAGAAGGTTCATGGAAGGCTTCACCAGGATTGCACATTCGATTACTTCTCTTTAGAAGTAGGGCAAGAAATTTGTGTGGACCGAGCAATGCGAGAGAGTTTTTTAGATTTTGAAGGAGAAACTCACCAGTGCTCCTATTTTGGTGATTCCGGATCCTACAGGAGACTTTGTTGTTTGCATGAATGCTTCGATTGAGGGTCTTGGAGTGGTTCTCATGCAGGAGGGACATGTGATTGCCTTCGATTCTCACAAACTGAAGGTGCACAAACTCAATTACCCAACTCATGACTTGGAGCTTGTCGTTGTTGAACATGCTTTCACTAAGTGGTGCCATTTTCTTCTTGGGCACCAATTTGAGTTGCATTCCGATCACCAAAGCCTACAATATATCTTTTCTTAGCCTAATCTAAATGCACAGTAGCATTGATGGATGGAGTTTCTTTGTGATTGTAATTTTGAGATCCAGTATATTAAGGGAAAAGAGAATGTTGTGGTTGATTCTCTCAGCAAGCGAAGACATGAGTTACTCTGGTTATCAGTGAAGACGGATCTAAGGGGGCATATCTTGGAGCTTTTGCCACAGGATACTTTGTATAGCGAGATAGTCTAGTTTCAAGGTCCCTTGAGGGACAATTTTAAGAGGTATTCTTTTGATGATGATGGCTTGCTCAGGCACTATAGATGTATCTATGTTCCTTCTTTGGGAAATCTTAGAGAGGTTGTTCTTATAGAGGCTCACAGAGCACCATATACAGCAAACCTAGGAGTCAAGAAAATGCATGCAGATCTCAAAAACTCTACTTTTGGGCAGGTATGCAGAAGGATATAGCAAAGTCCCTTTCCCATTGCCTCAAATGTCAGAGGGTGAAAGGCAAACGTCAGCACCCAACCGGATTGTTGTATCCTCACGCTATTCTAGAGTGTAAGTGGGATGTCATATCGATGGATTTCATTGTAGGCCTTCCTATGAATGCTCAATGACATGACTCTATCATGATGACCATTGATAAGATAAATAAGGTGGCACATTTCTCTTTGATGAGTTCTTCATACAATGCTACTTCAGTAGCGAGGGTTTTCTTGCACGACATTGTGAGACTTCATGACGTTCTGAGGAGGATTATTTTAGATAGAGATCATGTTTTTACTTCATCCTTTTGGACTACCCTACAACAGACTTTGGGTACTCAACTTAATTTTAGAAATGCTTATCATCTAGAGATAGATGGGTAGATGGAAAGGGTGAACCAAGTATTGGAGGATATGCTCAGGATGTACATCATGGATCAGTAGTCCCATTGGGAGGAGTACTTGTACATGGTAGAGTTCACCTATAATAATGAGAACCATAGTTCTCTTGGCATGGCACCGTATGAGGATTTGTATGGTAGACCCTGCAAGATGCCACTAAGCTAGGACCGACTTAAGGATCATGTTGCAGTAGGACTTGAGCTTGTTCATGAGATGGAGAGGTAGGTTACCCAGATTCATGAGCAGCTGCAGATAGCACATGACCGACAGAAGTAGTATGCAGATACTAGGAGGGTGGATCGCGAGTTCCAAGTTGGGGATAGAATCTTCTTGCATTTTTGACCACATAAGAGTTCTATCCATTATGGAAGTGGATCTAAGTTGGCATTGATATTTTTTGGTCCTTTTGAGATTTTGGAGAGGATTGGTCGTGTTGCATACTGCTTAGCTTTGCCACCCAGCTTGTCTCGTATCCATGACGTGTTCCATGTTTCTGTTCTTAAGAGGTATGTACCTAATTTATCTCATCTTCTAGAGTGGGATTCTCTACAAGTGGTACAAGATGGACAGCTAACCCTAGAGCCTGTTCGCATATTGGATCGTCAAACATTGGCACTATGAGGATGACAGTTGGACTAGGTCAGGGTCCAATGGGATCTCTATGATGAGTCTACTATGATATGGGAGGATACAACATGGATGAGGTCTCTATTTCCTTACCTCTTTGAGGGCTTCCAGGAGGAAGCCTAATTTTAGAGGGGGAGGATGTGAGGCCTAGATAGCACTGCCATTGATACTAGGATGTGATACTTGTTATAGTTGGCTATTTGATCATTGTGTGGACATGGTTGATACTGCTATTTTAGGATTATGGACTTATGTGTTTTGATATGCATATTTTATACATATGTGTGTGTATGTGGACATTATTATGGATCATAGATAGTATTAGATGATTAATTTAATTAAATGTTTTAAATTATGTAAATTTTGTGATTATGTATTTAATTTCTGTAAAAATGAATATTGTAGTTTAATTGTGAAAATTAATAAATTATTTTATTTTAAGACATTTTTGTTATTTAATATTTATATGTTGCTTCAGCTATCTTTTCCATTATATACTGATGTTCCAAATGGATTTTTGTAGGTGGGCAACCCAGATCCTTTTAGTTTGGAGATATTCTCAAATGCCCAACTTTATTTAATTTTCATGATTTTGTTGTGGTTAACCAGTGGTTGTGTGTCAGGGATATTTGGGTTAATTATCTTGGTCCTTTTATTTTAATTATTTACATGGTTAAATTTTGATGTGTGGGGAAATATAATTTAATGATTGTTATTAATTTTATTTTATTTTGTTAAGAATGGTTATTTAAAAGTTGTACTATTTTATTTGTCTTTTGGGATTTCCATTTGGAAGTTGAAGTTATTGGTGTAATTTATTTTTATGAGAGGAATTTTATTCATTCCTCATGTTATGCATGCGTGCTTGGTCTTGGCTTTTTCCTATTTTTTAATTCTTGTGCTGGGAGAAGATTGGATTCTTGGATTGGCTGAAAATAATGGTGATGGAAGAAGGATTTGATAGTGGCTGAAATTTTCTGGTTGCAAAGGATTTGCTGGATTAAAACCCAATTTTTTGGGCTGCTCCTAACTTGGACAACCAAGGTAGGGTTTGATAATTTATTTAATTATTAGTTTTATGGATGAAAATTGTGGATTTTGTTGTGGTTTTTGTTGTATGTCAATGGTGTTTTGTGTGTGAGCAAAAGAATGAATTTTTATTACAAATTGTTTGCAAACTTGCTGGTTTGAACGTGATTGGGGTTTAGGTGTGCAAGGGAGTGGATCTCACCTGAGGGTTGAGAGCCTCCCTTGTGTGGGGTTGGGAAAGGCATGGAGTCTATATTGGGGAAGTTTTGTGGTATATTTGCATTATGGTGGATATGGGGGTTTTGGTGGTTGGAAGGGTTGTGATGTTGTGGGCATGGTTGTGATTTGATTGGTGGAGTTGTGTTGTGGGTTGTTATGGAGTGAGGGTTTGAAGGGTTGTGGAGATGATTTTTGTGATGGCATTATATGTGAATATAAGAATTTTTATTGTTATGACTTAATCCCCAAGAGGGAAGGGAATCCTCTTTCTCCCCCTTTGCAACAATTTGGAAAGGATTCTTTGTGTGTGAGTCAGCCTATGTGAAATTTGGTTTTCAAAACTAGTTTTATTTGTGGATTTATTTGTGAATTTCAATTTGGACATTTGAGTTTTATCTCCCACTTGGGGGTGGGCTTGAAAACCAAGCCCTATGGTTGGGAGGAGAGCAGAACTGGTATGTTCATTGTGTGTGCAGGTTTTTGTGTAGCCAGATGGATGTTGAGCTAGCTTGCTCTATTTTATTGCTTGAGCAAATCCATCTTCATAGTTGTGATTTGGATATCAATGTAATGATTTTATTATTTCTATGGAAAAGAAAGAGATTTAACTCATATTGTAAGCCTGGATAGATAAGAAATAAATATGTATTTTTCTATCTAATTATTGGCTTGGTATTTTCCATTAGTTTGACTACAAAAAAAATAGAAAATATTTGTGTATAGCTTTGGTTATTGTCATGAAAATACTCTGTTATATTAGCCCTTGTAGCTGGAAAAGATTAATATTGAATAGCATTAATTATAGTGGTTTTGGCATTCAATTTTGATCTTTGTTATGAATATTCCTATATAACGGTTCTAGTTAAGAGATTCATGTAAATTGATTTTGTTTGCAAAATTCTAGGGTAATTTCTAACCCGTGTGTTCACACAAAAACTTAAATGATATATATATTTTTATACTGGTAAATTGTGAAGTGAATAAATAATAATATACAGTGTTAATTTTATAGTAGAGTGTTATATTTTTGTGGACTTAGGCCTGTGGAAGCCATGGTATCCACGGCTACCATGGCCCAAGGGTTGTGCAAGCCATGGGGAACCACAACCACCACCCACAGACCCGGTCGACCATGGCAAGGCCTCAGCTTGGCCAGGCCTGCCACAAGCCAGGCCGTGCCTATGAGAGCTTGAACATTGCTTAATAAATATTGTCTTTCCCATATAAATCATTTCATCTTTATATCTCTTTATAACTTTATATATATATATATATAATATGTAAAGTTACATATATATGTATATCTATATATATACAGAATTACATATCTATGGTTGTTATTCAATATGTTTCTCAATTAAGTTCTGAGTATATCCATTACATTATATATATATATATACACAAATTTATATAGATGAATATGCCTCAGTGAAATAAATTTGTATGGGTATATATTCAGAAATGAACTCGCTATTTACTTATCTAATGATATATATATACATGTTTGTTGTTTAATATATATATATATCCTCTCTCTACATTGTTATTATCTTAGTTATTAGAAAAGTATCTTTCTTTTATGGATTCTTAGAAAAGAATAATTTCATGTATTTGAAGTGTATATATATATATATATATATCTTTATTTATGAAAGTTATGAATGCATTAATCACTGGATGATTTCTTATCATGAGAGTTTAAATTATTCTACCATGTTAGTATATTTGTTATTCCTAAATCACAAATTAGAGAATTATGTTAACATATAAATTGGTAATAAGTATTTCCTCATGTAAATATTTATATTGTTAATTAATTCATATGTTTAGTTTACTTGTTTCCTGTTTAAAAATTGTATTAGTTTTGCTTAACTGATTAGATCAATCTTTCCGTTTTATAGTTGCAAACAAGTAGAATACTCTCTAAACAATTCAAGATCAGTAGGAGACTTGTGCAATTAGGTAAACTACTTCCTCAAATTTGTTTGAACTAGTGTTTATAAAAACAAAAATAGTGTCATTTTTGTGTTCATGTCCATTGTTATAGTGTTCTATAAGGGTGGGCATGACATAATTTTATAAAGTGTTATTGAGAAAGGCCAACCTTGCTTAGAAATTTGTAGCATTTTCTTGTCTTGAAATTTGTGATATTTCCTAGGCATTAGATTTTTGGGTAGTTAGAAATGGATGAAGGAGATTAATTTGGATACAAAATTTAATGATTTGTAACCTAGGCCCTTCATTGTATTTTAATCCTATCCATTCATTTTGTAACTAAGTGTGTCAGTCTCTCCATAAAAGGTAGTCACTTCTCTTTGCACAAAAAGATTAGAGTGTTGAACACATAGAAGTACTGAGAGGGGATGAATCGGTACTTAATAAAATTCTTTTCTTCCAACAGCATTCAAACTAATGTAAGCATTTAAAGTGTGAGAAACACAAGAACACATAAGCACACAACCGTAACACTAGATTTACATGGAAAACCCTAGAAGGGAAAAATGACGGTTTGCAAGGTACTTGGATCTACATTCCAAGTCCAGCCTCACAAATAAAAACAAGATTACATTATCATTTATGGGCTACAACCCAAAGGAAGCTATAAATCCCTAAACTGCTACAACACTTATAACTTTTACACAAAGAGGCTTCAACCTCTGTAACAAAATACTTATATATCTCAGATGTTCCTTTCACAAACACTGACTACTCCAACCTTTTACTAACCTTTCCAAACTCTACACAACTATTTCATCTTTGTACATTCACAATACCAAGTTTTGCAACATCAAAACATCTTCAGAAACTCTTCTCTATCATCATGTCACCTACAATCACCTCCGCAACAATATCACTTTACATAAACTGATCCTTTCCACATTTCATCATCAAAACTACTTATGCGGTTAGTTTATTCACACATTATCAATGCTATCACACAATACATATATCATTGCATCCTTCAACAAATTTGATCTTACATTTATATCCTCCACAAGTTTTAAAAACTTTCTCCTTTGTTAGCCAAGATGAAACATGTCACATGATACGTTCAACGACCACAACAGTCAACTCCCAGCCATTTGTGGTAAGTAGAAATCCAATGTGGTTCAAAAACAAGAGTTAATCAGGACCTAAATTACCTTAGTACACTCTTCCACATTGGCGTACACTTCCAAACACACGGCATAATATCAGTATACACCAAGTCGTCCCAATAAACACTTATCCTTCCTTGCATTTAGATCTAGACCTAAAGCGGTACTAGAGGAGACAAAATTACATCATGCAGACCACTCAAAGGGAATTTTATGACTTGTAAATCATCCTTATACACTCCTTTTATCATTTTAGGTTATTTCATGTTGGTACAAACATTTGAACTCTGATACCAATATCCTCAACATACTCTGCTTACACAGTCTTGATGTAAAAACATGAAAATCATACTTGTGATACACAATGATACTTGAAAGTAGAACTAAGCAATCCAAATGATCAAGTGAGCTTGTCTTTCCATCAGAAAATCCAAATATCAGTGTGCGGTGAAATGTGGTGGCATCCACTATCTCCCTTTACTTACCTTAATCAACAACTAGACATATCTTCATACATTTGACTCTAGAAACTATTGTGGTACACTTCAACAATTGAAACTTGAAACATGCATACCTTTTACTCATATTTATCTGTCCTCCCAATTGCAACATCATATCTTTATTTGCGGAGTAGTGCAAAGCATTCTTCTGTCTCTCTGTAACTACACTTACCCTATTTCATTACTTCCTTCACTCTTCTAACTCTAAAACACTTTACAGTAGACTTCATGATCTCAAATTTGAACCATAATGCATGAGAGTAGTGTCTAGCTATCTTCCAATTTGCAAGCCCATATTTGCATTAGTGGTAGAATGCGGTACACTTTCCTAAGCCTGTGACACCTTTTCTAACTTGAACTATACTTAACTAAATTTCTTCAAACTTTTTGCAACATTAATTATCCAATTCCAATCCACGCGACTTCATATCATCCAAGTACAACATAATTCACCCAACACAACATCCATGATATCCATTATTAGCATAACTCATCAAAGATATTGAAAACATGAACTTACACATGAACTTCAGAAGATAAGGTATGATCATGTACAAATGATACTGATCCCATCTCTCCTTTGACCTGCTTCTTTGATGCCACATACAATTGTATGCCTTCTGCATCACAACCTGTTGACATCAATGACAACACACACATATGCATCAATCTCTCCCTTTGTCATTGATGGCAACACTGGCCTGATATACAAATTTCACCCCCTTTGACATTAATGGCAAAGGACTAGTGGTCTTCCTCTATTCCATCAAAAACAAATAGGATCCCCCTATCTGTAGAAACCTTATTATTCTTTATCACTCCACTCCCCCTGAGAAGTGGCCTCTGTCACTCCAAAAAAATGATATAGAAAAAACTCTTGTTCTTCAACTTCCTTATGATATTCATGGATACTATGTACAAAGTGCTTGTTTATATGAAAATAACACTGATTATTTCTATCTTATACTCCACATATCTATACAATTGTCAAAATTTGTCTTACCTTCAACATGTTTTCAATTTACTTAGAAGATAGAACATTATTATATATTACGTTTAACTGGGCAAGTGTTGTATCCCAGTTCTTCATAGAAGATAGAATGTGTAATCGACTCTCAAGTTGAATTTACAATTCTTTTGTTTCCTCCAAATTAGATGACACCTTTACTTTTAGAGTAATATTTTCTTCTTCTATCAAAATGTTAGTCAAGGCTACTAACCTCAAGCTCACAACTTCCCTTAGCTAACCTATTTCTCCTTTGATCTGCTCTCTTTGGTCCAGAAGTTGCTTCAACTGGGAATGGAGATTTTCTATTTGGTCACTAGTAGTTCCATCTTTATCCTTTAAAGGATCATATAATTTGGTCGCTTGAGCTAATTGTGACTCAATAGGGTCAATTTGATCTTTTATGCTTTTAGTGGTTACAGGCCAATTCAAACAAAATTGATATAAAACGTTGGCATCCTCTAAGCATTTTTGAATGCTTTTCATATTCTCCTACAATTTATTGTGTGTCTTAGTACATCTCCCAAAGGCATCAACCAATCTTTTATCATTTATCTTTTGCTCAGCTTGTTTCTCAAGATAAGATGAAGGAGCCTTGAAAGACTCCAACAAAAGTTTTATATGCTAAGTGAGAGGTAGGGATGGGTCTCTTTTAGCCTCAGGCAATTCCTCCTAAATTATCTTAATTGCCTCTTCTAATAACTTAGGTCCTTCAAATTCTTGTTGAAAAATCTCTTGCCTTGCTGAGGATTGAAGTATATCTCCCAGTTACAACTTGTGGAGAGGAGATAGACTCGACAAGTTAAGTTGTTCATCTAACACTGACAACTGTAAAAGTTGCATAGTAACCACTAGTTGGATTTACATTTGTTGAGCCAAAAACTCCTTGATTGAGTCAACTAGAGAGGATGAGGAAGATGTATTTGTCCTTTTTTTGATCTCTCCCCTGCATCAACATTTACCTAGTCCTCTTTCTGATCAGGGTTACCTGCTACTCTATATTATCTAGGGGAGGACTATCATGCACAACATTATGATCCAGAGATGCATTTCCTTCTCCATGTGCAACTTTCTCTTCATCTTGTGTAGCTTTCTCTTCTTTCTCCTCTTGTCAAATTTTCTCTTCTATGTTATGCAGAGGAGATACAACATTGTGTTGTGGAGAAACATTGGTGTGTAGTGGAGACACTTGTGGTTGCTCCACATTTTCAGCTACCTTCACTCCTTCAAGAATTTTCCTTGTCACTTCTTTAGTCTCCTTTTGAATCTTATCTTTATCCTCTTTCTCCATGCTCATAAGGACATCTACTCTCTATTTTGTCCTTAGCTCCTTAGGTTGCATTTGAGCTATTTTATCTTTTTCTTCTTGAGACACAGAGGAGCCAACCTTGTCAAGAGCTTGTTGTCTTAACTCCTCATCCATTTCAATGGCACTTTCTCTTCTCTACCTTAGAGCTTGAGCTAGGATCTCTGGAACCTTTTCAATAATGCCATTCAAAGGAACATTATATTTGAGCATATACATCACTACAAGATTCTCTATGGTGCTATGGTCTTCAGGTGGCACATCCAGATATAAATATGATGTATCCTTCTGTATACCATAATGCATAATTGCATTGAAGATTACATCTAATTGTAAAGGTTCATGTAGAGGTGCTATCAGAGGGGATTTCTTAGATTTCTTCTCTTTCGTCTTTGGCTAAGAGGTGCCTTCCTCTCCTTCTTCCTCTTCTGTCTCTTCTATGTTAACCTTCTTTATTTTAGTAGGTTGCTTTTGCCTAGCATGCTTCTTCTCTGTAGTCTTCATTTGTGCCAATGTTTCAAAAGCTACTCTTCTTCTAGCGGACATAGTTTGTGTTGATCCAGAGGGTTGTGGAGCATTTACAGTAGCAGATGTGGACCTACTAGTCCTTCTAGGCCCTTGGGTAGCTAGTGGAATAACAAGATCTTGTTGTGGATCCTCTACAGGGGATTCTAAAGTAGATTTTGGTGGAATGTCCCATTTCTTATGCAACTAATCTTTGTGCCTCTCAAGGTGTTCTTATGCATTTCTTTTACTCTTCTTGTCTATTATTTCATCATAGGTACCAAATCTCTCAATAGTTGTGTCTTTAGGTTGGCTAAGAAAAATATCAACATAGGTCTTGATTTCATCTGCGGAGACCTCATAGGGCAATCTTGGAATCCATGTGGTTCTAGGTTCAACTACTTCCATATATGTATAGTCTTTGTCAACCAAAAATGTGATTTGTTCTTTGTATTTATGTACAATCTTGGATGGAACTCTTTCCCTTGCCTACATATCAATTTGTAAGGTTTTGAAGAAACCCCAATACATTGTGCTATAATTCTTTGCATCACCAAATCCTCTCATATGGTTTTTAATTTGTGTAGAAAGAGGAAGGTATTGTTGCTAGACTTTCCCCTTAAAACTATGCAAATCATTCAGGAAATAAAAATCAAGGTAGATGATAAGGGTACCATACTAGAAATTATATCCTATTTCGTTTGTTCTCTTCACATTCTCCAATAATTGTTCTCTTTGTTGGGTTTTTTCCCAACTGATAGTTCCTAAGTTCCCCTACAAGGTAGCCATCTCTTATCAACATGGTTCTTAGGTCAGAGGCCAATAGTACAGGAGACAGACTCTAAATGTCTCCTCTCCTTCTTTAGGCTCTGGAAAACCTAGGGGGTATTCCCTATTCAATACCTATGAGCTAAATCTTTGACTGTGATTAGATAATGACACAAAGAAGATGAATCATTTTTTATGTAGGCCAAAACTATAAGATAAATGCAAAGGGGTTAGCATTGGACCCTACTCCAGTTGTGCACCAAAGGATTTTGAACCTAAACTACTTCTAAAGTCCTAAAAGTTTTTAAATGTTGTTCAGTTTTATTTTGTGCTTGGATGCAAGACTTGGGTTTTGAATCATAAACTCAATACTAGTTCTGAATGGTGCTTATCTCAGGGCATGGAGTCACATTGACATATATGTGTGAAATATTTGCATAAACTAATACTAACAATCAAGTTTCAAGGGGTTTAATTAGTATCTGCCTTACAAACACCACCCAAAATAGAGTATTCTATTAACTCTACTTATATATATCTCTGATGCAATACATCCTTTCCCATACTTAACCTAGAACATTTAATCTATCCCTTGAATAGAAGTAAGAGATTAAGCATGCAATATAGAAAACTTATATTCTAGAATCTCAGATAACCCTTAGTTATTAGATTCAAAAGAAGAACACATACAACTATGGAGACAATCAACAGAACACATGCATATAGTATTTTTCATTTATAATCAACATGAAACTGATAAAACTTACGTAAAGATACATTCAAGACACAACTCATTAACTTACAATACAAGAGCTGAGACAACCAAGCAAAACTTGTATTTTATTTACTCTTCAAAAGCTTCCAAAATCTTCAACAACACAAAAATGAGTAATACAGTTATTTTATAGACCAAGAATGTGTACTCAGCATTACTTACAATGTCACTTCAGAGAATGTTTGATACAATGCACCACCAATTTTGGCATTGAGAAAATTTACTACAATAGAGAGTAGAAGAGAGAAAGTAGATGGACTTGGAAGATGTGCAGCCACTTGAAGGAGATCCACCTCATCAATGTAGGGTAGGTGGTGGTTGGCCTTTCCTTTCAATCATACAGACCCATACTTTTCTATCTATTCCCTGTATGTCTTCTTTGATGGCCACTGGAATGAGATTATCTCTGCAATCTTGCCATTATGACTGATGTACCAGGCATCCAACAAAATCTTCACTTCCTTGCAAAATATTTCAAAATTTATTTCAGCTATATGCAGCTTATCAAGTGCTAGGCTCAACATCTTCATAGTTGGATCGCCATCAGTACAACAAGTTGGAATTAGCTGGTAGGCATTTTATTTTTTTTATCTTTTCCACTTGTCTAAGTCTTTAGTTTGCCCATCACCTTCCAAAATATTTGGTAGCTACTTTGTATCCATTTTTTCTATAGCCTGCTCCTTCTCTACCAAAACTTTATCCAACCTTGACTGAAAATTGGCAACTCCCTCAAAATGTGTCAACATATCCATTACCAATTTCAACTCAAGAGGTGCATTTGCATCAAACCTAGAACACCTGAGGAGATCCCTTATCTCTCTTGTTCTTGGCAACCATCTAGTTTTCACAGCTGAGAGCCTTTCTTTGTCTAATTCATGCTTTTCATAGGCAATCCTCAATTGTGAATAAGACCTTAAGGTCTCATCTACCCTTGCCAAGAGTTTGGTCACCCTATTATTTATCAAGTTGGTGACCATGTCCTTTACTATATTCTTTTTCTCCTCCTCCAATTTCTTCACCTCTTCCTTCAACTCCCTGATTTCAGTCAATAGAGGCTCTGTATCAACTAGGAAGGACTCTGCTGTTGGAATCACTGGTGGAGTTGAAGTGCTAGCCCCCAATGACAATTACTGCTTCAATTTTTTTATTTCTACAACTACCTGGGCATAATTGAGCTATAGCTCATTATGATCTTTCTACAATTTGTTGATGACTTCTTCTACAAATTGTTCAGTTTGGACATTCAAGCTTGCAACTTTGGGGGCAGGGGTGTCAGATACCCTCTTTATTATCACATCTCCTACCAATTCCCCCAATTTAGCCCTAGGCTTATTATTATTTGGGGCTAGAGCCCATATAGCTAATGTTTCAAACCTAGGATTGAACGTTGCACCAGAGAGAGCCTTATCTATTTATTCACCTGTTATATCAGAGTCTTCTTTGGTAATTGTATCAAATGCAATTGCATCTGATAGGGTCCAGTGAGGAAGGAGTAAGATATTTCTCTTTGCAACCAATGCCCTCCCCTCCTCTAGAGTCATTGCACTAATGGATTGATTAATTTCTTTTAAGAACCTTTGAGTTATGGCCTCATATTCATTGAGGTCTACTCCACTTTTAGCATCTTCAATCCTTTTTCTAAAATTCTTCACTTCTGACTTTTAGCACATAACTCCTAAATTCAGGAGTGTTTATAAATTCATCATCTTCTAAAAATTTGTTACAAACCATTACTCTGACATCTTCAATGTCCACATTTTGGCTTCTCATTGTTATGACTGCCATGTTTTCAGGGGATGACCCATGGTCTTACTCTATCAGGTGAATTCACCTGATGGGTAGCTTCTTGTACATGTTCTTCTACCCCCTTCTAAATCTACTACCTCAATCTCTTTAGGATTTCCAAATCAATAATTTTTTGTTTCTTGGCAGGGGAGGGGTCAATTGACTCCCTCTTAGTAGCATATCCTCTGCTTGAGCTGCCAGGCTGATATGTTGGTCTTTCCTCTTCTACAGGAGCAGTAGTAATCAACTGATCTGCATTTTCCAACATCTTCTCAATTCTCTGAATAGGGTCTTGCACTTCTGAGAAGGCACCCTAATATGTTGCATTTATATTTTTCCTCATTCTCTCATCTGCCATTATGGTGTCCCACTTGATTCTCAAGTGATGGATCTCATTCATTGTGAAATAGTTTCTAATAGGATCCTCATTCAGGTTAACTTGATGAGAGCACTTGGCCTTCCCTTGTTATCTCTTACCCTATTGATGAAGCCCCCAAGGTTAAACATCCTTGGAAGCTCAAAATACATCCCAAAATACTGCATTATTAAAGTAATTTGATCCAGCCCACTCTTTTTAGCTATTAAAAAATCACTAAATATGAGGGAAGAAGGAAAGAATGAACCCTTCTTATGTCACCTTAGGTGCTTCTTGTCTGAATCATTCAATTGCCTAATGATTCCTAAGAATGTCACTCGTTTAGGCACATATTTAGGCAAGATATGGGGTGGGGTTTGACATCCATAGACCCTTATGCAAGTAGTATGCTCATGAAAGAACCAATCACCCCAATTATGGTCAATTCCCAAGTGAGGGGTCATGTCTAAAGGCCTTAGGAAATCCAGTACATCTAGGTGTAGCCTTTCACCCTCTGGCTCTAGGAAACCAAGTATTCTTCTCACAAAATACTCTTCAAAAATTATATAATCTGCAGTAGTGCAATGCATATCTAGCATGCAAGTCCACACCTGCACTGGTAGCATATTTCCTTGAGCATCTGTCATTCTAACATGCAAATTCTAGTGCCGCATCCTAGATAAATCAAACAGAAGCATGTGGCATAGCATGGAGCACCATGTGAATTCAACATGGACATCCAACTTAGAAAGATTGTTCTTAATTTCTATCATATATTTGTCCATCTTGTCAACAATATAAGTGGCATAATCATATGGCTCCTTGGGATCCTGACTTTGAATGTCAACTACCATCATCATTAAAGAAATGGGCATATTATCTGAGGCATCCCTGCCAATACCTAGCACAAACTATGATAAGTCCTTACAAAGTAATCCATGAACATGCTGCAGTGAAAAGGCTCCTGTTCACTGGCCGAAATCTTCACTAGTTTGCCATCTACACCTTTCGGCCTGTGCTTGGCCAGGTTGTAATCCCTATAAACATGTTTAATAGTCTGATATTTCTTCTTCAAAGTAGCTAGCTCAATTGGCTTTTTAGCCACATGGTCCAAGTTGAATACAATGGCAATGTATCCTTTAGTGAGTTTGATTATTTTTGAACCATTTCCTACTATGACCATCCTTGTAGCAGGATCACATCTCATTGCTATTGCCCTAACTAGGTTAGGGTTAGGGAAAACATTGGAGTAGATAAGCTTGGTCAGATCAATTTCCAAGCATGACAGACAGGGGCCTTATAATCCCTTCTTCTATGCCAGTGTTCAAACAAGACCTAACCAGGAATAGGCAGTATAGCATCTCTACAGTTGTAGCAATAATCAAGAAATTTATCATCAGGCCTGCCTGTACCATGCAAATTTAAAGCCTTTCTACCAGAACCTGGAAGTTGGATCATAAGATCCTCATCTAAGCCGTACTTAGAAGTGGAGGGCTAGCTAGCTTGACTCATTTTTAAACTAATTTCAATAAGTTGCAGCTTCTTACATAGGCAATTAACTATCTCCCTAGTCAAGCAGTCAACTTAAAAATATGGCAGGCATGAGAAAATAGAATGAACTTACTGGTTAACACTTGCAGGAGTCTGGATTCTATTTTATGCTTGCTTGAAAATTCTCTGCACACCTGAAACTTGTATGTGCTCGAAGAAATGATGCACAAAGCCCTAATGCTTCTTCCTTTTAAGCTTCGTAGCCTAGCTTCTACTGCATTAATGGAGGTAGCCTCAACCATTACCTTTCATTCGTGCTACAGGGTACCTGAACAACATTCATCATAAAAGTTTAAACTTGTGTCATTGATTTAAATTCCTTACTGCAAGATCCATGACCATCATTCACTTGCGAGATTTGAAAATCTTGATCATCATGTTTGAAAAGTCTTTGACCAATCAAGATGAGCCATATAGGATGTACATCCATTACTGACTGCATGACCTTTGTCAGTCCTGGACACATGGCACCACCTCGCGATGTCGTAACTATCAATGGGCCACCACTTTACCTACCCTACATAGGTGCAATAAAGCCCCCACATGTCCATCTTTTATTCGCTTCTAAACTCCTTCATAAAACAGGGCCACATGTCACCATCTCACGACCGCGCGGTGAAGATTCCTTCTTGCAAGATACCCTTGCGACAATGCACAACTGTTAGATTAAATCTTCCCCTCGAACTACTTTTACACTAACATCTAGAAACATATGGTTGGAAAGTACATGATTCTTGTGACAAGTATCACCATGTCGCAGCCGCACAATGGGGTGGTGATGTCATTGATGATGCATTTTGACACTGCAATTTTCACCTTATTAAATTTTATAACTTACGGGAAGACTTAGGACATGGTTTTAATTTTTATGGGCCATAGAAGGTAAAACCTAAGACACAGGGCCAGTCACCTAATGGGTATAAAGGTTAAATTTGTAACTTAAGGGACTGTAAACATACCACAAGCAGTCAACAGAGAGTTAGAAATAAACTGCATGAGCTTAGTGACCCAAGTTTAATGGGTTTCTTCAAAGGGCAAAGACTTATAATTTTTCAAACCTAAAACCCTAAACACTAAGGGTACCACCACTCTCATGATCTCACATAGGTCAAAATCTTTACCTTTACCATCTGGTCAGTAGTGTGATTTGTTGTACCAATGGCGGATCCTTCTCTATTTGTGAAATAAATTATGTAAGCTATACCCATTGTAGCATATTGGACCCCTAGATTTATTATGCCATTAACACTCAGGGTCCTCTTGTAAAATTTGGCACTTGTCAACTTTGTGACCTCATTTTTGATGGATTTCATCACCGAAACTAGTCTGATTGAAATCAAGCTAGTAATAGCCCTAATGGCATTCTTAGTGATCTGGTAGGGTTTGTCAAGATACATAAATTCATCATGAATTTTGTTCAAGATGTATCTTACCCATTTATGTTCATTGCAAAATTCAATGTAATCCTTCCATATATCTATAATGTCAAAAAATGTCCCCTTGGGGGCTTTTCCCTCATAAGGTTTAGCTCCCGGGTCTTTATCATGCATTTAGGACATTTTAGTTCATATTTTAGCATCCTGATGGAATGAGACCTAAGTCCCATGGAAAATAGGACCTAGGAGGACCCCTTGAGCTATACCCTACCTAAAATAGGGGGAGGACTTGGGCGTCCGTGCCTTAGTCCTGCCCTATTTTAGGGCAACCCTAATTTTCGGGTGTCAGTTAGTGACTGTTATTAGGTCCCTTTACCGACACGGTAAGTTTAAATTTCAAATATCTTGGTGGGAGTGGTTGTAGATGCATACATAAGCATGTGTAGGAATTCATTTGTAAACTAGATGATTACTAGCAAGCTATTGTGTTCTCAAGGTGATTCAAGGCTTTCTATTGTGTTGCAAGAGTAGACTTGTATGTTTTGTGTGTTGATATTTGTAGATTTGAGCATCAATCTCCTCGTGGCATGAAAAGCATCTTCCTCCATGAGAGCTTCACTACAAGGTGACATATCATTGTGTTTTTATCATTGATTCCTTTAGTTTTTGGCCTCTGCCTCACAAGGGTACACCCTCTTTATTTGACAACGGTGTTTAGAGACTTAAGTGTCCTCTGGGGTTTGACTGAGGCAAACCTCTAAACACCACAACCCCAAAACCAAGTCTTGTGATTGCAGGTTTCATGTGTCACATCTAGAAAAAGTGGAGTTGCAAGAAGGCTTGGCAGACATTAGGGATTCAGGATCTGAAGAAAAGTCATACAAAGGAGTACTTCTGGGACTAGGGTGCTTGCTCCAATGTCCTCCATAGATAGATTCCAGAAAATAGAAGCTACATGGCTGATCAATGTCCGAAGGAGGTCCAGATTCCATAAAAAAGTAGGTACCTTGGACTTGGGTGCCCACTCTAGTGTCCCCAACTATTCCACTTCAGAACCCCAAAAATAGGTATTCTGTAATTTGGTATTTTACTCCTGTCTACAAGAGCTTTTTCCGTAATTCTTTAATTTGTTGTCGTATTTCCATAATTAGGGTTTTAATGGTCAATTGAGCATAGGAGAAGGAAAAATTGATAATTAATTCCCTAATCCAAGTTTCCCTATATCTGCAAGTGACCTAGGGTATGATAGTGCTCACCACTTAACCCTAGATCCTTCAATGTATAGTGGAGAGGCAGATTTAAACACCTAAACATTAAAACATTGACAAATCCAATTTTCTAATAAACATTTTGGTGAACCCATGTCTTTGAACTTAAATTGCAACTTGTTGAGTGTTTGTTTGTAGATTTTGTGTGATTTCATTCATTCATTTGGTCATTTAATTTATTGCATTGAGAAAATTTCAAAAAATTGGAAAATTGGAAAAATACAAAAAAATTGCATTGTTGGGCTTACTAAATTGTGTCATTTCTTCCTAAATTTTCCTAAGTCATTATTTTTCCATCAGATCTGATATAAACTACAGAAAAATACAAAAACTCAAAATCTTGCTTTGCATTTTCATCATTTAATTGCTAGGGTTTTGTGGAAATTTTGTCAATTTTATATAACCTTTCCAAAATCTAGGGTTTGTAGGCAAAATCTTTTATCAGATTTTTCTACTGATTTTATAAGCTCATTCAAATTTGAATTTGGATTTAGTCTTTCATTTTAGTGTGAATTTGCATTTAAATTTAAATTATTTGCATTTTTTCCATTGAAAATTTCAACAAAAACTAGCAATTTTGGTGCAATTTCATTCAATTTGTATGGGAATTTTGCATGATTAAGCTTGAAAATCATTTTAAGATCTGAGAGTATGTAATTTAATCATAAATCATACTTCAAATCTTGCACATAGAATTTTGTTCCAAGTTTTAAAACCTAGGGCTTCAAAAACAACGATTTTCACTAATTTTGGCCTTATCGACTTCATAAACTTGCACTACAAGTGTGTTGTGAAAGATATTTTCACTTTAATTTTCTATTATCAATGTAATAATTTTCTTCCCCTCATAAAAATCTTCACAACACCCTTTTAACGGGCTCTTGTAGTGAAAAATTGGCAAAAAACTACACATTTTGGCTCTTTTGGCCCTAGGGTTTGACCTAGTTTGCACTCCAAGCATGTTGTGATCAATTTTATGGATTGAGGTAACTAAAAGTATTGATATTATTCACTTTACCTATTAAAATTTCTTACAACACCTCTTTTGCTAGGTCTTGGAGTTGAAAAACAGTGAAAAATAGCCTATTTTTGCTATATTTTCACTAGGGTTTGACCTTAAATTGCACTAAAATCATGTTGTGTTGGTTATTTTGGCATCAAGTGGCCATTATTACTAATACTATTTTCTTTCCATCATCATTTTCCTCACAACTCCCTTTGTTATGCTATCTTACATTGAATTTTGGTGAAAAAAGTGCCTATCTTGACATATTTTCGTTATATTTTGACTTGGCATTATCTTGGATTTGCATCAAGAGTGTGTTGAGAGTGATAATATTGCTGCATGAGTTTAATAACTCTCTATCCTAAAAGAAATATTCCTTTAATAATAAGCATAAGACACATGGGATCTAGTGCTCTTGAAGAAATTGGTACTTTGAACACCTTCTTTACAAAAGGAGAAACCCAAACATTACAAGACATTCCACCCATTACAAGTACAATGGAAGAAGAAACTTTTCATAATGTTGATGATACTATTGAGGCAACAGGATATGTATTTGATGAGCAAATAGAAAAATTGGATAAAGATTTAGTGGAATTTCAATCATTTATGGAAAATTAGAGAATAGCTGAAGAAGCCATTCCTACAATTCATAACATAAGAGAATTGATAAAAGGAGGACAATATGGCATTAATGCACTTTGTGGTCTAGCACATATTGTACAAACCAATATCATGCCAATAGCTGAATGTGCGCAAATGATAAATAACACTTTATCACCATCTCATACTCAAGTTTTGGCACCTATAGAGACTACATGAATGTCTACCTTCACATCAACAATCTTAACAACTAATGTGAATGCTTGTAGTAATGCTACCACTAGTGTTGGAGTATCTACTTGCACTAATTACAAAGCTGTGGGATTTAATTATCAGAATTTGATTCCTAAAGGGACATCTTCTATGAATAAATGTTCTCAACCTCCTACCTATTCCACTCATTTCCAGATACCTAACTCCACATATCAATATGGCCAACTACCATTAACATATTCTCAACCTCCACATATTGTGTCTCAAGCTCATTCACCTCCTTACTTCATTTCCAATTCCTCACAACAAACCACATCTCCAAATGATGTCATCCTAAACCAACTTTTATAGGGCATGACTGCTTTGTAAAAAAAGGTAACAAACTTGACAAATTCTTTGCAACCTAGTTTACTGACATATCATGCCTGTAATCCACTATCATATGCAATCTTGAGAACCCCTATGCCTGAGAGGTTTGAGATTCCTTGCTTTGAAAAATATGGTAGAAAAAGAGATCCTAATATCCATGTGGCAACATTCATAACTATGTGTAGTGAGTTCTATTTTGAAGAAGATTTGTTAGCAAAACTTTTCCCGTGATCTCTCAAAGATACCGCTTTAGAATGGTTTTGCTCGTTGCTTCCAAATTCAATTCACTCCTGTTTGTAGTTGATTGATCAATTTTTACAACATTTTCAAGAAAATATTAGACCCCAAGTCACTCTTATTGACTTGGTTCAATGCAAACAAGGTCTGAAAGAAAAATTGACTGAATTCATTAGTTGGTATTGTTGCAAGTATGAGGTTAACCAGTGTTGTCATTGATGTCAACATACTCATATTGCATTAATCAGAAGGATTGGATGCGCTGTGTGCTGAGGATATTGAGAGAATAAGTCTCAATCAGGAACAATGAACAACAGTGATGACATTAAGGTAAAAGTCCAAGATAAGTTGAAGATTAGAGGATGCGGTTTAAAGGGTTTGTAGATATGAGTCTTGAGATGCTCCAGTCAAGATTTTAGAGGTCCTCATGAAGATTTGAATAAGTTATGATCGCTCAAGTAGAACTAGTTCTCGCAGGTGTTCAGTGGTGACAGAGTGTCATAGATTGGTCCGGTGAGATCCGGAATTGCATTATCTCATTCTGCGGATTGGAGAGAGTGTTGAAGAAGTTTGTGTGAAGTGACAACTAGATTTGTTCATGGTTCAGAGGTTTGGAAGCACCTTTTTCATTATGATAGTAATGACAGACTGTGTTCTTGAAGTTCCGGATGAAGAACAGAAGAATTCTAGTAAGTTGATAAAGTGCGGATGTTCTTGATGACTCAGGAAAGGTTTTGGTGATCTTTGGATCATGTACAATTCTTATTGGTGGTCCGCATTGAAGTTAGAGTTTGCATTTGAAGAATAACCACAGATATTGGTGTTCTTCTTGAGACTGGATGACCGGATGTATTACACGTCTTGCGAATGATCTTGTAGGTGTTTGCTGACTTAGATGATTGTTCCTAAGTCGATGCCTTGTATAAATAAGGGATTGTAAATTCATTTTGAAGTGGGTCTTGAGGTGATGAGCATGGTATAGTGAAGAGAAGTGCGAAAGGTAGAGCAGGAGTTTTTGGGCTTACATGGAACTGATCCAGGCATGGTAAAGATGTCAATCTCTAGTTCAAGTTTGTAATACTTGTTACTTTGTAGATAGTGTGTCTCTTGTAGGCAGTGTGCCTCTTGTGAGCAGTGTGCTCCGGCAGTGAGCCCTAATTGGCATGTGCCATCTATTTTTCTTATTCTTCTAATAGAGAATAATCCTTGGGTTAATCGCCCCATGGTTTTTCCCTTCACCGGGTTTTCCATGTCAAAATCTTGGTGTCTCATGTGTTGATGTGTATCTGCTCTGGTGTTTATGCTTTATGCTTTCATGAGTGATTAATTGATATGCTATTAAATAACAAAGAGGATTTAAGTGTTTGAATTAAAGCAAGTTTTGTACAACTGATTCACCTCCCCTCTCAGTTGTGTGCCCTAGATCTAATAATTGGTATCAAAGCCAAGTTCCTCTAAAAGGAGCTTAACCACTTGAGGAGATCCAGGATGTTGTCATACAAGAAGGATAGTCCAAAGTTTGATGGAACCAACTTCTCTCTTTGGAAAGGCTGCATGAAATGTCACTTGGAGTGCATGGGAAAGGCATACTTGTCCATGGTCACAAAAGCTTATACACCTCCACAGGGTGGTCCGACAACTCTAAATGAAATCACAGATGCTGAAAACAATCTGTGGACCAAAGAGGCTCTTCTAAGTGCATTAACTGACTCAAAGCTCTCAAATGTCATTGACCTACCAACTGCCTATGAGATCTAGATTAAACTGGAACTTTTGCATGAAGGAGATGAGTATGTTAAGAGCGCAAGGTTGCAGAGTCTCAAAGGGAAATTTGAAAGATTGAAGATGAGAGATGATGAAAATATTACTACCTTTATGCCAAGAGTAAATGAGCTGGTGTGTGGAATTAGGAATGCTGGTGGAGTTTTAGATGAAAATGAGATTGTTGGCAAAATTCTCAGATCCCTTCCTGCTGCCTACAAAATTAAGGTTGCTGCCATTGATGAATTTAGAGACCATACAACTGTCACAAGAGACCAATTGGCTGGCAAACTGGCTGCATTTGAAATGACCGAGTTTGGAGATGATCCCCCCAAGACTGAATCTACATTCAAAGTCAGTTCCTCTATGAAAGGCAAACATAGATTTGATCCAAGAGAAAACTCTTCAAGGAAGCTGTCATGGTATGATCAAGCAAGAAAAGACATGGAAGAGGAAGAAGCAGAAACAGCTCAACTTGAAGCCCTCTTTGCAAAAAGACTGCCAAGAGGATCCAGTAAGTATGAAGGAAAATTACCCTTTAAGTGTTTCAACTGTAATAAGATTGGTCATTTTGCCTTAAGATGTCTAGAAAGATCTAAAAGGTCAAATTCTAATGGACAAAGGTTCCAAAAGAATTGTTATTATGTTCATGAAGAAGCTGATAATGAAGGACTAACAGATGATGAATCAGAGATAGGAGACAAATCCAGAAGTGAATTGGTGTTTATTACCATCAAGGAAGAAGATTCAATATCCTCTGAATCTATCAATCAAAAGGTTGTAGAAAGAGCTTTGGCTGCCCAAGTTGAAGAAAAGGATGATTGGGTTATTGACAGTGGATGCTCTCACCATATGACAGGTGACAAGAACAAGTTCTTAGATTTGGAAAGGTATGAAGGAGGAGTGGTAAAGTTTGGTGATAATTCTACTGGTAGAATCAGAGGATGAGGAACTATTTCTTTTAATGGAAGAAACAAAACTGGTAATGTGCTATATGTTGAAGGCTTGAAGCACAATCTTCTCAGTGTTGGACAGTTGGTGGATAAAGGCTATGATCTTTGATTGAAGGATGGAAAATGCAAAATCCTTGAAAGATCTGGAATAGAGATTGCATTCGGTACTCAAACTAAAGGTAATATCTTCCACTTGGTTGGTGCTGATAAAAGTTGTCTGTTTGTTCAAGTTGATCAGAGTTGGTTATGGCATAGAAGGATGTGTCATGTAAATTTTGATAACATCATCAAGATAAGCAATACTCAGGTTGTAAGAGATCTTCCAAAATTGGTAAAACCTACAAATAGTTTGTGCAAAGAGTGTTAGCTGGGTAAACAGAGTAGAGTCTCATTCAAAAGCAAGGATTAGTCCTCTATCGGATTATTGGAATTAGTTCATACTGATCTATGTGGTCCAACAAGAATCAAGAGTATGTAGGGTGATAGATACTTCATGTTACTGATTGATGACCATTCCTGGATGATGTGGTTTACCTTTCTAAAAGAGAAATTAGAAGCATTTGAGAAGTTCAAAATCTTCAAGGCTATGGTAGAGAATCAAACTAGATTAAAACTAAAATGTCTGAGGTCTGATAGAGGTAGTGAATTCACATCCAGTGAATTCATAGACTTTTGTGAGAAGCAGGGTATAAAGAGACAGTTATCTGCTCCTAGGACTCCATAGCAAAATGGAGTAGTAGAGAGAAAGAACTGGACCATCCAGGACAATGATGATGGAAGTAAATGTTCCCCAGATGTTTTGGAGAGAAGCTATGAGCACTGCAGTCTATACTCTCAATCAAGTTCAAATCAGAAGCAATACCGGTAAGACTCCTTATGAACTTTGGTTTGGCATCACTCCTAGTGTGAGATATTTCAGAGTATTTGGTAGCAAATGTTACATTAAAAGAGATGAAGATCTAGGAAAGTTTGATGCTAGAAGTGATGAAGGAATATTCTTGGGTTACTCTACTCAAAGAAAAGCTTACCGGTGTTACAATAAGAGACTGAGAAAGATGATAGAAAGTACAAATGTGAAGGTTGATGAAGGTATTGAGAAGCCCTCAAGATTTTATGAGTATGATGAAGATGATCAGAATGGTGTTCTGGTTCGAGGAACTCAATCCTCTCCTGAAAGTCAGATTCAGACTGATCTAGTAAATCAGGAAGAAGAGATAGGTCTGAATGAGCATGATCAAGGAGCAGAAGTGCAAGAAACTCCCAAAGTTCTAAGGTATGTAAGACTGAACCACTCTAAAGATCAGATCATAGGTGACAAAAGTAAAGGTGTGCAAACTAGAAGGAATGTTGCTCAAAATTTAAATGAATGTTGTCTGATTTCAAAGATTGAACCTAAGACAATAAATGAAGCCTGCAATGATGAAAATTGGACCAAAGCAATGGAAGAAGAGTTAATACAAATTGAGAAAAATCACACTTGGGATCTTGTTTCTAGACCTAGAAACAAGAATGTGATTGGAACCAAATGGGTCTTCTGGAACAAACTAAATGAAGCTGGTGAAGTAATTAGAAATAAAGCCAGATTAGTCTGCAAAGGCTACTCTCAAATAGAAGGGATTGATTTTGAGGAAACCTTTGCTCTGGTGGCAAGAATTGAAGCAGTCAGACTATTTCTTGCATTTGCTACCTTCAAAGATTTCAAAGTGTATCAGATGGATGTCAAATCTACTTTTCTGAATGGTGACTTAGAAGAAGAAGTGTTCATTGAACAACCAGATGGATTTCATTTATCTGATAATGTTGATATGGTCTACAAATTAAAGAAGGCACTGTATGGTCTAAAGCAAGCCCCAAGAGCATGGTATGAGAGGTTGGACAAACATCTTTTGAAGGTTGGTTTCAACAAAGGTACTACTAATCGTAACCTATATTTCAAAATTGATCATGTAAACATCTTGATTGTTGAGGTATTTGTTGATGATATCATCTTTGGAGGAAGAGACAGTATGTGTAAAACCTTTGCAAATCAAATGAAAAGTGAGTTTGAAATGTCAATGCTCGGTGAAATGAATTTCTTCTTGGGTCTGCAAATTACTCAGACAAAGAAAGGAATCTTTATCTCTCAGACCAAATGTGTGAAAGAGTTGTTGAGGAAATTTGGAATGGAAGAATCAAAGCCAATGAACACTCCCATGGCTATCGGATGTAAGTTAAGCAAAGATGATGACTCTCCTAAGACAGATCAGAAAAATTACAGATCAATTATTGGAGGATTATTGTATCTCACTCAAACTAGACCAAATATAATGTAGGCAGTTGGTCTTGTGGTGAGATTCCAGGCTAATCCCAGAGAAGCTCATGTCATGGCAATCAAAAGAATTTTTAGGTACTTAAAAGGAACAGTTGAGTATGGTCTATGGTATCCTAAAGATCATAATTTTTCTCTTCATGCATATACAGGTGCAAATTAGGCAGGAGATGTGGATGATAGGAAGAGTACAAGTGGAGGAGTATTCTTTTTGGGAAAAAGGTTGGTTTCTTGGCTAAGCAAGAAACAAGAGGCAATATCCCTATCTACAACTGAAGCAGAATACATTGCAGCAACAAGTAGTTGCACTCAACTTTTGTGGATGAAGCAAATGCTAAGAGACATTCAAGTAGAATATGAGGAGCCTATCACAATTTTTTGTGATAATTCAAGTGCAATAAATATTTCTAAGAATCCGGTGTTGCATTCTAAGACCAAGCATATATCTATCAAATTTCACTTTTTGAGAGAGCAAGTGAACAAGGGTGAAGTCAGATTGGATTATGTGCCCTCCAAGGATCAGCTTGCAGATATTTTTACTAAACCTCTTCCCAAGGAATCTTTTGAGTATCTCAGGGAGAAGTTAGGAGTCATTGCCCCTCTGGTGATGAACTAGGATGCACTTATGTGCATTAGTTCGGTGGATATCACAGTCATATCTTGTGATCCAAATTGGTGATGGGGAGCTGCTACTCAGGGGGAGTAGTTGGCATGATTCTGATGTGTTAGAGTTGCAAGTATAAGCCCTTTGCCATTGATGTCAAAGGGGGAGAGAAGACATGTGAAAAAAAAGTGGTTAATGATCAAAGGGGGAGCAATAAAGAAAGAGAAGACATGTGAAGAGATGTTGCTGATAGGGGGAACTGTGACAGAAAGGAGAAGTTCTTGTCTTGATGGTTTTTCACATCATATGTTGCCATCAATGAAAAAGGGGGAGATTGTTGCAAGTATGAGGTTAGCCAGTGTTGTCATTGATGTCAACATACTCATATTGCATTAATCAGAAGGATTGGATGAGCTGTGTGCTAAGGATATTGAGAGAATAAGTCTTAATCAGGAACAATGAAGAATAGTGATGACATTAAGGTAAAAGTCCAAGATAAGGTGAAGATCAGAGGATGCAGTTTAAAGGGTTTGTAGATGAGTCTTGAGATGCTCCAGTCAAGATTTTAGAGGTCCACATGAAGATTTGAATAAGTTATGATCGCTCAAGTAGAACTGGTTCTGGCAGGTGTTCAGTGGTGACAGAGTGTCACAGATTGGTCCGATGAGATCCAGAATTGCATTATCTCATTCTACAGATTGGAGAGAGTGTTGAAGAAGTTCATGTGAAGTGACAACTAGATTTCTTCATGGTTTGGAGGTCCGAAACACCTTTTTCATTATGACAGTAATGACAGACTATGTTCTTGAAGTTCTAGATGAAGAACAAAAGAATTCCAGTAAGCTGATAAAGTGCAGATGTTCTTGATGACTCAGGAAAGGTTTTGGTGATCTTTGGATCATGTACAATTCTTATTGGCGGTCTGCATTGAAGTTAGAGTTTACATTTGAAGAATAACCATGGATATTGGTGTTCTTCTTGAGACTGGCTGACCGAATGTATTACACGTCTTGCGAATGATCTTGTAGGTGTTTGCCGACTTAGATGATTGTTCCTAAGTCAATGTCTTGTATAAATAAGGGATTGTAAATTCATTTTGAAGTGGGTCTTGAGGTGATGAGCGTGGTATAGCAAAGAGAAGTACGAAAGGCAGAGTAGGAGTTTTTGGGCTTACATGGAACTAATCCAGGCATGGTAAAGATGTCAATCTCCAGTTCAAGTTTGTAATACTTGTTACTTTGTAGACATTGTGTGTCTTGTAGGCAGTGTGCCTCTTGTGAACAGTGTGCTCAGGCAGTGAGCCCTAATTGGCATGTGCCATATATTTTTCTTATTCTTCTAACAGAGAATAATCCTTAGGTTAATCACCCCATGGTTTTTCCTTTCACCAGGTTTTCCACGTCAAAATCTTGATGTCTCATGTGTTGATGTGTATCTGCTCTAGCGTTTATGCTTTATGCTTTATGCTTTCATGAGTGATTAATTGATATGCTATTAAATAACAAAGAGGATTTAAGTGTTTGAATTAAAGTAAGTTTTGTACAACTGATTCACCCCCCCTCTCAGTTGTGTGCCCTAGATCTAACAGGTATCAAGGCCTTTATGCTCAGATTCAATATCAAATGAAATATGAGGATGTTCAGAAGATATTCATTACAAATCTACACCCAATATTCATGATAAGATTCTCTTGATGAAGTACAACTCCTTTCAACATTTATGCACTACCATTCGTGATTATCAACTTTCATCTAGTCAGTATGAAAACCAAAACTCATCGACTCAAGATGGACAATCCATGGGTGAATCATCACAAAACAAATTTAAAACAAACAATGATAGGGGTTTCATCAAGATCAATGGACCAAAAACAAATGTGTCTGCTATAAACAATCCAAAGAAACAAACATATCAACCAAGGAAGTTTACTCTGATATCTAAGTCCTATCATTCTATCATGAATCAAGCTATGAGTAATAACATTTTGAAGCTTCCCTCGATCAAACCTGTTGATTCTAATAAACAAGGACCTTACTTTGATGCTAATTCCTTTTGTCATTATCATCGAACATGAGGACATGACACTGAATGATGTATGCAACTTAAACATGAGATACAAGACCTTATTGATTCAAATGTCATCCAGGTATCGGGTGTGAATGATAATGGAAATAAGTCAGTTGGTCTGCCGAATCAGAATTTACAAATCTTCACTAATCCTTTTCCTAAGCATATCGAAAATAATATGGTGGAACAAGATCTAGTGGAAGTGGACGAGGATAATTACTTGGACTATGATAGTATCATGGGAATGATTGAAGTGAATAAGAAACAAGTGGATAACCCACCTCATCCACGAAGAAATGGAATTTACGTTGAGGTTCCTCCTCCATTATCCTTATATGGATCAAGAGATAATCAAAATACCTTTGAAAAGAAAGAACAAGACGACAATCAACAAATGGAAATAATAGTGGTTCTCCCCCTCACAAGCAACAGAAAGTCTCATTTAAAAAAGGATTTAATGAACAAGCATCATATGATAACAAACAAGACTTTCATAAGAACCACTCAAATTTTGCATTAAACATGATCGAGTACCTCTCAAAGAGGTTCGAGAGATCCAACATATAATATGAAGACCCTACAAGTAAGTATCTCTAACCTCTTTATCTCTCTCGTGATGTGCTTCCCTTGTGATGTGTTATGTGTTGTTTAGGCCTCCTAGAATGAACTTGGATTCTCTCGTAAGGTTCAGGATACCAAAAGATTGCCTCTATTGTGACCCTCTATTTGTATCATCATTCTTCTATGTTGCCTCTCTCTGATTTCATTGCTATGTGTTGTGTCTTACGGACATAGCATCATGGTTGGTGACTTGGGGGCACCCTCCTACGTGAGTGTCCCTAAGATAATTGTTTTCTTCTCTCCTATTTATTGTTTCCCTTCCTCTAGTGTTTCCACCTAGTGGGTAGATGATGACAAACATTTATACTGATGCAGACCTAGTGTCCCTTTCGAGAGCAATCAAAAAATGGACTATAGTTCCTAATATGATGATGGGGTTGTATATTTTATCTGATGCTTGGCTAGTGGAAGCACTCGTGCTTTCCTCGTAGTCAATTTTATGATGTTTATGTCACATTTACAAACCTTAACAATGCTACTGCTCCATGCACCTTTGTTTGCCTTTGAATCTGGCCTTAGCGGTACTCAATTCGAAGAGCTTTCTTATATAGCCCCTGGTTATCCTTGAACTCCAAATTCATTGTATAACCTTGGCTCTTTGTGTGGTTAATCATATGCATTGATGTTGTTGATTATTATGATGTTGTAGACACTAACATGTTTCTTGCAAGGATGTGTTTGTGGGAACATTTGGTGATCATAAAGTACATGTTACCTCTTGGGGGCATGGGCTTTGTGAAAGTCAGTGTTCCCTTGTGTGTTTTTTCTTCCTACCTTAACGTGCTTGATATCGATAACTGATATCAACCACCTTAAGGTGGGGGCATATAAGGTAAGCTGTCTGTTATAAATGTTAGCAATGTGTTTGACCTCAGATACAGTGACATGCGCTCTTGAGTAGTGCATCGTGCATCTTGAGTTTGTTTGTAATCAATCAATCAATCATGTAAGCCTTCTGCAGATGTAGGATATCAAGCATATTTTTTTTCTTAAGCCCTCTGCGGAGCCAGGGATGGTGTATTTCTCAGAGTAGATTGCATTATCTTGTCATTTTCAAAAGTCCTCTATGGAGGTGGGGAGCCGTTCTATGACTAACTCAACCCTTAAATGTGTCTTCAACAATTGTTGTGGTGAAGCACAATCATTGGTGTGTGCCTGTAATGTGCCTGAGATGGTGATGAGCCTAGAAATAGGGAACACACCATCACTTGTCTATCGTGTTTTCTCCGTGTCTTCAAGTGTGTGTGTTTTGGCGTCCTTGTTTTGTATGACATGTTTGTTGCCCCATATACAGTGACCAGCGCTCTTGGGGAGTGCTTCATGCATTTTGGGAGGTTTTGCATGTCTTGCGTGTGTGTTGCCCCATATACAGAGACCTGTGCCCTTAAGTAGTGCATCGTGTATTATAGGAGGTTTGTTTACTTTCCAATACTTGCATTTGCATTTCATATATATGAGAAAAAGAAAAGAAAAGATATCATTTATGTCTACCATGCATTAACGTGTCTTCCATGCTTTAACTACTTGCTCTATGTTTTGCATGACTGTAACTATCTTCTTCATGTTTTGCATGCCTGTTACTGTCTTCTATGTGATTGGTGTGTCTTCTCCATGATTGGTGTGTTTGTTGTGTTTGTGACCTTACTTTAATGCATGTATGGGCCTCGTGTTCATACATGCATTAAAGTGGGGGCTAAATGTAATGTCAGAAAATGTCCCCTTGGGGGCTTTTCCCTCATAAGGTTTAGGTATCGAGTCTTTAGCATGCATTTAGGACATTTTAGTTCATATTTTAGCATCTTGATGGAATGAGACATAAGTCCCATGGAAAATAGGACCTAGGAGGACCCCTTGAGCTATACCCTGCCTAAAATAGGGGGGGAGGACTTGGGTGCCTACGCCCTAGTCTTGCCCTATTTTAGGGTAGCCCCAATTTTTAGGTGTCGATTAGTGACTATTATTAGGTCCCTTTGCTAACACAATAAGTTTGAATTTGAAATATTTTGGCGGGAGTGGTTGTAGATGCATACATAAGCATGTGTAGGCATTCATTTGTAAACTAGATGATTACTAGCAAGCTATTGTGTTCTCAAGGTGATTCAAGGCTTTCTATTGTGTTGCAAGAGCAGACTTGTATGTTTTGTGTGTTGATATTTGTAGATTTCAGCATCAATCTCCTCATGGCATGAAGAGCATCTTCCTCCATGAGAGCTTCACTACAAGGTGACATATCATTATGTTTTTATCATTGATTCCTTTGGTTTTTGGCCTCTGCCTCACAAGGGCATTCCCTCTTTATCTGACAATGGTGTTCAAAGACTTAAGTGTCCTCTGGGGTTTGACTGAGGCAAAACTTTAAACACCACAACCCCCAAACCAAGTCTTGTGATTGCAGGTTATAGGTGTCGCATCTAGAAAAAGTAGAGTTATAGGAAGGCTTGGCAGACCTCAAGGATTTAGGATCTAAAGAAAAGTTAGACAAAGGAGCACTTATAGGACTAGGATACTCACTCTAGTGTCCTCCGTAGATAGATTCCAGAAAATAGAAGTTACAGGGCTGATCAATGTCTGAAGGAGGTCCAAATTCCTTGAAAAAGTAGGTACCTTGGACTTGGGAGCCTACTCTAGTGTCCCTGACTATTCCGCTTTAGAACCTCAAAAATAGGTATTCTGTAATTTAGTATTTTACTCCCATCTGCAAGAGCTTTTTCTGTAATTCTTTAATTTGTTGTCATATTTACATAATTAGGGTTTTAATGGTCAATTGAGAATAGGAGAAGGAAAAATTGATAATGAATTCCCTAATCCAAGTTTCCCTACATTTGCAAGTGACCTAGGGTATGATAGTGCTCGCCATTCGACCCTAGATCCTTCAATGTATTAGTGGAGAGGTGGATTTAAACACCTAAACATTAAAACATTGACAAATCCAATTTTCCACTAAACAATATCTAGACACTTGGCCCCCACATTAGCATATTCTAGTTTGTAGTTGTCATCATCATCCAACAGTTGATCTCTAAGTTCCTTAAACTTCACATGATTAATCTCATCCAACTTGGAGTGAATATAAACCCTCACATCTTCTATATACACAACATATGATGGAACATTGGAAAATGCTCCTTCCTTATCTACCTCCATAGCTTTGTAAGGAAATTTCTTATGTTTTGGCCTTAGTTTCTTAGTAACATCGACCAATTGAGGAGTAACCATTTCAAATTTCTTCAAATTCAGAAACTAGGGTTTTATCAAATAACAACTCTGAAAAATACCTTTGTGTTATGTATCTAGGGTTTCTCCTTCAACTCTTTTCTTCTTGAATTCACCAAGTATTCTAAAAGTCTTCTTCTCTTCTCAGCTCTGGATACAAATGCTTTGGTTTCGTCGAATGAGATTTGATCATACAAATGAAGCATAAGTATCTTACATGTGCCCTAACTTTCCACATTTAATGCACCTTTATTTGATTAGGTAAGCTACTACTGGAGTGCTCTATAAATCCACAGAGACCCAAAACCATTCTGTAATCCTCCACATCTTGTGATTTTGTTCTAGAAATTTGGGGGAAAGAAACTATCTTGCCTTATCAACAACCTCATATATCAATTTCATGCCAACTCATCTATATGCATAGCTTCAATTTGTAGAAGCCACAAACATTCAGGGGGGAAAGAATAGATATGCACTGGTTAGCTCCCCTTGACCCTATGCTTTCTCTTAATCAACAATGAAGTCTTTTTCACTAGGTAGAAGCACAAATTCTTCATTCTTCTCATTATCTTGTTTTGTCTTCTTTCTCCATATCTTTGCCATTTCCTTCTTTTGCTGAGTCACAGTTTCCTCTATCTTCTTGTGCTGAACAAGTGGTTTCAAAGAACCACTTTATAGAATCTTTCTTTATGCCCAAAGTCATTGCACTTGTAGAAAACAACATTATAGTCTAGAGTCATACCATTTCTCCTTACTTTAGTTTTACACTCAACAACCCTATGAAAAAACTAATTGCATGCATAGAAATAGCCATAAAAGGAATGAGAGATCATAGCATCATGTTTTGGAGGCACAAATGAGTTCTTCCTCATGTAATCATTTCTTCTTGCCTTAGTTCGACAATCAATAGCCTCATGATCAAATTTATTGCAAGAATAACAATAACCATAAAAAGATTGAGAGAGCCTAAAAGCAACAACTTGTCTAGGAGGAGATCTCTTGAAATCTTTCTTCTGATCAATGATGTGTATGAAGTCATCATCATCCAACTCCTTCTCCTCATCTTTAGTCTCCTCAGAGTCCTCAGTGTAGGGCTCTTCCCTTTTCATTTTAAACATGCCTTCAGGTATATCTGTTTTAGAACTCTAACCTTTCTCAAATCCAATGCCACCTTTATTCTTTAGAGATCTTTGACTACTGATTATCTCATCAAGGATGTTGGTGTTTTTATTTAGTTTTAGACCTTTGTCTATCTAATCCTTTCCTTTCTCCAATTCTTTCCTCAAAGAGACAATTTCTTCTTCAAGTTTGGAGCATTCAACTGATTTGTCATTGAGCTTAGTATTTAGATAATCTGCAACCTTCTTACCTTCTTCAACTTGAACTTTCAATTTGACAATTGCTTCTTTTGATTCTTTGAGCTTAATTCTATATTCTTCATTTTCTCTCCTTGCTGCATCTAGATTTTCTAGGGGAAAAATGAGTTATCCTTCAAAATCAACTTCACAATCTTTTGCATTAAAGGTTGTCATGTCTTTATCATCTTCTAGAGGATTCTTGTCATTAAACAGTACTTCAGTTCCCATTTGTTCAACTCCAAGATCTACTTCATTTGTTAGACTACATCAAGGAACTTAGCTCTTATACCAATTACTGAACACACAAAAGTATTGAGAGGGGGGTGAATCAGTACTTAATCAAATTCTTTTCTTCCAACAACATTCAAACTAATGTAAGTATTTAAAGCATGAGAAACACAAGAACACATAAGCATACAACCATAACACCAAATTTACATGGAAAACCCTAGAAGGGAAAAACCACAATGAAACTCTGCACAACTATTTCATCTTTGTACATTCACAATACCAAGTTTCATAACATCAAAACACCTTAAAAAACTCTTCTCTATTATCACATCACCTACAATCACTTCGTAACAATATCACTTTACATAAACTGATCCTTTCCACATTTTATCACCAAAACTACTTCTGAGGTTAGTTTATTCACACATTATCAATTCTATCACACAATACATATATCATTGCATTCTTCAACAAATTTGATCTTACATGTATATCCTCCACAAGCTTCAAAATCTTTCTCCTTTATCATCCAAGATGAAACAAGTGACATGATATATGCAACGGCCACAACAGTTAGCTTCAAACCATTTACAATAAGTAAAAATCCAATGCAATTCAAAAACAAGAGTTAATTAGGACCTAAATTACCTTAGCACACTCTTCCATGTTGGTGCACACTTCCAAACACATGGCATAATCATTAGCATACACCAAGTTGTCCTAACAAACACTTATCCTTCCTTGCATTTAGCTCCAGACCTAAAGCGGTACCAGAGGAGACAAAATTACATCATGCAAACCACTCAAAAGGCATTTTATGACTTGAAAATTATCCTTATACACTCCTTTTATCATTTCAGGCTATTTCATGCTAGCAAAAACATTTGAACTCTGATGTCGGTATCCTCAACATGCTCTGCTTACATAGTCTTAATGTAAAAACATGAAAATCATACTTATGATGCACAATGATACTTGAAACTAGAACCAAGCAATCCAATTGATCAAGTGATCTTGTCTTTCCATCAGTAAAGCCAAATACCAGTGTATGGTGAAATGCGGTGGCATCCACTGTCTCCATTTACTTACTTTAATCAGCAACCAGACATATCTTCATACAACTAACTCCATAAACTACTATGGTACACTTCAACAATTGAAACTTGAAACATGCATACCTTTACTCATATTTAGTTTTCCTCCCAACCACAACATCATATCTTTATCTATGGAGAAGTACAGCGCATTCTTTTGTCTCTTTGTGATTGCACTTACCCTATTTCATTACTATCTTCACTCTTCTGACTCTAAAACACTTTGTGGTAGACTCCATGATCTCAAATTTGAACCATACATGCTTGAGAGTAGTGTCTAGATATCTTCCAATCTACAAGCCCATATCTACATCAACAGTAGAATGTGATACACTTTCCTAAGCATGTGACAACTTTTCTAAGTTGAACTATACTTAACCAAATTTCTTTAAACTTTTTGCAACATTCTTTATCTAGTGCCAATCCACATGACTTCATATCATCCAAGTACAACATAATTCACCCAACATAGCATCCATGATATCCATTATCAACATAACTCATCAAAGATATTGAAAACATGAACTTTAGAAGATAAGGTATTCAACCATGTATAGATGATACTGATCTCATCTCTCCTTTGACATCACATGCAACTGTATGCCTTCCACATCACAACTTGTTGACATCAATGACAACACACACATGTAACATAGAGGTTGGAATTGTTGATATCTATCAAACTTTTGAAAACAATACAAGTTTGCTTCATGGTTCCAAATCACTTAGTAGAATTATCTATTGTCTATGCATGAATTGTGATGAGCATTTGATGGATCTTATGATCATACTGTTGGACCACAATTACTGCTAGATGAAAACCCATAGGCATTAATCTCTTCTACAATCTCCAGAGTTAGGATCCACGAGAAGCAATTAGCCCTGTCACGAAACATCATGGGGAGTGCTAGATACACATGCCAACAATCTCCCCCCAGCATTACTCAGGGATTTTTGAACTTGAGACCACTGGCTCTAATACCAATTTGTTGGACCACGATTGTCATTAGACCAAAACCCACAGGCATTAATCTTCGCTACAATCGCCAAAGCTAGGATCCATGAGAGGTGGTTAGTCCATGTCACGAAACATCATAGAGAGTGCTGGGTGCACATGCCAACACATACTACTAGTTTCTTTCTAATTGTAAGTTACTTTATGTAGTTATCTTGAATAACTTTCAATTTCATGTTCATATTGTGAAATATCTTGTTAGACTATGCCAAAAATTGGGTGTTTGACATATATTCTTTTCATGATCTAAAAAATCCTTTTCTATTGAATATTACACTATCTTTGTAGTGTTGTGAGAATATATGGTGAAGTAGAGATTAGTTTTGTTTAAGATTTGTCTACTTATACCCCATGTCATGGTTGTGGAAGTTTATAGTTAGAATTTTCTAAAACCCTTTCCTTTCTTACCCCATCTTTTGATACATTTTTTCATCCAAGTGATTAATTTTAGGATTAGCATCAAAGTATTGCAAATCAAATAAAAGAATATTGTTTCTATCATTAAAGTAATTTTTAGATTTGTAGATCTAGGAAACATCCTAAGGTTAGGAGTTACATCATATCTTATGATTTTCAATCTCTAACCCTACTATTAGATTCTAGTGAACATTTGTGTAAACAACAATTCACATCAAGCTACTAAGTTAAATCTTGTAAGGCCAAGACTTAGTTGGGAGAGACCTTGGGGTAGTCATTTTCCATTCTTTGGGATTTTCTTTCTTTAAGGTGAGATAAAGTACTCAATATTTTATCTAAGTTGATATGTGCTAAAACACTCATCAACATTAACCTTTATGTAACTATGTAAAATTTGAGTCAAATTTTGAGAGTTAAGTCTAAAATTGGAGATGTGATGGATGAGGCAATCAAGACAATGTGATCAAGTTGGTCTCATAACACACAAGAACAAAACTATGTAAAGCTAAGATCATTTCATAATAAACTTTAAATTATTTAAAACTAAGAAAATTTTGAGAAATAGAATAGGGATAATATGCCCCCTAAATTAAGTGTAAGTCTACATTGTTATATAATCAATTTTACGAGAAGAACAATGTGTAATGGCTACATGTACCAATGTATCAATCTTAATATCAACCAAATAATGTAATCATAAAATGTTCTAGTAGGGAACAAAAGATTACCACAATTTTCTTTGAATGACAAGACAAGGCAGAAATAGCCATGTGCCTAATCTTATTATTTAAGAGAAAAAATTGTTATATGTGATAGTGTAGAAATGATATAATAACATTGGTGTATGATGTCATCATGTAAAAATGAAATGATAAATACCATGTGAAATAAAAGTATGCTATAACAATGGTAAATCATAGTTGATGTAAATCAAATCATGAGAGAAACATGGTTATCTATCATTTAAGACATTCTTATGGAAGAATCGGGTGACAATACAATAGTGTGATCAATGTTTTTGGTAGTTTTGTGCTACTAAAATCAACCTTTTTTAACATTTTACATTTTGTCAATTATAATAAATAAATTGTTAAGAATTTAAGGATGATGTAAAATGATGTCTTGAAGAATTTTTCTATGTTGATTTAATTTTTAATTATTTGTTTTTATAAAAAAATATTTTTATCATATTTGATTAGCATTCAATAAAGTTTTTATTATATTTTTACTAGTTTTTTGCTGAGTAACATTTTACCTAATGCATAATGTGAACTACAAATAAAATATTTTCTATCATTTCTTAGATATAGATTATTAACTCCAATATCTAGTGCACAAATATTTTTTGAAATTTTATATTGAATATTTTTATTTCTTATTAATTTTTTAATTGGTAACAAGAAAAATTTAGACCTATATTTTACCATAGCATGTTTCTCTTCGTATATATATATATATAACGTTGGAAAATGTCCCCTTGGGGGATTTTCCCCCTTAAGTTTTAGCTCCTAGGTCTTCTTCATGCATTTAGGACATCTTACTTCATAATTTGGCATCCCAATGGAATGAGCCCTAGGTAACATGACCAATGGGACCTAGGAGGACCCCTTGAGCTTGACCCTACCCAAAATAGGTGGGAGGACTTGGGCGCCCGCACCCTAGTCCTGCCCTATTTTGGGGTAGTCCCAATTTTTGGGTGTCAGCTTGTGACCGTTACTTGGGTCCTATCCCGACATGGTAAGTTTGAATTTATGAAATCTTGGTGGGAGTGTTTGTAGTTGCATATAAAAGCATGTTTAGGCATTCATTTGTAAACTAGATGGCAATGGTGAACTTTAGGCATTCTCAAGATGATTCAAGGCTTTCATTGTGTTGCAAGAGCAGAATTGTGTTGTCTATGTGTTTGTGTTTGTAGATTTGAGCATCCATTTCATCATGGAATGAAGGGAATCTTCCTCCCATGAGATCTTCACTACAAGGTGACATTGTATTATGTTTCCATCATCATTTCCTTTGGTTTTTGCCTCTGCCTCACAAGGGCATGCACTCTCTATCTGACAACAGTGTTCAGAGACTTAAGTGTCCTCTGGGGCTTGGATGAGGCAAGCCTCTAAACACCACAACCCCCTCCCAAAGTTTTGTGATTGCAGGTTACAGGTGTCACATCTGGAAAAAGTGGAGTTGTAGGAAGGATCAACAGACATCAAGGATTTAGGATCTAAAGAGAAGCAGGAAACCAGAGCCTTTTCAGGACTTGGGCGCTAGTCCTTGTGTCCTTCATAATTAAATTTTTGGAAACAAAAGTTATAGCGCAAATCAGTGTCAGAAGGAGGTCAGGATCCCATAAAGAAACTAGTACCTTGGACTTGGGCATCCGCACTGTTGGTTTTTTCCTAGACTGGATGCTTATTCCTAGATTTCCCTACAAGGTAGCCATCAATGATCAACAGGATCTCTGGGCCAGGGGCCAACAGTGTAGGAGATAGACTCTATATTTTATCTCCTCTTCTTCTTCAGGCTCTACAAGACCTAGGGGGTATTCCCTACTCAACACCCATGATAATGTGCATACTAAGGCTGGGATGCTGACAGAAAGCAGATGAGTCCTCCTGTAAGTAGACCAAAACTGAAAGATAAGAGCAAAGGGGCTAGCTTTGGGCCTATTTGCAGTTGTAGACAGAGGACTGAGGATCCTAAAACTAATTCTAATGTCCTAATGGTTGTTTTAGAGTTTGATTATGATTTTAAGTTTGGATGCAAAGCTGGACATGGTTGTAACACAAACACAAAGCGAGATTGGTGCCTATCCAGGGCCTGGAGTCAGTAGACATACACCTGTGAATGATCAGCATGAACAGCTAAAACTGGATTTCAGGGGGATATATATGATACCTGCCTTACAGATATCTCCCAACACAGAGTGTTAAGTTATCTCTACTTATGGCATCCCTACTGCAGTATACCCTTCCCAATGTTCAACCTGAAAACAGTTTAATCTACCCCTTGAGCAGAAGTTAAAAGATCAGACATTCAACATAGGAATTCTATGTTCTAGAGTCTCAAATATTGCCCAAATATCCAGATTCAGAAGAAGAATACATGCAATACTGGAGACAGAATTAACAAAACACATGCAAACATAGCATTATTCATACAAGATTAACCATGAAATCAGTGGATTCAAGCCAAAACGTACAACAAGAGATACATAAACTCACAGGTTTAGCTGTACAGAGCAACCAAAACAAACTGTATTGTGTTACAGAGCCAAAATGTTCAACTTTCAACAACCTAAAAAATGGTAACACAGTCTGCTTATAACAGCCAGAAAGTGTACCACAGCAATTAATTACATGATTATAACAAAAAATCCACCAGATACAGTCCTCAGAAGGAATGGCACTCAGAAAATGTAAATGCAGCAGACAAAGGGGGGCCTCGAGCCACGCGCCACTATCTGGAAGTCTTCATTCTCAATCAGGTAGCCTGATCGCTTGTACCATCGCCCATACTCCTGCTACAGTCGCCATTAAGGGCCTCAACCACCCGCGGTCGCTTGAAAACTGTCGCTGCAGTCAAAAAGAAGTTTCCTGCCAAAACATGTTCTACCGCGAGTTCAAAAATAATGCAAGGGGATTAGTCCCATATGCATGGTGTGGAGGCAACTTTGGCACTTTAAAAATATGGCCGCATGCATACCAAGTGTCGAGCGTTTTGCTGCGCTCGACACATGACCCTTCGCCCATAGCCCATCGGCCAAACATATACCATTGGCCTTCCTCAAAAATCTCCTGCTGACTCCAGTTGTCTCGCCGATGCCCAAAAGCCAAATACCACCTATCGGCCAGACCACCAACTGTCGGCCCAACAAGAAACATCTCTGCCGATGAACAAAGTCACTCTGACAGCACCCTGGCCTCCCACCTCCGTCGGTATGACCAACACCGTCGGAGCAGCACTTCAAACCTACGCCGATGCACCAAGTCACCCCGATGGCACTCCTGATCGGGGTGACTTCCCTCCATCGGCAAACTGCAAAAAACCTCTGCCAATAAGCTAAATCTCATCGATGAACACATGACTCACCCCCCATCAAGCCATCGGCCCAACTCCTACCGATAGCCCGCCTCCATCGGCGAGACCCCAACTGTCGGGCCAACACTTCTCCGTCCACCCGATAGCCAAAATCTCACCGACAACCACTCCATACTCACATATTGCCAAGACATGGAACATCGTCACCCCGACATGCCGAACATCAACTTCATTGTCGGCCAGACTCCCAACCATCAGAGCAACAAGAAACCCCTCCGTTGATAACAAAAGTCATGCCAACGAATGCAAACATACCTCGAATTACCATCGGCCAGACACTACACATGTTACATCGACGAAGGCACAAAACACACCCCGTCGGGGAGACCTACCGCATCGGTAGAACTTGAAAAACTCCAACCGATAGGCCAAGCTCATGCCGATGAAGAGGAAAACCTAGGGTTTGAAAGAAGAAACCCTCCACACGCAAGCTCAATCTCCAGGCCAAAATGAGCACCAACACTAGCTCCGAATGGGGACGTGCAGGTGAAAAACCTGCAGCGAGAACCAGATCTCTGGGCAGACCAAGCAAAAACCAAAAAGCACGAACTGTACAAGGCATTTACACTATGTACATATTTTTTACAAATGTGCACAGCGACAAGCCATCTATGCAAAATAGAACTTAAGGAATTGGCCATGCACAGGCAATTCCAGAACTTCACCACCTAAGGCCTGGAGGAAATAAGAGTCCTCCCCATGAGTACTGCAGATCTGATATGTGCCCATCCATAAGGGTTCGAATTTACCATGTTTACCCTTGTCCTGATCTTTTGCATTCCATACAAGCACCAGATCATTGACTTGAAACTTCCTTTTTATAGCTCTCCTGTCAAACTGATATTTCACATCTTGTTGTCTCTTGAGATTAATCTGGTGTGCTTTCCTTCTATCTTCATCCAGTGCAACCAGCTGGTTCACTCTTTCTATCATGGAGTCTTCAATCTCCTCATCATTTTCCTGGATGAATTTGTAAACTGGTAGGAAATTGTTTGTGGGTAATCTGGCTAACACACCATATACTAGCTCAAAGGGTGACATTCCAATAGCCTTTTTTACTGTCACTCTGTCGGCCCATATTGCTAATTTTAATTTTGAGTCCCAAGCTCTCTTGTTCTTGTCCAGTATCCTCTTGATAATTTTCATGATGCTTTTATTGCTTGATTCTGCTTGACCATTCCCTTGTGGGTGGTATGGCGATGTATATGATAGATTTATCCCATACCTGTTGCAAAAATCAACAAATTCACCTGATCTGAAGCACATAGCATTATCAGTGACTATCTTGAATGGTACTCCAAACCTGATGATAACATTTTCCAGTATGAAATCCATCACCACCTTACTTGTAGCTCTCTTAATTGGAATGGCCTCAATCCATTTGGTAAAGTAATCAGTTGCCACCAAAATCCAACTGTGTCCCCCACTTGATTTGTCTGCAATTTCCCCTATAAAGTCAATTCCCCATTGCTGAAATGGAGCATCCACAGTTATAGTTCTCAGGGGTAAAGCACCATCATATTTCAGCTTTCCTGAAAATCTTTGGCAAGGGTCACACTTCCTTACTAACTTTTGTGCATCCGAAAAGAGAGTGGGCCACCAATATCCTGCCCTGAGAATCTTATGAGCTGTTGTTTGGGCAGTATAATGTCCACCACACAATCCTTTATGCATATCAATCAAAACATTATTAGCCATATCCTCATCCACACATCTTAGCAGCACACCATCAGGGTTTTTCCAGTATAGCTCACCTTGAACAATAACATACCTGATTACATGTAACTTCAAAGTCCTCTTTTGACTGTCACTGAAATGGGAAGGACAATTCAGATTTTGCAAGTAGTAGATAATATCCTTATACCATTCAGATCTTGATACATCTACACTCTCATTTTGGACAGCATTAACTTGGCATGCTTCCAAATTTGACTATGCCATCATCTTGGCTAATCCTTGTCCTCTTACCAACTTGGTAATTTGTATGTCTATGTTAAACTCTTGCAGTTTGTTTATCCATCTACACCTTCTTCCAGTCACTTCCTGTTGAGTGAAAATGTCTTTGACTGCTGCATGGGGTACATATGCAATTATATGTGATCCTACCAGGTATGGTCTGAAACTTTTGATGGCTCGGACTAGTGCATATGCCTATTTTTCCATAATATCATATTTCAACTCAGAAGCCTGCAAGGACATACTGAAGAAAGCGATGGGCTGTTCAAAACCATCTTCATTTTTCTATAGCAAACATGCAGCAACAGTGTGAAAGGAAGCAAATGAAAATACTTGGAATGGCCTAGAAAAATCAGGAGATTTAAGAACAGGGGCCATCTTGATTGCCTCTTTGATACTCTGAAATGATTCTATTGCTTCACTTTCCCAGTGGACAGTTGCATCCTTCTTCATCATCTTGGAGATGTTCCTTGTGGTTTCTGCAAAGTTGGGAACAAATCTCCTAACAAAATTTATCTGTCCAAAGAAGGACTGAACTCCTTTTACAGTTTTTGGCATTTGAATTCTGTCAATAGCAGCCACTCTCTCTGGATCTATCCTAACTCCATCCTTGGAAACAATGTGCCCTAGGAGTTTTCCTTCAACCACCCCAAAAGCACACTTCTTTGGATTTAAAGAAATGCCATACTCTAGTGCTCTTATGAAAATCTGCTCCAGATGCAAACAATGCTGCTCTTCTTTCTTTGAGTAAGCAGTCAGATCATCTTGATACACAGCCAGGATTGAATCAATCAGCCCTGCAAAAGCAACATCCATTGCTCTTTGAAATGTAGCACCTGCATTGGTTAGTCTGAAGGGCATTCTAACATACACATAAGTTCCCCATGGAGTGGTGAAGGCAGTCTTATACTGTTCTGATTCCTTTACCTTCACCTGATTATAACCTGAAAATCCATCCATCATGGATAAGAGTTCACAACCAGTCACTCTCTGCAACATAGCTTCCATATTAGGCAGTGGATAGTTATCCTTTAAAGAGGATACATTCAAGTTCCTGAAGTCAACACAAAGCCTAATATCACCATTCTTTTTTCTGACTGGCACAAGGTTAGACACCCAAGTTGAATGCCTGATTGGCACAATTATTCCAGCTTCCCTCAGCCTTTTGAGTTCTTCTTGCATCTTTGGAGCTAAGGTAGGATTAATAGGTCTTTGCCTTTGTCTAAATGGCTTAGCTCCAGGCTTCAATGGGATCTCATGCTGGAATAAATCTTCCCTATAGGCTTTTAGGTCCTCATATGACCAAGCAAAAACATGTTTATACTTTTTCAGTAATGCAATCAGCATACTCCTAATGTGTGGTTTGAGCTGTTTACCAATGTGTACCTTCTTGGGGGTCTGAGATGTTCCCAAATTTATCTCTTCTAAATCCTCCTTGTTTGTGGGATATGTCTTTGTGACCAATTGGTCTCTACTGTCAAAAGCTCTTTCCAAAGCTACCAACCCTCTAGGGATTTTATTAGTCTTCAACTGAATTATCTCCTTTCCCACAAGAGTTTCTTTTCCATCTATAGTCTCTACAAAAGCTTGGAAATCAATTTCTTGATTCTCATATTCATCTATGCAGTGCAAAAATTTTAACAAGTCCCTATCATCATTAAACACTTGCCAACTGCATATATTTTCTGGTACTGCAGGCCTAATTTTAACTTCTACATTTGTAACATCTGACAGAGTGATGTCATCTGGCCTTATTGCAACATTAGCTAAGAAATCAGCCATAACATTCTTTGACCTCTCTACCCAGTCTATTGAAAATGCATCAAATAGTTCAATGGTATCCCAAACAACATGCTTGTATTGTTTCAACCTTTTATTTTTTGAAGCATACCTATCTCTAATTTGGGATACAATCAGCTCAGAATCCCCAAATACTCTTAGCATTTTGATTCCATGTTTGAGAGCAATATTTAGGCCTAAGAGTAAAGCCTCATATTCTGCAATCTTGTTTGTGCAAACAAACCTCAGCAAGAAAGAGAATTTGAGGAGCTTACCAGTTGGAGACAGGAAAACAACTCCAGCTCCAGAGCCTTCTTTTGCACAAGCTCCATCAAAAAACATGGTCCACAAACTTTGCTGATCCAATTCTTCAATGCAGACATTTTTCTTTTTATCTTCTCTATCATCTGAGACAACCTTGAAGTTATCACAGTCAGTGTTTACAAAGCATATCTGTTCCTCTGCTTCTTGGTCTTCCACTATCTCTGATGATCTTTGTTCTCTGATTAGCTTAACATCCCTGCCATTCATTGGAATCATGGCATATGACAGGTCCAGCTGCATACTTCCACCAATTAGTGCTGCCCATCTTCTTGACAACAACATACCATACTGTGGCTTGATGTCAACCACTGTTATATTCATTTTATATCTCTTTTCAGGAAATGCTGCCAGTTTGAAATCTACATCCTTCATGATTCCAATAACCGGTACCTCTCTGGCATCCATAGCATAACATTTTCCACATGCCTTGTCAATTTTCAATCCAGCTTGTTGCATGATGGCCAAAGGCATGACATTTGTAGATGCTCCAGAATCAAGCATACAATTTCTGATTATTTTTCCATTTATAACCAGGGATACATAAAATGGTTCCACTTGTGAAGGACACTTTGTCATAGTCATTCCTAAATAAACCTCAGGAGCCTCATCTTCTTCATTACATATGACATGTTTCTCACCCTGGATCTGAACATTTTGTTTAGCTTGAAAGGGCACCCCTGAAATTAAGGATACTGTCCTATTCTTGATTTCTTCCACTTTCATCAGTTCCATAAGAGGAACAGAGACTTTTACCTGGGAGAGGACTTGAGCTATATCAAATGGAGCATAATTTTGTATAACAGTTGTAGCTTGCTCCACAATCTTGTTTTTATCCTGAACTGATTTAGCTTTTACTTTCATAGTTCCCTGATCATCATTCTTGTCTTGGGAACCTTTGCCTTGATCTTCAGCCTGAGGGATTCTATTTTCTGGTCCTTGGGATTCATGACCTGTTCTATGTCTGAAATTCTATTTATTATTAACCCACTGCCTTTTTTGTAATTCCATCCCCTTATTACCATGCACTGGTTGTCCTATAGTAACATCTTTTGGCTGATGTGGGCTGCTTACCTGATTTTTACCTCTGAGATTGTAGTTGCTCTTGACTTGAGCAACTGCTGCAGCTGTGAAGGCCCTAATTTCCTCATCAGAAGGTCGTTGTAAGTTACTCAGAAAATTGTGTGAGTTCTGAGCATAGGCATAGTTAACTTCATCATCTTCATCATATGGGAACTGTTGGCAGCCCTGAATTCCATCATTTGTACTCTCATCAGCATCATAAAGAGTGTATCCATTGCTTATGGACATCATATTTACATCATCATCTTGCACATAATGTGGCTCATTGCATTCATTACAAGATGTAGTATTATCACACAAGGACTGAGCAATCATACACTGTGACTGTGAATGTGGCATCTAACAAATTATACACCATGGAGCATCATCAACAATATTTACAGCTTTCTTTAGAGGATCAGGAGTTTCTTTGACATGTTGAGCTCTTTGATTTGTGATGTTACGTGGGAATATAGGTTTACCATCATGCCAATTGGTATTATAAGGCATATCATGCAATGATGGCCTCTTTTCCTACCTTTGATAGACTTGCCTATCAGGACCTATCCCTTTTTCACTTCTAGCTAATCTATAGCTTAGGTCCTTAACAACATTTGCCAATTTGTCTATCTTATCTTCAGGGGCAGATGTATTACCTTGAGTGTTCTGAGGCTTGTTTGGATTCTGCAGAATTTTTATATCATCCCTTCTATTTGTCTTACCCGATGCTTTCCTGTTGTTTTCAATATTCACTGCAATTCCGAAAGCATCCCTGAGAGTAGCAGGACCTTTATCTCTTAATCCATATGCAGTTTTTGCATCAAAGGCATTGATAGACAATATTATGCATATTGGTTCATTTGGCCTCATGTGATGTGGCAATTTGTTTAACACTTTAGTAAATCTTGCATTAAAATCTGCAACCTGCTCATTTGACCCTTTAGTGATACTGGTGAACTCATTTACAAAAAAGCTAGGGTCAGTTTTGTCACCATATTGCTCCTTGAACATCCTTTTAAAATCATCCCATGATGAAATACTCCGGTCAGGCAGATTCTTGTACCATTCTGTTGCCTCATCTATTAAGGATTGCATGAATGACTTCATGAAAACATCCTCATGTTCAACCTCAAAGTTATCCATGACATTTTGAAAGGCTTTTAGATGATCTTCTCTTGACACAGTGTTGTTTCCTGAAAATTTAGGCACTTGCAGCCTCAGATGCTTATCAATGGGATTAGGATACCCAGGAATACCATCAAATACCAGCTGTCTAAATCTATCTAGCTGCATTGGCTGTCTGTTTAACTGATTAACATTAATATTTCTGTTTGCATTCTGGTTTCTTACATTGTTCAGTGGTATCCTAGCATCATTCACATTTTGTCTCTCATCATTATGCTGATGTTGCACTTCATTTCTCTGTTGATGTCTCTGCACATTTGCATTCTCAAGGGTAGGAATTGAATTATTTTGGGCAGTCCTCAAAGCTTGCACTTTCTTCCTCAAGTCATCTCTGATTGATATTGCCTGCTGATATTCAAACTCGGCCCTTAAGCTCCTAATTTCATCAGCTAGTTCTTCCTCGCTGGGCCTAGAGGAGGATGGTTTTATCATATTCTGATCTTCATCTTCATCATCCCTCAGAGACTCGGCCTCTTCAAACCTTTCACTAGGGTCTAGAAATGGGCGTTCTTGGAACACCTCTGACCTCATTCTCATGTTACCACCCTGTTGCCTCTCATATGCACCCTGAATATCAGCTTCTGCATTTGAAAAGTAGGGTGCATGCTGTCCTGATGGCCTAGGGTTATCTTGTATATCATCATTTTTTCTGGGGGACCCCTCATGACTAACTGAGACAGCTCCCTTTCTTCTGTACATCATTCTTCTTGTTACTGGTAACTCTTTAAATAAATGATTTTGTTGGGATCTTCTCCCCTGCATATAAATTTTACTTTGACCGGTTGGGAGATTACTTTGGAGTCGCCACCTATTACTAGGAACTGTTTTCTTTTTGTAAATCAGGGTTCTTTCACAATTTCCCTAGCAGAGTCGCCAATTTCTGTTGGTGACTCGGATGGGTCACAGATATATTACTGGAGATGATTAGATAGTACTTTTACCTCTCAATCCCCAGTAGAGTTGCCAATTTCTGTTGGTTTTTTCCCAGACTGGATGCTTATTCCCAGATTTCCCTACAAGGTAGCCATCAATGATCAACAGGATCTCTGGGCCAGGGGCCAACAGTGTAGGAGATAGACTCTATATTTTATCTCCTCTTCTTCTTCAGGCTCTGCAAGACCTAGGGGGGTATTCCCTACTCAACACCCATGATAATGTGCATACTAAGGCTGGGATGCTGATAGAAAGCAGATGAGTCGTCCTGTAAGTAGACCAAAACTGAAAGATAAGAGCAAAGGGGCTAGCTTTGGGCCTATTTGCAGTTGTAGACAGAGGACTGAGGATCCTAAAACTAATTCTAATGTCCTAATGGTTGTTTTAGAGTTTGATTATGATTTTAAGTTTGGATGCAAAGCTGGACATGGTTGTAACACAAACACAAAGCAAGATTGGTGCCTATCCAGGGCCTGGAGTCAGTAGACATACACCTGTGAATGATCAGCATGAACAGCTAAAACTGGATTTCAGGGGGATATATATGATACCTGCCTTACAGATATCTCCCAACACAGAGTGTTAAGTTATCTCTACTTATGGCATCCCTACTGCAGTATACCCTTCCCAATGTTCAACTTGAAAACAGTTTAATCTACCCCTTGAGCAGAAGTTAAAAGATCAGACATTCAACATAGGAATTCTATGTTCTAGAGTCTCAAATATTGCCCAAATATCTAGATTCAGAAGAAGAATACATGCAATACTGGAGACAGAATTAACAAAACACATGCAAACATAGCATTATTCATACAAGATTAACCATGAAATCAGTGGATTCAAGCCAAAACGTATAACAAGAGATACATAAACTCACAGGTTTAGCTGTACAGAGCAACCAAAACAAACTGTATTGTGTTACAGAGCCAAAATGTTCAATTTTCAACAACCTAAAAAATGGTAACACAGTCTGCTTATAACAGCCATAAAGTGTACCACAGCAATTAATTACATGATTATAACAAAAAATCTGCCAGATACAGTCCTCAGAAGGAATGGCGCTCAGAAAATGTAAATGCAACAGACAAAGGGGGGCCTCGAGCCACGCGCCACTATTTGGAAGTCTTCATTCTCAATCAGGCAGCCTGATCGCTTGTACCATCGCCCATACTCCTGCTACAATCGCCATTAAGGGCCTCAACCACCCGCGGTCGCTTGAAAACTGTCGCTGCAGTCAAAAAGAAGTTTCCTGCCAAAACACGTTCTACCATAGGTTCAAAAATAATGCAAGGGGATTAGTCCCATATGCATGGTGTGGAGGCAACTTTGGCACTTTAAAAATATGGCCGCATGCATACCAAGTGTCGAGCGTTTTGCTGCGCTTGACACACGACCCTTCGCCCACAGCCCATCGGCCAAACATATACCATCGGCCTTCCTCAAAAATCTCCCGCCGACTCCAGTTGTCTCGCCGATGCCCAGAAGCCAAATACCACCTATCGGCCAGACCACCAACTGTCGGCCCAACAAGAAACATCTCTGCCGATGAACAAAGTCACTCCGACAGCACCCTGGCCTCCCACCTCCGTCGGTATGACCAACATCGTCGGAGCAGCACTTCAAACCTACGCCGATGCACCAAGTCACCCCGATGGCACTCCTGATCGGGGTGACTTCCCTCCATTGGAAAACTGCAAAAAACCTCTGCCGATAAGCCAAATCTCGCCGATAAACACATGACTCACCCCCCATCAAGCCATCGGCCCAACTCCTACCGATAGCCCGCCTCCATCGGCGAGACCCCAACTGTCGGGCCAACACTTCTCCATCCACCCGATAGCCAAAATCTCACCGACGACCACTCCATACTCGCATATCACCAAGACATGGAACATCGTCACCCCGACATGCCGAACATCAACTTCATTGTCGGCCAGACTCCCAACCATCGGAGCAACAAGAAACCCCTCCACCGATAACAAAAGTCATGCCGACGAACGCAAACATACCTCGAATTACCATCGGCCAGACACTGCACATGTTACATCGATGAAGGCACAAAACACACCCCGTCAGGGAGACCTACCGCATCGGTAGAACTTGAAAAACTCCAACCGATAGGCCAAGCTCATGCCGATGAAGAGGAAAACCTAGGGTTTGAAAGAAGAAACCCTCCACACGCAAGCTCAATCTCCAGGCCAAAATGAGCACCAACACGCACCTTAGTCCCCAACTTTTCCACCTCAGAGCCCCAAAAATAGATACTCTGTGATTTGATATTTTACTTCCCTCTACAAAAGCTTTTTATGTTATTCTTCTGTTTACATTCGTATTTGCAAAATTATGGTTTTAATGGTTAATTGAGCATAGGAGAAAGAAAATTGATAATTAAACACCCTAATTCGATCTTTCCTACATCTCACAGCAACCTATAGTATGATAGTGCCTGGCCACTTGACCCTAGATCCTTGAATGTTAAAGGTGAAAGGAGGATTCAAACATCTAACAACTAAAACATTAAACAAATCCAATTTTCACCTAAAAATTTTGGTGAACCCATGTTTTTGGACTTAAATTGCAACTTGTTGAGTGTGTGTCTTCAAATTTGGATTGATTTTATTCATTCATATAGTCTTTCATCTTATTGCATTGAGAAAATTACAAAAAATTTGAAAACCCTAGCTTGCATTTTCATATAGATTACTAAATTGCATCAATTCTTTCTAAATTTCCCTAATTCATGATTTTTGCATCATATCTAATATAAATTACAGAAAAACACAAAAATTCAATAATTTGCATTGCATTTTCATCATTAATTTTCTAGGCTTTTGTAGAAATTTTGACAATTTTCATTAAACCTAGTAATTCCAAAATCTAGGGTTAGTAGGCAAAATATTATTTTAGATTTATCTACTGATTTTAGAGGCTCATTCAAATTATAATTTGTCTGTATTCTTGCATTTTAGTGTAAATTTGCATTTAGATTCAAAATATTTGCATTTTTGCATAGAAAATTTCAACAAAAACTACCAATTTTCATGCATTTTCATTAGATTTGAATTGGCATTTTACATATTAAAGCTTGGAATTAATTTTCAGATCTAAGAGTAATTCATTTTCATGATAAATCATACTTAAAAACATTCATATAGCATTTTGTGCCAAAATCTAAAACCTAGGGCTTCAAAAACACCGATTTTCATTAAATTTGGCCTTATCGACTCTCTAAACTTGCACCATAGGCATGTTGTGAAGGGTATTTTTGCATTAATTAGATTTTATTAGGGTAATAATTTTCTTCCCCTCCTAAAAATCATCACAACACCCTTTTAACGGGCTCTTGTATTGAAAAATTAGTGAAAAACTACACATTTTGACTATTTTTGCCGTAGGGTTTGACCTAGTTTGCACTCCAAGCATGTTGTGATCAATTTTTATGGATTGAGGTGACTGATATCATTGATTTTATTTTCTTCACCTCTTGAAATTCATTACAACACCCCTTTTTCTAGGTCTTGGAATTGAAAAACCATGAAAAATAGCCTATTTTTGCTATAATTTCACTAGGGTCTTACCTTAAGTGGCACTAAAAGTGTGTTGTGTTGGGAATTTTGACATTAAGTGGTTGTTATTACTGATATAATTTTCTATCCATCATCATTTTCCTCACAACACCCTTTGTCATGCTCTTGTGTATCAAGATTTGGTGAAAAAGTACCTATTTTGACATTTCTTTACTATATTGTGACTTGTCGTCATCTTAGATTTGCATCAAGAGTGTGTTGTGAAGGATATTATTGCTGTCTTGGACTGATATCAGACATATAATTTTCTGTCCCTGATCAAAATCCTTACAACACCCTTTGTTTCATTCATTTGTATTGAAAAAGTACAAAAAAAAAATCAAGCATTTTAAGTCATTTTCGTACATTCTTTTGCACTTGTCTTTTGCATAAAGTTGGAAAAGTTTTCAAAAATCTGATCTTATATTGGAATGGTACCTTCATGTTATTTATCAATGGTATCTTTTCATGCATTTATCAAAGATCTTGATTTTGACCAGTTTTTAACCCTCATGAGTGAACATCCTACGATGTTAGAAAGCTTAACTGAGTTCTTCTCCATGAGTAGCAAGAAAAAGGGTGATGATGATCCCATAGGTTATCCTACTTCCCCTATAACTAAATACTCAAATGAGAAGACTAGGGATAGATTTAGTAATTCCAGTGCTCTCCTTGGCCAATATGAAGCATTAGTGAATGAAGAGCTCCCTTTAACAAAGAAAATTCCATGGGTAGAAAATGAGCATTCATTTAACAATAATCAAATTCCTACCTCTATGGATCATCCCACCAACCTTCTTCCTTTAGTTTATTATTCACACACCTTAGATTTCACTAAGGAAGAGAAGACCTTTAATGTCCCTCCTTTCTCTGAATATTCAAGTCATTTGGACATCACGAAGAGGATAGAGAATAAGTATGCTAGTAAGCTTCAACAAGAAAACAGTCCACTTAGACAAATGACCTCTGATCCTGGTGCTTCCTCCTCTACAACACAAAAATCCATGAAAGAGCAAAGCCCTATCTTACAAAACCTAAGTCGCAAAGCAAAACAACATCAACATGCAAAAAGGAGGAAGAGAAGGCAACGAGCTTACCTTACATCTCAACAAGAAAACATTGATCCAAACATTGAACCAAACAAAGATGACCCTAACAATGAACAATCCAAAGACAAGAACAAGAATTGGGCTATGGTACATTATGTCCCACTTTCCTCTAACATTCGGGAGTGGGAAGATGATGATGATTTACTTGATGATGAGACGTAGCCTGGAAGATCCTACAGGTACGTATCTCTAACCCTTTATCTCTCTCATGATGTGCTTCACCCATGATGTGTTATGTGTTGTTTAGGCCTCCTGGGATGACCCCTAATTCTCTTGTAAGGTCTGGGATACCAAGAGACTGCCTCTATTGTGACCTTCTTCTATTTGTATCATCATTCTTCTAAATTTCCTCTCTTTGATTTCATCGTTGTGTGTTGTGTCTTACGGACATAGCGTTGCGATTGGTGACTTGGGGGCACCCTCCTACATGATTGTCCCTAAGACACTTGTTTCTCCTCTCTGATTTATTGTTTCCCTTCCTCTAGTGTTTCTATCTAGCCGGCGGATGATGACAAACATTTATACTTATGCATACCTAGTATCCCTTTCAAGAGCAATCAAAAAATGGACTTAGTTCCTAATATGACGATGGGGTTGTATATCTTATCCAACGCTTGGCTAGTGGAAGCACTCGTGCTTTCCACGTAGTGAATTTTATGATGTTTCTATCTCATTTACAAACCTTAACAATACTACTACTCTATGCACCTTTGTTTGTCTTTGAATATAGCCTTGGTGGTACTCGATTCAAAGAGCTTCGTGATATAGCCCTACGGTTATCCTCGAACTCTGAAATCATGGTATAACCTTAGCTCTTTGTGTGGTTAATCATATACATTGATGTTGTTGTTTATCATGATTTTGTAGACACTAACATGTTTCTTGCAGGGCTGTGTTTGTGGGAACATTTGGTGATTGTGAAGTACATGTCACCTCTGGGGGGCATGGGCTTTGTGAGAGTTCAAGTTCCCTTGTGTATTTTCTTCCTACCTTAACGTTCTTGATATTGATGCATGATATCAACCACCTTAAGGTGGGGGCATATAAGGTAAGCTATCTATTGTAGATGTTAGCTATGTGCTTGTCCTTAGATGTAGTTTAAAGACTAGCTTGATGATTGCTTCCTGCATCCTAAGTTTGTTTGCATTTAATCAATCAATCATGTAAGCTCTCTACGGAGGTGGGATATTGCATATATCCTTTTTATCTTAAGCCCTTTGTGGAGGTGGGGATGGTGTATTTCTCAGAGCAGATTACATCATCCTGTCATTTTCAAAAGTCCTCTGCAGAGGCATGGAGCAGTACTATGACTAACTCAACCCTAAGCATGTTTTCGATGATTGTTGTGGCAAAGCCCAATCGTCAATGTGTGCCTGAGATTGTGTTGGACCTAGAAATAGGTACACTCCATCGCTTGTCTGTCATGTTTTCTCCGTGTCTTCAAGTGTGTGTGTTTGGCATGCTTGCTTTGTTTGGCATGTCTGTTGCCCCATATGTAGTCTAAACACTAGCTTGATGAGTTCTTCCTGCATTTTGGGAGGTTTTACATGTCTTGCGTGTGTGTTTCCGCATATGCAGTCTAAAGACTAGCTTGATGAGTGCTTCCTACATTATGGGAGGTTTGTTTACATTCTAGTACTTGCATTTTCATTTCATATATATGAGAAAAATAAAAGAAAAGGAATCATTTATGTCTTCCATGCATTAATGTGTCTTCTATGCATTTATTGTCTTATCCGTGTTCTGCGTGACTGTAACTATCTTCTGCATGTTTTGCATACCTATCCTTGTCTTCTATGAGATTGGCGTGTCTTCTCCATGGTTGGTGTATTTGCTGTGTTTGTGACCTTCCTTTAATGCATGTATTGGCCTTGCGTTTATACATACATTAAAGTGGGGGCTAAATGTAACATCGAAAAATGTCTCCTTGGGGGCTTTTCCCTCTTAAGGTTTAGCTCCCGGGTCTTCTGCATGCATTTAGGACATCTTACTTCATAATTTGGCATCCTGATGGAATGAACCCTAGGTAATGTTGGTACCTGCATGAACAGTTAGGTTTCAAGCATCTAAATCTGCAGGTACCCTCCCAAAAAATCCAAAAAATTCTAAGTCTTTGGGCCCCCTTAGCATGTTTCAGCCTGACCTAATATTCTTGGGGGGGTCATCATATTCCCAGATATCGGCCTGATATTTCTACGGGGTCATCATGTTTCTAAAATCAGTCATCTTAGTTATGATCACCTCAATACTGTTTTATCACCCCAATGTTGCGGACGTTAGTTTTATATGGGGGGTGATATCTACTTGTCCATCACCCTAATATTTTTGTGGGGGGGTGATATTTCAAATATCAGGTGATCTTACGAATATCACCTTGATATTGCAACATGATGGTGATGTCATCAGGATTGGTGGGGTGCATTATGAGATCTTTGGCATGACAGTTACTATCGGCAGCTTTGCTGAGGATCCCCCCAATCGCTGAGGATATGAACATGATGAGGACATGAGCAAGTACAGGCAGATCATCGGTAAGACATATGGTATCAGCAAAGTAGGAGGATCTTCTTCCGATGCATCAGCAGGTTGGTCATAAGGATGATATTGAATATCATGATTTTTCTTATCGGGGTCATTTTCTGATAAGGGTGATATTTCGCATCAGGGTGATGCAAAATATCGAGGTGATATTACATTTCGGGTAATCATGCAAGTGGATTATCATGCAAGAGGCAATATCAGTGTGGATGAGGAGTGTTTTTCTGACGGCATGAGCTATCATGATGAGGTCTAAACTGGCGTCGTCGGAAGCAAAATTGCCGACTATTGTCTTTCGGTGTGGTCATGCTTATAAAGTATTGAGGAGGTCGCCACGAGGTGAATGTGGGATAATTAGTTCCCACATGATTTGAAAAATTAGGGTCATATTTCTTGGCAGGAAAATTTCTAAGGTGCAATGTCCACTGCATTCCCAAGGACGTGGGTTGGTATGCCATTAATGGAGGATGTTATAGGGTATGGGTGAAGGCATGAATAGATCAGGTACCTGATTGAAGATGTGAATCCCTAGGCGGAGGCGCAGGGCTCGAGGCCTCCCTGTCTCCTTCCTCTTCCTCTACTTGCTGCATTCAATGTTGAGCGCCATTTTCTCATGATGCAATGTATCTGGCAAATTTTTGAGTCATCCATGTACTTTCAATGCTGAGTACACCTTCCTGCTGTATATAGTAGATGGTGTTACTCATTTGTTGTTGTTGAAGACATGGGCATTTTTGTGTGAATAACGAAAAATAGGGCATTTCCTTGCTCTTTTATCTCATTTTGGAGTTTATGAGTTGCATTATGAATGTACATTGCAGATATTTTTAGTTTCATTGTTGTTTTATATGAAAAATGCTCTTATGCATGTGTTTAGCTGCTTGTCTCCATGTGTTGCATGCTTTTCCTTCTTTTGAATCTGGCTGCTAAGGGTTTCTCAGGTTCTAGGGTATGGATTTCTGTGTCACATGCTTCATCTCTAACTTCCATTCAAGGAGTGGATTAAATTGTCTTAGGTGAAGTATGGAGAAGGTTGTATGTTAGATGGGATATATGTAAGTAGAGGCAGCTAAATACCTATTCTTGGGTGATGTTTGTAAGGCAAGCATCAATCTAACCTCTTGAAACTTGAATGCCAAATGCAATCCATTCTTTTGTATACGTCTAGTTGACTCCTTGCCCTGAGATAGGCACTGGTCTACACCTGGGTTAGTAGTTATGATTTGAAACCCCTTGTCTTGCATCTAATATATAAAATTCATCTTTTCAATACTTCCATCCTGTTAGTTTGTAGGAGTAGGATTAGGACCCCTGCATACTCTCATCCACAACTAGATAAATATGTCCAAGAATGTTGCCAAACTTGTGATGTATCAGGTACATCTTGGTCCACACATGAGAGTATTCTACCTGTTGTTGTCAAGCTAAATCTTTCCATCATTAGGTGAGTCAAATGTTACATCTTTAGCTTTAGGGATACCCCCCTTGGTGTGGCAGAACCAGAAGTGAAGGGGAGGCAGCTCACGCAACCTCCTGTATTAGTTGGCTAAATCTACCTATGCATTGGAACTGGCAAACCCTCTATTGATTCAAAAGAAAAACCAACAAAATGGCGACTCTACTGGGGAGTTGATGTAAAGTGGTAACTAGTGGCCCATCCGAGTCACCAACAAAATGGTGAATCTACTGGGGAGTTGATGTAAAGTGGTATCTAGTGGCCCATCCAAGTCACCAACAGAGATGGCGACTCTGCTGGGGAGTCTTTCATGTGAATATGGTGCTCTGCTGGTGAAATGAACTCAAAAAAATATTTGATGAGCTTTCAGTTGTTTGAAAATTTTATCCTCTTTAGAGAGGTGGTGACTCTGCAAAAATGTTTTAGTGCACATGAAAGGTTGATGTATGTTATGTGATAAAAGAATGTTCTATTCATGGTTTCAGCATCTAGATGAGAAAAGGTACCTAGCTCCTTCCCATTTATATTTGTTGTTTTATTGCATAAGTTAGATGCCAGGGGAAGCCTTAGGTCTTAGGCAGACAAAGGATGTCTAAGAATGAATTTATATGAATCCAAATATGTATTCACCCATACTCAGTCAAGAGGGGGATGAAATGTTGTGTAAAAGAATGGAAGAGATAAAAAAATAGGTTGATATCCTTAGAGGCTCGGCAGGCTCAGTTAAATGATAGTAACCCTGTTGTGTCTGCCAGTCAGAATGCTAAACCTCTTGTCAGGTTGATTATCAAGTTGAAAGTATGCCTACTCAAGTGTATAATCAGATGCCCAAATTTAGTGGACACAGTGTATGTGATGGGGGTGCACATATCCAAAATTTTCACAATTTTATGGAAAGACACTCATTTAGAGATGAGGATATGTGGATGAGGTTTTTTGTTAGATCCTTTGGTGCTAGAGCTAGAGATTGGTATTTGAGCTTTCCAAAGAGAACCTTTGCCTATTGGGATGAATTTGTTGATTATTTTAGGGAAGAATTTGCAATAGAACCTATTGATATTGTTGCAAGATTAATGGAAATTAGAAAACAAGATGAAGAGCCTACTATTGATTTCAGTCATAGATTTGTAGTAGCGCTTTCACAAACCCCTGAAACCTTCAGACCTAATATTTCAGCCTGTGTTGGCATATATTTTGAAGCTTTCGAGGAGGGCTCTAGTGCATTATTGAGGGAATTCAAGATAACAAGTATGCAAATGGCATACAAGTTTTTAGAAAATATAGAAAAAATGAGAAATGAGCATATGCAGAATTCCCTATCCACAGGCTTTGGTGTGAATAATAGTTGTATGGCTTAAAATGACCAAGTGATCATGGCATCATGTGAAGAAAGAGACGAAAGTGAAAAGATAGATGTTGAGGATGCCAATGAAAGGATCAATGATGACTCCCGTTTCAGGGCTGAGGTATCTAGTTCTGAAAACAATGATGTGGTTATGGACAGCAATGAATACTTGTTTAAATGGGTTTGTGGAGATGATTGTGAGTATTGTGCTCAGGATAGAGAAGAGATAAGCAAACAGAGGAGTAATTCCATGTTTGAATCATTGCCTTTTATCCAGACACATGGAGATGATGAAGAGCAATCAGGGATTGAAACAAGTGCTAGTGTTGAGCATGATTGTTCTTTATTTGATTATTGTTTTGCTTATGACACACAGGCTGATACTCCTCCATACAAGGAATTCATTGGTAATGAAAATGCATGTTCTGCTACCCATGAACCAGTGGCATACCATAATGAAGCTGAAACACTTGGATCAATCTTTTTTGACACATATAGTGATGAGGATCTATTCGAGTATGGTGGGAATCTAAGCACTGTTGTTGATATGGATTCTGATTCTCATCCTGATGAAAGAGAAGCCAACATACATCATGAAGGTTATTGTAGAGAGGTGCTAGAGCCTGGTCTTTTCTAGTTTGGTGCTGCTGCTGGTTGTGTGCATGATGTGCACAAATATAAATTTGAAAGCTTTTTCTTTGATATGCCAGCTTATGATAAGATGAGCCCTGATGTTCCTAGCTGCATGGTGGACTTTGAGTCTTTTTAATTTTTAGTCTGGCTAGGAGGTCATTTTACAATGCATATTGTTGATATAGATGATATTAAGTGCTATATGCCATATGAATATGTATTGCTTGATAAATGTGACATTCACATGTTGCCTGATGCTGAAGGTTGTTTGCATAAGGATGACAGTGACAAGCTCAATAGGAGGGTTGAATATGCAAATGACAAGGGTTGTTTGTGGATAAATCATAGTAGCATCTTTGGGCTTAATCCAGTGATATCAGATGAAAACAGGGTATTTGACAAAGGGAGGTAGAGGTTTTTCCTTTCTTGGTGGCCTTAGGCCGCCAAGTGTGATTGGTGATGCAGATAAGTATTTGACTCTGTGCCTAATGGATAAGGGACTGGTCTGCATCCCAGAGATCTATGGTTCTCGCCATGCCTGCAAGAGGCATGTGTCCCCAGACAAAGCCACTGTTGGTGCCTGCATGAACAGTCAGGTTTCAAGCATCTAAATCTGCAGGTACCCTCCCAAAAAATCCAAAAAACTCTAAGTCTTTGGGCCCCCTCAGCATGTTTTAGCCTGACCTGATATTCTTGGGGCGGGGGTCATCATATTTCCAGATATCGGCCTGCTATTTCCGCAGGGTCATCATGTTTCTAACATCAGTCATCCTAGTTATGATCACCCTGATGCTGTTTTTATCACCCCAATGTTGCAGACATCAGTTTTATATGGGGGGTGATATCTACTTGTCCATCACCCTGATATTTTTGCGGGGGGGGATGATATTTCAAATATCAGGTGATCTTACGAATATCACCCCGATATTGGAACATGATGGTGACATCATTAGGATTGGTGGGGTGGATTATGAGGTCTTCGGCATGACAGTTACTATCGGTAGCTTTGCTGAGGATCCCCCTGATTGCTGAGGATATGAACATGATGAGGACATGAGCAAGTACAGGTGGATCATCGGTAAGACGTATGGTATCAGCAAAGCAGGAGGATCTTCTTCCGATGCATCAGCAGGTTGGTCATAAGGATGATATTGAATATCATGATTTTTCTTATCGAGGTGATTTTCTGATAAGGGTGATATTTCGCATCAGGGTGATGCGAAATATCGAGGTGATATCACATGTCGGGTGATCATGCAGGTGGATTATCATGCAAGAGGCAATATCGGTGTGGATGAGGAGTGTTTTTTCGATGGCATGAGCTATCATGATGAGGTCTAAACTGGCGTCGTCGGGAGAAAAATTGCCAACTATTATTTTTCGGTGCAGTCATGCTTATAAAGTATTGAGGAGGTCGCCGCGGGGTGAATGTGGGATAATTAGTTCCCACATGATTTGAAAAATTAGGGTCATATTTATTGGTGGGAAAATTTCTAAGGTGCAATGTCCATTACATTCCCAAGGCTATGGGGTGGTATGCCATTAATGGTGGATGTTATAGGGTATGGGCGAAGGCATGAATGGATCAGGTATCCGATTGAAGATGTGAATCCCCAGGCGGTGGCGCAAGGCTCGAGGCGTCCCTATCTCCTTCCTCTTCCTCTGCCTTTTGCATTCAATGTTGAGCGCCATTTTCTCATGATGCAATGTATCTGGCAAATTTTTGAGTTAGCCATGTACTTTCAATGCTGAGTACACCTTCTTGCTGTATATAGCAGATGGTGTTACTCATTTGTTTTTGTTGAAGACCTGGGCATTTTTGTGTGAATAGCGAAAATTAGGGCATTTCCTTGCTCTTTTATCTCATTTTGGAGTTTATGAGTTGCATTATGAATGTACATTGCAGATATTTTTAGTTTTATTGTTGTTTTATATGAAAAATGCTCGTATGCATGTGTTTAGCTACTTGTCTTCATGTGTTGCATGCTTTTCCTTCTTTTGAATCTGGCTACTAAGGGTTTCTCAGGTTCTAGGGTATGGATTTCTGTGTCACATGCTTCATCTCTAACTTCCATTCAAGGAGTGGATTAAATTGTCTTAGGTGAAGTATGGAGAAGGTTGTATGTCAGCTAGGATATATGTAAGTAGAGGCAGCTAAATACCTATTCTTGGGTGATGTTTGTAAGGCAAGCATCAATCTAACCTCTTAAAACTTGAATGTCAAATGCAATCCATTCTTTTGTATATGTCTAGTTGACTCCTTGCCCTAAGATAGGCACTGGTCTGCACCTGGGTTAGTAGTTATGATCCGAAACCCCTTGTCTTGCATCCAATATATAGAATTCATCTTTTCAATACTTCCATCTTGTTAGTTTGTAGGAGTAGGATTAGGACCCCTACATACTCTCATCCACAACCAGATAAATATGTCCAAGAATGTTGCCAAACGTGTGATGTATCATGTACATCTTGGTCCACACATGAGAGTATTCTGCTTGTTGTTGTCAAGCTAAATATTTCCATCATTGGGTGAGTCAAATGTTACATCTTTAGCTTTAGGGATACCCCCTTGGTGCGGTAGAACTAGAAGTGAAGGTGAGGTAGCTCACACAACCTCCTGTATTAGTTGGCTAAATTTTCCTGTGCATTGGAACTGGCAAACCCTCTACTGATTTAGAAGAAAAACCAATAGGTAACATGCCAAATGGGACCTAGGAGGACCCCTTGAGCTTGATCCTGCCCAAAATAGGGGGGCAAGACTTGGGCGCCTGCACCCTAGTCCTGCCCTATTTTGGGGCAGTCCCAATTTTTGGGTGTCGACTTGTGACCATTACTTGGGTCCTATACCAACATGGTAAGTTTGAATTTATGAAATCTTGGTGAGAGTGTTTGTAGTTGCATATAAAAGTATGTTTAGGCATTCATTTGTAAACTAGATGGCAATGGTGAACTTTAGGCATTCTCAAGGTGATTCAAGGCTTTCATTGTGTTACAAGAGCAAAATTGTGTTGTCTATGTGTTTGTGTTTGCAGATTTGAGCATCCATTTCATCATAGAATGAAGGGCATCTTCATCCCATGAGAACTTCACTACAAGGTGACATTATATTATGTTTTCATCATCATTTCCTTTGGTTTTTGCCTCTACTCACAAGGGCACGCACTCTCTATCTGACAACAGTGTTTAGAGACTTAGGTGTCCTCCAGGGCTTGACTGAGGCAAGCCTCTAAACACCACAACCCCGTCCCAAAGTTTTGTGATTACAGGTTATAGGTGTTGCATCTAGAAAAACTAGAGTTGCAAGAAGGATCAGCAGACATCAAGGATTTAGGATCTAAAGAGAATCAGGACACCGGAGCCTTTTCAGGACTTGGGTGCTAGTCCCTATGTCCTTCACAGTTGAATTTATGGAAACAGAAGTTACATTGTAGATCAGTGTCGGAAGGAGGTCAAGATCCCGCAAAGAAACGGGTACCTTGGACTTGGGCGCCCAATCCTTAGTCCCTAAATTTTCCACCTCAGAGCCCCAAAAATAGGTACTCTGTGATTTGATATTTTACTTCCCTCTGCAAAAGCTTTTTATGTTATTCTTCCGTTTATAGTTGTATTTGCAAAATTAGGGTTTTAGTGGTTAATTGAGCATAAGAGAAAGAAAATTGATAATTAAACACCCTACTCTAAGCTTCCCTACATCTCATAGTGACCTGGGGTATGATAGTGCCTGGCCACTCGACCCTGGATCCTTGAATGTTAAAGGTGAAAGGAGGATTCAAACATCTAACAACTAAAACATTAAACAAATCTAATTTTCACTTAAACAATATATATATATATATATATATATATATATATATATCAAAATTATTTTTTAATTTTCCATTGAAACAATGTTGTCAATATGGAGCGCATTGCAATTTTTGAGATTTTTTGACATAGCTTGTTATTTTTCTAGTTCCTCAAGTATAGATCATTATTTTTTTGTAATAGACCTATGTTATTATAAAATTTAAAAATATATAATATTTTAAACATTATAATACATTTAAGTTTTGGAAAGTTAACAATGATGGTTACATACCTATAAAATTTTATATTCATATGACTTTGTTTGAAACTCAAAAATGTGCCACAAAATGATATTTTTTGTCATCATGTGGATAGGAAGCTACCATAGAGGCACCACATAGACACATTAAATATAAATAAGGTGGATTTGATTAAATCCCCTTGATTAGATTGAACCCCCATGTTTGGATTGAACTACAACATATTTTCAGGTGTTTTGCTTATGGCCCACTGGTGGGACACAACACCATGCTCTTACTCAATGACATAATGGTGACAAAATATGATTGCATCATATGTGAAATAAAATAATGTAATAGTAGTGGTATAACAAATAAATTATAAATTAAATCATGACAGAGTAACATGGTTATTTTTCATTTTAAGATTATCCCATGGAAGAATGACATAATGGTGGTGGCATTTGATTACATCGTGAAAAATCCCCATAATAAATGTGTAATATACCATTATGTAATACCAACATGTAGTTAATTCTTTATTACATGTAGAAAAATTATCTTTTCCTTGTCTAATACTTGCTTAAGATGAATTGGAACTAAGGTGAACCATCCTCGTCATAGAAAATTTTATGATTTTATGGTACGCAAGACGTTTTACGATATTTTTAAGGTTCAACACAAGAACACCATCCAATTATGTCATGGTGGATTTGATCTAACAATTCACATGGTTTTTAGATGCAACAAATAGAGAATTTGGCCCTAGAAATAGCCATTGGTCCACATGTGCTTAGAAGTCCTAAGTCTTCCTTTTGTGCTATGTATCTCTTATTAGCAATAGGGCCCACATCTTCTTTCTTTAGTTTTATCCCCATAGCTCCCTAAAAAGTTCCACATGGCATGCTCCTAGGAATTTACATGAAATGATAAAATTATCTTTCCTTAAGATAGCATAAGCTATCTGATTTAAGTCATACTAGATCTCATCTAATGACCTGGAAGACATATAACTATTCCTGCGTCATTCTTAGTAGTGATAGGGCCTCATGAACAAAATTTAATGTTTGCAGCTTCCTTGAAGGAATTCTTAGGCATTCCTATGGAGTAGTATGTTTTGGGTGGAATCATAGCTCATAAGGTTCAAATTTTAATGTTATGGCTACTCTTCGGCATTCAATTGTAGAAATTCCTTCCCTATAACACCTAAGAATGAAATCTAGTTATTCAACAATGGAATGTGTCGTGCAATATGTTAGAATTCATTTGCATGTGCTTAGAGCCCATCCTAGAGGTATCCCAACCTCTAATAAGGGCATTGATGTATGTTTCCTTGATCTACTTCAGGTGTTTCCTCAATTTCAATATAGCTCTTCCTCTCATCGATTCTAGATTTTGAAGTTCAAATTTTTTTGGGGTAAAATATTATTTGTGGTACGGTCTTTGTGTTATAAATATTGTCTTGTGTTCCTTGGAGTAGTTTAGATTCTATTTTATATAGATGAGCTATTGATCCTTAGGTGTAAAAAAATTTATCACTTATTTTGTAATCAAACAAGGGAACTTTTGTGCATGTTCCTAGAGTTAGTAATATTGCATTTCTATTAGAAGCATTAATCTAAGATGTTGTTATTCTTTAATTTCAAACTCTTGATTATGTGTATAAATTTTTGTGATATATATGTGTCCTATTGTTGTTATTTATTTTGACTATTGCACCTTGAATTGTGAATCTTTGTCTTACTTTCATCTACTCAACATTATCCTTTCTTTTCATGTTGCTTACTTGATTTCATCTCTCTCCCTTTTCCTTGTATCAATTACATATAAGTAGAATATATAAGGAGCTAGCCTTGTAATCTCAAAGATTGACTCACAAATTTGTTCCACGTCTATCAGGGTTTCTATGTTTGGTGGTCATGTATGACACATTTATCTAGAATAGATATTTAGACCATCAATAGTTTTTGGCATGCTTGGTGGAACTCTGAGTTTCACCTTGACTAATATTTTTAATGAAGTCTTAGTTACCTACTTTTTAAATAAAAATTTGATCCTATTAACCTGTCACCTTTATAAGAAAAAAAAAGTTGCCCTAAAGTATTTGAAAGTAACTATAGTTACTATTTGTAGGTTTCCACTGATATCATCAAGGTTTCACTAGGAATGCTAGTAGGCACTGGTTATTTTAGGTGGAAGAGTTTCCAAGGCTCCTTCCTTAAGGATCAAATGCACCACACATGAAATACCAATAATAGAAAGGTATGCACGACAAGGAATGACCTTCAAGCTAATATTTGGGATTGAATGGTTGACTCTTTATCTATCTTAAGTTAATCTTAAATATATTTTTCTAGGTTTGAAAAGGGTTAGATATTAGAGAAAGTAAATAAATCATAACAAAAGTTTTATGCTGGATAGGAAACTACCTTGACTACAAAAGTAGAGCTTAATAGCTCACCTTGAAAATAATCAATAGAAAGAAACATGCATTCATAACAATAATGATTAACAAAGACAAAAATCAATCCATAGAGAATGACCTTCTTCTTATTAAGTTCATGGATTAGTCACTATTAAAAAGCATGCACTTCTAGAAACACATAATCAAGATCCCATGTGTAGTAAGTGAGAAAGGCTAGAATCAACAAACATGTTAGGCTCAAAAGCTCAGTCATGTAAGTGTAATTCCCTAAGAGTTAGCCAATACATTAGGATCTATAGCTAAACTATACAAAGAATCATCTAAACTATGAAAGGGAATGAAAGATGATATCTATAGACTAATCTACCCAGTACACAATGAATTTCCCACCCATTTACATTTCAAATTTGAGTATGAGAAGAATATACTTCTTTGCACCTTTCGATTCCTTAATTGCTCCTGTCAGTGGGTGGGCATGGTCGTGGGGCATCTGGATAGCTTTCTTCATAGGCTTTGTATCCCAATACTTCACTTTAGCAATAGTGGTAAGTGAAACTAGTTATCTAAGCACTATTTAGTTGGTAGTTATGAATGCTAGGTTGTGTCGCAATTTTGAATTTATGTCCTAGATTGATCCCACCATGGCTACTCTATTGTGCTAGATTCCTTAGGATGAACAGGATTTGTGGGAATGAATCCTATGAATCCAAGGTGGTTTTTAAGGCTTTCCTATGTTGCAAAAATATATCACTCATGGGCCATTAGATGTGCTAACAACTCACAAACTAGATGGCCTACATGAAGTTTGAGAGACTTTGTCTTTTGTATTTGTGAGAATCCCCAAGAGCATGCCACTGCCATTAGTCAATAAATGACTTAACTTAAAGTAAAAAAGCAAGTTAGGCCTACCAATACCTTTATTATGTTCCTTTTTACTTTATAACTTTGCCACACTACCACAAGTCACAATGATGGGGCTTCCTAGGAAAACACATTCTACTTCCTTTGAAAAGTGCCATGAGCCATTAGATTAGATATAACCTAAAGCATTGGATGGTGTATATTTGATGAGAATTAGAACTTCTTTGAACTATGATAAAACTCAAAATTGGTAAAACCAAAAGAGATCATGGAGGCCTATGGGTACCATATTGTTGCAAGTATGTGCAGTCAGTGTTGTCATTAATGTCATCAAGCTTGTGTTGTCATTGGTGTCAACTATATGAGCAAGAGGGTGTTGAGTGGATACTATCTCTGATGATAAGGTAGTGTTGAAGATTGTGATGATATGTTCCTGGTGCTTGGTTTCCAAGTGCTTTTGAGAAAATTTGAATAATAGAGGAAACAATGTGTTGTAAATATGTTCTAGCATACATAGTGGTGTTACGGTTTTGCTCTGCATTTCTTTTATATTGAAGATCTATTTGTGTAGTTCAAATATGTTGATCAGAGGTGTTCAAAGGTGTTGCATTCAGAGTTTGGTGTGTTGGATTGTTGTACATAGGAAGGTGTGTTCACTAGTGTGTAACTATGATTTACAGAGGTGTTTGGGAGAAATGTTTTTTCTTCGCATTTCTCTGTAGAGTGGTTTCAGGTCTTGCAATTCTAGAAGTGTGTTTATAAGGTTCATATCTATCTTTAGTTGAAGTTATTCATGATTTGGTGCTCTGCAAGTTGATTTCTTGAGTTGCAGTGCATGACAGAGATATTTGAGTATACTCGGTAAATAGGACAAGTTTGTTTGGTAGTGAAAGTTGTTGCGGAAGATTTTTTTGGATTTCAGGATGTTTGTGGGATATTCTAGATTGTTCTCAAGCATGGTGTGTGGTCTATGAGTCATCTTTGGGTTTGAGGAAGCATGTGCATAATTGTTTATGGTGTTAACACTAGTTCGACCGACCTTAGGTGTTTACACTAATTATGGAGTTACTTTGATGTTTGTGGAAGTGTGGTGTGGTGTGTATGGATGGATTTAGGTCCAAACTAAGGTGTGTTGTGGTCCGCCTTCATTCCTTTCCACCGCGGGAATGTTTTGGTATCGACCTAATTTGAATTTGCATAATTAAGGTGCTTTGCCGATCTTGGAGAATGTTTTTAAGACTAAAGATGGTATAAATAAGTATTGATCAGTTGAAGGATGGTAAGAAGGAAGAGTATGGTGTGTTAGATGTGAATTATAGAGTTATAAAGTGTGAATTTGTGTAGTGCAGGGCAAGATTTCGTGTGGTAGAATACTGGATGTAATGAGCAGAAGGTGTCTACAATTCCTCAGTGAGACTGTAGAGGTGATGATGGCATTGGACCTCTCTGTTGCATTGAGATACTTTTCTCCTTGTAACAATCTTCTCTATCTTCTTCTCTATTTTGGCAGTGAGCCTTTCGGTAGTGAGCCCTATTGTATTTCGGTGTTGTTATTACTTTATATTGTGAGCTAATCCTCGCTATGGTTATACCCTTCTTGGGTTTTCCACATAAATCTAGTGTTCGCTTGTGTATGATGTTGATTTGATTTAGTTTTTATTATTTGCTTTCATGCTTAATCATCTTAACAATGTGATGATAATTTGGAGAACAACAGTAAAAACCTATTAAGTTACCACAAAACTCTAAATTTCTACTTAAACCAAAATCACCAATGAAACTAATAGAAAAACATAGAATTTGAAACAAACATGATTTATACCTTCAAACTCAGATTTCTCCTTCATGTCCCATTGTGTCCTATCTTCTTGAGATCTTGATTTTGATGATTGTAATTATGCTCTCAGAATGCACTTCTTTGTTTCAATATGACTCTAAGATGAATTGACTTGTGGTGGATTTTATGCAAAGTAAATGATTCTACAATGCTCAACTATGATAATGATTGGATGAAGCTAATGCAATGCAACAATGGAGATTTCTAAATGCTAATGATAATGATATGCAAATGGAAGCCAAAGGTACACTTTTGATATTTGATATGATTTCAGTGGCATAAAACTATGATCTCTCTTGTGTTGTTCCAAATGAGGATGAGAGGCTTCCTTTTATAGGTAAAGGATGGCTTAGATCCAAGTGGCAAAAGATCAATGGTTGATGAATTGGTCTTATCACATGGAGGGTCAAGATTGAATTGGTTGGATGAGGGGAGATATAGGAGGATGTTACTACTACATTGACAAGATGGAGAGATATGTGGGACAAGGAGCACATGGTGAGATGCTCACAAAGACCATGAGAGAAAGATTGAAGGAGTTTATGTTTGTTGGGATGTTGGAGGGAATATAGGGCTCATGAGACAAGTGTCTCATAGTCAACTTTGACAATGATGATGTGGAGAGACCAACTTCTACAAAGTAGGGATGGTTGAGAGGAAATAGGACATGTGTTGAGGATAAATGTTTAATTAAATATTATTAATATTTAATTTATGGTGCAACATGGAGGTGAGGTGTCAAATGATGTGTAGAGTGATGTGGACGAATGATGTGGATTTAGGAATATGACTTTGTCTTATAAGAATAATTAAATAATAAGGATTATTTAATTAGAGATGACTTTAGAAGAATTAAGATATTTAATTAAATAAATTAAATTTTATTTAATTATTGGAAGAATAGGATAAATGTGAATCAAATAAATAAATTACTATATTTATTTATTGATAGAGGAAATACAAATAAAATAAATATAAAATATTTATTTAATTTATCTCAAGCCATTTATAGGTGTATACATTTTGCCCCTCGAGACATGTGTTTTATCGTGTGGTTTCAAAGAATAAAAATTTTAGAGGTATGATACATGCCCCAGCTTTGCCCCTGATATAGGTTTGGTATTGGTAGTATGCCCCCTTAGGAGATTGATCAGGATAAAAATTGTGGAAAAAATAATGGACGATCTCACAACGAAGAAGAATGAATGGCAAGATCATTGTGTGAAAAATGTAGGTGATGGAAAATGAAAAATGGATGAATAGCAAAGCATGTGCATGTCAGCAATAGGCAAGGTCAAAACATCTCCAATTAGGGTTGATTAAGCTATATATAGTGATGAGAGGACCCATTCTAAGTCATTTGAACACTTGGAATTAGAAGAGTGATTATAGAGAGCCTCATAGCATATCAGAGTAGAGTAGTTTGAACAAAAATGTAGATTCCAGTAGCTAGTCCCAGTTTCGAGCAAATTCATCGATTCGATCACCTAGAGGAGTATGCCCCCCAGTACATATATAGTTATTTTGACATCAAGTGCATTTATTAGGGTCAAAATCTAGGGTCAAAGTGGATAGTTTCATATGCATAGGTTGAATGATTATGTGCATATGTGCAATATTTCTGTGCACATGTCCTGAATCTACACATATGAACCCTGAAAATGTGCATATGCCCAAATTACGCATATGACCTATGTTTCGGCGCATATGTCCCAAAATTGTGCATATGTTGCAAAGTTGTGCTTTTGATGCTTAAAGCTACGCATATGATTAAAATTGTGCATATGATTGTTCTTTCTGTGCATATGTACTAAAGCGGCACATGTGATTACTAAAGATGCGCATATGATTAAGATAGGTTAATTACTTAGCGGTTTGATTGAGTCAGAATTGTGGTTGATGTTGGCCAACTAATAGGTGCTCTTTGAGATTGATAGAATCTCAAAAGAGATGATAAGATAGGTTTGATAGGATAGCTAAGTAACCGATTTGATAGATTTGAGAGATATGCATCTTAGTTGGTTGTTGATTAATGTGCTTGTATTATTGCTTGCAAGAGGAGTTAGATGTCATGATGTCACAAGATCAATTTCCACCTACACAGTTGTTACGTCCATACTTGATAGAGATTGATCATTTTGTGCTTGGATCAACATGATTAAGGTATGTCACATTTATGCCTGAGATTCAGGCAAATCTAGGCATGCTAACTACTTTGGTAGAGAAATGGCATAGTGAGCACTGTACTTTTCACTTGCCCACTGGAGAGATGATTGTGACGTTAGAGGATGTATATAGGATCCTGAGGATTCCTATATATGGTGAGCTGGTTACCTATGAGAAGCATGCAGAAGATGGTTTAGATGCCTACTACAGGGTATTTGATGATGATGATTTGGAGGGAGTGGAGATTAATTGGACAGATATGGTAGATTATTATGAGCCACTACCGTCTATATTGGAAGGATTGATTGGAGGTGTGATTTTCTCGATAGGAGATCACACAGGTTAGCAATTGGATGGGCTAGGACCTTAGAGCGGATGGTGACCGAGGGGACATGTTTTGCTTGGGGTGTCTACTTATTGGCCCACCTATACCATGATTTACATCAGTTTGTATATGATGGGATAGCTAGTCTGTCTACTGGAGTTTCATTGTTACAGATATGGGTGTGGGGACATATAGCAGTGACATGTCCTATATGCATGGGAGTTAGAGACAAGGGATGGCCATATGCTTATGCTTATCAGGGCACAATTTCCCAGCCCAAGCTAGGAAAGCTAGAGTACTGGAGACATGCACTAGATAATGTAGATGCAATTGATTGGTGCCCATATCTAGACTGTGATCCATGGGAGGATGATACAGTAGAGTTACCTTTTTACTTTCAAACATGATGGTTGATTTGGAGGACTCCTTATATCATTGACACATAGATTGTTACTCATGTGTTTCGGCAGTATGGCAGGACTAAGGGGATGCCCCAGGGTACTGCTATATTTGTGTAGATACACAAGGAGCATTCTTAGTGGGGTTGGATAGCTTCTTTTGAGCAGGCATGGTCAGACTTTCTGAGCATCCCATATCAGGTATGGGATCTAAGGAGTCATATTGTTGATGCCAAGATGATAGAGGATTATTCTACATACTTTGCATTGCATCCCTTCTCGAGATATTTAGGACCTAGAGAGAGAGCTCCATGACTAGAGGATGGGGATGATGAGGAGGATGAGATGATGAGGTGGCAGAAGTGGGAGAGGTAGAGATGGAGAGGATGGAGGAGGTAGAGGTAGATAGAGGAGAGTTTGGTAGAGAGTGTAGAGGCCTCCACAGGTACAGCCTCAACCACAAGTGCAAGTACAAGCACAGGCATAGGCTCATGTTTAGGATGATGGATAGGTGGCTCAGCTATAGAGATAGGTTGCTCAACTATAGGGGTAGGTTGTGCAGTTGTAGGGGGAGGTGAGGGGAGTGACCATAGAGCAGGATACTACTATTCAGAGATATACTAGAGTAGAGGTTCTACTATAGTAGGTTCAGCAGACTACAATTAAGGGTCCTAGTGGGCAGACAATTGTAGAGATGGTCCATTTAGGATAGGAGATCTTTTACTAGAGATCTCTTTATGAGCAAGAGCTGCCCCTGAGTGGAGAGCAGGTAGCTTCACTCAGAGTTCATATGGAAAATCTAGATGGGCTCAGATAGAGAGTGGAGGGGTTATGGGATAGCCACCTCCTCGAGGACCACCAGGGATAGTGCCTTCACCTTCTGGAGGCAGTGCCTCATAGGCATTGGGACATATATCATTTTGTATACTCATTGTTTTGATAACTCAAGTTACAATTCATGATATCATTGTATACTTGGACATTTTATTGATGATGTTATAGATATGGGTTTGACAGACTATATGCATGTTCTCTATAGATGAGTGCTTTCTATATGATTGAACTTATGATGATGATTCTATTATGATGGTTCTACCATGTGGATTCTATGATGCATATGGTTTTATGATATGATGCTTTTATGATTCTTATGATAACATGTTTTTATGAGTAATGTTATGGAAATGACCTTATATGCTTATAGTTTATGATGATTTAATGCATATTCTGATGACTCCTAAATGTAATGCATGATGTTTTAAGTTTCTATGTATGATGATATAATATGTAAATGCTTATGACAATGTTATCTTTGTTTTTTTATTTTTGATGATAATGTTATGCATGAGACCTATGTTGATATATGACCTCACTATATGAATTACTTTTGAAATCATGATCTAAATGTTTTTTAGAAAATGAACTTACGATTGCAATGCCTATGCTATGCATAATCATAATGATTTGTTTTTGTTATGCCAAGTATACGCAATCATGAATAAAAGACCACTTTAGAAATAGAAAATGACTTGGCTAGAAGAACAACTTAGAGGAATGACAGAAATGACTTGGATCTTAAGCCATGAAAAAATACAAGAGAGATAACTATGAAATCATAACTTGGAAAATGATAACTATGAAATGCTTATAAATGAAATGAAATGCAAACTTAATATGCACAAATGAGACCTAGTCATCTTGTATACATGTTTGAAGTGCTTTTTCATCATTGAGCTTTCAAAATGTTGTAAGGGAATACAATCATCTAGGTATAATTAAACCAAGATGACTTGAGTATCACTTACATGGATTTTGATTTAGCAAGTTAATACAAGCATCTAGGTATAATTAAACTGAGATGACATGAGTATTGCTTGCATGTATCAACAGACAAGGATTGAACTCTTTCATGCTTAGACCCATAACGTCCTCGATGATCTTTTGCTAATCATGTCATTAGACAAGTCTTCACATTACTAAAGATTAACCCACAAACAACAAACAAATGTAATAATCATGCCCCATCATAGCTCCTCTAGTCCTGGACATCCTTGAGTAGTATAGGAAACATGATAACATAAATCAAGACATAAGACTTACACTTATAACAACCATTAAATCCTCTTGCCATAGATATGGTTTCTTGTTATAATAGGTATAATCATCCTGATAGTTTAGGCAAGTTGTTTTCTGGTATAGGTTAATTTATTATGTAAAGATTCTATTTAAAAGCTTATTTTTATGTTGTTTGTTGTCTAAAGATAGTATTGTGATTTGGATTGTTATCCTCTAGATTGTGGCACTTAAGAATCCAATTCTACAACTAGGTTGAGGATTTTTCCCCCAATCAAGTAAAGGACCTACTTATTATGGATGAAAATATATGGATGAACTAATGAGAGACTCGATGCGATGGGCCCTAAGGAAGTGACCTAGTGCCTCAGGGATTCATTAATGATGGCCTTCCCTATGTGAAGTCATAGAGGCAACGTAGTTTGACCATTTATGGAGTGCAATAAATTATAGTAAGACAAGAGGTATGGATGGAAGCTTCAATGTGACAGTCCCTAAGGGATTGTCCTAGTGCCTTGAGGGCTTATCGATGATGGCCTTGCCTACGTGAACATGCGGACTCTATGTGACCTAAGACCTAGGGGGTGGGAAGCCTCAGGGGATCATCAAAGATGATCTTGCCTATGTGAAATCTTAGAGGTGATGTAATTTGACCATGTAGACTAACACTGATGATGGATGAACAGATTGATAAAGGATTGGATGGATAACTTTTTTAACGGATATAGTTTATTTGGTAAGGCAGTAAAAGAGAGCAAGCAACAAGCCATGATAAGTATCTTTATGCATTTTATGGATGTGGGAGAAAAGATCTTTATGGATGAAAAATGAAAATCCTAAAGATGGAGGAGACTAGTTTATCACAAATAGTGCCTATTTCCAAGTTTTCACCATTTGCTTTTATTGCACCATTTTTTTTGTGGTTCTCTTGCATCGGGGTTTTTTGAAAAGCTAAGTGTAAAAATTTCAAAGATGCATACTATTGATGGGATTATCCAACAGCTCGCCTTCTTATGTTCCTAACTAATATGCTTCTGATCCATAAGCAGCAATGATTACATAAGGACCAAGCCAATTTGGTTCAAACTTACCCTTCTTTTCTCTATCCTATTAATTTTTGGGGTTTTCCTTTAGAACTAGATCACCAACTTGAAAAACTCTAGGCTTCAATCTATGATTGTATCTTCTTGACATATGTTGCAGATAGGCCTTAAGGTGATTAAAAGCATTTTGTCATCTTTCCTCCAACAACTCTAACTCTTGAAGCCTGGAAACTTGATACTCTTCATCAGTTATTAAGCCCTTTAATGATACTCGTAGAGGGTAAATTGACCTCGATAGGCAAGACTGCTTCTGAACCATAAATGAGGGCATAAGGTGTTGCACATGTGGGTCTGTGGATACTAGTACGGTAGGCCCATAAAGTAGGATTTAGCTATACATGCCAATCACAACCGGCATCATTCACTATCTTCTTTAATATTTTCAAAATTGTTTTATTAGACGCCTCTGCTTGACCATTTCCTTGGGGAAAATATCGTGTGGAGAAACAATGTTGGATATGAAATTTGTCATAGATCTCTTGAACATCCTAATTTTTGAAAGGTCTTCCATTATTTGTAATTATGGATAAGAGGAATTCCATAATGACAAATGATATAGTTCAGGATAAATGTGGCAATTTGCTTGCATGTGACATTGATTAAAGGTACAACTTCAATCCACTTACTGAAATACTCAGTGGCAGTTATTATGAATTTGTGGCCATTAGGTGAAGGAGGATGAATCTTACCCATGAGGTCAAGTCCCCATTTGTAAAAAGGCCAAGGAGTAGTTAAGGGTTGTAGTTCATGTGTCGGTGCATGCATGAGATTTCCATGGATCTGACATTTCTTGCACTTTCTGACAAAATTATAAGAATTTATTTCCATACTTGGCCAATAATATCCCATACGCATAAGTTTCTTTGCCAAGGTGGGACCACTAGAGTGTGTTCTGCAAATACCTTGATGAACTTCCCTTAAGGCGGTTTGATATTCCTCAGGCTCTAGACACCTAAGGAGAGTACCATCAAGACCTCATCGATAAAGGGTATCAGCAACTATGGTATAATGAGCAGCTTGATGGATAAAGGTTCTACGTTGATTATTTGATGGGCCAAGTGGCAATGTGTTTTCTTTTAGGTTGGTATAAATGTTTCTATACAAAGGGGAATCAGATCCTACTATTTGGCATATAATCCATGTTTCAAGGTTATCATATGCAAGATTAGACAATTGCTCCACTAAGAACTCATAACACGACTAATTTTCTAGTATATCTAGGAGTGAGGCAATAGTTGCCATGGCATCTACAACTTTATTATCCAGCCTAGGTATTTGTTCAAAATAAATCATGACAAAGTACTCTTTGAAGTCATCTACCATGCACTTGTAAGGTATTAACTTATCATCCTTAGTCTAATAATCATCATTTACTTGATTGATGACTAGTTGTGAATCTCCATAAACATGGAGCTCTTGAACTTTCCACTCTACAACCATCTTGAGACCAATGACCAATGCTTCATATTATGCCACGTTGTTGGTGCAAAGGAATAATATTCTATATGATTTTGGTATGGTATCTCCTTGTGGTGTAACCAACAAAATTCCTGCTCCTAAACCATGTTGTGTATAAGATCCATCAAAATAAAGCTTCCATATTTGTGTTGTTATATTGAAGATGGATTCATCTGGAAACTCAAAACTTAATTGATTTTCATCATTCAGTGGTGCATTTGCTAGCTAATATGCAATTATTTATCTTTTTAATGTCTTTCTATCCAAATATTCAATGTCAAATTCACTTAAGATCATGACCCACTTTGCCAATCTGCCTGTCAGAGCTGCCTTACTAAGTAAATACTTCAATGAATCTATTTTGGCTACTAACTTGATTGAATGAGTTAGCATATAATGTCTTATCTTTTAAGATGCAAAGACTATAGCAAGACATGCTTGCTCAATAGGTGTATAGTATAGCTCATAGCCTACTAAGGTCTGACTGATGTAATATATAGCTTATTGTTTTCCTTCATAATCCTGTTGTGCCAGTATAGCTCCTAGAGAGGTTGTTGTAGCTGAAATATAAAGCAACAATTGTTTGCCTTGGGTTGGTGGCATCAATATTGGTGGATTCATCAAATATTCTTTCAAGAGTTAAAAATCTTGTTCACAAATCTCATCCCATCTGAAAGGAACATTCTTATGAAGTAGATGAGTGAAAGGATGACTTTTGTTAGCTAACTATGAGATAAACTGATAGATAGACTGCAACTTTCCTTGTAATGATCTCAATTGACTGATATTGTTAGGAGGACGCATTTCAATTATAGCTTTCACTTTTGTAGGATCCACCTCAATTCCATTTGTTGAAACTATGTATCCTAAAAGCTTTCCAGATGTGACTCTAAACACACACTTCTTTAGATTCAAACAAACATTGAATTTCTCTAGTCGTTGAAAGATCTTGTCTAATACATGCAGATGTTCTTCCCTTTTGAGTGATTTTCCTAGAATGTCGTCCACATAATCTTCCATAATAGTGTGCATCATATCATGGAAAATGGTGGTCATTGCCCTCTAATAGGTAGCTCCTACATTTTTCAACCCAAACGACATCACATTCCAACAATATGTACCCCACGGACATGTAAAGGTAGTTTTGTGTTGGTCTTATGGTGCTATTTTGATCTAATTATAACTAGAAAATCCATCCATTAGAGATAACATAGTATATCTTACTATCAAATCTACAATGATATCTATATTGGGTAAAGGAAAATCATTCTTGGGGCATGCTTTATTCAAATCTCTAAAATTTGTGCAAAGTTTGATTCTCTTGTCTGGTTTAGAAACATGAACAATGTTGGAGATCCATTTAGGATAATAAATTGATCTGATGAAACCTACATCCAACAACTTCTTCAACTCTTCTTTGACTAAAAGTGCTATATGCGGATGCATATTTCTTAACTTTTGTTTATGTGGTTTAACTCCTAGAGCTACTGCTAAATGATGCATGATGAGATCTGGATCAAGGCCAGCCACATCTGCATAGGACCAAGCAAAATTAATCTATCTGTCTTTAAAGAATTTGTTGAATTCTTCCCGTTCTTGCTCTGATAAAGATGTTGCTAGATGACTTATCTTCGAGCTATCCTCTATACCAATTTTTCACTGGTTCTGTTAGTTCTACTAAGACTGAAGACCTCTCCTGATGTATAGGGTTGGGGAGAGTGTCAAGCATTTCATTTTTTTGTACCTCAGAGAGGTTTTCGCCATCCAATATGTCCTTTATTTTATTTTTTTCATGATCTAATTGTTGATAACTGAGAGGGGGGGTGAATCAGTTATCCTAATTATTTTAACTTTCTGTGCTTTCTTAACAGTTAATGTAACATCAGATCAAATAAGCAAGCATAATCATGAAATGGAAATAACACTAATACACATGACACAATGATTTTGACGTGGAAACCCTGTTAAGGGAAAAACCATGGGGTGATTAACCCAAGATATTATTCTCTGTTAGAAGAATAGAAGATACAAAATGGCACTTGCCAATTAGGGCTCACTACTTGAGCACACTGCTCACAAGAGGTTCACTGCCTACAAAAGACTTACTATATACACGAAGAAAACTTGAACTGATGAGAAGCATCCACACATGCTGAAGTTTAGTTCCAGTTAAGCTCAATAGACTGATCTGCTGCACTTCATTCTTGCTCTCCTTAAGTGCTACTGTCCTCTTACATTCTAAACCTATTTTTCTGCCTTTTATACTATTCTACTTTTATTCACACTTTAATTACTACACAACACACACCTTCACATCTAAATCCATCTTGTATATATATCTGTACAAGTGATTTCAACACTTTTCTAGTCGGCATCTGGAATAGTCAATATTATCTCAAACTCTGGTCTGTCAGCTCAATCCTTGCATACTAAGTAATGCGGATCAAGAATATGCTTGTAGAAGTCTTCAATCATGTCATCCAATCATGAATGATACCTCAAGAAAACTTAGTCATTAGCAATCTCTCTTCCGAATTCGAGTCTGACACTTTGTCGGTACAGTTCTTCCTCTATCTGCTCTGTCAAATAGGAACCCAACACTCAAGTGTTCATATCTCTTAACCCTTCCATCACCGGAGGCTAAATCCTTGGAATCTATTAGTCAAGGTACTCCTCTTGACTTCACCAAATCCACACTTCACTAAAATACTCCCTCTGAGAGATCTGGACCTGACTGTCAGACCTTGTTGACTGCTCTGTTCTTGCTTACCGGATCATAATACTTCTTCAATCTGACTTCCGGTAGAGACTCATCATGTCTTGTGGATGTGTGGGATAACCTTTTTTGCCATCAATGAAAACATTCATGAATCCATATAGTGTCTCTTGCCAACACTAATATTGTTGCAGAGCGGTTTTCACCATTAGATCCATTTTTTATTGTTATATTTTTGTGACTAAAAGGCTTGGTACTCTCTCCAAAATAAGCCACATTATTAAGTTCTATAGTGAATCATACCTTATGATCTCTTGGAGGTAGATGATCCCTAAGACCCAGATAGTCAATAATAGCATCATCATTGTGAAAGGTATCTAGTTTAGGGGCCTCTTGTTGTTCCCAATATATAAGTTTGGGATATACTAGTGGAAGAGGATCATTTGGTTGGTCTAGATCAAGGGCAATAATGGTTAGGACAAAAAAGTTCTCTAGGTTTATGGTGGTATCTCCAAGGTCCAAATAAGTACTCTCCTCAGGATTATCTGACCTTCCTCGTGAGACTCACTCTTAATATTCTAAGAATCTAACTCCATTGGTCTAGACCTCAAACTTTGTCCCTCATGGTATGTATTGGTGGAGCTGTATGATTGAACTATATCAATATGCTTATCTTCTTTAGATAACTCAAAAACAATTTCCCATTCCCATTCATTAGAATTTGTTTCACTTCCCTCTTAGAATTTATGGATTTGCTCCACTAGATTTGTAGTAGCCTTTTCTATGACATCTCATTTATAACCTAGTCCTTTAGTGTCTCGAGAAGATAATGAATAAGGTTGTATTGTTTCAATAATTCCTTCTTTTCTTAAGCCTATGGGACTGTGACCATCATATCCCATCCTCTACATAATAGTGAAGCTCGTGCCATATTGCTCAATTGGTAATTGTGGTTTTTGTTCTTGTGACTTGAGTTCACTTTCTTCTTCCTTGTATAACCATTGGAGGATGTCTTTCTCTTCACTTTCTTCTAATAGATTACCCCATTTGATAACATGACCTTCAAGATGCTTCAATGATTGTTGTTTGGACATGTATGGTTTGCCATAGGATTTAGGTGAAAGGGGTAATTGGGCGATACAAAAGGATTGTTCAATAGAGTACTCTCCAACACCTTTGTCCTTGAGCTTGACTTTTATTTCAGCAAATTTGGATGTAGAGGCTAGTGAGCTTATATCAACATGGGATGTAGATGATGAGGCTGCACGGTTAGTGGGTATAATGACTTCAGGTTTAGGTTTTATGGTATTGCAATATTGAAAGGGATTGGGATCTCCTTGGATTGTAATCTCTTGACCATTGTATGGGAATTTTATGCATTGGTGATAAGTAGATGGTACGACTTTCATTGCATGAATTCAAGGGCATCCAAGGAGAATATTATAGGCTAAATCCATGTCCATGACTTGACAAACCACATCTTTTTCAAATGGTCCAATTCTTATGGGTAAGACAATAGATCCTTTAGAAGCTCTTTCCTCTTCATCATATCCTTTGATAGTGATTTTCTTCTTCGAATCTACAACATTTTTATAAAACCCCGATGCAAGGATTAATTTTAAGGTACATATATTTAAACCATCTCCTCCATCAATCATGACTCATTTGATTCTATGCTTGTGAATAAGTACTTCAATGTGGAGAGATGCATTATGAGGGTGGTTAATGGCCATATAATCCTTTTCAGTGAAAGATAGGAAAGGAGGTGTGTTGAGATGTCCCACCATGGATTGAAACTACTCTTGGTCTAGATTTGTGGGTACGGTAGTTTCCAATAGAGCCTTTTCTAAGATAGCTTTGTGAGATGGCGAAAGATGCAAAATCTCTAATATGGATATGTGTGCGGGTGTATTTTTGAGTTGGTCTAAGACATTGTATTGATTTGATATGGAAGATGGCCTAGGTGGAACCCCTTGAAGAGTAATCTTTCCTCGACAGGTAGTAACATTACAATTAGGCTTGTTGTTAATGGTAATCACATTCACATGTGAGTCAGATATGTGATTAATGGTGTACTCATAAGATACTTTTGTGTAATTAGAATTATTACCACCATTATTGCTTATTTTTGAGGCACTTCCCTTCTCATAGTTAGGAAGTAGATTCTTAAATGCCACATGTTCTTCATTAGATGTATGACCATCAATCAATATATCTTCTCTATCTATTAAGTCTTGAATTGTGTTTTTCAATCTTTGACAATCATTTTTTTATGATCTTTGCTTCTATGAAATTCACAATAATCAGAATCTTTCCATCATTAGGGTTTAAATTTGGGTTCATAGTCTCTTGCTATAGGAAGAGTTATGAGATTATTTGCAATGAGTTTCCTCAAGGTGGATTCAATGGATTCTCCCAATGGTGTAAATCTTCTGTGGGGAGGATTGAAGCCTGTTGGTCTAGGTTCATTATTGGTTGGTTTGTTTGAAGAAGCATTATTTTGTGGACTTGATAAATTTAAGATGGGTTGTGTTGGTTTAACATGTTTGGCATCTACAACCCCATCATTCACAATGTTCTTATTCTAGGTCCAAAACTTGATTTGTCAGTGTTGTTGTTTGAACTAGTAACATCCTTATATATCTTAATTTGTCCTTTGGCTATCAATGCTTTTTCTATGAGTAATCACATCTCAATAACTTTACTAAAAGAAGTGGGACATTGGATTTGAAGTTGATACCTTAATTCTTTGTTTAAATTGTGGACAAACATTTCTATCATTTATTTTTTGGGGATGTGATATGGACATTTTCTTGCAAGTTGTCTCCATCTTTGCAAGAAAGTAGTGAAGGATTATCCAATCTTTGGTTTATTATTGCAAAGATCTAACATTGATATATCATTTTCAATGTTATAGAAGAAGTGAGATATAAATTTGTCGACTAGTTCGTTAAATGTATGAATTCCAAGAGGTAGATGTGAGAACCATTCCATGGCTTGACTTCCTAAGCTACATGGAAAGAGTCACATTAGATATGTATCATTGTGAGCAACTTCTAAACATGCAGCACTAAATTCCCTAATATGGTCACGTGGATCACCTTTTCTCCTATATTTGCCAAATTTGGGTACTTCAAAATTGGAAGGAAAAGGTATCATAACCAAGATTTTATCAAAAGGATAGGGAGATATGTGAATAACATTTTGTTGAGGATCTAATTTGTAAATCTACAAATTGTTGTTGCAAAGCTTGGATTTGTTGAGTAAGTGCATCTAATGGATTTGTCACATCCTTAGTTTCCTTATTCTTAGGAGCTTCAGTTTCATTTGTTTGAATTGTTTCTCTCCATTTAGCAATGTCAAAATCATGAGGTAACTTTGCTCCTTGTTGTGCAAGCATAAGGAAATATTTGTGTGAATCTATTTCTATGACTTTGTCCATTAGTTTTTGGAACTTTGGGTCTTGTTGATATCTAACAACTTCTTCTTGGGATATTTCTTCTTCTTCTTCATCACTAGAATGACCTTGGCTACCATTGAATGAACTCATTTATTTTCATCTTTTCTTTTAAGCCCTAGTCTCAACCATACAAAGTATATATAAATGATGTTGAATGTAAGATGTGTAGATATAAGTGATGGCTTTGATGAAGTGTATGTTGCAAGTATGTGCTAACCGGTGTTGTCATTGATATCAACATGTTTGTGTTGTCATTAGTGTCAACTATGCTCTTGTTTTGTTACTTGATTGTGATGAGTTAATTGCTTTGTATTGTGTTGTATAAGTGTTGAAGATGATAAGAACATGTTCTTGATATTGAGTATCCAAGTGTTTTTGAGAAAATTTGGTCTATACTGAAGATAGAGTTGTGAAGATGTATTCTGGCTTACTAAATACTGTCTGAGTTTTTCTCTGTATTTCTTTTGTGTTGAAGACCAGAATATGATATTTGGATATGATTTAGAGAAGTGTTTGAAGATACTAAATCTATAGTTTGATGGTCTGGATCACTATGGAGTAGAATTTCTATTCACCAGTTTGAAGACTATGCTTGGCAGCATTTGTAGTGTGACAGGGAGAAAGTATTTTGCTCCACAGTTTGGTTTTTGGTCTTGCAATTTTAGATATATGTTTATGAGGTCCTTAGCTATCTTCATTCTAAAGGATTTGTGATTTGGTACTCTGAAAAACAAGTTATTGATTAGCAGAGTTTGACAGTGTTTGTTGTGAGCAGTCTGTGATTTGTCTTCAAGTGATATTTGTTGTCTTCAAGTGAGATCTGTTGTGGCTGAATTTGTCAACTCCCAAGTGATCTTATGTTGTTCTTGGATGTCTCTAGATTGTGGTAAAGGCTTTTTCTTAATCTGCAAGCAATGATTGAGCTCTAACACAATTTACAGATGTGTTTTGTGGATTGTAGAAGCATGTTGAAGCGTGTGAAGATGTATTTGGGTCTAAGCTAAGCCGTGAAGTGTTCTTCCTTAATTCATTTGCTTCATAAGTTTGTTTAGGTCTAGACCTAATTCAAATTATGTATGTTTTCCAACCTTGGAGATTGCTCCAAAGGTTGTAGATTGTATTTCCAACCTTGATGTATGTTCCAAGGTTGATGATAGGTATAAATAAATGTAATGAATTTGTGTGTTGAGTGGGGGGATGCAAAGATGCACAGATGAGAGTGTGTGTTGTAAGGGCAATGAAGGTGAGTTGTATTGTGCTTCAATGGAACTAAACTCAGGTATGTTGTAGATGATATTATTTCAGTTCATGGTAGTGAGCCAACCCTTGACAATGATCCCTATTTACAGTAAGCATTATTGTTGACAGTGAGTCCTTGGGCAGTGAGACCTTTTGGCAGTGAGCCTCGTTTGTTATTCAATATTGTTACTACATTATATTATGATCTAACACTCACTGTGGTTTTTCTCTTTCAGGGTTTTACATGTAAAAATATGGTGTTCATGTGTGTATGGTGTTAATGTGTTTAAGTTTTGTTTCTACACTTCATATTTAATCTTCATAATAGATTAAGGGATTAAAGTAAGTGAATGTGAATGTGATCTTGTTTAAGAGAAGTTAAAGTTTTTGATACAACTGATTCACCCCCACTCTCAGTTGTCTTGTGCCTTCACCAAATAGTATCAAAGCTTGGTTCCTTGGAAGAAAGACTAACAGCTTAAGGTAGATCTGGGATGGTGCACAAAGACATTCCTCAGTTTAATGGTTCTAACTATGGCTTCTAGAAGGTACGAATGCAAAATTATCTTGTCTCCATTGGTTTTAATGTCTAGAAAATAGTTGAAGATGAATACAAAATACATAATGGTGGTCCAAGGACTACAAGTGAGATTAGGGCCTATGAGATTAATGGCAAAGCTAAAAATGCTCTACTAAATGCTTTATCTAACACTGAAATGGTGAAAGTTGTGGATCTAGAAAGTGCTCATGAGATCTAGGAAAAGTTGAAAAGTATCTATGAATGTGATGTATCTATCAAGAAGGCCAAGCTGTAGAACTTGAAGACCAGATATGAAACTATGTTGATGTTTAAAGATGAGAACATAACAAGTTACATTTAGAAGATTGATGAGGTTGTTAGCAGCATCAAGGGTCTTGGTGGAAAGATAGATGATATGGATGTTGTAGATAAGGTACTCAGAACTCTTCCCAAATCTTATAGTCACAAGGTATCTTCCATTGAAGAATTATTTGATATGAATAAGCTTTCAAAAGATCAATTGCTTGGTAAATTGACTGCCTTTGAAATGAGAGAATTTGGTACTACTTATGGCCCTGTGGAAACTGAGACTGCCTTTAAGGCCAAGGAAGAAAAGACTGCTAGATCAAATAAATATGTTGTGGAATTAGATGAAGAAGACCTTGATGACCTTGAAGCAAAATTTGCAAGAAGAATGAAGAGAGGCAGTGGAAAGTTCAAAGGTAAGTTACCTTTCAAATGTCTCAATTGTGGTAAAAGTGGTCATTATGCTTCAAGATGTCCTAGCAAAACTTTGAAGATCAAAAATAATGAAAGAAAAGGGAAGATGGTAAGAAAGAGTTACTATGTTAGAGATGATGATGGTATAACTAATGATGAATTTGATTTTGAAGATGGTAATGGTAGTAAATTCTTGTTTATTGCACTAAGAGAAGAACATGTTTCTGCTAATCTTGCAAGTTATGTGAAGGAAGGAAGTCTGGAAGAAGAAAAGGAGATATCTACATTTCATGCTAAAGAGGAAAAGGATGAATGGGTCATTGACAGTGGATGTTCAAAGCACATGACTGGGGATAAGAGTAAGTTTGTCAAATTAGAAAGGTATGATGGAGGACTAGTTAGATTTGGTGATGATGCAGCTGGTAAGATCTGTGGAAAAGGGTCAATTACTTTTGATGGTAAGCATTAGACAGATGATGTTCTTTATGTCAAAGGCCTGAAGCATAATCTTCTAAGTGTGGGACAGATGTGTGACAAAGGATATAATCTAATATTTAAAAACAATGAATGTGAGATAAGTAAAAGCTCCTAAACATTAATTGTTGCTAGTAAGAAGACTCATGGCAATGTTTATCATTTGAAAGGTATTGACAATTGTTGTTTATTGGCTCAGAAAAATGAATGATGGATATGGCATAGGAGAATGTGTCATATTAACTTTGATAATCTAGTGAGAATAAGCTCATCTCAAGCTATAATAAACCTACCCAAGATTGTGAAACTTGCTAATGCCATCTGCAAAGAATGTCAGTTTGGGAAGCAAACAAAGATAAGTTTCAAGAGAAAGGAACAATCCTCTACTAATCTATTGGAGCTAGTTCATACAGACCTGTGTGGTCCTACAAGAACAAGAAGTCTACAAGGTGATAGGTATTTCATGCTTCTTATTGACGATTATTCAAGAATGACTTGGGTTACTTTCCTTAGAGAAAAACTAGAAGCCCTAGACAAGTTCAAGGCATTTAAAGCAATGGTTGAAAATGAAATGGATTTGAGAATCAAGAGTTTGAGATCTGACAAAGGTGGTAAGTTTACTTCAAATGAATTCAATACTTTATGTGAAGAACATGGGATAAAGAGACAATTGTCTGCCCCCAGAACTCCTCAGCAAAAAGGAGTAGTTGAAAGAAAGAATAAAATAGTTTAAGAAGCTGCTAGAACAATGATCAAAGAAGATGACCTTCTGAAAGTTTATTGGATAGAAGTCATTTATACTGTTGTCTACATTTAGAATAGAGTACAAGTCAAATAAAATGGAACAAAGACACCTTATGAGTTGTGCTATGGAAGAACTCCTACTATCAGGTATCTTAAAAAGTTTGGAAACAAATGTTATATTAGAAGAGATGAAGAATTGGGAAAGTTTGATGCCAAATGTGATGAAGGCATATTCCTTGGGTACTTTACTAAGAGAAAAGCCTACCAGTGCTACAACAAAAGATTGAGGAATATTATTGAAAGTGCAAATGTGAAGGTAGATGAAGATATTCAGAAAGTCTCAGAGCAAATGGATACAAGTCAAATGGATCTATGGATTCAGAGAAAGATGGAGAAAAAGACAAGGAAATTCATATTGAAGTGCAAGTTGTTTCATAAGAAGAAGCTCAAGTTGAAGAACAAGAAGCTTTGAAAAGAGTTCCTAAATCCCCTAGGTATGTACAAAGAAATCATTTTGAAGATCAAATCATTGGTGACAAGAGCAAATGAGTACTGATAAGAAAAGGAGCTACAGAAGAACAGGCAAATCTCTGCTTGATTTCAAAGGTTGAACCTAAGACAATTTTAGAAGCATGTAAAGATGAACACTGGGTCAAGGCAATGGAAGAAGAATTGATGCAAATTGAAAAGAAAAAGACTTGCGAACTTGTCCCTAGGCCTACAGATAAGAATGTGATTGGAACAAAGTGGGTTTTCATGAATAAGTTGAATGAGATTGGAGAATTGGTAAGAAACAAAGCTAGACTTGTATGCAAAGGCTACTCACAAGTGGAAGGAATAGATTATGAAGAAACTTTTCTTTGGTGGCAAGACTGGAAGGTATTAGATTGTTTATGGCCTATGTAGTGCATAAAGATTTCAAAGTGTACCAAATGGATGTGAAGTATGCCTTTCTGAATGGTGAGTTAGAAGAGTAAGTATATATAGAGCAACTAGATGGATTTCAGTTAGCAGGCAAACTAGACATGGTATGCAAACTAAAGAAGGCGTTGTATGGATTGAAGCAAGCTCCTAGAGCTTGGTATGCAAGGTTGGATAGGTATTTGTTGCAGCAGGGATTCAGTAAAGGATCTGCAGACAGCAACTTGTATATCAAGGTAAGCAAAGATCAAATCCTGATTATTGAATTCTATGTAGATGATATAATCTTTGGTGGAAATGAAGGTATGTGTAAGAACTTTACAGATGAGAAATAAAAGGAATTTGAGATGTCAATGTGTGGTGAGATGAACTTCTTTCTTGGATTGCAAATTAATCAAACAGATATGGGCATTTTCATTTCACAATCAAAATACCTCAAGGAGTTGTTGAATAAGTTTGGAATGGAAGAATCTAAGCCAGTTTGTACTCCCATGACAACTAGTTGCAAGATTAGCAAAGATGATGAATCTCCTAAGGTTGATTAGAGCAATTATAGATCTATGAGTGGAGGATTGCTATACCTAATTGCTACCAGACCTGATATCATGCATACAATTTGTCTTGTGGCCAAATTTCAAGTAGATCCTAAAGAGTCACATGTTATGGCAATAAAGAGGATTTTTAGGTACTTGAAAGGCACTTCTGATTATGGTTTGTGGTATCCAAAGAACATTGACTTCAACCTAAGTGCATACACAGATACAGATTGGGTCAGATACGTAGATGATAGGAAAAGTACAAGTGGTGGTGTGTTCTTTCTTAGAGATAGAGTTGTGTCATCTCAAAGCAAGAAGTAGGATTCAGTACCTTATCTACTATAGAGGCCGAGTACATTGCAATAGCATCATGTTGCACACAAGTTCTATGGATGAGGCAAACTTTGAAGGACATTCAAGTTGAGTATGAAGATCCAATTCCTATTTTCTATGATAACACTAGTGCCATTAACATCCCAAAGAACCCAGTGATGCATTCAAGGACTAAGCATATTTCTATCAAATATCACTTTTTGAGAGAGAAGGTTGTAGAGAAAGAAGTGAAGCTTGAGTATGTACCTATAAAAGATCAGGTTGCTGACATATTCACCAAGGCCCTTCCTAAGGACACATTTGAGTATCTCCAGGAGAAGTTAGGGGTTATTGCCCCTCCTTTGTTGAACTAGATGCATAAGGAAGTGCATCAGTCTAGTGTGGTTTAGGAGTTATTATTTTTTGGATTGATGATGGGGTCTACCTCTTAAGGGGAGGAGGCAGTGATACTGAAGAATGTTGCAGACTGAAGGAAGCATTCAGGGTAGTTAAGAATAAGTGCAAGTATGTGCAATGGAAAGAGATGTGTTGTCCTTTGCCATTGATGTCAAAGGGAGTGAGAGTTCATGTGAAAAACTTAGAGAAAAAGAGAGTTCAGATGTGTAAAGAGAAAGGGGGAGTTCTAATGCAGAGTTGTATGTTGATGGTGGAATGGGTTGTTTAGTTTTTCACATCATATATTGTCATCAATGACAAAGGGGGAGATTGTTGCAAGTATGTGCTAACTGGTGTTGTCATTAGTGTCAATTGTGCTCTTGTTTTTTTACTTGATTGTGATGAGTTAGTTGCTTTGTATTGTGTTGTATAATTGCTAAAGATGATAAGAACATGTTCTTGATATTAAGCATCCAAGTGCTTTTGAGAACATTTCATCCATACTGAAGACAGAGTTGTGAAGATGTATTCTAGCTTACTAAATATTGTCTGAGTTTTTCTCTGCATTTCTTCTGTGTTGAAGACTGGAGTATAGATTTGGATATGATTTAGAGAAGTGTTTGAAGATGCTAAATCTAGATTTTGATGGTTCAGATCATTGTCCAGCAGAAGTTCTATTCATCAGTTTCAAGACTATGCCTGGTAGCATTTGCAGTGTGACAAGGAGAAAGTATTTTTCTCTGTATTTCTCCGTAATTTGGTTTTTGGTCTTGTGATTTTGGGCATATGTTTATAAGGTCTTAGCTATCTTCATTCCAAAGGATTTGTGATTTGGTACTCTGAAAAGCAAGTTATTTATTAGCAGAGTTCGACAATGTTTGTTGTGAGTAGTCTATGATTTATCTTCAAGTGATATTTGTTGTCTTCAAGTGAGATCTGTTGCGGCTGGATTTGCTGGCTCCTAGGTGATCTTATGTTGTTCATGGATGTCTCCATATCGTGGTAAAGTCTTGTGCTTGATTTGCAAGCAATGATTGAGCTCTTAGAAGCATGTGTCTAAGTATTCTTGATGTTTGCACAAGTTAGGTCAACTTGGATGCTAACACTCTTTGTGGATGTGTTTCATGGATTGTAGAAGCATGTTGAAGCGTGTGAAGATGTATTTGGGTCTAAGCTAAGCTATGAAGTGTTCATCCTTAATTCATTTGCTTCAAAAGTTTGTTTAGGTCTAGACCTAATTTGAATTATGTATGTTTGTCAACCTTGGAGATTATTCCAAAGGTTGTAGATTGTATTGTCAACCTTGATGTATGTTCCAAGGTCGATGATAGGTATAAATAAATGTAATGAATTCATGTGTTGAGTGGGGGGATGCGAAGGTGTGCAAATGAGAGTGTGTGTGTTATAAGGGCAGTCAAGGTGAATTATATTGTGCTTCAATGGAACTGAACTCAGGCATGTTGTAGATGCTATTATATTAGTTCATGGTAGTGAGCCACCCTTACAGATAGTGAGCCAACCCTCCGCAGTGAGCCACCTCTTGGCAGTGAGCCCTTTGCAGTGAGCATTTATTTGGATAGTGAGTCCTTGGGTAGTGAGACTCATTTTTTATTCTATATTGTTACTGCATTATATTGTGAGCTAATACTCACCTTGGTTTTTCCCTTTTAGGGTTTTCCACATAAAAATCTAGTGTTCATGTGTGTATGGTGTTAATGTGTTTAATTTTTGTTTTTGCACTTCATGTTTAATCTTCATAAAAGATTAAGGGATTAAAGTAAGTGAATGTGAATGTGATCTTGTTTAAGAGAAGTTAAACTTTTTGATACAACTAATTCACCCCCCCTCTCAGTTGTCTTGTGCCTTCAATAGTGTAGTTTGGGTGAAAGATGATATGACTAGATTGAAGTGTTGATGGTCAGATTTAAATATTAATCTTGAGCTATGATAAATATATATCAAAGGGTGATCTGAGTAAGTCAAATAGCGATGATGGATATCACTATGATGGAGACTAACTTTGTCAAGATTTTTAGTATAGCTCCTAGATAAAGGATGATAAATCTTGATAGAGGGAAATTAACTAATTTTTTTGTTGAAATGATAAAATCTTAAAAGCACTTTGTGAAAACCTTGTTTTGTTTGTTTTGGGAAGCTAAGTGTGAGAGGTAAGTGTGAACATTTTAAAATGGATGCAAGATGTCCCTGTATGGTTTGTGTGACTCTTGAAATGAAATCTATGATGAAAAGGGTATCCAAATCTATTTTGTTTATTTTCTCAAGACCTCGAGAAGTGTCCTCTATTATGTATGCGGGAGATCAGATGTGCAGGGACAGTATTTATATGCACAGAAATAGAGGGCATATGCGTAGGATCAAATGTGTAGAAACAGTGATTACAGGTGCAAAAACAAAGGGTATATGCACAGAAAGATTAGATGCACAAGAATAGTGGTTGTATGTGTAGAAATAATGATTATATGCATAGTTGTATGTTAGTGACTATGTTTGATCAATTTTAGTTTGTTTTTGGTTCATTTTCCTAAGTAAACTACTATTTTTGGGAGATTTTTCTCTATTGTTTATAAGAAGACACAATAGATAGTAAACATAATGAGTGTATGTTCAAGGCTCACAAAAAGCCCAAATTTCCATGGGTATGACACAAATTTGAAGACAAATCAAGTACTTTTTATACCTAAGGACATGGCTTCATTGTAATACATCAACCCACACTTGGAATATCCATCAACTTAAATGTCATCACACCTAATGTGGATGTGTACACCTTTTTGTCTTTGCGAGAGAGGACAAATAGGGACCTTCAGGACTGGAAGGATGACCCAATCACCCTTTCCTCGGAAAGCTACAAGTAGCTTATGCTAAGCTATGGATTCCCATCTCATCTCAAGGGAGCCTTATGGTGAGTATCTTGGGGGCAAAATACCCTTGCACTAAAAATTATCGCAATATTTGAAGGTAGATCAAGTAGTCACTAACTATGAAGTTTCTAGTTGCTTTTTGGGTGACCAACACCTTGCCAGCATCTGGCAAGCCACTAAAAGATTTAACCAACTTTACTAGGAGTGTAATATACCTTACACAAATGTGAAATTTCTTCACAAAAGTGTTAGTACGCTTCCTTTCAAATTGGCACTGTATGGCAAAGGCTAACGTTGGTTGGGACTTGGCTTTCGCCTTGACCAATTTGTATAGCAATCCAAAGGAAAAATCTTCTTAGGATTATCCCCTCTTGGATGAAATGCACTCCAAGAGGTAGTACCTTCGAAGAATAAAACTAAAAGATCATAACCATAATCCGCAAAGTGAAGAAAGGATACTTTCTAGGGATTTTGTTGTCGATAAACAGAAAGTAAAAAGAGATGGGTCTGGGTTTTGGTCACCCAAGTTTTTACACAAGTGGAGAGCATACACCTATCACCTCACAAACACATAAAACACTTGTTCATTTAACCCCCTAGATTAAACTAAGTGCAACTGATCTAATCACACAAGATGCAATATTATTATGATTAAAGAAAAGAAAAAGGAATGTCAAATTAACCCCCTAGATTAAACTATGTTTTGATTATATTGAACATATGCAAAATAAATGTGTAAGATTAATTTCCCCTACTTAATCTAGATGCTACTAAACTACCAATGTAAGAATGAATGCAAAAATGATGTCCTAACAAAATCAATAAACCTACAAAACAATTGTTAGTAGTCTTAGCATACAATCTTGGACATTCAAAAATGGCTGCACCATAGATTAGTAACCAAATTACTCCAAAAACATAAACCCAAAGTGCCAGATGTAAATGCACAGAAACATAGAGCAAATGCGCAGAAAGATGGATCAAATGCATAGAAAGATGGCTCATATGCATAGAAATAGAGGTTAAATACGTAGAAAGCCAGTATTTTCTCATGTAGGAATTTTCTTAGGTACGAATGTGCAAGACTGGAACACAAATGCATAGGAACACTCTATTACGATTGTAAACACACAAAAACTCAAATTTTTATGTTAAATTTGGGGCAACACCCCACAGTGGGTGCCAAAAATGTGATGACAATTTGGAGAACAATAGTAAAACCTATTAAGTTACCACAAAACTCTAAATTTCTACTCAAACCAAAATCACCAATTAAACTAATAGAAAAACATAGAATTTGAAACAAACATGATTTATACCTTCAAACTCAAATTTCTTCATCATGTCCCATTGTGTCCTATCTTATTGAGATCTTGATTTTGCTAATCGTAATTATGCTCTCAGAATGCACTTCTTTGTTTCAAGATGACTCTAAGATGAATGGACTTGTGGTGGATTTTATGCAAAGTAAATGATTCTATAATGCTTAACTATGATAATGATTGGATGAAGCTAATGCAATGCAACAATGGAGATTGCTAAGTGTTGATGATATACTAATAGAGATTTATAATGATAATGATATACAAATGGAAGCCAAAGGCACACTTTTGATATTTGATATGATTTCAGCAGCATAAAAGTATGATCTCTCTTGTGTTCAAAATGAGGATGAGAGGCTTCCTTTTATAGGCAAAGGATGGCTTAGATCCAAGTGGCAAAAGATCAATGGTTGATGAATTGGTCTTATGACATGGAGGGTCAAGATTGAATTGGTTGGATGAGGGGAGATATAGAAGGAAGATGTTCCTACTACATTGACAAGATGGAGAGATATGTGGGACAAGGAGCCACATGGAAAGATGCTCACAAAGACCATGAGAGAAAGATTGAAGAGGGAGTCTATGTTTGTTTGGATGTTGGAGGGAATATAGGGCTCATGAGACAAGTGTCTCATAGTCAACTTTGACCATGATGATGTGGAGAGACCAACTTCTACAAAGTAGGGATGGTTGAGAGGAAATAGGACATGTGTTGAGGATAAATGTTTAATTAAATATTATTAATATTTAATTTATGGTGCAACATGGAGGTGAGGTGTCAAATGATGTGTAGGGTGATGTGGACGAATGATGTGGATTTAGGATTTTTTTTTAGACTGCAAGAATCAGGTAGCCCCCCTATAAACAATAATGTGCCCGGTAAACTTTTTTCACGTGACTGGTGACCCTGGCACGACACGCCCTCCGGTACCACGGGGACGGGGGGAGACTGGACCTCGTGACCTTCTTTACTACAATGGAATTTTTTAGCCAATCGAGCCAGGTCCCCCGCCCCGTAGATTTAGGAATATGACTTTGTCTTAGAAGAATAATTAAATAATTAAGATTATTTAATTAGATATGACTTTAGAAGAATTAAGATATTTAATTAAATAAATTAAATTTTATTCAATTATTGGAAGAATAGGATAAATATGAATCAAATAAATAAATCACTATATTTATTTATTGATAGAGGAAATAAGAATAAAATAAATATAAAATATTTATTTAATTTATCTTGAGCCATTTTTAGGTGTATACAAATAGTTTAAGGGATTAATTGAATTAATGTGGATCTAAATGTGTGTAAGGGTTCTGAAGTTTTAAGTTACAACTAATTCACCCCCCCTCTCAGTTGTACGTGTGCATTCAACAATTAGTATCAGAGCAAGGTTCCTTAGAAGAAAGCTTAACCGCTTGAGGTAGATCTAGGATGGTGCACAAGAAGGATGTTCCCCTATTTGATGGATCAGACTATGCATTTTGAAAAATAAGGATGGAATGTTATCTAATTTCTTTTAGATATAAAATATTGAAGCTTGCGATGACTACATATACTATACCTGAGAATGGACCGAGTACTGCTAATGAGATCAAGGCCTATGAAAACAATGTTAAACCAAGTTATGCTCTTTTAAGTGGTCTTACTAATTCTAAATTGGTAAAGGTTATGTATCTAAAAACTACTAATGAAATTTGGAAAAAGTTAAAAAGCATTAATGAAGTAGATGATAAGGTCAAGCAAGCTAAGATGCAGGATCTGAAGATCATGTTTGAGACCATACAAATGTCTAAAGATGAATACATCACAAGCTACTTGTAGAAGGTGGATGAAGTTGTCAATAGCATCAGAGGTCTTGGTGGAGAACTGGAAGAAAAAGAAGTGCTAATGAAGGTACTCAAAACTCTTCCTAAATCTTACAGTCATAAAGTTTCTGCTATTGAAGAATTACAAAATCTTGATCAATTTACCAGAGATCAATTATATGGCACTTTAACTACTTTTGAAATGAGATAATTTGGTACAAGTAGTGCAAAAGTTGAGACTACCTTTAAGACTGGTAAATTAGAGAAGACTGTGGAGTCAGATCAGGAGGATTATGATGATATGGAAGCTAACTTTGTGAGAAGAATGAAAAAGGGTACTGGTAAGTATAGTGGTAAATTGCCTTTCAAGTGTTTCAGTTGTCGCAAGAAATGTCATTATGCTTCAAGATGTCCAGAAAGAATTTTTGGAAGCAAAAATAGGGAGAACAAAATTAAGGTGTGTTGGTTGTTTTAAATTCCCAACTACATCTCAAGGAGAAAACACACAAGTCTATAGGATAGCCATTCTCTAATAACTAACCTGCCTTAAGGGATTGGCCAATGAATAGGAAATAGGGGTGTTCAATCCCTCTCTCCTCTACACTTTAGGCTCTGTGAGACCAAGGAGGGTGTTCCTATTTCTTTTGGATAATAGTGTTCTACTCAAATGGGTATGGCTCATGAAATGTTTCTTTAACAACATTGTTCCAATGACAAATATGTTCCTGTAAGACTGCTTAAAGAACGTCTAATAAAGTGAAAAGATGGGTTGGTTTCTTAAGATTTGATTCTATTTCTTTGTAGAGGAACATGTAAAACAAATGACTTCAAGTACAAATACTAAAAATTAAAACCATTTTTCAAGTGAAATGATCAGGGAGGTTTAAATGAAGACAATAACTACCAAAAGAGCAGTGCCTAAATCTAGGGTCACAGAGTCAAAAAATGAATACAAATGAACTCAGTATCAAGGGTGCATATATAACTCTATTTAGAATAATGTAATGATGCATTACATCACCACATCTTGAAATTAGATCAAACCATTCATTCTTACTTATCCCTGCATATATCTGCTATATTTAATATCCTCCTCAAAGCATTTAAATCTACTCTTTGAGTCAAAGCCCTTTTGGAATGGACATTCTTACACAGGAAAAACTGTGAAGGTCAATAATATTGATAATTTATCAATCTATTCAGAAATATAACAAAAGATGCAACTATAGGAGACAATACAGTCTGAACCTCAACAATATATTCAAAAATGTTGAGTTTAACACCACTTTATACCAATGATTGTAAATACAAGCAATTTTATCCTTTGAAAACATCCTTAGAAAGTAAAATCTTAACCAATATAATAATGTACTATGCTATAGAAAATTTCTCCAAGATGCTTGTAACTAGATCCCGAATTCCCTTTTATAGAAAACAAGGGAGAAAAACAAGCTTTAGACATAGAAATAGATGTTATCCTTCCATTAGATAAAATTATTCATTTAGTCAGGAAATAGAGGTAACTGATTTTACATAGATAATCATTTCAGGAACAAAAGTTGTTACAAAAATATCCAAAAGATAAGTTATACTTGGAAGTTGTGCCTTTGGAAGAAAGTGTAATAGACTATGCCAACCTCTTGCTTTTCACCTGCATTCTAGGAATAAGAAGATTCCACCATTACTATTCTAAAATACCAGGCAACGCATTATATTTTCTATTCCAATCTTGATATTGTTCCTCGGTGGGCCACTTGAAACTAATGAGATTATCCACAGAAGATAGATATTTACCTTTATATTTGGCCAAAAGTGACTTAGCTTCCCTTGTAAAATCAACAACTTATCAACAAGAATCCCACAGTTTTTTGATGCTAGTTCTAAACAAGGAAATATCTATCTTGTTATCTTGACAAATGAAGAAAGAGATGATAGGAACAATATTGTGAAATTGGAAAATCCATGATTGGGAAGTTTTGATGTCACCACTTTTAATTTTTCTAGTAGGAATTATTCCAACATTATCATTATCAAAACCTTGAACCAATTTTAATGCCTCTTCTTCAAGATGATTTATAAATGATTGAGATTCTCCTACTTTGGTAGCCATATAAACTTGCTTAACATTCATGGGAGCAATGGGATCATGATTACCTCCCTTATAGATACCTACAAAGAAACAATCTTAGGGATCCATTTATCAAACAGAGGCACCGTCCGCTCCTTATCTTCTACAATCTTCTTAATAACTTATGATAAATCACAGTAACATTTGTGGATTATGATTTCCTGGCATGATATTTTATCCATTCCTCAAATGAATCAATTTGTCACCTTAACTCCCCATTTTCTTTTTCAAGAATAGACTTGGATGAAGAAGAAGGAAGATCAGAGAAAATGAAACTTGGATCCCTAACCACCAAAGCTGCCTATGATGAGGAGGATGTTGAGGCCTGTTGTTGCCATTGTATTTCCATCTCCTTCAATCTATTGTATTCTAGAAACATGCCCATATACTCCTTTAACACCATATCATATTTTTTTTGGAGAGTATTGGTGGTTACTTTATTGAACTTCACAACCTCTACTACCAGATCAGATGCTTCTTCAATGGGGGTCTCAGAGACTCTTTATTATCAAGCCACCTTTAAAATCCCTATCAAGCTTAGAAACTAGAGGCTTATTAGTATTAGGAGCCAAATCCCAAATGGCTAAGGTTTCCCATTTTGGGTTAAATTTAGCACTTGTCAATATAGCCTCAGCCTCTTCTTCTATAGAAAAAATATGTTTATCTTGCCTTCTTGCAGTGTCTAGAACAATAGCAGAAGCTATATCCCATTCAGGAAGTAATAATCATTTGTCTGCCTTGATCTAGAGAAATGCCCTTGACCTCCTCCTTCATTTGTGTAAGTATCTTGATGGATACCTAATCTAGTGTTTCTTGAAGAGAATGAGCCATTTCTTCCTTAAATCTTTTTTCATACTCACTCCTACTTCTCCACAAGAAATTAGAAAATTCCTTAGTGTTTACAAAATCATCATCACTAATAAAATTCCTACATGCTATAGCTCTGATATCATCTAAAACATCATCACCCTTCATGGAAATATCAGAAATTCTACTCAAAGGCAACTACTTAGGCACATCTCGACTAGGGGATGGCATCTCATGATGTACCTCTTCTTTAGTTATTTCCATTTCTTCTTCATCATCAGGATAATCTACCAAAGGACTTTATTCAATTTTCCTTCTTTTTTGAGAAGGCTCCTTAGGAGGAGGATCACATTCAATCACATGTCTAGAAGGGGAAGATGGTTGTGGAAGTGGTGGCAAAGCTAGAGTCAATTGGGTTGCTTGAAGGACATGTGAAGTTTGTCCGTTGACATCTTCATTCTTGGTTCTTCTTTTAAATAATCCTTGAAGAATCTATAACTTGAATTGGGGTCATACCTGTCCCATATATGAGTCCAACATTAGATAGGCAACACGTTCCCTCTGTTATCAACATGATTAACCCCTAGCTTAGGGTGCCAAACCATCTCTATTCTCCCATAAAATAGAAACATATGGCAAAGCAATGAAAACCATCTGAACCTAATTGGCTCCTTGTTTTCCTTAATGTTTACTAGCCCTTTTTGTATATGCTTTGCCAAATATGAAGCAAATTCAAACTGAACATTCTGAGATGGATGTTGGATATCAGTAGCCATATAGGTAAAATCAATGGGAATGCATTCCTTCTTATCCTCCCCTATCACTTGACAAAGAGCATAGTAGGTGTTGGAAAAATAATCTTCAATAGTGCTTAACTTGAAAGGCTCTTCCTCACTTTGGGGTATTTTTATTGATCTACCATTTGGTCCCTTTTCCCTGAACCTAGGCAAGTATATAGTTCTATAACTGCTCTTGTCCTTCATATATAGGGCTTTAAATTTGTTTGTATCAATCTCTATGGAGGCAGCCAAGTTCAGCCCAAAGACCATGGCAATTGCTTCTCTACTAATTTGTACAAGAACTCCCCCTTTCATGCTCCTAATTGTTTTAGAAGTTTCATCATAATGAGCTGCCATGGCTTGGAGTAACTCAATGTCTTCAAACACATTTGTGACTACTATCTTTCCCAGATCACTTTCCCATACAGATGATAGCAGTGCATGAGCATTCATTTTACCTCACCAGTGGCAAAAAAGTGACCAACCGTGAATAGGGACCTCTACATCTCTACAATCAACAAATTTATCAACCAATCCCTCTTTTCCTTCGAGGCCTGTTACTCTTACCCTTTTGCCCCAAAGCCAGGGAGTTGTTTCACTATGTCTTCATGCAAGGCTCATTTTTTGGGAAACATAGGAAACTTGGGCTTTAGGTGGGGCCATTCTTTTAATGGTGAATTAGGGTGAGGATTTCTCTGAATACTCAGGGATTAACTCAAATCATGTCATAGAGGTTTTTCTTATAAACAGAGGGAAATAGAGAAAACCCTAATGGAAAAGCAAAGTATAGCAAGAGGAATAGACAACTCACCAAATTAATCTCACGCAATCACCTTGAGCTTAGCACCAGAAGTATGGTAGCAACTTTTAGCATCAATGTTCCAATGCCCCGATGTCTTTTGGAATTAGTGCATATGGAAGAGATTTGAGGTGTGAATTGCATTAATACCATATATCTAGGACAAGGATTATTCATGTGCATCTTCATTTCAAGTCGGGTGAACTAGATATGCAAGATCATACTCTACGGGAAGTTTGAATATCGACCGTCAGATTTCATAATGTTGGAAGAGGATTGAAGGCCACGATCAATCTTGAGAGCTTGACAATGCACGACACATCCAAACTTTTTGCTAAACCAATCAGGAAGTTATCCCTGATTATTTTCTAATTTATTGCTAGAACAGGAAAACCATAGATATTATGCCATTTTTAGTTATGTGGCAATTTTCTATCATTCCATGATTCGGTGAGGCCCACAAATTTATAACCCAGTGGAATGGCAGAGGAACAAAAACTATAGCATCAGAACATGCCCTTTCCCATCTAGAAACTTATTCTGAGCCATTGTAGCTTCGTGTCAGACTTCCACCTTTCCGCAAATATTAGCCAAGGCTATGAAATGAAACTTGGTGGAACAGCGAAACAATCTAAAATTGTTTTCACTCCAAATAGGACCCACCATTATTGCCTTTTGCGATAATTGGTAATAGTTTTTCATGAGCTGGCGCTTTATTCTGTAATTTCACAATCATTCTGAAGGCTCTCTTTGTGAAGCATGGCAGAAGGATGGAAATAAAGAAAACCCTTTGCATCTGTTCTGGGCCCACCATTTGCCATCCTTGAGAGTCATCAACCAATTGTTAATTCATCCGCAATTCCACGAGTGCCAAGTTTGCCAATAGTTTAGTGCTGGTGGAAAGGTCGAAATGAGACCATCCATCATCATCTATTAGAAAGGGTTAGTAGGATATGACCTTGGCGACTAAAATAAAGATTTTCAAGGCATGGGCTGGAAAAGGTAATTACTTGGCGAGGGGCCAGTCAGACAATGTATTAAGGGGGACATAAGAGGGCAACTTAGACCATAGGTAATGGGGACAGGCGATCACTGAAGAATTATAATGATTCTTACCTTCATACTTCACTTTGGCACGAGGGTTTAGGGTTTTAGTGTTTCCTAGAATTTGCAAAGAACCCTAAACCTGGAAATACATCAACTAAATGATATAAGCTTGAGGAAAGAACATTAGAACCTATGAAAAATTTGACATGGTTCCAACAATGGCTCTAGTTGGGGATCTTTGTTCATCCTGAATAGAGCGAGATCACAGAACTCTAGAGAATTAGACCACAACACAACAATAAAAGAAACTAACCTAGAAGAAACAAACTAAAGCATAAAACTACCTAAAACTAAAACTAAAAGCATGCATGGAAAATAATCATACCTTATGAAAAGTATGATTTCAAGAATTGTCCATGCATTGGCAATTCAAGTAATTCTCTGACCAAACTCTGTAAGAAGTAAGAGTCTTCATTGTGAGTATTGTTGATTAGATATGGTCCAAGCCAAAGGGCATCAAATTTACCATATTTCCCTTTGTCTTGGTATCTAGCATTCCACAACAATACCATATCACCTATCTGAAACTTCCTTTCAGATGATTTTTTGTCATGCAAGTTTTTAACCTGCTACTGCAACTTTATGTTTCTTAGTTGGGATAATCTTCTAGTTTCATCTAGTTGAGCCACCTAATACATTCTATTTTGCATAGCATAAGAAATGGCATCATGTTCTTGGATAAACTTGAAAATAGGTAACAGATTATTTACGGGCATTCTTGCTTCTAGGCCATATACTAGGTCAAAAGGGGCTTGACCAATAGCTTTTTTTGTTGTCACTCTATCGGCCTTGACCGCAAGTCTCAATTTGGTATCCCAAGCCTTCTTGTTTTTCTCTATGATCCTTTTAACAATCTTCATCAAGTTTTTATTGCTTAATTTAACCTATCCATTTCCTTGAGGATGATATGGGGAGGAATAAGAGATTGAAATCCCATATTGACTAAAAAAATTGGTAAACTCCTCATACCTAAAGCACATTGCATTATCTGAGATTATCTTTATGGGCACACCAAACCTGGTTATAATAGTATTCATCAGGAAATCAACCACACCCTGCTTGTTGCCCTTTTAGTGGGGATAGCCTCAACCCACTTAGTAAAATAGTTAGTGGCCACTAAAATCTAGCTATGTCTACCACTTGACTTCTCAGTTATCTCTCCAATGAAATCCAATCCCCACTGCTAAAAGGGGGATTCCACTGTTATAGGCCTCACGAGTAAATTTCTAGAGAATTTTAATTTACATGAGAATCTTTGACAGGTATCACAGCTCTTGACCATTTGATGAGCATCCTTGAAAAGTGTGGGCCACCAATACTTAGCCCTCAAGATTTTGAGGGCTATTGTTTTAGCAATATAATGCCCCCCACAAACACCATGGTGCATTTCCTTCAAAACTTCTGAGGCTTGATCATTGATTATGCACTTGAGCAGAATACCTTCAAAATTTCTCCACCAGAGTTTGCCCTCTATGATTACATACTTTATGGCCTATAACCTTAATGTTCTTTTTTGATTGTCAGTCATTCCATCTGGGCAGGACATATTTAGCGAATAATGAACAATGTTCTTATACCATTCAAAGTCTCTCATATCTCAGTCAACCATTTCATCCACAATCTCAATATTGTTGATTTGGTTAGCCTCTAGATTTGATTCAACCATTAACTTTGCCAACCCTTGTCCTCTCACCAACTTAGTAATCTAGATATCAATATTAAATTTCTGGATCCTTCTGATCCATCTAGATCTTCTCCCAGTTACCTCCTATTGGGTAAAAACATCCTTGACAGTGGTTGTTGGCACATAGGCGACAATAGTTGCACCAACCAGGTAGGGCCTAAAATTTTTAACAGATTTCACCAGAGCATAGGCCTATTTTTTAGTTATGTCATACTTTAGCTCAGCTTCTTGAAGAGATTTATTGAAGAATGAGACGGGTTGTTCATAACCCTCATTATTTTTCTGTAACAAAACTACAGCTATGGTATGGAAGGAGGCAAAGGAAAATAGTTGAAATGGCTTAGAGAAGTTGGGGGATTTTAGCACAGGGGCCTCCTTAATGGCTCCTTTGATACTCTTGAAAGCATTTATTGGTTCATCACCCCAAGCAATATCCTCTCCCCTTTTTAATATCTTGGATATTGGTCTAATAGTTTTAGCAAAATTTGTAACGAACCTCCTTAAGAAGTTTACCTACCCAAAGAAAGACTGGATTCCGTTAATAATTTTGGGTGTGGGGATTTTCACAATGGAAGCAACCCTTTCTAGATCAATCCTAATCCCTTCCTTAGACACTATGTGACCTAGGAGTTTTCCTTCTGTCACTCCAAACATGCATTTCTTAGGGTTCAGGGAAATACCAAACTTCATGCATCTCTCAAAAAAATTCCAAATGAGAGCAATGATCATGTTCCTTTTTTGAGTATGCAGTCAAATCATCCTAGTAGACCACCATTATGAGATTTATGAGATCAGAAAAAGCTACATCCATAGCCCGTTGGAAAGTAGCCCCTACATTTGTTAATCCAAAAGGCATTCCAATATATACATAAGTGCCCCACGGGGTAGTGAATGCAGTTTTATATTGCTCAAACTCCTTCACAATTACTTGGTTGTATCCTAAAAAACCATCCATCATAGATAACAACTTATAGCCAGTTACCTTCTATAACATCGCCTCCATATTAGGTAAGGGATAATTATCCTTTAATGACGCTATATTCAGGTTTCTAAAATCAACACATAATCTAATATGCCCATTTTTCTTCCTAACATGAACTAGGTTTGAAACCCAAGTGGAGTGTCTAATGGGTTTGATAATCCCCCCTCACTTATCTTAGCCAATTCTTGCTGCATTTTTAGCCTTAGAGTGGGATTAATAGGTCTTTGTTTTTGCCTAAAAGGTTTTGCATCTGGTTTCAAAGGGACTTCATGTTGAAACAGGTCTTCTCTATATGATTTTAAATCATCATAAAACCATGCAAAAAATTTTCTGTGTTTTCTAAGCAAAGAAATCAACATTTACTTAATCTTTGGGTTTAGGTGCTTACCTATAAAAACCAACTTTGGATGAGCCTCAGTCCCTAGGTTGATCTCTTCAAGATCATTTGGGTGCACTGTGTTGGTTACCAAATCTGCAGAGGGTTTGCCAGCTCCAATGTACAGGCTGATTTGGCCAACAGATACAGGAGGTTGCGTGAACTCCTCCCCTTCACTTCTAGTTCTACCGCACCAAGGGGGTATCCCTATAACTCAAGATGTAACCTTGACTTGCTCAATGACTGATAGATTTAACTTGACAACAACAGGTAGAATACTCTCATGTATGGACCAAGATCTGCATGACAGATCACAAGGTTGGCAACGTTCTTGGACATATGTGTCTGGTTGGGTATGAGAGTATGCAGGGGTCCTAATCCTACTCCTACAGCTAACAGATGGAGGTGATGAAATGGGTGGACATAATGTCCTAGATGCAAGACAAGGGGTTTTGGCTCATAACTACTGACCCGGGAGCAGACTGGTGCCTATCCATTGGGCAAGGAATCAACTAGACATATACAACAGATGATTTGCAACTTTCACTCAAGTTTCAGGGGGTTGGATTTGATGCTTGCCTTACAAACATCACCCAAGGATGGGTATTTAGCTGCCTCTACTTACAGATATCCCTGCTGGCATGCAACCTTCTCCATACATTGACCTAAAACAGTTTAATCCACTCCTTGAATGGAAGTTAGAGATCAGGCATGTGATACAGAACCCTGTATCCTAGAATCTATAAAACCCTTAGCAACCAGATTCAAAAGAAGGAAAGGCATGCAACAAATGGAGACAAGAAGATAGACACATGCAATATAGCATTTTTCATTTATATCAACATGAAACTGAACATATGTGCAAAATACATTCATGTTGCAACACATAAACTCCAAAATGGGATAGAACAACCAGGATCATGCCCTGTTCTTCATTATTTACACAAAAATGCCCCAGGCCTTCAACAACCTTGAAAATGAGCAACACAACCTGCCTAAATACAGCAAGGAAGGTCCTCAGCATTAATTACATGGCAGATCAAAATTTGCCAGATACAGTATATTGAGAAAATGGTGCTCAACGCATTGAATGTAGCAGGTGGGAGAGGAGACAGGAAGAGATCTCGAGCCCTGCGCCACCACCTAGGGATTCAAATCATCAATCAGGTGGTTGAAACATCCACGCCATCGCCCATACTCTGTAGCATCCGCCATTAATGGCGTACCAAACCAGCGGCCTCGAGAAATGTAGTAGACTGTGCATTCGCAGCTTTTCCTGCCAAGAAATATCACCCTGATAATTCAAATCATGCAGGATCTAATTATCCCACATGCACCCCGTGGCAACCTCCTCATCACCTTATATACTAGGTCGTGAGCATATATGATGTTAGTGCTTTTGCTCCCGATGACACTAGTATAAGTCTCGTCATCATCATCCTCCAGCATGACATCTGGATACTCAATATCAACCTGACGTCAGCCTCATCATCTGCATGATAACCCTACCTTCAAGTGAAAAATCAACCTGATATATCGGAGGAAGATCCTCCTACCTCATCGATAAACATCTCGATGACATCACCATCATATCTTGCTGACGTCACCAACATAGCTGCCTACTGCGCACCTCCTCATATTCAGATGATGTCATCGTCATATTTGCAACATCGGGGGATCTTCATAAGATGACTTAGTGTTAGAAATATGACCCCCCCAGACCTTCATGATGTCACCACCACATGTCGGCATCAGGATGATATTCGGAAGATAACTGGATATTTGGAAACATCATCCTGATGCACAAATATCATGCTGCAGACAGGCAGAAAAAGCGGATATCACCCTGACATAAGAATGATGTTTGCAGCATTAGGGCGATGAAAAAACATGAAGTGATAAAACAACATTAGGATGATATTAACTAAAATCACCAGATGTTCAAATATGATGACCCCACGAAAGATCAGATCATACTTAGGACTTTGCAGCAACATCATCAGGATGATCTTAACTAAGATCACCTGATGTTAAAATATCACCCCGGCGAAAGATCATGTAGGCAGAAAATATGATGACCCTCGTAAGTAACATCAGGGTGATGTCTGGAAATATGATGATGATGATCTCCTCTCCTTAAGAAAATATGATGCTGCAGCTGAAAAATGCTGAGGAGGTCCAACACTTAGGAAATTTTTGGATATTTAGGGAAGGAGCCAAGCTAAAAAACCTTGAACATAAATTATCACCAACACACTGGAGCAGATCTCACAGTTTGTTTGATATTTCCATCAAAAACCATTTCTAAAGCCACCAGTGCTCTTGCAATTCTATTGGTCTTCAACTGGATGACCTCATTACTAAATATTGTTTGTTTGCCATCTGTTGTCTCCACAAATTCCTAGAAATCAATTTCCTACACATGATATTCATCAATGCAATTCATGAATTTGTAAAGATCTTGATCATCATTGAAAACTTGCCAGTGATGAATATTATCCAGAATAGAGGGTCTTATCAATATCTCGACCTTGGAAATTCTTGCCAAGGTGATGTCTCTAGTTTTGACTACAATGTTTGCCAAAAAATCAGCCATAACATTCTTACTTCGTTCAATCCAGTCAATACCAAAGGCATCAAATTCCTCCATAGTGTCCCATACAACATACATGTATTGCTTGAGCCTTTTATTTTTTGAAGCACACTTGGATTTGATCTGTGATACAACCAATTCGGAGTCTCCTAGAACACTGAGCCTTTTAACACTGTGTTTAAGGGCCATTTTCAAACCTATAAGTAAAGCTTCATATTCTACCACAATATTAGTACATGCAAAGTCAAGTCTAAAAGAAGAATAGAATGCTTTGCCAGAAGGAGCCACAAGCACAACCCCTGCACCAGAACCTTCTTTTGAACTTGCTCCATCAAAGTGCATAGACCATAATCCTTCTTCATCACTGATTAGCTTAGGCTTATAATTCAAAGGGGTGTCACTATCATTCTCTATCTTGAATTTGTCTACATCTACATCCAGGAAATACACCTGATCATTCTCCTCACTAATGTCGTCAATTATTTGGGGCGATTTCTTTTCTCTATCTAGCCTCACATCCTCACAGTCCATGGGAATCATAGCATATGAATAATTCAACTGGATACTACCACCCATAGTAGAGGCCCATTTTATTGACAACATCCCGTACATAGGAGGAATATCTACCATAGTAATGTTCATGTTATATTCTTTATGAGGGAAGGTCGTGAGTTTGAAGCCAATATCCTTGATGATTCCAATAATGGGGAACTCCCTAGAATCCATGGCAAAGCATTTTCCATATGCTTTGGTTACTTGTAAGACCAGAATCTCCATGACCCCCAAAGGCATTATCTTCGTGGAGGCCCCTGAGTCAATCATGCAATTCCTTACAAATCTCCCCTTTATCATGAGAGTGACAAAGAATGGATCAACCTGACAAGGGCATTTCTGCAGGGTAATGCCCAGATATACTTCAGGTATTTTGGCACCATATTTCTTAACTTCTCTGATTGGTGCCTTCTTTATCTTAGGTGGTTTGACATGTTCATGTGCTATTTCAAAAGTACTAGGAGCTGCATCATTTATTGTGGCCTCAGCTCTACTCTTATGTTCAGGGATCCTCATCATTTCTAATAGAGGGATAGTCACCCTTATTTGACCAAATATGTGGGCCATGTCTATTAGAACATATTTGGGTATTGTGATAATGCATTTATTATTATTATTGGCTGCAAGGATAGGAGAGATGTCTTTCTTACCAGGTTCTTGATCAACAGGGATTTTATTGGTAAGTTCCTCTTCTGCGGGTACCTTAGCTTTAGGGGGTGGATTAGGATGTGGATTAGGCCTATCCCTATTTCCTTTAGGTACCTTCATAGATCTCGCCTCCTTCTTGGGGTTAGGAGGACTCTACTCTTCTTTTATGAAAATGCTTCATGCATTCCCCTTTGTATTGATTTTTCCCCAGTTCCTTTTACTTCTTAGGTTGTAATCACTTTTGACTTGGGCAATCTTGGAAGTAGTCAAAGCCTTGATCTCTTCAGTAGAAGGCTTTCTCAACCTAACATTTGCATCCTTGGTATTCAGTTAAAGAACACCATCATTACCTCCATTCACACTTAGGAAGGATTGTTGTATGACTGGTCTCATCCTATCAGTCTCAACTTTATCCTCCGGGTAATCATCATCAAAAGAATCCCAATCTTCTATGGTACACCCTTGTTCAAAAACCATGTTTACACTATGGTCCTCATAGTTGTCCCCTTCCTCATAGTCCTCATAAGGGGCTATACTGTCACTCATAGATATAGCGATAGCACATGAAGCAAAGGAGTGGGGAGCTTGGCATTGTAAACACCATAGCACTTCATCTATGGCGTGCACTTCTTTCCTTAAAGGGTCAAGGGTATGCCTAGGCCCACCTCCTCTATCATTAGAGGGGATTGGTTAACCCATCTCACCAATTTGTGTTATAAGGCTGGTCCATTAGCCTGGGCATCTTCCCTTGTCTGTTGAAAGGAGACCTTTCATTGGAAATTCTTTTATCATTTCTCACCAAAGAACTCTTCAATTCCTTGACTTCCTTCCACAATTTATTGTATGCAGCAGTGATAGGAACTCTATTGCTCTATCCTCTTTCTTGTGGGATAATCCTTGTATCACTTCTTTTAGAGGTCTTTCCAAACACTTTTCTATTATTTTCAATATGTAAAGCTGCTTTGAAATCATCCCTGAGAGTTTGTGATTCTCTATTTCTCAATTCATACCCCATCTTGGGATCATAAGAATTTTGGTAGACTACCAGGTACATTGTTATCCTCATATTGCTCCTTGAAAACTCTTTTAAAACCTAGCCAAGAGTCAACGCTAAACTCTAGCAAGCTCTTATACCATTCCCTTGCATCTTCTGTCAAGGATTGTATAAACAATTTAATGGCTACAACTTTACATTCCACCTCAAAATCATCTAGCACATTAGTGAATGCCTTCAAGTGATCCTCACCAGTTATTGCATTATTTCTAGCAAATCTCAGGATAGCATTCCTTACTGTGTTTTCAATAGGATTTGGATACCCCAGTATACCAGAGAAATCAATCTTCCTATACTGGGTTGACTGCATCGATCTTCTAGCAAAAGGGTTTACAAATGGGCCACCCCTATCATTTTTTAGGTTAGCTAGAGGATTTGGAGGGGTCAATAGATTAAGTGGCGGAGGTATGTGATGCAGAGCCATGCAGCAAAAGCTTACAAATGGGATGGAAAAACCATTAATCCACTATCATGTTAAAATCTTGACATACAACATGTATGCCTATAAGCCTGTCAGCATCATCATATTTCGAGCAGACACAAAATATCCTCCTACTGACCACTGTTCACTTCCTTATCGGCAAGAAAACCACTACGTCACACCGATATGTATCATCCACTTTATTGCCTATCGGCAGGATATTGTTCATCGGCCAAGGGATACTGACTTACCCCGACGACTAATGTCACCCCGATAGTTTTATCGGTCATATACCGATCGGCCAGACTTGACTTATTGGCCTGACTCAAAAGCACTCCCCGATGTCTGATATCATCCTGATATCTCTCTTCATCGGTCAAGTTGCCTATCGGCAACACTTCTCCTATTGGTCAAGCCGTAAAAAGTCTCTCCGATACTATTACTCCTGCCGATGCCGAAACTCTTAACGTCAGCAGGATAAATCTTCATCGGGTGATATTTGCAAATATCCTGATGATGACGACGTCACATGCACCTGATGATGATGTCGCCCGGATATAAGACACTTACATATTCCGCAGCATGATATGAAATGTCAGGTGATATTCTAATATCCTGATGATGAACTATAAGATCCTCCTCCTGTCCTTAGCCAAAAAGTGGCTTTGACTCCCGCATACGATAGCGATATGCGGATGATGGATACACATGAAAGATGATCCTGATGATGATATACACAGGAAGTATATATCTGACTTATACCATCCTGATGCATTCAAAACATGCAATTTTTGTAAGTTTCATGACCCGACCCGGATAGCAATATACACACAGATATCGATGCGATGCACACTGTCTGTAATGTCGCATGCAGATACTGTATATCCATTAACTGCAGACAAACTCACAAAACCTCACAATTCCACACAGAAAACATGATGATCGGGCCGGATCACCTTCTGATCACAACTTAGAAATTTATCCTCCTAACCCTAGCACATGAGGATGCTAGGATGATTCATAGCATGCTACCAACTGATCTCCCAAACATGAAATGCATAAATAGAAAAACAAAATGCAAGCTAAACTAACATACATGACCTTTCCACCGATTTAGAGAATCAACCGGTGGAAGGGTTGAATGAATCCATTCACTTGTAACCGAAAAGAAATCAATGTATAGACAGCTTATAAACCAGATAAATGCAATTGATGAGATCTTTTGCTTTCACTAATAAAAATGCATACAAGTTTCATAGTCTAAATGTATCACAAATATCCTACTTCTGTAATGCTGGAAACAACAATGTCTTCCCTGTCTAAATTGCTCTGTAACTACCCTCTACAACCTCAACTCGATCTCTTACTCATTCCATAATACTCATTCCATAAACCCTAACTGATCTAAGATATATATAGTAATCTCCTGCGAGTACTACCAACTCAATTCCTAGCGGCTGGGAGCTTCCAAGCGGTTGGGGGAGACAGCTCAGATAGCCCGACAACAAACTCCTAACTACCTGCACATTCTCCTAGGTTGATCTAATACATACGCATTGGTCCAAAGGACCTTATTACATCATGAAGTCAAACATACTAAAAATAGACTTATGTCCTATCTTGTAGGGGTGCTTCTGCACCAGTATGTATACATTTTGAGGATTTGGCTAGGGATTTATTCTAGGTGCTACAGGGGGTCTCTGGCAAAGGTCTTGCCCCATTATCTTGGCATGTGAGTTTTGAGGAGAAGCCTGAAAACAATTACTAGATATAGAGAATGGGTTATCACTCTCCTAGAGTTGAATCAAAGGCTCAAGTTGGGTAGTAGGATTTGGGCCACTCTAAGGTCACCTATTTACTATAGACGCATCAAGTAAACCATTGTCATCAAAAAAAACTTGCCTATTCATATTTTCTAATCTGAGCAACAGGTCCTCTTTTCTTTTTAGTGTTTCCATCTAGGCCAGTCTCCGAGTTAACTTCTTAACCTCATTTTCTAAGTCCTCATCAATCTAGTTTGAGCTAGAGGGTTGGTTCATGTCAAGACCACTATTGGTATTGATGGATTTAACCTTTCCTACTTTGGGAGAGGGCAACTTTATACAATGGATAGTTCTTTTAGGATCAATGGAATTTGGTGTAAGATTGGTTTGAGATTCTCTCATGGGGGTACATTTATCACTCCATGGAATCGGATGCCACTATACATAATAAATCTCATCTCCCTCAGAGTCTACCAAGCCCTCCAGAATGTTCTTAGTGGCATATATAGTGTTATGCTCTCCCCTTTCTTCTACGTTTTGCAAATTATCAATGCTTCCACCCAAAAGGGGCTCATTAAATGCCATGAGATCACAAACAAGGGAAGAAACGTACTCACCCAGATCCTTAGTTCTCCACTTTTGAGTAACTAGTTCATGTATCAGAGGCTTACTAGGATGCCCCTATTGTTGTGATCTTCTTCCATACATCTTTCTTATGTGGGTCTCAAAAACTTTGGTGAACTTTTAATCACATTAGAAATGTCAAAACTGAAAGTTAGTCCAATAAATGACTTTATATTTCTCACTCAAATAGCACTAATTAACAAATAGACACAAGTCTTCTTCAAGACCAATTTTCCTCAGTCCTGTAGATAAGGAAAATTTTGTCAGAGTTGCCACCCCTTTCTAGGGAAAAATAATAAGAAATTTTTTTATGAAAACTCTAAAAAATCCATGACATTCTACTGCACTAGTACTTGGAACTCTTGTAAAGAAGTCTTGAGTAGAGTCACCAATATGTTGGTTGTTTTAAAATCCCAACCACATCTCAAGGAGAAAACACACAGGTCTATAGGATAGCCTTTCTCTAATAACTGACCTACCTTGAGGGATTGGCCAACAAACAGGAGACAGGGGTGTTCAATTCCTCTCTCCTCTACACTTTAGGCTCTATGAGACCAAGGAGGGTGTTCCTATTTCTTATAGATAATGGTGTTCTACTCAAATGGGTAGGGCTCATGAAATGTTTGTTTAACAACATTGTTCCAATGACAGATATGTTCCTATAAGACTGCTTAAAGAACATCTGATCAGTGAAAAGATGGTCTGGTTTCTTAAGCTTTGATTCTATTTGTTTGTAGAGGAACATGTAAAACAAATGACCTTAGGTACAAATACTAAAAATTAAAACCATTCTTCAAGTGAAATGATCAGGGAGGTTTAAATGAAGACAATAACTATCAAAAGATCAATGCCTAAATCCAAAGTCATAGAGTCAAAAAACAAATACAAATGAACTTGATATCAAGGGTGCATATATAACTCTATTTAGAATAATGTAATGATGCATTACATCACCACATCTTGAAATCAGATCAAACCATTCATTCTTACTTATCCCTGCATATATCTGCTATATTTAATATCCTCCTCAAAGTATTTAAATCTACTCAATGAGTAAAAGCTCTTTCGGAATGGACATTCTTACACTGGAAAAACTGTGAAGGTGAATAATATTGATAATTTATCAATCTATTCAGAAATATAACAAAAGATGCAACTGTAGGAGACAATACAATCTGAACCTCAACAATATATTAAAAAATGTTGAGTTTAACACCACTTTATACCAATGATTGCAAATACAAGCGATTTTATCCTTTGAAAACACACTTAGAAAATAAAATCTTAACCAATATGATAATGTACTATGCTTATAGAAAATTTCTCCAAGATGCTCATAAATAGATCTTGAATTCCCTTTTATAGAAAACAAGGGAGCAAAACAAGCTTTAGACCTAGAAACAAATGTCATCCTTCCATTAGATAAATTTATGCATTTAGTCTAGAAACAGAGGTAACTAATTTTACGTAGATAACCCTTTCAGGAATAAAAGTTGTTAAAAAAAATCCACAAGATAAGTTATACTTGGAAGTTGTGCATTTGGAAGAAAGTGTAACAAACTATGTCGACCTCTTGCTTTTCACCTACATTCTGGGAATAAGAAGATTCCACCGTTACTATTCTTAAATATCAGGTAACTCATTATATTTTCTATTCCAATCTTGATATTGTTCCTTGGTGGGCCACTAGAAACTGATGAGATTATCCACACGAGATAGATATTTATTTTTATATTTGGCCAAAACTGACTCAGCTTCCCTTGTAAAATCAGCAACTAGTCGATAAGAATCCCACAGTTTGTTAATGCTAGTTCTGAACAAGGAAATATTTATCTTGTTATCCTGACAAATGAAGAAAGAGATGATAGGAATAATATTGTAAAATTGGAGAATCCATGATTGGGAAGGTTTGATGTCACCACTTTCAGTTTTTATAGTAGGAATTATTCCAACCTTATCATTATTAAACCTTGAACCAATTTTAGTGCCTTTTCTTCAAGACAATTTATAAATGATTGAGATTCTCCTGCTTCTTTGGCTTCCATATAAACTTTCTTAACATTCATGGGAGCATTAGGATCATGATTATCTCCCTTATAGATACCTACCAAAGAAACAATCCTAGGGATCCATTTATCAAACAGAGGCACCATTCACTCCTTGTCTTCTACAATATTCTTAATAACTCGTGATAAATCATAGTAACATTTGTGGATTCTAACTACCTGGATTGATGTTTTATCGATTAACAATATTAAGATACCTGAGACAATAGACCAATTATCTTCTTGTTGCTTATCAAAAGAACTTGTAAGGATATCCTCGAATGAATCAATTTGTCACCTTAACTCCTCATTTTCCTTTTCAAGAATAGACTTGAATGAAGAAGAAGGAAGATCAGAGAAAATGAAACTAGGATCCCTGACCACGAAAGCTACTTGTGATGAGGAGGATGTTGAGGTCTGTTGTTGCCATTGTATTTCCATCTCCTTCAATCTATTGTATTTTGGCAACATGCCCATATACTCCTTTAACACATCATCATATTTTTTTGGAGAGTACTAGTGGTTACTTTACTCAACTTCACAACCTCTAGTACTAGATCAGATGCTTCTTCAATGGGGGTCTTGGAGACTCTCTTTATTATCAAGCCACCTTTAAAATCCCTATCAGGCTCAGCAACTAGAAGCTTATTAGTATTAGGAGCCAAAGCCCATATGGCTAAGGTTTCCCACTTTGGATTAAATTTAGCACCTGTCAGTGCATCCTTAGCCTCTTCTTCTGTAGAAAAAATCTATTTGTCTTGCCTTCTTGCAGTGTTTAGAACAATAGTAGAAGCTATATCCCATTCAGGAAGTAATAAGACTCCACTATCTCTAATCATTTGTCTACCTTGATCTAGAGAAATGTCCTTGACCTCCTCCTTCATTTGTGTAAGTATCCTAATGGATATCTGATCTGGTGTTTCTTGAAGAGAATGAGCCATTTATTCCTTTAATCTTTTTTCATACTCACTCCTGCTTCTCCACAAGAAATTAGAAAATTCCTTAGTGTTTACAAAACCATCATCACTAATTAAATTCATGCATGCTATAGCTATGATATCATCTGCAACATCATTACCCTTCATGGCAATATTAGAAATTCTACTCAAAGGAAACTCCTTAGGCACATCTCGACTAGGGGATGACATCTCATGTTGTACCTCTTCTTTTGTTATTTCCATTTCTTCTTCATCATCAGGATAATCTACCAAAGGACTTTCTTTAATTTTCCTTATTTTTGGAGAAGGCTCCTTAGGAGGAGGATCACATTCAATCACATGTCTAGAAGGGGAAGATGGTTGTGGAAGTGGTGGCAAAGCTAGACTCAATTAGGTTGCTTGAAGGACATGTGAAGTTTGTCCGTTAACATCTTCATTCTTGGCTCTTCTTTTAAAGGTATATTTTATCAAATTTATAGCAGGGAGCTGATATAAATGCCTTTATTCTATTGGAACCTGAGCAGATTCACTGTCTTGTATATTTATAAATTCATCAATATGAGATAGAATCTTCTTTATCCTGAGGATGGGGTCATTAATCTCTGAGAACAATCCCATGTAAGAGGGATTCCTCTACTTTATCCTATCTTCATATTTGACATATATTGTCCACTTCTTCCTTTTTATCATCACCTCTTTGTCATTTGGAGAATTCCTAATAACATCCTTAGGTAAGAAAACCTGATGGGGTATGTAAGACCTATTAATACTCTTCCTGATGACATTAATGAATCCTTCGGCATAAGAGAATCTAGCCTTTTCTTGTCTCATCTTGAAAGGCAACAACTTTGTATTTAACTTAACAAATCCATATTTATTCATTTTGAAATTAGAGAAGACCATTAAGAAAGGAAAGAAAGATCCCTTCTTTTGTCCCACAAGGTGGACCCTGTCTGTTTTAGTCAATTGCTAGATTATTTCCAAGAAACTAACTCTCAATGGTACATAATTAGGTAAAACATGGGGACCAACAAGAGTGCCATAAATTCTAAAAACTATGCCTTCTTCATGGGGGATAAAGTCACCCCAATTGTGCTTGATATCTAAAGGAGGGACCCTCACTGTAGGTCTAAGGAAGTTCAATAATGGTTCTAAAATTTTGGGTATGTCTAGTTGGAAATGCCTCAATATAGTGACTGCAAAATAATCCCTAAAGAATCTATAACTCGAATTGGGGTCATACATGTCCCATATATGAGTCCAACATTAGACAGGGAATGCATTCCCTCTGTTATCAACATGATTAACCTATATCTGAGGGTGCCAAAGCATCTCTGTTCTCCCATAAAATAGAAACATATGGAAAACAATGAAAACCATCTGAACCTAATTGACTCCTTATTTTCCTTAATGTTTACTAGCACTTGATGTATATGCTTTGCCAAATATGAAGCAAAGTCAAACTAAACATTTTGAGATGGATGCTGCATATCAACAACCATATAGGTAAAATCAATGGGGATGCATTCCTTCTTGTCGTCCCCTATCACTTGACAAAGAGCATAGTAGGTGTTGGCAAAATAATCTTCAAAAGTGCTTAACTTGAAAGGCTCTTCCTCACTTTTGGCAATTTTTATTGATCTACCATTTGATCCCTTTTCCCTGAACCTAGGCAAGTATATAGTTCTATAACTTCTCTTGTGCTTCATATATAGGGCTTTAAATCTATTTGTATCAATCTCTATAGAGGCAGCCAAGTTCAGCCCAAAGACCATGGCAATTGCTTCTCTACTAATTTCTATAATAACTCCTCCAAGTTCATGCTCCTAATTGTTTTACAAGTTTCATCATAATGAGCCACTATAGCTTGGAGTAACTCAATGTCTTCAAACACATTTGTGACTAGTAGCTTTCCCATGTCAGTTTCCCATACATATGATAGTGGCACGAGCGTTCCTTTTGCCCCACCAGTGGAAAAATAGTGACTAGCTGTGAACAAGGATCTCTGCATCTCTACAATTAGAAAATTTATCAACCAATCTCTCCTTTCCTTCAAGGCCTGTTACTCTTACCCTTTGTGCACCAAATCCAGGGAGTTGTTTCACTATGTCTTCATGCAAGGCTTGTTTTTAGGAAACAGAGGAAACCTGGGCTTTAGGTGGGGCCATTCTTTTAATGGTGAATTAGGGTGAGGATTCTTTTCTCTGAATACTCAGGGGTTAACTCAAATCATGTCGTAGAGGTTTTTCTTATGAATAGAGGGAAATAGACAAAACCCTAATGGAAAAGCAAATTATAGCAAGAGGAATAGACAACTCACTAGATTAATCTTGTGCAATCACCTTGAGCTTAGCACCAAAAGTATGGTAGTAACTTTCAGCGTCAATGTTCCAATGCCTCAATGTCTTTTGGAATTAGTTTATATGGAAGAGATTTGAGGTGTGAATTGCATTAATATCATATATCTTGGATGGGGATTAGTCACGTCTGTCTTCTTTTCAAGTTGGGTGAACTAGATATGCAAGATCATACTCTATGGGAAGTTTGAATATTGACCATCAGATTTCATAATGTTGGCAGAGGATTGAAGGCCATGATCAATCCTGAGAGCTTGACGATGCATGACACATCCAAACATTTTGCTAAACCAATCAGGAAGTTATCCCTGATTATTTTCTGATTTATTGCTAGAACAAACAAACCATAGATAGTATGCCACTTTTAGTTACGTGGCAATTTTTTGTCATTCCATGATTTGGCGAGGCCCACAAATTTATAACCTAGTGGAATGGTGGAGGAACAGAAACCGTAGCATCAGACCATGCCCTTTCCTAGTTGGAAACTTATTCTGAGCCACTGTAGCCGCGTGTCAGACTTTCACCTTTCCTCAAATATCAGCCAGGGATGTGAAATGAAACTTGGTAGAACAGTGGAACAATCTAAAATTGTTTTCACTATGAATAGAACCCACCATTATTGCCTTTTGCGGTAACTGGTAATGATTTTTCATGAGTTGGCACTTTATTCTGCACGGTCATTCTAAAGGTTCTCTTGGTGAAGCATGGTGGAAAGATGGAAATAAAGAAAACCCTTTGCATCTATTCTGGGCCCACCATTTTCCATCCTTGAGAGTCATCAACTAGCTATCAATTCTTTCACAATTCTGTGAGTGCCAGGTTTGTCAATAGTTTAGTGCTAGCGGAAAGGTGCAAATGAGACCATCCATCGTCATCTATCAAAAAGGGTTAGTAGAATATGACCTTGGCAACTAAAATAAAGATTTTCAAGGCGCGGGCTGGAAAAGGTAATTACTTGGCGAGGGGTTAGTCAGACAATGTATTAAGGGGACATAAGAGGGCAACTTATACCATAGGTAACAGGGACATGTGGTCACTGAAGAAATATAATGATTCTGACCTTCATACTTCACTTTGGCAAGGGGGTTTAGGGTTTTAGTGTTTCCTAGAATTTGCAAAGAACCCTAAACCTAGAAATACATCAACTAAATGATATAATCTTGAGGAAAGAACATTAGAACCTGTGAAAAATTTGACATGGTTCCAACAAGGTGTTTAAGAAAAGCTATTATGTTAGAGAAGATGTAAGTATATCTGATGATGAACCTTATTATGAATATGGTGAGGATAGTGAATTCTTGTTCATAGCTTTAAAAGATGATATTGTTTCTGCTAACTCTGAGGGATGTGTGAAGGAAAGGGCTCCAGAAGTAAGTACTAATGTTGAAGGCACCTTGATGTCTTCTTTTCATGCTAGACAAGAAAAGAACTACTAGATCATTGATAGTGGATGCTCTAATCATATGATAGGTGATAAGAGTAAGTTTGTTAAAATTGAAAAGTATGAAGGAGGACTAGTTAGATTTGGTGATGAGACATCTGCTAAGGTTCAATCAGTTTTGATGGCAAGCATAATACTGATGATGTTCTTAGGTGTTGGTCAAATGTGTAGCAAGGGATACAATTTTATGTTTTAGGAGGGTGGGTGTGAGATCAGAAAAGATTTTAGAACTATGATAGCTACTAGAAAGAGGACAGATGGAAATGTTTATCAGCTCAAAGGTGTTGATGGTTATTGTTTCATGACTCAGATTAGTTAGAGTTGACTATGGCATAGAAGATTGTGTCACATCAATTTTGATAGCCTAGTAAGAATAAGTTTAGTTCATGTTGTTAGAGATCTACCAAAGATTACAAAGCCTATCAATGCTATTTGTAAGGAATGTCAAGTTGGAAAGCAAGAAAGAAGTTTCAAAGTCAAGGATCAATCTTCTACCAGACTGTTGGAATTGGTGCATACAGATCTTTGTGGTCCTACTAGAGTAAGGAGTTTTCAAGGTGATGGGTATTTCATGCTAATGATTGATGATTATTCTAGAATGACATGGGTTACTTTTCTCAAAGAAAAATCAAAAGCCCAAGATAAGTTTAAAGCATTCAAAGTCATGGTTGAAAATGAAATGGATATGACAATCAAATGTTTGAGGTCTTACAGAGGTGGAGAGTTCACCTCCAATGAGTTTAACATGTTTTGTGAAAATCATGGAATAAAGAAGCATTTATCTGCCCCTAGGACTCCTCAGCAGAATGGAGTGGTTGAAAGAAAGAATAGGAGTGGTCAAGATTCTGCAAGGACAATGATAAAAGAAGCAAATCTACTGGAGAGAAGCAATTCATACTACTATTTATTTATTAAACAGATTTCAAGCGAGAGCAAATAGTACAAAGACTCCTTATGAGCTATGGTATGGAAGGATTCCTACTGTTAAATACTTCAAAGTGTTTGGAAGCAAATGCTACATCAAAAGAGATGAAGAAAACTTGGGAAAGTTTGATGCAAGATCTGATGAAGGTATCTCTCTTGGATATTCTAATAGAAGTAAAGCTTACCGGTGCTACAACAAGAGGCTGAGGAAAATTGTTGAGAGTGCAAATATCAAGGTTGATGAAGACCTACAAATGAATTTAGAGGTGAATGGATATGAATCAGATGAGTCTTCTTGTAGTGAAGAAGAAAAAGCTAAAGAAAAGGAAGTACAATTTGAAGAGGAATAAGCTCCAAAAAATATTCCTAAAACTCCCAAGTATGTGTAGAAGCATCATTCTGAAGAATAGATCATTAGTGACAAGAGCAAAGGTATACTAACAAGAAGGAAAGTTGTTGAAGAATAGGTAAATCTATGTTTACTTTCTGAAGTTGAACCTAAAACAGTGATTGAAGCATGCAAGGATGAGTATTGGATCAAGGCTATGAAAGAAAAACTAATGCAAATTGAAAAGAATCAGACTTGGGAACTTGTCCCAATACCAGCAAACAAAAATGTGGTTGGAACTAAGTGGGTATTCCGAAACAAACTGAATGAGAATGGAGTAGTAAGAAACAAGGCAAGGCTTGTGTGTAAAGGCTACTCACAAGTAGAAGGAATAGACTATGAAGAAACATATGCTTTGGTGGCAAGAATGGAGGCCATCAGGATGTTATTGGCTTTTGCAGCACATAAGGACTTTAAAGTATATCAAATGGATGTGAAGCCTGCTTTCTTGAATGGTGAATTGAAAGAAGTATACATAGTACAACCGGATGGATTTTAGTTATCAGATAAACCAAAAAAGGTTTGTCGATTGAAGAAGGCACTATATGGATTGAAGCAAGCCTCTAGAGCTTGGTATGCAAGATTAGACAAGTACTTATTATAGCAAGGATTCAATAAAGGTACCGCAGATAGCAATTTGTACATCAAAATAGAAGAAGATCAAATTCTAATTGTGGAAGTGTTGTGGATGAGGCAAACCTTGAAGGATATCAGAGTGGTATATGATGAACCAATTCCTATGTTCTGTGACAATACAAGTGTTATTAACATTTCAAAGAATTCGGTGATGCACTCAAGGACAAAACATATCTCAATCCAGTATCACTTTTTGAGAGATAAAGTTGCAAAGAATGAAGTGAAGCTTAAGTATGTGTCTACAAAGGATTATGGTGCAGGAGCACCCCTGCAAAATAGAACATAAGTCTATTTATAGTATATTTGACTTCTTGATGTAATAAGGTCCATTGGACCAATTCTTATGTTTTAGATCGATCTAGGAGGATGTGCTGGTAGTTAGAAGTTTGTTATGCCAGTTGTCTTAGCTGTCTTCTCCCAACCACTTGGAAGTCTCCCAGCTGCTGGGAATCGAGTTGGTAGTACTCGTAAACCACAGCTATTTATACCCTAGTTCTTTTTGTTTTAGAGATATAGAGGAATTGATAGGAGACAATGAATAGTTGATAACTGTTAGTTTCTGTGAAGAAGTAGTGACATTGTAACACAGTGGGACTGTGAGATCTGTATGCAATTCTAATTTGAAAGTAGGAGATCCCATTGGTTTCATTTGTCTGGTTTACAAGCTATCTGTGTATTGATTCTTTTTTGGTTACAGGCAAATGGATTCATCCAACCATTCCACTGGTTGATTCTCTGAATGGGTGGAATGGGCATGTATCATAGTTTAGTTTACATTTTTGTTTCTCTATTTATGCATTTCATGTTCGTGGGATCGATTGTTAGCATACTGTGAGTTATCCTGGCATCCTCATGTGCTAGGGTTTAGAAGGATAAATTCTAAGCTTGAATTGCTCAGGAAATGATCCGGCCTGATCGACATGCTTTCTATGTGAAATTGTGAAGTTCTGAGAGTTTTGTCAAAAATATACATTTGACGGATATACAGCATTCGCATGTGACATTATAGACTATGTATATTGCATTTGCATCTATGTGCATAACGCTATCCAGATTGGGTCTTGAAACTTATGGAGAATGCCTATTTTGAAGGTATCAGGATAAAATAGTTTGGATATATATTTCCTGTATATATCATCTTCAGGATCATCATTTCATGTGTATCCATCATCCACATATCATTGTTGTATGCTGGAGCATGCACGCAGGCGAAGGTAAAATCAAACGGGTCAACAGTGAGTCAAAGTCACATTTGCCAAAGAAAGGAGGAGGATCATCTTTTGTTTGAACATCAGGTAGCTGAGGATCACATAGATCTCAAGATCATCATCAGGATATTATAGTATAACCTGATAATTCATATCATGCTGCGGAGTATATAAATGAGTCTTATATCTGGGTGACGTAGACATTGGAGGAAGTAGTAGTGCATGTGATGTCATCATCATCAGGACATTCCAAATATCACCCAATAAAGGTTTATCCTACTGACGACAAGTGTTTTGGCATAGGCGTAGGATATCAGGGTGATCAGTGCGAAGTGTTCACCGACGGTTCATGTTTTGGCGATAGGAGATTAACACTAAGTGGATCGCGAGAGGAATATTCGATGGAATATTCGTCGTGTGCATAAAGTTGAGTATCGTCATCAAGATGTGTCAATATGACTCGATAAGTTATATCCTGATGCTGGTTGTGTAAGTGGGTCAAATATCGGGGTGACGTAAGCATCAGAAGAGAAGTGCATGAGGTTGTCGTCATTAGGATATATGAGAGGAACCCGATATTTTACATCCTGTTGATAAAAGGTGCAGATGATGCTGAACATCATGATGCTGCAGATAGATTTTGGCAATAAGGTGAATAGTGATCATCAGGAGGATAATTGTGTTCACCGAATATGATGATACTGCTGGTAGGTGAAAGGGAGATAATTCATTGGTAAAAGGGTGGTGATCAGTATGAGGATTTTGAAGGTGGCCGATAATGGATGTGTTGCCGATGAAATGAGAATAGTTGAATCCCGCTAAGTTTGAACACTTTTTTCTGGATGCTCTGCATCATAGTGGTATCAGAGCGAAGGAAAAATCTTTTGGGAAGAAAAAAAGAAATACAGGATGTCAGAGGAACAAGGAACATCAGATTTCCCAACAAGGATGACCAACGCGGAGTTGGCTATGCTGGTGAAGAAGTAGATTGCCGAGAGCAAGGCTATGAAGGCTTAGAATCAAGCATTGAAGGATGAATTGGAGAAGTTGAGGGACAGAGTAGGTTCTGGTAAAGAAGAAGATAGGGAAGAAGAAGAGATCCCTAGGTGGAACGAGGAAGTCATTCTTGCAGACCAGAGACCCTTGATTAATGCCCTCAAATCCATGGAGAGGAGAACCATGGGTGTGAAACTGGATTTGCCAGTGTTTACAAGAAAGACGGATCCTGATTCAATGATGGAGTGGATAGACTCCCTAAACAATTTCTTCAAGACAGAGGAGATACCAGAACAACAGAGAGTGAAGATAGCCCAATCAAAGATGAAAGTAGCTGCATTGACATGGTGGAATTTTGCCCAAGATGACAGAGTACAAGAAGGAAAGCATAGAGTCACTACATGGAAGAAGATGATGGCTTTAGTGAAGGAAGCCTATGTTCCATTGGATTACAGTATCCAATTACACAAGAGGAAGCAAAACCTAAAGCAGAAGGAGCTAGATGTCAGCTCATATACAGAGGAATTCATGAAACTTTGTGTGAAGACAAAGGTAAAAGAGAGTGAGGAAGAAAAGGTAGCCAAATACCTTAATGGATTGAGGTTCAACATTCAAGAAGATTTGAATCTGCATAATCTAGATACAGTTCAAAAATGTTTTCAGTTGGCATTGAAAGTGGAAGAGAAGTTAAAGAGAAGACAAGAACAAAACAATAGAGGAAGAACTAAACAGCAAAGAGGTGGAAGAAGTCCTTTCAGAGGTAGAGGACATGGACATGGATATCAGGGAGAATCCAGTCATGACAACAGCAAGGGAAATAACAACCAAAACCAGAGAGAAAGTTACAACCAGCAAGGAAACTTCAGAGGTAGAAGACCTTTCAGAGGAAGATCCCAGGGCAGAGGATCTATTAGATGTTATAACTATAACAAAGAAGGCCATATAGCTGGAAGATGTCCAGAAAAGGCAACAAGTTCAACAGGAGAAAGGAGAACGAATCTGATCCAAGAACCTGATAGTCAAAGTGCAACAGGTTCTAATGCTTTTCAAAGTGTGAATGCTCCTGACAATTATGGATATCCAGAGAGTGGAGAATCTCTGATGATGAGAAGAATAATGACTACCATGAAGGTACTTGACAAAGAACCCCCATAAAGAAAGTCTCTTTTCAGAACCATTTGTAAAGCAAAAGGTAAGGCATGTAAAGTTTTAATTGATTCTGGTTCTACTGAAAATTTTGTATCTGATGAAATGGTAACAAAGCTTAAGCTTAGGAGATTGCCTCACCCATCCCCATATAAGGTCTCATGGCTTACCCAAGGTCAGCAGACGGTTGTAGAAGAACAGGCTTGGGTAGAATTTCAGATTGGAGCATATAAAGACAGGTTGTTGTTGGACATTACTAAGATGGATGCTTGCAATCTTTTATTTGGTAGACCATGGCAGTATGACTTGAAGGCATGCCATGATGGTGTAAGAAACACCTATACAATCACCAAGGATGGTAAGGTGACAGAGTTACTACCATTGACAGAGAAGGAGGAGAAATTAAAAGGAAAAGAGGTGAAGGTAATGCTGATGGAAGGAAAATAGTTCATAAATGAAGTAGCAGCAGAAGGTGCAGTTGCATATGCCCTAATTCCATGTCTGGCAGTGAATAAAGAACAGCAGTAAGAAGTCAAGAAAGAGAAAAAGTAGAGGTTCATAGACCCAGCTGTCCAAGAGTTATTGGATAAGTATAAAGGCATCATTTCTGATGGAATGCCATTATCCCTACCACCTATGAGAGATATCAGCCATTGCATAGAGCTAATCCCAGGATCTACACTTCCAAACAAAGCAGCATATAAAGTTACTCCAGAATAGAATGCAGAAGTAGCAAGACAAATTGAGGAACTGTTAGACACATGTCTGATTGGTAAAAGTTTAAGCCCATGTGCAGTACCAGCTGTACTAGCACCAAAGAAAGAAGGCACTTGGAGGCTTTGTACAGATTCCAGAGCTATTAATAAGATCACAATTAGGTATAGGTTTCCAATACCTAGGATAGAGGATTTACTTGACTATTTGGGAGGTGCTAAGTATTTTACAAAAATAGATTTGAAGAGTGGTTATCATCAGATCAGAATCAGGCCAGGAGATGAATGGAAAACAACATTCAAAACCAATGAAGGGTTGTATGAGTGGAAAGTTATACCTTTTGGGTTGTCTAATGCACCTAGTACTTTTATGAGATTGATGAATGAGGTTTTGAGAGAATTCATGGGAAAGTTTGTCATAGTATATCTAGATGACATTCTAATTATTAGCAACACAAAGGAAGAACATCTCAGACATATAGATTTGGTTCTCAAGAGGTTACATGAAGAGCAGCTGATGATAAATTTGGACAAGTGTTTGTTCATGCAAGAGGAGATCACATATTTGGGTTTTGTCATTTCACAAGGAAAGCTGCAAATGGATAAGGAGAAGGTAAGTGCCATATTGTCTTGGCCAACTCCAAGGACTATGAATGATGTCAGAAGTTTTCATGGGTTAGCAACCTTCTATAGAAAGTTTATAAAAGGGTTTAGTCATATTTGTGCACCCATGCTTGATACTATAAAAGGAGGACAAAAGTGCAAATTTGCTTGGACTAAGGAAGCAGATGATTCTTTTGAAACATTGAAGAAGAAGGTGGCACAACAGCCAGTCCTTGCACTTCCAGACTTTCACAATCTTTCAGGTAGAATGTGATGCAAGTCACATGGCCATTGGAGCAGTACTCAGCCAAGAAGGTAGGCCAATTCCATTTTTCAGTGAGAAGCTCAATGATGCTAAAAAGAGGTATTCATCATATGATTTGGAAATGTATGCTTTAGTCCAGTCACTCAAGAAATGGAGGCATTACTTGATGTTAAAGGAATTCATAGTATTCACAGATAATTAGGCTTTAAGTTTTATCAACAACCAGGAAAAGTTGAACCACAGACATAAGAAATGGGTAGAAACTTTACAAGCTTTTACTTTCACATTGAAGCATAAGAAAGGAGTCAAGAATAAGGTAGCAGATGCCTTGAGCAGGATAGCTCTAACAGTCAACCAGATTCAGTTAGAAAGTGTTGGAATTGATTCATTGAAGACCATGTACGCTGATGATGAAGATTTTGGAGAGATATATCAGGTATGTATTTCTTTTGGAGATAAATATCATGCTGATTTCTCTGAATTTCTGATCCATGATGGATTGCTGTTCAAAGGTGGACAGTTGTGTATTCCAAGGTGTTCTATGAGGTTGAACATCATTAAAGAGAAACATTGTGGAGCTATGGCAGGTCATTTTGGTTTGGATAAGACTCTTGATCTTGTTAGAAGACATTACTATTGGCCTAAGTTACAATCAGATGTCAGAAAGTTTGTAGAGACATGTGTGATATGTCAGAAAGCAAAAGGAAGATCAACTAATGTAGGTTTATATCAGCCTTTACCCATTCCTTCCAGACCATGGGAAAGCATAAGTATGGATTTTGTCTTGGGTTTACCAAGGACAAGGAAAGGGCTTGACAGTGTTTTTGTTGTAGTGGACAGATTCAGCAAAATGGCACATTTCTTGCCATGCAAAACCACTGCTGATGCTTCATATATTGCAGATTTGTTTTTCAAGGAAATAGTCAGAATACATGGATTGCCATTGAGCATAATGTCAGATAGAGATGTGAAGTTTATTGGTCATTTTTGGAGAACCCTTTACAAGAAACTAGGCACAAATTTGTCCTTTTCATCTGCATATCATCCTCAAATGGATGGATAGACTGAAGTAGTCAATCATTCCTTAGGGAATTTGCTCAGATGTTTGACAAAACAGCATGGAGAAAAGTGGGATAATATCCTATCTTAGGCTGAATTTTCGTATAATGATACTGTCAATAGGAGTACAGGGAAATCACCTTTTCAGATAGTGTATGGTATGCATCCAAGAGGAATTTTGGAATTGAGAGATCTACCTGTAGCAGACCCTATTAGTGCAAAGGGAGAAGCTTTTGCAGAAGCTATCAAAGAGGTTCATGATCAAGTAAAGTCCCAGCTACAGAAAACTACCTTGAAGTATAAAGAATATGCTGATAGAAAGAAGAAAGATGTATAGTTTGATGTTGGAGATTTGGTATGGGTTCATTTGAAGAAGGAAAGACTTCCTAAGGGAAAATATACTAAACTCATGCAGAGGAAGATTGGACCATGTCAGATTTTGAGAAAGCATGGACAAAATGCTTATTAGATACAACTCCCTCCAGATCTTGGTTTATCACCTATATTCAATGTATGTGATTTAACTCCATACAAGCATTATCCAGATGAAGAACAGGAACTCCTACAGGATCCAGTAGCTAATGACATTCCAAAACATACTCCACCACAGTTACAGAAAGTTTTGGACACAAGAGTGATCAAGAAGACACGGAACAAAAACTATTTGGAGTATTTGGTGTCTTGGTAGGGAAAACCTGATTCAGAAGTAGTGTGGATGACTGAAGAGCAGATCTAGAAACATGGTGCAGATCTATCTACTCTCATCTCAAGTGGACTTGAGATTTCTTCTTCTGGGGAGTATGGTGCAGGAGCACCCCTGCAAAATAGAACATAAGTCTATTTATAGTATGTTTGACTTCTTGATGTAATAAGGTCCATTGGACCAATTCTTATGTTTTAGATCGATCTAGGAGGATGTGCTGGTAGTTAGAAGTTTGTTATGCCAGTTGTCTTAGCTGTCTTCTCCCAACTACTTGGAAGTCTCCCAGCCACTGGGAATCGAGTTGGTAGTACTCATAAAACACAGCTATTTATACCCTGGTTCTTTTTGTTTTAGAGATATAGAGGAATTGATAGGAGACAGCAAATAGTTGATAACTGTTAGTTTCTATGAAGAAGTAGCGACATTGTAACACAATGGGACTGTGAGATCTGTATGCAATTCTAATTTGAAAGTAGGAGATCCATTGGTTTCATTTGTCTGGTTTACAAGCTATCTGTGTATTGATTATTTTTTGGTTATAGGCAAATGGATTCATCCAACCATTCCACCAGTTGATTCTCTGAATCGGTGGAATGGGCATGTATCATAGTTTAGTTTACATTTTTGTTTCTCTGTTTATGCAATTCATGTTCATGGGATTGATTGTTAGCATGCTGTGAGTTATCCTAGCATCCTCATGTGCTAGGGTTTAGAAGGATAAATTCTAAGCTTGAATTGCTCAAGAAATGATCCTGCCCGATCGACATGCTTTCTATGTGAAATTGTGAAGTTCTAAGAGTTTTGTCAAAAATATACATTTGACGGATATACAACATTCACATGCGACATTACAGACTATGTATATCGCATTTGCATCTATGCACATATCGCTATCCAGATCGGGTCTTGAAACTTATAAAGAATGCCTGTTTTGAAGGCATCAGGATAAAATAGTTTGGATATATATTTCCTATATATATCATCTTTAGGATCATCATTTCGTGTGTATCCATCATCTGCATATCATTGTTGTATGCTAGAGCATACACGCAGGCGAAGGTAAAATCAAACAGGTCAATGGCGAGTCAAAGTCACATTTGCCAAAGAAAGGAGGAGGATCATCTTTTGTTTAAACATCGGGTAGCCAAGGATCACATAGATCTCAGGATCATCATCAGGATATTATAGTATAACCCGATAATTCATATCATGCTGCGGAGGATATAAATGAGTCTTATATCCGAGTGACGTAGACATTGGAGGAAGTAGCAGTGAATGTGACGTCATCATCATCAGGACATTCCAAATATCACCCGATAAAGGTTTATCCTGCTAACGATAAGTGTTTTGGCATAGGCGTAGGATATCAGGGTGATCAGTGCAAAGTGTTCACTGACGGTTCATGTTTTGGCGATAGGAGATTAACACTAAGTTGATCACGGGAGGAATATTTAGTGGAATATTCGTCGTGTGCATAAAGTTGAGTATCATCATCAGGATGTGTAAATATGACCCGATAAGTTATATCCTGATGCTGGTTGTGTAAGTGGGTCAAATATCGGGGTGACGTAAGCATCAGAAGAGAGGTGCATGAGGTTGTCGTCATCAGGATATATGAGAGGAACCTGATATTTTACATCCTGTTGATAAAAGGTGTAGATGATGCCGAACATCATGATGCTGCAGATAGAGTTTGGTGGTAAGGTGAATAGTGATCATCAGGAGGATAATTGTGTTCACCGAATATGATGATACTGCTGGTAGGTGAAAGGGAGATAATTCATCGGTAAGAGGGTGGCGATCGGTATGAGGATTTTGAAGGTGGCCGATAATGGATGTGTTGCCGATGAAATGAGAATAGTTGAATCCTGCTAAGTTTGAATGCTTTTGCTAGATGCTCTGCATCAGATTAGGTTGCTGATATATTCACTAAGGCTCTTCCTAAGGACACCTTTGAGTATCTTCAAGAGAAGTTGGGGTTATTTCCCCTCCTTTGAACTAAATGCATAAGAAGATGCATCAATCCAGTGGATTTCAAGATTCATTGTTTATTCTGGACTGATGTTGGAAGCTACCTCTCAGGGGGACTAGGTAGTGGTCATGTTGGTTGTTGCAGCCAAGGGCAGTATGTGTTAATGCAAATTGTTATGTGTTCCTAAGGGCAAGTATGGAGAGTAGTAAAAGAAAAGATGTTACAAAGCAATGGTGAGTAGGTATAAGTGTGAGTAATGTAAAAAGAGGAGAATGAGAGAGAGAGTTGTGTCACCCTTAGCCATTAATGTTAAAGTGGGAGAGAGAACAATGTGAAAAAGGAAAGAGTTGGTTCCCAAGAAGAGAGTAGTAAGCTGGGGGGAGAGAAAGAGAAAGGAAAAGAGCATAGTATTGAGGATGTTCTTATGTTGATGGTTTTTCACATCATGTGTTGCCATCAATGACAAAGGGGTAGATTGTTGTAAGTATGTGTAGTCGGTGTTGTCATTGATGTCAACAAGGTTGTGTTGTCATTGGTGTCAACTATATGAGAAAGAGGGTGTTGAGTGTGTTAGGACTGGAAAAAACTCACATTTTTCACTAGTCACCATCCTCCATATACCATAGAAATTTGCCACACTTTGATTTTATGATCAACACTAATTGTCAAAATTTGTGTGATAAGATCCATTTTATAGCCCATGATAACTAAAGATTCCTTGAATATGGCCTTTGAGATAAGCATTCCCCTGATCACAGTCAACCAAAGGACTTTAAGAGCAATTGATCTTTATCGGGAAGACCATGTGCATGTCTTGCCAATCAAACAAGCCATAATTCTCTAATGAACATTTTTATGCATATCAGGAAGACCTAAATGGCGTTATAGTGATAAAAAATCCCAGATGTAACAATTGTACAACAATCGAGAAGACATTTCATATCATTTCACCAATGAAAGACTCATTGGTGAAAGTAAGCTGGTTGGAGTAACTTTTTAAAATCATACCGAGCTCTTATATTATACCAATAGATATCCTTTCGACAAGAGACAAATAGCCTTTCATTGATAAGATAGGTTAACAAGTGCATCAGAAAGATGTATATGATCAGAGAAAATTCCCCAAATCTCCCTGACCATATGGGTCACTTCGATAAGAAAGGCCATAAGGTTTTCGGTGAGAGTCTCACCGATTTGTCCCAACAAACATAGCAATAAAAGAACTGGGGTGAGGAGACTAGATACATCGGAAGATCATCTTATTTTCTTAGTGATGGCATTTGTCAACCTGATGAGTACAAAATGACTACTATTCATCAAAAAAATACTTGCCGATGCTCAAAAGGATTTCTAATGGTCCAATCCACCCCGATATCAGAGTAAAATTCATAATGTCTCCCCAAAATATTAAAAATTGAAAAATAAGAAAAAGGGGATTTGTGCAAGGTTGATCAGAATATCAAGAAGTCTTCCCGATTGAGTCAAAAGATCTAAAGCAACACTTCCAATCAAGGAGACATTTAGTTGGTCATGATAATTAGTTATGAATGTATAAACAAAAGATGGCACCAAATGAAACACACATATCAGCCTGAGATTAGAAGAGTTTCACCAATACAACGGCAATTGTATCACTCTGACATTTTAAAATCCGAGAAACCTGCTGCATTCATTTCCAGTAGTCAAAATTAATGGCCACATGAACAAAACCTTATATGAAAACTTTTGAATCAAAAGGGGTTAAAACAAAAGGGAATTTTCTAGAGTTGTAGTAGAGAAAATAGGGAACTGATCAAGAGCCAAGGAATTTGGAGAGCCAGAACATACAAGTAAGCATTCTTGCACTTAATAGATTGTAGTCCAATTTTGATAACTGGTAAAGATAAAAAATGGAAAACCCTGCAAGAACAAAAACTAAGAAGCAACCAAGAGATAGTGGCCAATCTAAAAGTAAAAGGCAAAAAATAGAATTGGGATAGGAAGTGAAAACAAAAGAAAGAAAATTGAACCAAGACCTCATAGATCAATTATCTAGTTCATGACCAAAGGCCAGGAGAATTGCACAATTGAGGGCTGATGTAGAAAAATTTGAAGATAAGTACAAACACATAGGTAATGTGTGGACTCCTATTAGGGGATATGAAATGTTCATGTTCCATTATCATAGGAGAAATAGGTTCGAACCTATCTATAACCCATGGAATTTCAATTTGGGAAAATTGGTTGTTTTTGATGTCTTTGTGAGTATAGAACTTATAAAACTTTTGGCAAAACATTATAACCCGAACCTTAAGGCCATTTGCAACTTGCAAGGAGAGCCTTTCATACATGTGTCCAAAAATGCATTATGTGAAGTTTTTAACCTGGATGACACATGTGATGAGCCCATAGTACATGAGGATTTAGAGAAGGAATACTAGAGGATGGACACTACTTATAAGGGATGGAGATTGCCATTACACAGGCCTAGACAAGATCGAAACTTAGTGCCACCTGAGGATAATGATGGGCCTCCCTTTCATGTTGATTTGTTCGAGCCCTATTTGAAGTATACCTACTATTTAGTAGGTCAAGTATTGGGAATAAAGGTCCCTGAGTTTATGTCTATAGGGCTAATGGTAATTTCTGCAAACATCCAATGTCATAATGCAAGGGCCTTTGATTATGCTGCACACATTTCTAGAGGAATTGATTCGGGATTAATGGCTATCAAAAATGGTTCTCCTACAATGTCTTTCAAACATTATTCATCTCTTATGCATATGATATTGTACGATGGGCAAGAGTTGGGGATGTGGCCAAAGGAATTGAGAATTACACAATTGGATAAAGAGGGTCAGCCACTACCAATACAACTGTGGACCTCTATTTGGGATAGTAGATTCGTAAATTCTAGTTACGTGCATTTTGAAGAGTTATTTGTTGAAACACTATACAAATTTTATGGTTATCCATGTGATTATTCATTATCTAATGAGATTAAAAGATTTTTAAGGCCCAAAGATTTTTATGGACCACCAACTATGAACCATAATTGGGGTGATTGGTACTGCTTCCTTGACTCCACCATGATCAGAGTGTATGGTTTCGAAGATACACCTTTTTTATTGCCCAAAACTATGCCAGATAAAATTGCATACCTGGAGATTGTCAGGTAGCTAGACTATTCTAATGTTATGAACTTGAGTGCATATGACAAGCAATCATTCATGCCTACCACATTATGTTTTGGATATTTTATTGTATTATCAAGAGAAGGATATGATCTTATTTTGAACAAATTGTCACATTTCAATATGAGGAGAGCAACACCAAGAAAAGGATTTGATCCTGAAGGTTTTATTGATTTTGCAAGAAAGAAATAGAATTTGAGTGGATATGTTCATATAACATATCCTCATGATGATATCATTAAGAACCTCGAGGGAGCAGAGGTTGATTTGGCCATTGATGACTATAATCAAGAAGTTGAATAGAAAATGAGGGAGACACAAGAGATAGGTGTTATCTTCTGATAGTGAAGGATCTTTTGATGAAGGTAAATCCCAAGGCCAACCTAATAAAATCCCAAACTAAGAATTGAAGAGTACAAGCCTCCAAACAGAGAACAAGAAGTTGAGGAAACATCTGATACTGATGCTAGGCAATTGGCTTATAAATGATCATTTTGTTTAGTCTCTTGAATTTAAATCTTTCTTGTATAAACTCAAAGGTAAAGCAATAAGAGAATCAGTTACAGATATCACACCAAGAAATGAAAACCAATTATTCAACACATTGAAAATAGATGTAGAAAATGAAATGAATAACATGACTCCAGAGATGAAGAAAATTGTTAGAGGACTCTAGTGTGATGATCTTTCCTGGTTTGGATTTAAAGTATGCTTTAGTTTTCGATGGTTTTTTACATAATGATGATGCCAAGCATAAACTCAATCCAAAAGGTGTGACAGAGATATATACAAGGTCAAGATATAATCCTAATGATAATTCTCTTATGATCTGGGTCCTATACCCTCCACACAAGAAGCTTGCAATTATTGATACAGAGAAGGCATTCAGTCATGTAATGACACTAAAAGTAGGTGAAACTGATCCCTTGATTATAGTTGACATTGGCATAAATGTAGCCAAATTAAATAAAGCACAGATTCAAATGTTGATCAAAGAAAGGGATATGTATAAATTGAACTGTGAAAGAATGCATAAAGAAAATGATTTTCTAAGAGATTCGGTTCCTACCAAAATGTTAGCTCAAGGGGAAAGCTCCCAAACAAAGGACAAGGGTGAAACACCACAGGTGAATGCTCAGATAGTCCAGGCCAAGTTTGATGCACTTTCTACAGTGTTCCAAAAAAGATATGCTAACATGATGATATGGATGAATAAGTTCTAGGTTACTTATTCCAAGAATCACACTACTCTCCAAGAACATAGAAGGTTAATAGACAGACTTCAAGAAAAGCTCCAAGAAATATAGAATGGGGACACTTCTGATGCTAGGGCCATTACCAATGCCAAGGACCTGATCAGGAAACATACAAATTTTCATGAGGAACTTCAAGCAGAGGCTAAGGAATTCATTGATGCCTCCAAAGAAGGAGTGCCTGCATTGTTCAGTGGTAACAAAGATCTAAAAAGTAGGCAAGAATGGAGGAAGGAATGCCAATTGATCCTACAGAAAGCCTTGGAAGAAAAAAAAAGTGAAGATCCAGCATTGGGAGAGGTCTGTGAATGCATGGAGAAAATGATTACCATGGAGTTTGCGGAAAATAATGTTGTGGAATGTGTCAATACCCATTTAAGTCAAAAATACTTGGATCATGTTAGTCAAGTCCATTTATGGCTCATTAGAGCTTAATGATAATTTGTAATTGTTAATTAAAATCCCAAAAGACACTTACGAAGAGGTGCATCATCTTCAAGTTATAGCTATATAAGTTAGAAGAGTAGGAATGAGAAGATCATCATTATCACTTCATATTTAGGTGAAGCATTAGTAAGAATATAGATTGCACCCATTTCCTCCATCCATTCCCATATCTTAGAAGCATATGCAATTATTATAAATCTTTTGAAGCAATATAATGGAGCAGAATGTTCTTGAATGGTGATTTATTTAGTGTTTAGCTATTGTGATTGAGTTTCATGATTAGATGCTGCTGTACTGTTTCCAAAGTGGTTCTTTTAAATTATTCAAATTCATATAATTTGTCACAACACATTTGTTTTTGGTGTGTGGTTATCTTGATTAGTTTCTAGTTGGAGTGAATTAAAATTCCTTTCAAGTAATCTATTTTGATTGGTTCCTGCCAAGGATTAAAAACATCTTGAAATAGTTGTTGTGATTGGTTTCCCTCAGACTGAAAATTAAAAGTCATTTCTTGAGATCACAATAGTTTAGGAAAATATCACTGGGATTGTTAAAGAAGAGTACAGTAACTTACATACTGCACGTTTTGATGCAGAGTGGCACAAGGGAAGCAACACACAAGGGTTTACTCTATTGTCCTTTGCCCACTCACCCACTTCAAACAGCCTTCAACCAAGCAACCAAAGGCACATTCAAGGGTGTATAAAGGATTTGGTATCCTAGTGATGGCTCCACCTTCTAGGCTTCTCCAACACCTCAGGATAGATCAACAAACACCTTCTATGCAGTTGGTTTGGTCTCCAACTTCCCAAAACTCTTCAACCTATACCTTGACTAGTAAGGCTACTAGCCCTCCAAACTAGGTATTCTCAACAAAACTTGACAAAATCCCATATGACCAGGCAAGCAAATGATGGTTTTAGATACACTCTATGGAACCCTATCAAACTCCCAAGTCTCCTGTTCCAACTCTACTCCAGCAATCCAGAACACTCATTTGGTCTTCTAGGCCTAATTGATCAATTTAGGCTAGGTTACAAAGCAAGTGCTCAAAATTGGGGTCATAAACCTGGGGTAGGAACTTGGATCTCTTCTATGACCTACAAACAACTCACAAGCCAACTTTCATTCACCCAACTATCAGACTTTGTCATCTACATCAATAAATTGCACAATTCTGGCCAAATACATAGGAATACTTGACCTAGGGCATCAAATTAAAAATAGAAGACTGCATTTTCAAACAAAAATCTTTTGGAATCTTATAGTACATACCCCTAGCCTACATTTCACCAGTTTTTACAAATTTTCAACGGTGGCAATGCATTCTAGGGCCGGATTTCTATGGTTGCCCTAGAAAACAAGGTTTCTAGACCTGTTTTGAAAGAAAAATCTATAACTTTTGATCCCAACCACTTCAGGACCTCAAACTAGTTGCATTATAACCCTGACTCCAAGAGATTTCAGAAAAATTACATTTTCACCCTTGAAAAATCTGTACAGGCCGTACACAGCAATAAAAACAGTGAAAAACAGTCAGTTTTCTTGATTTTTGTGCCCAAATTCCGTACAAAAACTTCCTCCTCCGTACTGGAGCAAGATTTCCTCCATATCAACCTATCCAAGTTGGTTTACAACTTCTACAAATAGTTTTAATAATCAAAATGAAGTTGCAACCGGTCAATGTGTCATTGACACCATTGACAACACTTGACACTATGGAGTTTTTTCATTTTCCAAAGGATGGCGATTTGTTTTTCTTGTCCAATGGAATCAAAACATCCTCCATACTCCCAAAACATGATAAAGCACACAAACAATCAAAAAAACTCAAAAACCAATCCTTTAGACCTTCTAGGCCTGATTGGCACAACAAGGATCCAAGTGGACTAAGCATGATTGAGGTTTATACGGTCACCTCAATCATCTTGACCACACAAAAAGGACCATATACTCATGGCTAAAGCCTTATTACAATCAAAACCACAACTTTCAAAAAAAAAATGCAAACAAAGTGACTTTAGGAACCAAGGTGCTCCTAGGTGCCCTGCACCATACACCCACTGTCAAAGAGAACTCAAGTCTCTTGAGTTGGAATGTTGTCAAAGGTGAAACCTACATTCTCAATGTCTACCCTACTCATCCAAGTGGCATCCTCCTGAGGTTTGTTTAGCCACTTCACCAAATAGTCATGATAGGTGTGCCTTCTAGTTTGTTTTGCAATCCTCTTGTCCAAAATGCACTCAATCTGATTTGGAGATGAAGGAATGAGTTCCTGGAGTGTCTAATCAGTTTGATCTTCTTCAACAGCAGTCTGAGGATCAGATCCTTTATAGGGATAAAGGTCTGAAATATTAAAAATTGGAGACAAAGCAATGCCATCCAGAAGTCTGATTTTGTAGGCATTTTCTCCACATTTCTTGAGCACTTCACAAGGCCCAATCTTCTTCATGAGTAGCTTAGTGTGTTTACCTACAGGGAGCCTCTCTTGCTTTAGATGAACCATTACTAAATCACCTTCCTTGAACTGCAAATCCCTTCTTTTTCTGTCAGCAAATTGTTTATATTTCTAAGAAGTGGACAGCAATTTTTGTTGTACTTGTTCATGGACATCTTTCATGACTTGAACGAAGTCTTCAGCCAAGGCACTGCTGTTTTCCAGTCCTTTAACCTCCCTTAGTTCTAAAATACCCCTTGGGTGAGTGCCATAAACAATTTGGAAAGGAGACAGGCCGGTGCTTCTATTGACAGTGTCATTGTATGAGAACTCTGCCTGAGCCAAAATTGAATCCCAACTAGCACCCTGCTCCTTGGTTAGGCATCTTAGGAGGTTGCCAAGTGACCTATTAATCACCTCTGTTTGTCCATTAGACTGAGGGTGATAGGCAGATGATAAGGACAAATTTGTACCTAGTCTCTTCCACAGTGTCCTCCAGAAGTGTCCAATGAACTTGGGGTCTCTGTCTGAGATTATGGACAAAGGTAAACCATGTAACCTGACTATTTCCTTGAAGAAAAGACTTGCTATGTGTGAGGCATCATGTGTGGTTCTACATGGGATGAAGTGAGCCATTTTTTAGAACCTATCTACAACCACAAAAATGCTGTCATGTCCATTCTTTGTCCTAGGCAAACCAAGTACAAAGTCCATACTTATGGAATCCCAAGGCTTTGAAGGAATAGGTAGAGGAGTGTATAAACCTACATTGGATGTATGCCCCTTTGCTCTTTGGCAAATTTGACAAGTTTCAACAAACTTCCTTACATCGGTTGGCAATTTTGGCCAAAAATAGTACCTCCTAACCAATTCTAGGGTCTTATCAATACCAAAGTGACCTGACATGCTGCCACAATGCTTTTCCTTTATTATATTCTCTCTAACAGATCCTCTTGGGATACACAACATGCTATCCTTGAAAAGATATCCATCTTGCAACAAAAAATCAAAAAAATCAGTATTATACCTTCCTGTCATGGCCTTGCAAGAGAGGTATGGCTCTTTGAAGTCTTCATCTGCTGTATACTGATCTTTAATGGCATGAATACCTGTACTTTCCAATTGAATAGTTTGCACAACAAGATTTCTCCTGCTTAAGGCATCGGCTACCTTATTGGCCACTCCTTTCTTGTGTTTTATGGAGAAGGTGTATGCTTGGATGTACTCCATCCACTTGACATGTCTATGATTCAACTTTTGCTACCTGTTCAAGAAGCTTAATGCATGGTTATCAGTAAAAACTATAAATTCCTTTGGCAATAAGTAGTGTCTCCATTTCCTTAATGACTGAACCATGGCATATAACTCTAGATCATAGGTGGAGTAGTTTTGTTTTGCCTCATTTAACTTCTCACTAAAGAATGCTATAGGCCTCCCATCTTGACTTAGGACTCCTCCAACAGCCCTCTTACTTGCATCACATTCTACCACAAAGACCTTGTCAAAATCAGGAAGAACAAGGACCAGTTTTTCTGATATTTTTTTCTTTAACAGTTCAAAGGCTTGGTTGGCCTCATTTGTCCATAAAAACACACATTTCTTGCCCCCTTTTATGGTGTCAACAAGTGGAGCACAAATGCCACTAAACCCTCTAATGAACTTTCTATAAAAGCTGCATAAACCATGGAAACTCCTTACCTCTGAGGCTGTTGTAGGTGTTGGCCAATTAAGAATGGCTGCAACCTTACTTGGATCCATTTTTAGGCTGCCCTTGGAGATGACAAACCCCAAAAATATCAACTCTTCTTGTAGGAAGACACATTTGTCAAGATTGATTCTCAACTTCTCCTCTTGAAGCCTCCTGAGCACTTGATGGATATGCCTTATGTGGTCTTCCTTGCTATCACTAAAAATCAGTATATCATCCAAATATACAACAATAAACTTGTTAAGGAAAGGTTTTAGCACTTCATTCATCAATTTTATGAAGGTGCTTGGTGCATTTGACAAGCCAAAAGGCATGAAAACCCATTCAAATAGTCCTTCATTGGTTTTGAAGGCGGTTTTCCACTCATCCCCTTCCCTTATCCTGATTTGGTGATAACCACTTTTTAGATCTATCTTGGTAAAATACTTAGCCTTACCCAAGCAATCCATTAAATCTTCTATTCTAGGCATTGGAAATCTATACCTAATAGTAATCTTGTTGATGGCCCTGGAATCAGTGCATAGTCTCCATGTTCCTTCCTTCTTGGGTGCAAGTACTGTAGGTACTGCACATGGGCTAATACTCCTCCTGATAAGCCCTCTATCCAACAAGTCTTGGATTTGTCTTGCCACTTCAGCATTTTTCTCTGGAGTCAACTTGTAGGTTGCTTGGTTTGGTAGGGTGGATCTAGGGATGAGATCAATGCAATGACTAATCTCCCTCTTTGGTGGAAGGGCATCCTTGCCTTCATCGGCTATCACATCTTGAAACTTCTCCAATAGTTCTTCCACTTCCTTTGGTCCAATCCTCCTAAGAGGTTGCTGCACTTTGACCTTCTTGGGATTCACATCCTTGGGCTTGATGACTACTGCAAAACATGGCACTTTCTCTTCCTTGAGGTTAGCCAAAAACTCTTTTTCACCTACCAACATAACTGAACTAGAAATGACTTTCTCTTTGCAATCATCAATCAAAGGAGTCATTGTAAACTTTTCACCATTCTTGGACAAATGAATCACATTGTTCTTACCATCATGTTGGGCACTTGTGTCATGTTGCCAAGGCCTTCCAAGAAGAAGGTGGCATGCATCCATATCCACTATCTCACAAAGAACCTTATCATGGTATTCACCTATCTTGAATTCAACCCAACATTGCTCTTTCACCACAATTTGTTGTTCCTTGGTTAGCCAAAAGACTCTATAGGGGTTAGGATGAGGCATTCTTTCCAATCCTAACTTAGTCACCATTTCATTAGAAGCCAAATTTTCAGAAGAACCTGAATCTACTATTACCTTGCAAACTTTTCCTTTCACCTTGCAAGTGGTTCTGAACAAGTTGTTTCTTTGGGGCTGCTCCTTGGTGGCTGGCATGATGAGGGATCTATTAAACATGATGCATTCTCCACTCTCAGGTGCTGCAGACTTGGAAGAGGTTGTTTGGTAACGTGTGGTGCTTTGACAGTCCTCTTCTTGAAGGAGTTGTACTCTTCTTTCTTTCTGATTTGCAGGAGTGTTTCCCATCTTCCCCAGGCACCTAAAGGACTGATGTCCAATCTGATTGCAAGAGAAACACCTTCGAGTAAACACATTGGGACCTCTGCCCCCACTTCTTCCTCTGTCATTACCTCTGCCCCTAAACTGACCCTTATCAGCACTGTTTTTATCAGCCTGCGCTTGGCTGCCTTCTTGTGATCCGCCACCTTGGAATCTAGAGAAATTATCTCTATTTTGAAATCTGCCCCTGCCCCTAAAGTTCTGATTTCCTCTGCCTCTGCTGCTGTTGTATGAATCACCTTTTCTTCTTTGTTTATCCTCAATTCTCAATGCCATTTGAAAACACTTATGGACTGTCTCCAGGTTAAAGAGAGTTAATTCATCTTGAATGGAGAACTTGAGGCCATTAAGATACCTTGCAAGCTTCTATTTTTCATTCTGAGGCATCTTGGCTTTCAATGTCATCTTGTGAAACTCCTCTGCGTAGGTGCTCACGTCCATGTCCTTTTGTCTCAAGTTGTGCAACTTCTTGTTCAAGTTGACCTCATAATCCTCAGGGACAAATTGCTTCTTGATTTCAAGTACCATCTTCCTCCATGTAGAGATAGGATTCCTATCATCTTCTATCCTTTCATTTTGAATAAAATTCCACCAACTCAAGGCTGGCCCTTTCATTATTGATTTGGTAATCTTCACTTTCTAATTTTCTGCCACTTCTTCACATTCAAAATAGTTCTCCATTGCCTCAATCCAATCAAGGCACTCCTCTAGATTCATCTTACTAGGAAACATAGGTAAGTCTGCCTTAGTGTCCTTCCTACTCAACTTTCCAAGTGCATCTAGGAATTGTCTCTCTAACATGCTTCCTTGTGGCTCTTCCATTGGCACTTCTTCTTCCTCATCTTGATCCTCTTCATCTAAATCTAAGATGACTTCTGACTTCTTCTTGTCTTTGTCTTTCTTCAACTTTTCTATCTCAGCCTCCATCCTTTTGTTCTTGGCTGCTTGCTCTCTCACTATCTTTGCCAATTTGGCATTAGTCACCTTTGAAGGAATTTCCTCCTCTTCTTCTCTATCTCCCATCTCTTTGATGGCTCTAATACCACCTAATGCAGAGTGGCACAAGGGAAGCAACACACAAGGGTTTACTCTATTGTCCTTTGCCCACTCACCCACTTCAAACAGCCTTCAACCAAGCAACCAAAGGCACATTCAAGGGTGTATGAAGAATTTGGTATCCTAGTGATGGATCCACCTTCTAGGCTTCTCCAACACCTCGGGACAGATCAACAAACACCTTCTATGCAGTTGGTTTGGTCTCCAACTTCCCAAAACTCTTCAACCTATACCTTGACTAGTAAGGCTACTAGCCCTCCAAACTAGGTTTTCTCAACAAAACTTGACAAAATCCCATATGACCTTGCAAGAAAATGATGGTTTTAGATACACTCTATGGAACCCTATCAAACTCCCAAGTCTCCTATTCCAACTCTACTCCAGCAATCCAGAACACTCATTTGGTTTTCTAGGCCTAATTGATCAATTTAGGCTAGGTTACAAAGCAAGTGCTCAAAATTGGGGTCATAAACCTGGGGCAAGAACTTGGATCTCTTCTATGACCTACAAAAAAACTCACAAACCAACTTTCATTCACCCACCTATTAGACTTTGTCATCTACATCAATAAATTGCACAATTCTGGCCAAATACATAGGAATACTTGACCTAGGGCATCAAATTAAAAATAGAAGACTGCATTTTCAAACAAAAAAATTTTGGAATCTTATAGTACATACCCCTATCCTACATTTCACAAGTTTTTGTGAATTTTCAACAGTGGGAATGCATTCTAGGGCCGGATTTCTATGGCTGCCCTAGAAAACAGGGTTTCTGGACCTGTTTTGAAAGAAAAATCTATAACTTTTGATCTCGACCACTTCAGGACCTCAAACTAGTTGCATTATAACCCTGACTCCAATAGATTTCAGAAAAATTACATTTGCACCCCTGAAAAATCTGTACAGTCTGTACACAGCAATAAAAACAACAAAAAATAGTCAGTTTTCTTGATTTTTGTGCCCAAATTCCGTACAAAAACTTCCTCCTCCGTACTGGAGCAATATTTCATCCATATCAACCTATCCAAGTTTGTTTACAACTTCTACAAATAGTTTTAATAACCAAAATGAAGTTGCAACCGGTCAATGTGTCATTGACACCATTGACAACACTTGACACTATGGAGTTTTTTCATTTTCCAAAGGATGGCGATTTGTTTTTCTTGTCCAATGGAATCAAAACATCCTCCATACTCCCAAAACATGATAAAACACACAAACAATCAGAAAAACTCAAAAACCAATCCTTTAGACCTTCTAGGCCTGATTGGCACAACAAGGATCCAAGTGGACTAAGCATGATTGAGGTTTATACGGTCACCTCAATCATCTTGACCACACAAAAAGGACCATATACTCATGGCTGAAGCCTTATTACAATCAAAACCACAACTTTCAAAAAAAAAATGCAAACAAAGTGACTTTAGGAACCAAGGTGCTCCTAGGTGCCCTGCACCACGTTTGTACAAGCTACAAACATTCCAAGTGCCCAACAAGCTAGATTTAAGCTATAAATTAGACCCACCTATCCTACACATCTACCTCCATAATCATCACCCATCCATTGACTCCATCCACCCAATAGTTTAGGCACTGATCAATTTTAGAACATTTTATCCAAATCCAATTTACCTTCTTGATACTTTAAGCATCTTTAGGAACTAGTTAGTAAGATATGCATCTACCTCACATCTGTGTGCCATAGTGATAGATTTCCCAAGTTAGGATCCATTAGACTTTCAAATCTACTTTACCACTCAAGTACACCTACCTAGGCCTGGAAGAGCCTAAAGACTAGGGGGTTTTCAATTACATAAACCCTGTTTAGTTGGCCAAAACGTATCAAGAGATTGGCACCCTCTTGTGGTCTAAAAACCTAGATTTTTGAGACCCAATAGATTGGAGACTCTGCTGGGGACAAACACACAAAGAAATTTAGTAGGAGACCATATCCTAGAGTCAGAAAGTTAATGGGCATAACTCTGTTGGTTAGAAGAACCTAGAAAGTGATCAATCCTCTTAAGTGAGGTGGTGACTCTATTTAGAATATAATAATCTCTTAACATGGATGGTAGGAGATCTAAAGCTGATGGTAGAAAACTACAATCATCGCTGCCCCTAAGAGTTCCTTCAAAGAAAACTAGGTCATCAAACCAATCATAATAGAACAATAATCAAAGTAGCCAAGAGAATACTTCAGAACAACCTATTGTAACCCATAATAGTTTTACTCCTCTGCATGAGTCAAATGAGACTTTATCCTAGAACTATGGGTTATTTAATGATGTTTTAGCCCAATATAGGTCTGATTCCCAAAGACAACTTGAGTATGAAACACAAGTTATGAGGGAAATAGACCAAAATCAGGCTAAATATGACTTCAAGATGTCATTACAATAGGATGAAGGAGTTCAACAGGAATTCATAAATCAAGAAACTTTTATACAAATGAATAACAACCCCGCAAAGATATGAGGAATAAGGATGAGATGGAATAGAAATTGCTTAGATTATAGGAGGAACTTGAACTTGTTAAGGGAAGCTAAAAGTTAATTGAAATAGGAGATACAACACATAAAAGACAGGACTAAAGTAGCTAACCAAAAATATGTCCCTCCACACAAACAAGGAGGGTATGTTCCAAGGAATGTACAACAAAATATGCACCAGAATGTAGGTAGCTCATCCAATCCACAACAACCACCCAGAAGCCACATCCAATAGAATATTCCTCCAAGAAATTCAAGATCACCCATCACCCATAACACTTCCCAACATATAGTTAATCCATACCCACCCCCTAGCCAACAATATGTCATACCACAACATCAAAATGTGAACCCACATCTAAATGCACAATAGCATCCTCCTCACAACCAATACCAACCAAACCGGCAGCCTCATAATCAATACCAACCAAATCAACAACTATAAGGGCCTCTTAACATCAATAGATACAGACAGCTAGACTTGTTCGGATATCAAGTATGTCCTAATCCTATTGATAACAATCTAAGGAGTGCTCTCCCAAAATTTGCTGGAAATAATGCCATCTCTGCAGAAGAACACATTAGAAGTTTTGAAACAGTCATGGAAAACTTTGAAGTGCAGTATGAAGATGTTCTAATGAAGTTATTCATGTTGTCCCTTATTGAGGATGCCAAAGACTGGTGCAAGAACCTACCTGATGCATCAATTTGCTCTTATAAGGATTTCAAGGATCAATTTAAAGAACAATATGAACTAACAAGCATTCAGAAGAATCACAATGAATCTGTGGTTGATTTCAACCAGAGGTTCTCAAAAATATATCATAAAATCCCATTAGAATTGAAGCCTCAAGATCGTATGGCCTTGGTTCTATACTTAAATGCTTTTGATCCTAAGACTGGATATGAGCTTAGAAACAAAGCTCCCATGACATTGGTAGAAGCTCAGAAGGTAGCCATTACTATTGAAAATAATAGGAGGGTAGTAGGAAAGCTTGGGAAAAGAGAAAATCCAAAGGTTGTACCAACTTCAAACAATAATCAAGCAAGACAAAATAATTATTATAGAAATGAAATGCCAAGGTTACATGACATGCCTTATAACACAAATTGGAAAGATGGAAGACCTTTGGAACATAACATAAAGCAAAATTATGGGAAAGATACTCCTGACCCCTTAAAAAGAAATGGGACACATGTAGTGGAAAATAACCCCTAGTGCCTAGCATGTAATCTACCTCATTCACCTGAGTATTGTGTGGTAGCACTATCGGTACAGGAAGAAGAAACATCTTATGGTTAGGAAAGAGATAACCATACCATAAATATGCTAGCAATTAGACCTCACCAGATTGATGAAGGATATTCATCCACAGAGAGGATGGATATGAATACAATGTAGGAAACCAAAGATATAACATTAATATGGGAAGATAGGAGGTATTTTTAGACTAGGAGGATAATTATGAGGAAACTAATTATAATCATAATATGTCACCACATAACCAATGGAGAAGACCAAATGAGGAAGAAAGGAGGGCTCTTACAATGGCTGTAGTGGCACAGGAAAAAAATAACTATAATTTGAGAAACAAAATAGTTAACGCAGACCAAGGAACACTTAGGAGTGTATTTGTGAAAGATCAAAATTATAATAAAGACAATATGAAATATACACCCAAAGAACCAACCAAAATTGAACAGGGTAAGACAAAAGATAAAATACCAGGTGAAGAAAAGGGGCATATCAAAATAGAAAAGACTGATCAAACAATGACCCCCTCATTTGATATAGCCCAAGCAGTATCCCAAGTAAAAATATTAGTACCACTCCTTGAAATGATGAAGATAGATCAATACAGAAATACAGTGGGCAAGATGATTTCAGACATACAAAAAAAGAAGCAAGAAAAACCTGAAATCAAAATAAATAATGTTCAACAAGAGGCTACTAGAACTCCTAAAGTATATTTGGGTGATACCTTAACAAAGAATCCCTCTGAGGTAGATCCTTTTTACACCACTCTGCTGATAAAAAACAAATTAGTGAGGAATTGTATGATTGATTCAGGGGCAACTATGAACATCATGCCAATGGCAGCCATGAAGGAGTTAGGTATGTGGGTTGATACTACATATGGCAAATGTTATGCAATGGACAATAGATCTATCCTAGTTGTGGGCATTATGTGGGACATGGAGATAAGGCTAGCCGCCTACCCTGAGGCAATATATAAGATTGATATCACTATAGTGGACATCCCACCATATTATGGGATGCTATTATCTAGATAATGGACTACAACTATTGGAGGAAATTTCCAATTGGATCTATCTTATGCCACCATACTAGTAGGAGGAAAAGAAGTTAAGCTCTGCAAAGAACCAAGGTATGAGACTATCATAGAATGCAATGATTGAAATGAAATAAATTTCTTCTGTGATACAGACCTTGGTACATTTAAAATTGAAAAAAGTCAACTAGAGATACAAAACACTGACCCTATACATCAAGAAGCCCATCTTGATGAGTGTGGTGTGTGGAAGATGTACTTTGATGGTGCATGTAGCAAGGCTGGTAATGGAGCAGGGATATTATTTATTTCACCAACTGGTAAGACTTTCAAATATGCATTTCTGCTAACATTTGAGTGCACCAACAACATAGTAGAATATGAGGCATTGCTCACAGGGTTAAACATTTCCATAAAACATAAAATAAAATTCCTCGCTGTGTATGGAGATTTAGAACTGATTGTCTCTCAGATTAGGGGGAATTATTCATCTAAAAACAAGAGATTGAAACAATACAGAAATGTTGTTTGGGATGATATTGAGCTATTTGATGCATTCTCTATAAATTGGTTGGATAGATCCAAGAATATAATGGCAGACTTCTTGGAAAATGTAGCCCTAAAAAAGGATGATATCACATTAGCAGGCATTGCTGAAGTTGAATTTAAAGCCAGACCAGCCATCCCTGACAATATATATAATTGGCAAGTATTTGAAGATGACAATGACTTGATAAAATTTCTGCACTATCTAGATTAGTATGAGGCTCAAGAAATTGATTTTAATGCATTTGTTGAGGAGGTAGATGGTAAGAAAACTTTATTTTGGCAAGGAAGTTGTACATCTCAAGAGTAAAAAAATTCCTAAGGGACTTGTGGCATTAGAGAGAGTGTTTGATGGGAATGATAGAGCCCTTATGAAACAAACACCAGTAAAAAGGGAAGATGTTGAGGAAATTAACTTGGGCACTAAAATGGCACCAAAAAAGGTATACATTGGAAAAAAGATAAGCTCAACAATCAGAAAGATGTTGATTGCACTATTAAGGAAGTATAAGCATGTCTTTGCTTGGTCTTATGATGACCTCAAGGCATACAGAGAAGATTTGTTCCAACACGAAATCCCACTCAAGCCTGATGCAAAACCCTTTAGACAAAAATTGAGACCCATAAACCCTACCTTATAGCCTAAAATACATGAGAAGTTATGAAGCTTAGGGAAGGGGGTATCATCAAGCCTATCAGACATTCATCTTGGGTTTCTAATTTAGTACCTGTCAGAAAGACAAATGGAGAAATAAGGCTTTGTGTGGACTCCCGAAATTTGAATGTAACCTCTCTTAAGGATAACTACCCACTCCTAACATGGAGGCCTTGTTGCAGAGGCTCACAGGATGTGAGTTACTATCTATGATGGATGGGTTTTCAAGTTATAACCAAGTGAAAGTTAAGGAATTAGAACAATACAAAACAACTTTCACCACACCATGGGGAACATACATATATGTCAGAATGCCATTTGGACTTACAAATGCTAGTGCAACTTTCCAAAGAGCCATGGATGTTGCCTTTGCTGATCTGATTAATGTAATAATGGTGGTGTACTAGGATGATCTCACTACATATTCCAAGAAAACAAAAGATCATGTTGCACACCTTGAAAAAATATTTATCAAAGCATTGGAATGTGGCATTTCCCTGAATCCTAAAAATGTCATTTTGCAATAACAGAGGGAAAGTTACTAGGACATATAGTGTCCAAGGATGGAGTAAGGATTGATCCAGAAAGGGTGGCAGCCATAGATAAAATTCCTACCCCTAAGATAGTTAAATCCATTCAGTCCTTCTTTGGGCAAATTAATTTTGTAAGGAGATTTATATCAAACTTTGCCAAAATAGTGAATCTAGTATCAAAGATGTTGAAGAAGGGTGCAAAGATTGATTGGACAGATGAGGCCATAGATGCATTCATATCCATTAAAAAGGTAATTAAAGAAACCCCAGTATTAAAATCCCCTAATTTCAGTAAACCATTCCAGATTTTTTCATTTGCATCTTATCACACAATTGCGGAAATAATGCTACAAAAGAATGACAAGGGGTATGAACAGCCTATTTCATTCTTCAATAAATCCCTCCAAGATGCAAAGTTAAAATATGACATTGTAGAAAAGTAGGCATATTCATTAGCAAAGGTTGTCAAAGCATTTAGACCATATTTGGTGGGAGCAAAAGTGATAGCATATGTACCTAATGCTGCAGTAAAAGATGTGTTTGTACAAACTAAAGTAACTGGGAGGAGATGTAGATGGATCAATAGAGTTCAAGAGTTTAACATAGAGATCCAAATCACCAAATTAGTAAGAGGACAGGGTCTTGCTAAATTAATGGCTGAAACAAATATTGAAGTTGCCCAGGTGTGCAATGTGAATGATGAAGATAACATGAATACTAGTATTGAGCACACATCATGGTACACCGATATCATGTATTCTCTTAAAAATATGAAATGTCTTGAAGGGTTTGATGATAACAAAAAGAGGACTCTTAAACTAAAGGGTTCAAAATATGTACTCATGAAAGGAGACATGTATTGGAAAAATAGGGATGGTGTCCTGTTGTTGTGCTTAGATAAAAACCAAGCAATGCATGTGTTGAAAGAAATGCATGAAGGAGTATGTGGAGGGCATTTCTCGGCAAAGACTACTGCACATAAGGTGTTAAGGGCGGGTTACTATTGGCCTAGAGTTTTCAATGATGCCTATGATTACACTAGGAAATGTGAAGCATGTCAGAAGTTTTCTGGAAAATTGAAGTATCAAGGGGCATTACCTTTAAGACATTTGCAAGTTGAGGCTCCATTCCACCAGTGGGGGATTGACCTCATAGGAGAGATTGCAGAAAAATCTAGTGGAGGACACAGGTGGATATTAGTAGCCACAGACTACTTCAAAAAATGGGTAGAAACTATACCTACCAAACAAGCAACTAGTAAGGTTATGACAAACTTTTTATTGGAAAATATCATCACCAGATTTGGGGTGCCAGTAAAAATTATAACTGCTAATGGGATGTGTTTTAGATCGGATGAATTTAAGGGATTTTACCAATCATATGGTATAGTAATCACATATTCTTCACCATATCATCCACAGGCAAATGGGCAGGCTGAATCCAGTAACAAGATCATCCTAAAGATCATAAAAAGAATACTAGATAATAACAAAAGGGCCTGGGATTCCAAGTTGAAACTAGCCTTATGGGCAGATAGAATCAATGTAAAGAAAGCCATTAGGAAATCACCTTTTGAACTTGTGTATGGGACTCAAGCTAGGCTCCCTTTGCATAATTTATTACCAGTATGTAAGTTCATTTTACAAGAAGATTTGGATGTTCCTGAACCTATGGAGGAGATAATAGAAGAGTTAATGGAACTTGATGAGGTCAGGGACCAAGCTCAGTAGCACAATAAAAAGAGGCAATTACAAATGAAGTACTTATATGATAAAAAAGCTAAAAATAGAAAATTTGAAGTAGATGATATGGTCCTCATGTGGAATTCCAGGAGTCAAGACAAAGGGAAGCATGGGAAATTTGAAGCTCTATGGTTAGGACCATTTGTCATTGTTGGTAAGGCTGGTGAAGATTCATATTACCTCCAGAACATAACAAGAGAAGAACAAGAATTTCTAGTACATGGACAATTCTTAAAAAACTTCTTTTCTTAAATCATAAAGGGGTACAAGAATTGCCAGTGCATGGATGATTCTTGACAAACCTCTTAAAATAAATTTTTTCCATGCACAGTAGTATAGGATTCCACTCTACTTCCATTTCTCATTCATACCAACTTCCACTTCACCCATCCCTAAATTCACTTCAACTTCCATACCACATAAGATAAGACATTTGATCTTCTTCCTCAGAGACCTAGATTCTTGCTATACCCACAAGAAGTATACATCCCCAATCAGAGCCGCTATTAGGACTAGAAAAAACTCACATTTTTCACTAGTCACCATCCTCCATATACCATAGAAATTTTCCACACTTTGATTTTATGATCAACACTAATTGTCAAAATTTGTGTGACAAGATCCATTTTATAGCCCATGATAACTGATGATTCCATGAATATGGCCTTTGAGATAAGCATTCCCCTAATCACAGTTGAGCAAAGGACTTTAAGAGCAATTGATCTTTATTAGGAAGACCATGTGCATGTCTTGCCAATCAAACAAGCCATAATTCTCTAATGAACATTTTTATGCATATCGGGAAGACCTAAATGGAGTTACAGTGATCAAAAATCCCAAATGTAACAATTGTGCAACAATCAGGAAGACATTTCATATCATTTCATCAATGAAAGACTCATCGGTGAAAGTAAGTTGGTCAGAGTAAAATTTTTAAATCATACCAAGCTCTTATGTTATACCAATAGATATCCTTTCATCAAGAGACAAACAGTCTTTCACCGATAAGATAGGTTAAGTGCATCGGAAATATGTATATAATCGGAGTGAATTCCCCAAATCTCCCCAATCATATGGGTCACTTTGATAAGAAAGGCTAGAAGGTTTTTGGTGAGAGTCTCACCAATTTGTCCAAACAAACATAGCAATAACAGAAACAGGTCGGGGAGACTTGATACATTGAAAGAGCATCTTGTTTTCTTAGCAATGGCATTTGTCAGCCTGATGACTGCAAAATGACTACTATTCAAGTCAGAAAAACACTCGCCAATGCTCAAGAGGATTTCCAATGGTCCAAACCACCTTGATATCAGAGTAAAATTCATAATGTCTCCCTGAAATATAAAAAATTGAAAAACAAGAAAAAGGGGATTTGTACAAGGTCGATGAGAATATCAAGAAGTCTTCCCAATTGAATCAAAAGATCTAAAGTGACACTTCTAATCAAGGAGACATTTAGTTGGTCTTAATGATCAGTTATGAATGTATATACAAAAGATGGCACCAAATGAAACACACAAATCAGCCTAAGATTAGAAGAGTTTCACCGATACAACAGTAATTGTATCACTCTAACATTTCAAAATTTGAGAAACCCATTGCATTCATTTCTATTAGCTGGCATTAATGGCCGCATGAATAAAACCTAATATGAAACCTTCTAAATCACAAGGGGTTAAAACAAAAGGGAATTTTCCACAGTTGCAGCAGAGAAAATGGGGAACTGAGTAGGAGCCAAGGAATTTGGAGAGCTAGAACATACAAGTAAGCATTCCCGCACTTAATAGATTGTAGTCCATTATTGATTACTGGTAAAGATAAAAAATGGAAAACCCTGCAAGAATGAAAACTAAGAAGCAACCAGGAGATAGTGGCCAATCTAAAAGTAAAAGGCAAAAAATAGAATTAGGATAGGAAGTGAAAACAAAAGAAAGAAAATTGAACTAGACCTCATAGATCAATTACCTAGTTCAGGACCAAAGGCCAGGAGAATTGCACAATTGAGGGCTGATGTGAAGTTTTTAACCTGGATGACACATGTGATGAGCCCATAGTACATGAGGATTTAGAGAAGGAATACTAGAGGATGGACACTACTTTTAAGGGATGGAGATTACCATTACACAGGCCTAGACAAGATGGAAACTTAGTGCCACTTGAGGATAATGATGGGCCTCCCTTTCATGTTGATTTATTCAAGCCCTATTTGAAGTATACCTACTATTCAGTAGATCAATTATTAGGAATAGAGGTCCTTGATTTTATGTCTATAGGGCCAATGGTAATTTCTGCAGACATCCAATGTCATAATGCAAGGGCCTTTGATTATGCTGCACACATTTCTAGAGAAATTGATTTTGGATTAATGGTTATCAAAAATGGTTCTCCTACAATGTCTTTCAAACATTATTCATCTCTTATGCATATGATATTGTACTATGGATAGGAGTTAGGGATGTGGCTAGAGGAATTGAGAATTACACAATTGGATAAAGAGGGTCAGCCACTACCAATACAACTGTGGACCTCTATTTGGGATAGTAGATTTTTAAATTCCAGTTACATGCATTTTGAAGAGTTCTTTGTCAAAACACTGTATAGATTTTATGGTTATCCATGTGATTATTCATTATCTAATGAGATTAAAAGATTTTTAAGGCCCAACGATTTCAATGGACCACCAACTATGAACCTTAAGTGGGGTGATTGGTACTGCTTCCTTGACTACACCATGATCAGAGCTTATGGTTTTGAAGATACACCTTTTTTATTGCCCAAAACTGTGCCAAATAGAATTGCATACCTGTAAATTGTCAGGTGGCTAGACTATTCTAATGTTATGAACTTGAGTGCCTACAACAAGCAATCATTCATGCCTACCACATTATGTTTTGGAGATTTTACTGTATTATCAAGAGAAGGATATGATCTTATTTTGAACAAATTGTCACATTTCAATATGAGGAGAGCAGCACCAAGAAAATGATTTTATCCTAAAGGTTTTATTGATTTTGCAAGAAAGAAACAAAATTTGAGGGGATATGTTCATATAACATATCCTCATGATGATATCATCACGAACCTAGAGGGAGCAGAGGCTGATTTGGCCATTGATGAATATAATCAAGAAGTTGAACAGAAAATGAGTGAGACACAAGAGATAGAGGTGTTATCTTTTGACAGTGAAGGATCTTCTAATGAAGGTAAATCTCAAGGCCAACCTAATAAAATCCTCAAACTAAGAATTGAAGAGTACAGGCCTCCAAATAGAGAACAAGAAGTTAAGGAAACATCTAATACTGATGCTAGGCAATTGGCTTATAAATGATCATTTCAGTTAGTCTCCTAAATTTAAATCTTTCTTGTATAAACTTAAAGGTAAAGCAATAAGAGAATTAGTTACAAATATCACACCAATCAATGAACACCAATTATTGAACACATTGAAAATAGATGTAGAAAATGAAATGAAGAACATGACTCTAGAGAGAGGAAGAAAATTGTTAGAGGACTCTGATGTGATGATCTTTCCTGGTTTGGATTTAAACTCTGCTTTAGTTTTTGATATTTTTTTACATAATGATGACTCCAACCATAAAATCAGTCCAGAAGGTGTGATAGAGGTATATACAGGATCTAGATATAATCCTGATGAGAATTCTCTTATGATCTGGGCCCTATACCCTCCACACAAGAAGCTTGCAATTATTGATATAGAGAAGGCATTCAGTCATGTAATGACACTAAAAGCAGGTGAAATGGATCCCGTGATTACAACTGGCATTGGTATAAATGTAGCCAAATTGAATAAAGCATAGATTCAAATGTTGATCAAAGAAAGGGATATGTATAAATTGAACTATGAAAGAATGCATAAAGAAAATAATTTTTAAGAGATTTAGTTCCTACCAAAATGTTAGCTCAAGGGGAAAGCTCCTAGACAAAGGACAAGGGTGAAGCATCATAGGTGAAGGCTCATATAGTCCAGGCCAGGTTTGATGCACTTTCTACAGTGCTCCAAAAAATATATGCTTACATGATGATATGGATGAATAAGTTATGGATTACTTATTCCAAAAATCACACTGCTCTCCAAGAACATAGAAGGTTAACTAACAAACTTCAAGAAAAGCTCCAAGAAATACATAATGAAGACACTCCTGATGCTGGGGCCATTACCAATGCCATGGACCTGATCAAGAAACATACAAATTTTCATGAGGAACTTCAAGCAGAGGCTAAGGAATTCATTGATGCCTCTAAAGAAGGAGTGCCTGCATTGTTCAGTGGTAACAAAGATCTAAAAAGTTAGAAAGAATGGAGGAAGGAATGCCAACTGATCCTACAGAAAGCCTTGGAAGCAATAAAAAGTGAAGATCCAGCATTGGGAGAGGTCTGTGAATGCATGGAGAAAATGATTACCATGGAGTTTCAGAAAAGAATTCTGTGGAATGTGTTGATACCCATTTAAGTCAAAAATACTTGGATCATGTTACTCAAGTCCATTTATGGCTCATTAGAGCTTAATGATAATTTATAATTGTTAATAAAAATCCCAAAAGACACTTTTGAAGAGGTGCATCCTCTTCAAGTTATAGCTATATAAGTCAAAAGAGTAGGAATGAGAAGATTATCATTATAACTTCATATTTAGGTGAAGCATTAGTAAGAATATAGATTGCACCCATTTCCTCCATCCATTCCCATATCTTAGAAACATATGCAATTATTATAAATCTTTTGAAGCAATATAATGGAGCAAAATGTTCTTGAATGGTGATTTATTTTTAGTGTTTAGCTATTGTGATAGAGTTTAATTATTATATGCTGTTGTACTGTCTCCAAAGTGGTTCTTTTAAATTATTCAAATTCATATAATTTGTCACAACACATTTGTTGTTGGTGTGTGGTTATCTTGATTGGTTTCTAGTTGGAGAGAATTAAAATTCCTTTCAAGTAATCTATTTTGATTGGTTCCTACCAAGGATTAAAATCCTCTTGAAATAGTTGTTGTGATTGGTTTCACTTAGACTAAGAATTAAAAGTCATTTCTTGAGATCACAGTAGTTTAGGAGAATATCACTGGGATTGTTAAAGAAGAGTACAGTAACTTACATACTTGCACGTTTGTACAAGCTGCAAACATTCCAAGTGCCCAACAAGTTAGAGTTAAGCTACAAATTAGACCCACCTATCCTACACATCTACCTCCATAATCATCATCCATCCATTGACTCCATCCACCCAATAGTTTAGGCACTGATCAATTTTAGAACATTTTATCCAAATCCAATTTACATTCTTGATACCTCAAGCATCTTTAGGAACTAGTTAGTAAGATTTGCATCTACCTCACATCTGTGTGCCATAGTGAGTAGATTGCCCAAGTTAGGATCCATTAGCCTTCAAATCTTCTTTACCACTTAGGTACACCCACCTAGGCCTGGAAGAGCCTAAAGAGTAGGGGGTTTTCAATTACATAAACCCTGTTCAGTTGGCTAAAACGTATCAAGAGACTGGCACCCTCTTGTGGTCTAAAAACCTGTGTTTTTGAGACCCAACAGAGTGGATACTATAACTGATGATGAGGAAGTGCTAAATATGGTGATGATATGTTTCTGGTGCTTGGTTGAAAATTGAATAATAGAGAAAACAATGTGTTGTAAAGATTTTTTGGCATACATAGTGGTGTTTTAGTTTTGCTCTGTGTCTCTTTTATATTGAAGATCTATTTATGCAGTTTGAATATGTTGATTAGAGGTTATCAGAGGTGCTACATTCAGAATTTGGTGTGTTGGATTGTTGTGCAGAGGAAGGTGTGTTCACCCGGGTGTAACTATGATTTGCAGAGGTGTCTGGGAGAAATGTTTTTGCTCCGCATTTCTCCACAATGTGGTTTCAAGTCTTATAGTTATGGAAGTGTGTTTATAAGGTTCATATCTATCGTCATTTGAATTTATTCATGATTTGGTGCTCCGCAAGTTGATTTCTTGAGTTACAGTGCATGACAGAGATATTTGAGTATACAGGGTAAACATGACAAGTTTGTTTGGCAGGTGAAAGTTATTGTGGAGGAATTTGTTGGATTTCAAGATGTTTGTGGGATATTCTATATTGTACTCAAGAATGGCATGTGGTCTGCATGTCATCTTTGGATTTGAGGAAGCATGTACATAATTGTTTATGGTGTTAACACTAGTTCAGTCGACCTTGGGTGTTTACACTAATTGCAGAGTTACTTTGATGTTTGTGGAAGCATGGTGTATCATGTATGGATGGATTTAGGTCCAAACTAAGGTGTGTTGCAGTCTACCTTCATTCCTTTCCATCGCAGGAATTTTTTAGTACCAACCTAATTTGAATTGCATGATTAAGGTGCTTTGCCGACCTTGGAGAATGTTTTTAAGACAAGAGATGGTATAAATAAGTATTGATCAGTTGAAGGATGGTAAGAAGGAAGAGTATGGTGTGTTAGATGCAAATTACAAAGTTATAAAGTGCAAATTTGTGCAGTGCAAGGTGAGCTTTCATGTGTTAGATTATTGGATACAGTGAGCAGAAGGTGTCTACAATTCCTCAGTGAGACTACAGAGGTGAGGATGGCATTGTGGTGGACTTCTCTATTGCATTGAGATAGGTTTCTCCTTGTAACAATCTTCTCTATCTTCTCTATTCTAGCAGTGAGCATTTGGCAATGAGCTTTTCTTTCTTTTGGGCAGTGAGCCCTATTGTATTTTGATGTTTCTATTACTTTACATTGTGAACTAATCCTCACCATGATTTTTCCCTTCTTGGATTTTCCACATAAATCTAGTGTTCTCTTGTGTTTGATGTTGATTTGATTTAGTTTCTTTTATTTTCTTTCATGCTTAATCATCTTAATAGTTTAAGGGATTAATTGAATTAATGTGGATCTAAATGTGTGTTAGGGTTTTGAAGTTTTAAGTTACAACTGATTCAGCCCCCCTCTCAATTGTCTTGTGCTTTCAAAATAATGCTCATGTTATCATTATCTAGAAGATGGCTAAGAGAATAGGCATGTTGGTTATAAGAAAGATGGTCTTCTCGGGACTAATTATGAGCATGGGAAGGTTGCCAAGAAGTATAAGCAGGAGTGGTATGAAAATGCTCCTACTGGTAATGCTGGTTTCAATGAGGAGAAGAGTTGTTTAAAGGATTAAAACCTGAATTTTCATGAAATGGAGGAGAATAACCATTTTGGTATTGACAACTAGACATTGCAAGGGTAAAACATGAAGCATAGGAAAGTCTAGATAACAAATCTAGAATGAATATAGACAAAAAGGTCTTGGAACACTAGGATGCAAGTTAAAACACCAAATAGAGTCACCAAGTGCTAAGAAATTATACTTTCAAATGATACAAAACTAACAAGTAGCACTAAGATCATTAGTTGCATGTGTCTGGACTGCTAAAACTAGCTAATATGTGATTAGAGTCACCATGGTGTTGTTTATACTACCTCCAAAGGTTGATAATACTGAGAGAAACACCAAATCTCTCAGTACTTTGATGAGAAGTTCATCACACTAGTCCCAACAAGCATGCCAAAAACTGTTATCAATGAGATTACACCCTCTTGTTGAACGTGATTCAACAAAGACCCTGTGATACAATGGGAATAGCTTCTAGGTGTGGGACCTTGCAAAAATTAAAGCTAGACATCCAGATAAAGGGTTGGTTCCCTTGTTTTTCTCACCTAAACTACTCTAATCTACTAATATTCTCAAAGGAAAAGGGTAGGAAATGTCATAAACTAAACATACTATATATGGAGGTGACTCACCAAAAGTCTAAGACTTAAACACAAAACTCAAGAAAACTAGCTGCTCTACACAAACTCATACTCATTTCATGTTTGCATATTAGTGTTTCATTAGGAGGTTTGATGTTTGGCAGTTTTAGGAGGAAAAGATTGAAATTTTCATAGCTAAGATTGTTTTACAACATTACATAGCTTATGGCCTACACAAAACATGTATTTTATGATTTAAAGGTATAAAATGAGACATATGTTTAAGGACATGCATTCAATATCACAGAAACATTCATCAATCATTCATTTATACACAGTAGAACATAAGTTGAGAAGGTAAAATACTAAATCTTTATTAAGAAAAGGTGTTCTTACTACTGAATAAGTCTGAAAACTAACTTGATATGCTTTGAAAATGCTTACAAAATGTTGTCATATAGCTAAATATTTGTCTTTGAGTTACAGTTTTGTTTCTTGGCTTCTAGAGCCCTAAATACATGAAAGAACTGCTGAAAAATATTGCCTATGGGTCCTATATGTCATCCCAAACATAGGAGATCATATAGGAACTAAAATTTACCAAGTTACAAAGCCTTAAAAGTAGCAAACCTATTTTAGACAACCAAAGGCTTCAAGTTTGACTTGGTCTCCTCAAAAAGGGTGCTTGACCTCTTCAAGTTCCTTGGATCAGATGCTTGAGAGAAATTTAAATTACTCATAGATACTCTCTAACGATTGTCCTTGTCAATCATCTTCTCATAAATGTCACAACTAAGTCCAAACTACCCGATAATCCTCTCAACTTCCACCTAGCACAATAGTAGGGTGTCTGAAAGGAGTTGGGTCACTTTTGGAGTCTTCTAACTACTTGAAACTTCTCATTTATGGATTGAGAACACTTGTCACTTGACCCACTACCCCTGTTGGGTCTTCAATAGGGTTAAAACATCTTGTAGGTGTCCTTAAATTGAGTTTGTAGCCTTTACAATTTAGTATTCTTTGTTTTAGAAAATGATCTATGTCAGCTCTATGAATCATTGTTGCTCCTTTTATGCTACTATCACAACTCTTGACCCAACTCATTGTTCTCATGGTGAAACAATCATTCGTTTGTGTGTTTCTAATAGTGTCAAGTCATATGATTGCTAACTATCTCCCTCACTGTAAAAATTCCTTTATGAAAATATAGACCTTCTCATACTCATACTTTTGTTTTGTCTAGAAGTACACTGCATTCTCTTTGTCTTTCACTCTATTTGACTACAAACCTAGTGCAAATGTCATATCAAGGCCTTTACCATTTGAAAAACACTAATTCAGACATATCAATAGTGTATAACTTCTCAAAATGCTTTGCACAGTCCTTAAAATGTTTAGAGATATACAAGAAGGTTTGTGTACCCACTATCCTCTTTCTTGTCCATTATGCAGTCATTCTTGTATTGCTATCAAAATCTTTGCATTTATCTTCTATTTGATAATGTCACATTCCCACTATTTTCTACCTTGTCTAAATTGTTGTCTCTTTTCTTCATGATAACATCTACCTTTATGATCAAAGGTGACTATTCTTAAATGTTGACTATCCACTGAGGTTTAAACTGTTGATTTACTAGGTTTAGTTACTATTTTATGTCATTTGTAACAGTCATCCTATGACTATTATTGTTGTACCTTTGTCTCTGTGATTGTGTTCTTTGTTTAAGACCTCATAAGGTCATATAGACTTTATGAAGCATAAGGTCTTTGAAAACTTGAAAACCCCTTGTTTCACTCTAGACATTTGTCAAGATCCTATACACAGTCTTGACAACACTTTCTCATCCTTGTGTATGTTCATAACAGTCCTCTTTAGGACTATGACTGCCACCTTTTCACTATTTTCATCTTCCTTCCTACATTTTTAGTATCCTTCGTTAGCAACTTCCCTTGAGTTGTCCTACTATCTTTTCTAAGACTGTTCTTTCTACATGACTGTTGTCATATACTATTCGATGTCCCTCTGTTTGATGATGTGACTGTCATTAGTCCTTGCAAGCATTATTGAAGGTAGGATGATTAAACTAAGAGTCCATACCATATTGATATCTTAGTGTAAACCCTTATATGTTAACACTATCATCCCACTATGTGCAAGTCTGTAAACTCATGCAAAAACCCTCCAAAAATCATACAAAAACCCTCAAAGTCCTCTAAAGTAGATTTAGCAATATTGTCATTATTGTGAGGGAAAAGAAATGCTACAAATGTGTAGATATCAAACCTCTTGAACAAGGTATAAGATGGTAGATTACCATCATCATAGAAAACCACACTCAAGACTTTCATCATATCATCACAGTGTGGATGAAAACTTCTTCAAAAACTCCACTTGTCTCTCTGTGTCTTCTCATCTAATGTTGCATCACTCTATTCACTATTATCTTATATCATTGCAGTGTTTCGTGCAAGTTTTCTTCATCATTAGACAATGACTACCCTAACTCTTGTGCATAGTCCTTATTTACTGTCATGCCAGCAGATATGTAGAATGAAAGCTTAAGTAGAATAGTCAAATGAAGAAAACAAGGTGACTATATACTCTTTCATGATAGAAAAACCATGTTAAAGAATATAAGGACAAACCCTTCAATGGTTGTCTATACCTTAATTCCTTGAGCTTTGAGCTTATGAAGGACTAAATCAGATGGTTGTTCACAGTACTCATACTAGATTTCAAGGAGTTTATAAAAAATTTGAAAAGTAGTCATGGTCCTTGGGATTTGAATGATGAAAACCCTTACTTTTAGAAAATATTGGTAAAACTTCACATTGACCATGCAATCTCTTACCTTTGATAAGATGTTATCTCTCTGTCAAGATCTCTACATTCACTTTTAAAGGTGACTACTACTCCATGCCTCATACTCATGCTTGATTTCCACCTTTATTTTGAGGAATATACCATTGTATGGCATTAGACCCTATCTTTTGTTCTATATCCTCTCTTACATATCTGCACCTTGACAATTTATAGGCTTCTAACTTAATTTTCTTGCCCCATGCAACTGTATGCAATTCTCTTTTAGTCTCCTGACATGTAGATGATGATAGAGATCTCTGTTTACACAGAGAACTATTGTTTGACATATCTAATGATTGTCTTCCTCATTGTCCTTCATGACTGCCTTTATATTGTTTTCATTGTCATGACTGTTCTACTCTTTTAAATAGTCATCCTATGATAGTTTCCTTTATTTTTAGATAGTCATCTTTCACTGCTCTTTTATCCCTATAGATCTTTCTCAGCTTTATAAGATTTTGAATGTCTCTACATACCACTATTTCAGATTTTAGAGGCCTCTATTTTTTTATATTATTCTCCCCAAAACACAAAAATGCATCTGCTATTTTGTAATGTCTTATCTTCACAAACCCTTAAACCATATTGACAGATATTAAGGAGTATTATGTAATGCTCACAGCTTATTTTCTTGATACCCTAACACATTTGTCATCACTGGACACCTCAAAGAGCTAACATACCTGTGTACTACTGCCAAACTCTTGGAAATGCTTGATAGGCTTGATCTCTTCTTTGAACATGTTTTACTTATACTATGAAACCTTATGCTCATTGAATAATGGCAAGAAAACCCTCAAAGTTCCCTGCACTATCTCAGAAATTCCTTCTAGTTTCCTATCAGCAAGAAATCATTGTGTCTCGGGTGGGGGCCCTGGCTCGTTTGGCTAAAAAATTCTATTACAGTAAAGAAGGTCACGAGGTCCAGTCTCCCCCCCATCCCCGTGGTACCAAAGGGCATGTCATGCCAGTGTCACTGGCCACGTGAAAAAAGTTTACCAGGCACACTGCAATTTATAGGGGGCTACCTGATTCCTGCAGTCTAAAAAAAAATCATTCTATCTCCTTCAAATGTACTCCTCAATGTGTTTCATGATCATCTTTGTCCTAGATCCCTACAGGCTCTTCATGCATGAAACTCTCCTAGATGTGGAAAAGGAGCATGCAAAGTTTGTAAGCCCCATAGTGACCTCCATCTTCATGGCTTCTCTACATTCAAAACTTCAACAAACCCTAGCCTATCCTTACATGAGGAAGCAAAAGAGCACACAAAAGACTCAGCAGAAAAATAAAATAAACCCTAACTCGACCTTACCCAAACTCAAACTTTTGAGTCAAGGTCCTCAAAGTTGGCTCAACACTAACTCAACCATAGAAAAATCCTCCAAAAATGTGACTTTTGTTTAAAACATTTCCCTCCACAAGAACTTTTGAGGAAAATAAGGTTTGATACATGACAAAACTCATTTCATTTGATCATGCAAATGTGAAAACCTCTACTTGGACATGGAAAAATCACTTTAAACCTTACCTTCTATATAATTAGTAGCATGCAATGTGACGGAAAGCCATTTTATCTCTTGCAAGAAGGTATCTTTGACAAGTTCAACATTTTTAAAACAACCTAGACCTCTTTCACAACCTTTTAAGATGTCAAAATATATTAGGAAAACATTTGGAGGTCAAGAATTCAAAACACTTAAAACTCCTAAAACTCCTTCAAGCTTATTAAACATAACATATCATCTTTAAACCCTTCGTGTTTGAGGAGCATTTAGGCAATCGGTGACAACTTAGACCTTTTTCAAACCACTCTTGATATTTAGGTTGCCTATTTAGGCCAAGGAGCATGAAATAGGTAACCTTTTGGCGACCTCTATTCAAGTTTTGCCTACTAAAACTCATAGGACTAGTAGTCTTGCATATCCATATGGTAATAGATTCAAGAAAACACCTGAAAAACTCAAAATAGACCTAACCAACAACTGTTAGAACCTTTAAAACATAAAAGCAAGACACAAGACAAACACAAAACTACCTAAACACAACTACTACTTGTGCATCTGCACTTGGAGGAAAACAAACTACACAACTGACCTACTAACCTAAACTAAGCAAATGAAATAGGCTAATTAAACAAAACCATTAACTGGTTCCTTGAAAAAACTTCCCTTCCTCATCAATTTGCAATATTTTTCATGCTTGTGAGCAGCCAAGAAGAGGTACAGAAATGGCTTATGGTTAACCAACTCTTGTAATGCTTCTTGCAGAGAAAACAAACCCACTTACCCACTTATGTTGACCATTCATGTTGTTTTGAAGTGAATAGGTCAATTGGATATGCCTCCTTTCAATAGAATCCTCATGCTTGGGTGCAAAAATAATATGTGATGCATTGTTGGCTTCCATCCTAGTTAGATACCTAATAGGATAGCCCTTTGAAAGTTTTGGGTTGGTTGTTCCTTCATTTGGTGTGATGGTTTCCTCCATATTACTCTCATGTTCTTGTGGGGTAAGCATCTGTTTTGGAACTTCATGGTCTTCTTCTTCCTTCAAAGAACCCAAGAAGGCTGATATAATGTCATCATGGCTGCATTCTTAAAACCTTTCCTCCTTTTGTTCATGGTTGCCCTATTTCATGGCTAAGTTTGGATAAGAGAGAAGACAATTTGAATGACTAGAAATGTGTTGTTCTCAAAATCAGCGATGCTCGTTTTTGTAGACAACCCCCCACGAAACTTGTCCGTTTCATGAATCTACACTCTAAGCTTGCAAATTGAGACAAGATTCCCTTGATCTTGTGCGAAGTCATTTGACATTCTAGACGGATTTATGACGTTCCTTTGAAATCAGTTTTTCAATATACGTGAAGATCGTAAGTTGTAAATCGGTAAAAAATGTCAAATCTTAGTCATTTTTTAAGTGTTAGCCAAATTTTTGTTTTATCATGTAGAAGCGGTGTTTTCAACCGCTATTACATATTTTGAAGTTTGTTTTAATATGTAATAGCGGCGTTTTTAGCTGCTATTACATATGTTGTGTTTTTGTTTGTTGTGTAATGGTGGCCCAATCACCTGCCGTTACATATGAGTGTTAACTTTGCCTGCTAGAACGGCCAAAACACCCGCTCCAACAAGATCTCTGGATCTTTCAACTAGAGTGACATTAATGATCGCTCATGCCAGGTATTAATGGTTCGACTTTGATCTTTTAAATATGATGTTTAACTCATTGTCTCTCATCATTTTTTCTATTCAAAACCTTCCCAGTTGATTATCGATCCCTTCCTCGAACCATTGATTGTGCCAACAACTGGATTCAAATGGATTTCAAGTGGCCATCTTCACGTATAGGGTTTTCCCTTCCTTAACAGGTGAGTTTGTTAAATATCTTTCTAGGGTTTCTCTAAATGATTATCAGTAGTCTTGTCGTTTCAAATTTATCATTTATTTTGTTCCGTTTCTGTTTAAAATTGTCATTTTTGATTTGGTCTTTTGTGTCGAGTCCTAGATTTTCTGTGGTTTGTTCGTGCCCTAGGTTTTAGGATTGATGAGTGAAGTCTTTACCACAAACACAGACCAAATTCTAGTCGGTAAAAATGTCGACGAAGCATCTAATGTAATATCAGTGTTTGGGTGGTAATTCCCACCGCCCTTACATAGAAGACTCGTTCATGCCATATGCAATGTCGGCTATTATCACTGACCGAACACTATAAAGACTCAAGTGTTCATATCATATGCATTATTGATTGGAGTCACCACTCAAGTACCTTCAACATCAAATTTGTTCTACATGTAATGGCAGTAATTCCCACCGCCCTTACATTAAAACTCGCATGTTCATTCCCCTGCTCGAGCGGCCGATACACCCGCCTGAGCATTTGTTGGCAACGAAACCCATTATATGCATAAGCGGCCGATACTACCACCCAAACACTTGGGATTTTTGCTCATTACATGTAATAGCAGTGATTTTGGCCGCTCGAATATGTTACAAATAATTTCCAAAATACATGCAATAGTGGTATTTTTCACCACCTTTACACCTAGAGATTCTTTTAACCTGCAATGGCGGCCAAATCACCAGCTCAAGCACATTTTCCTAATTTTTCCCAACACTAGAAAATTCACTTTTCAAAACTAGAAGCCCGCTTTCGCCTTCGCCTTGATTTGTGCACTCAAGCCCTTCAAACGCATGCTTTCCTGTCCATGATCGTCAAAATGCAGTTGACCCAGTTTATCCAATTTTTCCCCTAACTGCAAGATCATGGCCTTTTGCAGTTCTCAATCAACGTTCATGGTGTTCAAATTCATAGTTCTCTCTAGAGCTCATGTCAGAATCATCTCCGTCAAAGTCCAGAGCCATGAAGTACAAGTACCAGGGTGTCTTTCCAGTAACGGCAGTACAGTCAAACGTTGATGAAATCAGAGACATAGAAATTGGGCACGTAGACATGGCCGAGTTCATAGATAGAACTAAACAAGCAAATCCCTCCAAGCCTATGCAGAAAATCATTGATAGCAGTATCCATTTGGTTGCGTCATTTCCAGTCAGTGCACACAATCTTGAATTTGTTCTACAAGTGGCCAATCATTACAACAGGGATACTAGAGCTGTGACGGACTCACAGGGAAATGTAATCATGAGATTGGATGTAGAATTCATGGACAAAATCTTCATGTGTCCACCAACTGAAAATGTCAGGCGGATTGATTTTGCTCAGGGTCAACAAGACTATGATAATGACGTGGAATCTACTAGGAGGCATATAAATAGCAAATGGTTAAAGATTCCTAGGGCAACTTTGACCAGATGGCCAAAAGACCTTCACAAGAGTGATTTTGTGGAGGAAGTGTGTGATTTGATTACTCTCTTGAGTCGCATCAGAGGACTCCCTTTTGCTTACAAATTCTAGGACTGGATGTACACTTACATCAAGGTGATTCTACGGGGTAACTAGAAGATATTCTGGGGTGAACAGATCAGCAATGCTTTGCACAAACAATTGGTAAGAGTCAATACTACCTTCAAATTTTACATGACCTCTTATCTTGTCTATGCCGCTACAAGCATGAGGAACTTTCCAGGTTTAACCCAAGTAGGGGACAGGAGATTGGTCCCAGTGTATGAATACTACCCCCCAATCACTCTGAAAGGGTCAGTTCATCATTTTAGAAGAGTCAATGATGCTTTCTTCTCAGTTTTTATGTGCTTATGGGATGGTGAACTGGTTCATAACAGAGTCTCAGATGAATCCTGGTAGGCCATAAATTCTTTTGGTTGCTTGTTCTTGCAATTTCCCACCTTTACATATCTTCAGGTAGGATATTATCCTGGTTACCCTTACATGCTGCCACGGTATCCCAGCAATCGCATTGTTCTTATGGAGCTTTGAAGACAACTGATTGTGGTACACAACAAATAGATGGAGCTTAAGAGGTCAGGGATAAAGTTTCCCATTGAAATTGGGAGGTACTCAGTTCAATCTGCCAACAAAGCAAAGATAATTGACTCCGAGTTGCAGTTGGTCACCATGAAGACCTACAAGAAAAGAAATCATTTTGACTTCAGAAGGGTTCAAGATAAAATCAAGAGGAAGTCAACTTTTCATGTGCCAATGGTTGAAGACATATGGGCAGATCTTAGGACTCAAAATGAGATCAGAAAACTAGATTTCTACAGACTTCATCTAAGCCAAATTGAAGAACTAGGACTCGCTGATATTCCAGATGGAATGGAGGATGATGGGGATGTCCTAGATCACAAATATGAGGCAGAGAATGTTGAGGCTTCACCTCTCCCAGAGGTGAAATGGTCAGTCAAAGAGGAGACATCCATCAGGAAAAGATTCCAACCAATATTGGCAAACACCAACTTGTGGTTGGAAAGTAAGGGAATTAAGTTGAAAGAGTTCCTTACAGGGTCTGAAGAGGGAACACATGAGCAAACAGGTAAGAAGGTAGAGAACCGAACTAAGAACAGGAGTGACACCCCTTCTTCCTCCAAGGTACACAAACCAAAGATCAAATTTGTATCTAAAGGAGGAAAGAAAAAGGAAACCACAGAGGCTTCTGACACCACTAAGTTAGATGTTGAAGATACTAATGATGATCAAATGGAAATTAAAGATGTTGAGGCTGAAGAACAAAATGTTCAAAAGTCTAAAACAAAGGTATCTGATAAACCTGAACAAGGTGAAGATGAAGATACAGAGGTAGAATGACTTGATGGTTCCCCTCAGACTCCAGTGAAAGATCTTCCCTCTGAGACACAAGTTCTTACACCTCCTCCTCATGTTCCGGTTTCTAATAGTTTGCTAGTGATTTCAAGTGTTCCTCTTTGTCCAATTTTTGTTGTTTCTACAGACAATACTCCTCCATCCATGAAAGCTAGCTTTGGAACTGTTTTTGATTCTTCTGGTTCCATTCCAAGCTTATCTTCCCCTTCTTTTGATATTGGGGAACAAACTATTTTGGAGAATGTTCTTGATGCTTCACAAAAGGTTGTTGATACAGGTGTTGTGTTTACCAAGACAAGTCCAATTGTCGCCATCATCGGTACAAACATGGAGCCAACCAAGCAAGTAATGGATCCCCCTCCAGCTGTTGATACATCTATACTTCCCCCATGGCTATCTGCCTATACTCCAAAGAGGAAGAAGCAAGCCATCTCACCTGATGAGATTGACATTGAAAAGTTGTTTCCTGTGAAAGCAAAAAACTAGAAAAAGAAGCCTAAGACTGTTTCTAGGCTGGTCACTGAAAAAGGAATCAGATATGCCGAAATTGCCAAACCTCCTGAAGATGCCACGGTTGACACTTTTGACATGAGTAATTATGTCATCTCAAGGGTTGAGCTTGGTAAAGTGACTCATGAGGGTGTCAAAGCAGATTTCCAGACCACTGCCAGTACCCTACTTGAAAAGTATGATGAAGCCAAGAAGGAGAAGGAGCAGTACAAAGCAAAAGCAGAACAACTGGCTGCTGTCCTTCAGAAAATAGTGAAGTCATCAGAAATAGTAGAACTAATGGCAATGACAGTGGAAGATCCCCTGATACAGAAGGTTGAAAAAGCCCAAGCCAGAGGCAAGATAGTGGGGGATGTAGTGGAGTGGTTGTTGGCTCAAGGATGAGTTCTGCTAAAAACCACTGTGGAAAAGAAAGAGAAAATAGACAAAGCTAAAACTGAGCTAGACAATTTGGTAGATCTATTTTCACAAGAGCTGCAAGATCAAGAAGAAAGTCTAGAAGAGTGGATAGACATGAAGAAGATCAAGATAAAGAACCTGATCACCATTGGGGTCATCACCAACAGGGAATCATATCTTAAGACTAAGGAGACTCTAGCTCATCGTATTTTCATAATAAAGAGTCTACTTGAAGATCTGTGCCAAGCTCGAGAAGCCAGCGAAGATAGTGATGTCACACTCCTACACCGGCTAGAAGAACTTCCTTGCACCTTGACAAGGGAAGATCATAGTTTCCTCACAGCACAGGAAATGATAAGTTCTTTCAAAGAAATGGTACAAAAGAAATTTGAGAGGAAACTCCCTCAGTGCTTTCAATGGATAACCTGTATGATCAACATTCGACTCTGGAGAATCTGAAGGATAATTTAGACAAGCATGAAAAGGCGATAAAGGCGGTGAAAGATTCAATTCTCTGAGCTCGCACCATCTCCGAAAACACAATGAAGCCAAATGCATGCGAGATGTCAGTCATTCAAACTATGTACCAGAACTTCTTGAGGAAAAAAGATGGAGGAAGCTAGTGCCTTAGCTTGTTTTTCTTAGATGTTATGTAAATTGAATTTTGTTTTGGACATCTACACGTGTAATTTTCCAAAATGTAATTACATGTGACGCAAGAGAAGTCCTAAGTCAAATAGGACTCTTTTGTGGAATAAGTCAAAGTAGTTGTAGATTTCCTAAATTTTCTCAAGGCCTCTCCCTATAAATAAAGGGGGCCTCTTTTGTAAATATTATCTTTTTTCTATTGCAAGAAAACTCTGGCGAATTGAGAAGCAAATCAAGACTTTGTGCTTTTTGTGAAAATCAATATTCAAATACTTATCAATACAAGAAAGCAAGTTCAATTCCAATCTTTGTCTTGGGATTATTTGTGTTGTGATAGTTTTGTTCTTACGTCTTGCTATCATAATCTTATTTGATAATAATTGAAGTGTGGAGTTTGTTTCAAGTGATTGAAGAGTGCTCTTAATTTGATTCTGATAAACTTTGTGTTATCAAATCAGTTGTGGGTTATATGTTCATGTTTGTGAGAACAAAATAGTTTGGAGACTTTGTGTTGCAAGTCGTTATATTCAATTTACTTTTATCATCTTGAAGAGGAGTGAAGACTTTGGGCTGCATTCTACTTCAAATAGTTCCGTTTACAAGTAGCAAGTGAGGTAACAGAAAACTTTGTGTTTCTGTGATTTTGTGATAATTTATAAGTCTTATATCAAGAGTTTGAAATATAAACATCTATTCTAAAAAAAGAGAATGAGATGAGATGGAACCACCACAAACATAGTTTTTAGTGTACATAAATTTCATAAGTTGTTTGGTTTGCAAAAGTCAAGTAATTAGAGGGAACCTCCCCTTGTTGAGAGGAGAGACTTTGTCTCATCATAGTTGTGGCTGATATACCCATTTTGCCGTTAGCGAGTTAATGACAAAATATTCACCCAACAAAATGATATCATTACCTTCACCTTGCATGATAACTTGCCATGTCAATCCCTCCTCCATGGTCAATGGATCATCTTCTTCCATTAGGACAGCCAATAACTCATCAAAGCTATCATCTCTTGGAAGGCTCTTAGGAATAGCTTATTCAAGCTCCAAATTCCCATTATTACCCAAAGAAGTATCCTCCAAATCAGGCTTTTCTTCTTCAATGAAGGTAAATGTTCAAACAATGAGGTAGCCTCTTCCAACAAACTTTCATTTGTTATATCAGCCTCAAGCTCTTCTATACATCAGAAAGAAAGTTCATCCAACCATCTGAGATCTTGCAAATCAGCCTTATGAGAGGTTTCTTGACTTGAAAGAAAGGACTCCTCTTCATCAAGACCATTTTCTTCCTCTTGTTCTATGTCTGATTTTTTTGATTTGATGGCCTGAAAAGGGTTGCAAATGATTATTTCTTCCTCATCTTCACTTGAAGAATTCCCCTCTTCACCTAAATAGCCTTCATTTTCTCTCCATATAATGGGTCCTCCTTTGAAAAGGGAGATGGTGGGAGGGCAAAATCTTTTAGCTGATGAAGTAGGATAAACATGCTCATTGCTAAGCTGATTATGAGGCATTATGGACTACTCCTGGTTATGAATTGGAATTTTGACACAAGGAGGCTTACTTGAGGATTCAAGAGGTTTTTCTTGTTTAAAACTAGGAATTTTGGACTTGGCAACCTCTTCATTCAAAGGATGATTCATCATTATAGGAAGAGTTGAACTAAAACTAGGAATGCAAGGGGCTAATTAGGTTTCATACCTTTGTACTTGAGCCATTAGTTGCTTCATTTGTTCTTCTTTAGCTGTAATTTGTTTAACCAAAAACTCTTCCTCATTCCTCATTTGTATCTCCCTCTCCTACTGGTGCAAATAAGCTTGATATGCAAGCTCTTCCTACTACCAACTATACTCATGCTCATCTCTAATAGCATCTAGCTGCATTCAGAAGTTTAGTAGGATATCTCTCATATCTTTAATGCTCATGTTATCATTATCTAAAAGTGGGCTAGGAGAATATGCATGTTGGTTATGAGAAATATGATCTTCTTAGGACTGGTTATAGGCATGGGAAGGCTACCAAGAAGGATAAGTAGGAGTGGTATGAAAATGCTCCTGTTGGTAATGCTAGTTGCAATGAGGAGAAGGGTTGTTTGAAGGCCAAAAACTTAAATTTTCATGAAATGGAAGAGAATAATTGTTGACCTATTTTCCTCTATCCAGATTCAAATGGTTTACCTTGAAAATCTCCTAAATATCCCTTAGAATATGGCCCTGCAAGCCTTAAACTCTTCAAATTCTCATGCTCTTCCTTGCAAAAATCCCTGAGAAACACGTTTGGAGAATCCTTGCAAAAAACCTAGAAAAACCCGGAAATCCTTAATCTTCAAGAGTCTTCCTTCACGGAGATTTCCATCTTTTACTTAGTCATTTTGGCATGGATATCCCAATGATGTCATCCGGATCTTAGCTAACATCCCAGATAATATCCTAATATCCTAGACCTTAGCTAAGGTCCCGATATCCCCTTCATATTTGGACCTTAGTCGATATCCTGATGTTTTCTAAACATTCAGGTCTTAACTAACATCCAAGTCCAAAGTGAATATGACGATGATGTCATCTAGATTTTTCCTAATGTCTAGACCTTTCCTAATATCCATGACCTTGTGAATGTCCTGATGATGTCATCCAGACCCTCTCTCCAAAGAAGCGCATATGACGATGATGTCATCTAGACATTCTACCTTCGGTATATCATCCGGCAGTGTTAATATCCTAATGACGTCATCCAGATCCTCTCTTCGACAAAGTTCTTCATGCTGATGACATCATCAAGATATTCAAGAGGTATCCAGATATTAAGTTAATATCCATGTAGATGACGGTTTCTCCATGTTGCGAAGGTAAATTTGATAGGTGCATATCTAGATATCGCATAGCCCGCAGACCGCTAAAGCTAACATCATGTTCCTTGTGCGGGGCTGTGAAATGAGGACACGTGTAAAGTGTATTAGGGGCTGATAAGGATCTCATGGCAATGCAGTGTCACAGGTGAATCTTGCCCATCGAGAAGATTCTATGTGCGGCTGCGAAATGATGACATGTGGACATCCAAATGTTGGTTGACCACAACTTTGACTGCGGATATCTCCCCCATCCTGAGGAATTTCTACATGATCCAAAAGGAAAAAGTGCTTAGATTTTCCTCCTCTTTCATTTGGTAAGCTTTTTGAGAAAATATTCTCCTTTCAAAATATTATCCAATTATCATGATCTGGATGTGTACATCCATATATCAAGATGGCTACAAACTGAGGAAGGATATGTAGACTCGGCCAACAAGACACATCTAGAGCCGAATTGAAGTGCTGTAAAAATTTCTCAAATGTAGATATTAGTTGTATTTATTGTTGCAGGTGAATGATTAAGCTACTCGCATTGATGATCCAAAATATATTCTGGCCACCTATGGCTTCAGATATTTTTTTGCATTGAACTCTTGTAGGCCAACATTCCTTTTGGTAGAGATATTTTCTGATAGAGCCCATGGGGCAATTCAATGTAACCTAATTGGGTCGTTTGGAATCAGATGCTATATATACATGAATGTAAGATGTAAAAAAGGTTGGAAAATAGTTAGTCTTATGCTTCTGTATTCCAAACAGAACTTTCCTCTGTTATAATTGTGCGTCTTGATTAAATACATATGGTTTTTTACTTCTTCATGTTTTTTACTCTGTGTAATCTTAGAATTGGCCATTGTTTGTGAATATTTAAATTCCTGGCAATCCATTCTTTATCTCTGTTAAAAGACTTCATGATTTATGTAAGTTTATCAGTTGTATTTCTTTATTTGTGCATCTCTGCTCTGTGAATGTTCTTTATATGAACTTGGTGTATCACCTCCCTTTACTTTCAGTTTTACTCCCTCTTCCTCTTTTCCTATCAGGTGGGTAGATTAGGTTTAGTCTTAGGATCACTAAATCTCTCATTCAGTAAAGGAACCAGCCTCTCTTTGGAGATTTGACCTCCCTGTAGGGTCCCACACCTGGAGGTCATCTCAATGTTTTACTATAACACTGGGTGCAAATCTATGTGACAACAATAACCATTGTGGTATTTATAACTAGACATTGCAAGGGTAAAGCATGAAGCATAGGCAAGTCTAGGTAACAAATCTGGAATGAATATAGATAACAGGGTCTTGGAACACTAGGATATGAGTCAAAACACCAAATAGAGTCACCAGGTGCTAAGAAAATACTTTCAAATGATAGAAAACTAACAAGTAGCACCAACCACATTAGTTGTATGTGTCTGGAGTGCTAAAACCAGCTAATATGTGATTAGAGTCACCATGGTGTTCTTTGCACTACCTCCAAAGGCTAAAAATACTAAAAAAAACACCAAATCTCTTAGTACTTTGATGAGAAGTTCATCACACTAGTCCCACCGGGCGTGCCGAAAACTATTATCAATGAGATTGCACCCTCTTGTTGAATGTGATTCAAAAAGACCCTGTGATACTGTTGACCTATTTTCCTTTGTCCAGAGCCAAATAGTTCACGTTGTATTTTCCTTGAAAACCCTTTAGAAAATGACCCTACAAGGCTTAAATCCTTCAAATACTCATGTTATGTCTTGTCAAAAATCCCAAAAATCTCACCTTGAGATTCCTTGCAAAAAACCCAGAAAAACCCAGAAACCCTTTGTCTTCAAGAGCTTCCCATCGTAGACAAATCTCAATTTTATACTTAGTATTTGTACATACATTTTTCAAATGTGGTGGTGCCCACCTAGGTTTTGGGTTTCAATTATTCATCTGCAGGCATTCTCTTTCCAGACCCAAAATTTCTAAGTCATTTGGCCTTCACAGTTCAAAAATGCAAAAAATAGTTACATACAAGTGTCTTTGTATATACAAGGCCATTTGTATGTACATGCAGGTTCAAATGTAAATTAGCGGGTTAAAAAATCTCAGTCGGCCTTCAAAAATAGTAAAAAATTGGTTGTATGCTTTTCGCAATGCATATCGACTTTGTATATGCATTAAGGAATCTATCGCAGATTCTTAGAATATTCCCTGATTGTATGAGATGGTTTGCGTGTATATTTGTGTTGTATGTTTAGACATGCAACGGCTACATACAAGAGGAACATATAAAGGAAAAGATGCATTGGCGGCATACAAGCAAAATATGCAAGGGACAATGTATGCCGCAAAGATACAAAGGCGAATGTATGTCTGACATACATTGGGAATGTACAAGGCGCATAAACAAAGAGGCCGACATGCATTTGCTACAGTGAAAGGGGTTTGTATGTGCGAAATGCAAGTGAAATATACATTCGCCACATACAAAGGCGAAACATTCAAAGACCAATGTATATCGGAACATTGGCTTGTATATTTCACTTTGTATGTTTGCATATACAAAGCCGATATACAAGGGGTTAAACATACAATCAAAACATGCATCGGGCACATACAAAGAGATGCATACAAAGGCCTTTGTATATCGACAACATACAAGGTCATATACAAATCAGTTTGTATATGCGAGATACAAAGGGCCGACATACATTTGGTGGGGCCCGCGGACATACAAAGCAAAATGCACATCGGGTGCATGCAAAGTCAACATACAAGGGAAAGTGATTCAAAGCTAGGGACCACCGCTTGTATATTTGCGATTGTATGTTTGCACATACAATCAAATATGCATTCCTAATATCCAAGCCAGATCTAAAAGGACCATACATTCCAGTTGATAAAGGGCAGAATTCTGCAGTTTGTATGTATAATTTGCTTGTATGTTCACATTGTACATGCGACATACATTGGTTATATACAAGAGGAACATGCATGGCTCGAACCCGATGGTGATTGCAATGCAGTTAATGATGGTTTCAGGTCTGCAGCTTGCATGCATACAGCATTGTATAATGCGATATACAAAAGAAAGATACATCGCCGATATGCAAGGCAGACCCGAATGGGAAGTCAAATTTGATGAATTCAGTGTTGGGGTCCGTGACTTGTATGTATGTTTTGCTTGTATGTGTCGATATGCAAAAGAAAGGATACAAAGGTTGGACTCGATGTCAAATCCAGATTTGCTTCATAATCTTTTGATTTCCATATAGTTTGTATTTTACGATTGTATGTTTGTATATACAATGCGATATGGAAAGATCAGATGCAAGGGAAAAGATGTAGTTTTTCAGCATTGCTTCTCAAACCAGCTCAGTGACGAATCAAGTGATGACACGTGGCAGGGGACATACATGCAAAAGGTGATAGAAAAGTAAAGGGGCCCGCCCTTGTATGTGGCCATTATATTGTATATACAAGGTGACATACATTTGAAGATACGAGCACATATACAAAGGCCTTTTCAAAAGACAAAGCCCGTGCTTGCATGTTAGTGTATACAAAGTGCTTTACACATACAAAGACATTTCAGAGGCCAATTCAGATAGTGATAGATACACAGATGCAAAGCGATATATACAGGCAATTGACCGAAACTTTGACTACCCATATCTCCTCCATTCTGGCAAATTTTGACATGCTACAAGAGGCAAAAGTGCTTATTTTTGCCTCCTCTTTCATTTGGCGAGGATTTCAGGGACAGTTTCTCACTTTCAATTTTGGATCTAGATTTTGCATGTTTTGACTGCGGGACATTTCAACAATCTTTTTTTGAGCAGGATGCAGATATTTGTTGCATTCATTGCTGTAGGTAGAGGAGGTTGCTCGCATTCAATGATCAGAAAATATCCCTCCACCACCTTGTTTCAGATGCTTCATATATTCATGGTTGAAGATAGACACAGAAGCTGCTCCCATTCAATGCCAAAATATCTTCCACCATCTTAGAGAGGGTCGATGATCCAACTGCTTGCATTAAAGACTTAGAATATCTCCCACCACCCCTGTTCCAGATATTTTCACACCATAACTTCTGTAGGTGGACATCCCTTTAGGCAGATATTTTCCTGTTGCAGCTCTTTGAGCAAATTTTTGTAACCGACTTAGGGCATTTTTGAAATGCTATATATATGCATTCGAGAGATGTAAATAGGGTTGGAAATTTTTTTTTGGCTTTCAAGCTTTCTGTTTCCAAACAGAGCTTTCTGCTACTGTAACCATCCCTTCCCACTGAATATATGTAAGTTATTTTACCTCTTTTACTGATTTTCTAGTTTAGTGTAAATCTGCATGTGACTATCTGTGAACATCTTTGTTCCTCTCAATCATTCTGCTTCTTACCTCTGCTAGAATTTATTTAAATCTGTGTATGCCCACTTGTTGTGCATCTTCTCAGTTCCATGAAAGTTTCTTTTAATCAGTCTAGTGCATCACCCTTACTCTCAGTTTTCCTATTTTATCTTTCATTCAAAAGTATTTCTTCTCCCTTTTCCTCTGAAGATTTAGTAGTTTTAGGTGATATCTAGTCAAGGAAGCTGGCCTTCTCCGGAGGTCTGATCTCATTTCGCAAGGTCCCACACTTCGAGATCATTCCCATGTTACTTCAGATTGCTAAAGTTTCACAACTGCAACAAGGGTGCAAATCTGGGTGATAACAACTTTTGGCATGCCTGGTGGGACACAAGAGTTAGACAATAATCAAATGCTATCTCTTATTGCTGGTTTTGATGTGCAGCCAATGATTTTCTGACCTGTAAGAGGTTAAAACTTGCATATCTGGAGACTCATACTGAGGAAGGACAAGCAAATCAGTTCTGCTGTTACATTTTATGTGAAAGATTCAAACTAGGAGTTCAAGTACATTTGATTACTTGCAGCTGTCTCCACCAAGAAGACAGAGCAGAGCTGCAGTAAGGACCCTAGTTTCTAAAAGATACAATCAACTCCACCAAATTTTAGGCTAGTTGCCCCTGTAGTTCCTGTAGCAACACAAGAAAATCTACCCTTAGCCATTCTAATGGCAAGAAATCAGCGATTTGTGGCTTTTGATGGGGGCAGCCCATTAAATTTAACAGTACATGAAGTTATACCTATGGCAACTTTGAAGAGTCTACCTTATTTCACAGGGGAAAATCAAACTACCCCTATTGAGCACATTAGAGACGTAACTTCTCTATGCGGTGTTCATTATATAACCTAAGAAAATGTAGCCATCAGGCTGCTGGCTACCTCTTTCAAGGGAAAAGCATTACAATGGTTTAGGAGTTTACCAGTACAAACCATTACAACCTGGGATGATCTAGGTGATAAGTTAAATAAGCAATTTCAAGATAAATCAGACAACTTGTCACTGGTTGAATAGATGACTACAATAAAGAGAGCTCCCCAAGAGTAAATGATGGATTTCAACTTCAGATTTTCGAAGACATGGGATAGAATTCCTATCATGGTAAGGCCTCTAGCTGAATATGCTTTTCTGTATTTTTTGAAAGCCCTAAATAGTGATATTTCAGTGATGATACAATCATTAGGAGGTATTCGTTTACCTGATGCATATGAAATAGCTATTAGAGCAGAGAATAGCCTGATTCAGGCTGGAAAAATAGCACCTAGACCACCAATGCCCATCTCCCCTGAGATTCAAGCTTCAATGCCCTTACCAATTCCATATTTTGCCCCTTTACCTACTACTACAGCATTACCAAGTGCTGTCAATTCTGAAGATGTTGTATCTAGCTCATCACAAGAGTTGAAAGATATTAAAAACAACCAACAAAAAATAGAGAAAATCCTACAAACTTTTGGGAATGAGCTGGGAAACATCAAAAAATAGCAGTCCCAGAACAGACATCCCTATCAGCAACCTAATCAAGGGCAAAATCAACCACAACCTTAAGGGCAAAATCAGCCTTATCAAGGGCAAAACCAACCATATCAAGCTAATAGACCACCTTATCAAGGTAATTATTAGGGTACCAGGCAGAAAGTGAACCAGAGGCCTTTTTAGCCTTACAATCTGGTGCCCATTAATGTTGTTAAGGACCTTGTCACTATTCAGAATAACCTTGCAGCTAAATATGAATGGTGTTTTCCATGCAATCAGCCACACAATCAGGTAGCTTGCTCGAAGGGGTTATAAATTAGGCTTTGATGGTGTAGAATGTTGCAGTCTCTTAGCCAAATACACCTCATATTAGGGCTTTGCAACAGCAAGAGCAGCCTCAGAATGATTCTGCCTTCATAAATTGGCAAGAAGGTGAATTCTATGGTATAAACAACAATAATACTCCAGTTGCGGTGAATACAAGAGCCAAGAAGAGGGGTTATGAGGTAGATCAAGCAACAAATAGAGGAAAAGGACCTGTTGATGCTTGTGCATCCTAGACTCCCCATATTTTACAAAGAAATACATCAGCAATAGCAAGGGAAATGCCTCATTTATAGGCTGATACTATTGCTACAAAGTCACAACAAAAGGTAAGTGTCACTCCATCTTTCAATATTATTGAAAATATGAAAAAGATGAATGTGACCATGTCCATGTGGGATTCCCTAGCCATCCCAAGCCAAAAGGGGATGTTGCAATTTGCCTTGTCTGATCTGAAAATACCCAATGATGCAACTGTTGACCCAGCTAGAACTGTCCTCACTAATTCATCCCATGACAACAATAAACAGCCAAATAAAAGTGCTAAACCACTCCCATTTTATGTGTCTTTAATAATTGGAGACAAGTTAGTACATAATTGCATGGTGGATAGTGGTGCAAGTAGTTCTATGATGCCAAAGCAGATTATAGATCAATTGGGGTTGAAATACCAGCCCCTTGAGAAGGGTGTACTTCAGTTAGATGGCACAGCTATTAATACTATAGGTGTGATCAAAGAACTAGGTCTCACTTTGCACACTTGCCCAAATGTTTCCATTTCCCAAGAGGTGTTCATCATTGATCTACCTCCCTATTTTGCCATGTGTTTGTCAAGAGAATTCATAGCCAAGATAGGAGGATATTTATCCTCAGACGGGTCCCACATGTTTTTTAGGACCAGATATGGCACAAAAGTAACCTTAAAATCTAAATTGCTTTCAAATCATCACATAGAGCCTTACACACCAAGTGTTGTTAATGCAAATTGCATTATTTCTGATAACCCTGAACTTGTTACTGCTCAAGAGCTATAAGCTGAGAGTATACCAAAAGTGCTATTAAAGGAGTGGGCCTTGGAAAATGTTATTGATGGTCCTGAGGGGCACATCCAAGAAACTGGTATGGGGGCTTACATACTGCATGAGCCTGAAGCAGCAATTTCGAGCCTTGTAAAGGATGCAGAACAGCAGACAGAACAACAAAATGAGGTGTGGAAAATGTACTTTGATGGCTCAAGGAATAGGAATGGATCTAGTGGTGGTGCAATGCTTGTGTCTCCCCAAGGTGAAAAATATTATTCTTCCTTCCATTTTTCCTTTTCATGCACAAACAACACTGGTGAATATGAAGGGTTGATTCAAGGTTTGCAGTGGGCAAGAAAGAGGAAAATTGGTTGTTTGCAGGTCTATGGTGACAGTGAACTCATTGTAAATTAGGTGAGAGGGCTGCATGTTACAAAAAATGATGTTTTGAAATGCTACAAGCATAGGGTATGGGACATGATTGAAGAGTTTGATGCTTTCAATCTTATCTCTATTCCAAGAAATCAGAATTCCCATGCTAATAGGTTAGCTGCAATTGGGGCTTAGTTTGATATCCCCAGTGATATTCAAAGAGAGAAGGTACAACCCCATGTAAAAATAGTGGACAGGCCTTCTATCCCTGAAAATAACATTTATTGGTAGGTTTTTTAGAGTGATGAACAAATCCTACATTTCTTGTTAGAGGAGGATGAGTTTTCCATGATGAATCAGGATAAACTCAAACAACAATATGGCAATGATCAAATTGTTCAGTTGAAAACAAACAAGCTACCCAAGGGATTGGTAACCTTGGAATCTATTTTTGGTACTGATGACCAGCTAAAGAAGAGTAAAACTGGTATACAGATAAAAGTGGAACATTATGAGGAGCTAGAAATTTTCAAGGGTAACCTTCTCAAAATAGGTAAAATCTATTCCCCTGAAGATAGGAAAGCCTTCATTGCTCTGTGTCAAGAGTTTGAAGATGTGTTTGCTTGGGATTATTCAGACCTAAAGGGGTTTGACCCTCATATTGCCCAGCATACCATAGAGTTAGAACCAAGTACAAAACCTGTGAGGCAGAAACAAAGACCCCTAAATCCAAAGCTAGATCCCCTGATGATTAAAGAGTTGAGCAAGCTGATTGAGGGAAAGATCATTTTCTCGATCAAGCATACTTCTTGGGTCTCCAAGCTTGTCCCTATGAGAAAAAAGAATGGAGAGATTAGGCTGTGTGTTGACTTCAGAGACCTCAATAGATCCTCCCTAAAAGACCACTACCTACTACCCTCAATGGACAAAATTCTGCAAGTGGTGGCTAGTTCTAAAGATTCTCCTTGCTTGATAGATATTCTAGATATAATCAAGTGTTAGTCAAGGAGGAAGATCAATTTAAAATCACTTTCACCACTAAATGGGGCACCATGGCCTACAAAAGGATGCCTTTTGGTCTTTCAAATGCTAGCTCTACTTTTCAGAGAGCTATGGATATGGCTTTTAAGGGTTTGTTGTATAAATTGGTGCTTGTATATTTAGACGACATCATAGTTTTTTCTAAGAATGCATCTGAACATTTATCCCACCTAAGGCAAGTGTTCGAGAAATGCAAAGAGTTCGAGATATCTCTCAATCCCAAGAAATGCATTTTTGCTATGCATGAGGGAAAGCTGCTAGGGCATGTTGTGTCAAAGGAAGGCATTACCATTGACGCTGAAAGGGTAAGAGCTATTCTAGAGCTGCCTTTACCCAGTCGCAAGAAGGGACTTCAAAGTTTCATTGGTAGAATTAATTTTCTGTAAAGATTTATACTCAACATCACAAATCTACAGAAGCCTTTGACGTCTATGTTGAAGAAGAGTATAGTGTTCAGTTGGACGAAAGAGGCCAAACTCAACTTTGAGTCCATAAAAGAAGCATTGTTAGCTACGCCAACTCTGGTAAATCCTGACTTCTCCAAAGATTTTATTTTATATGCTTATGGCGGCCTAGATACAATCTCTGCAATTCTGGTACAGCAACAGAGTGATGGCTTTGAACAGCCAATCGCTTTCTTTAGCCAGGGCCTAGAGGAGTATGAGCAGAGGTATAGCTTCATCGAAAAACATGTCCTTTGATGGTTGCTCACCCTAGCATAAAGGAGTTCCTATTAAGTAAAGATGTTAATGAGAAAAGGGCTAGTTGGATCACCAAAGTCATGGAATATGACGTGGATATCAAGATAACCAAGCTTGTCAAAGGTAGAGGACTCAATGAGCAGCTTGCTACCAGTTCTGAGAATGAAATAGAAAAAGAGGAGGACATGCTTCTAACCATTGAAGATGCTCCTTAGGATGATACAGCAAAAATAGGCACAAGTTGGGTTAATAACATGACTAATTTTTTACAAACTGCTGAATGTACAGCAGGTTTAGATAGAACCAAGAGGAGGTACTTTAGACTACAATCCATTCCATATGTTTTAATAAATGGCATCCTTTTCAGAAAAGATTTTAATGGTGTATTGTTAAGATGCATTGATAATGATCAGACTGACAAGGTGCTGCATGAGTTTCATGATGGAACAGCAGGGGGTCATTTTGCCCCAAAGACCACTGCTTGGAAAATAATGAGAGCTAGATATTACTAGCCCAGGTTATTCAAGGATGCCCATGCGTGGACTAGAAAATGTGTAAAATGTGCCATTTTTGCAGGCAAAGAAATGCTGCCAGCTTTACCTCTGCAGCCAATTCAAGTAGAGCAACCCTTTATGAGATGGGGCATTGATTTTGTAGGTCCCATTAACCCACCATCAAGTGCGGGCCATAGATGGATACTTACAGCTACAGACTATTTCACAAGGTAGACTGAAGCAGTGGCTCTGAAGGAATCCAATGAAAATTTTGTTTTGAATTTTTACCAAGATTTGATATCCAAATTTGGGGTGCCAGAGTCAATTATCTCATACAATGCTTTAGCCTTTGTTGGACTAAAGATAACTGACTGGGCTGTTAAGAATGGGATCTATTTGAATACTTCATCAAATTATTACCCACAGGGTAATGGTTTGGCTGAATCTACAAATAAGAATCTCATAAGGATCATTAAAAGATCAATGGAAGACAACCAGAGGACCTGGCACACTAATCTAAAGTATGTCTTATGGGCAGATAGAATAGCTCCCAAAAGGTCTATTGGGAACTCCCCATATATGTTAGTTTATAGGAAAGAGGCAAGATTGCCTATATCTATAGAGCTGCCAGCACTTGACATCATGAATCAGCTAGAGATGTTTGAAGAAGAGGATCCCATGGCTGTCAAATATGCTCAACTCATGGACCTTGAAGAAATCAGAGATAAGGCTATGAAAACTATGGAGTATCATCAACTTTAGACCAAAAGAAATTTTGATCAGAAGGTCACTCCCAGAATCTTTAGGGAGGGTGATATGGTGCTCAAATGGGATAAGTTGAAAAGCAAACGAGGAAAGCACTCTAAGTTTGACAACATGTGGAGTGGCCCATTTCTCATTACTGAATGCAAGGAGCATAATGCATTTTAGTTATCAAATATGGATGGACAAAATTTGCCTATCCCAGTCAATGGGATACACCTAAAGAGGTGTTTTGAGGTTGAGTGCCTTGTAAAATCAGTAGATTAGATTTCTGGCTTTCAATAAGTGTTGTTGCACAATAGTTTAGATCCCTTTTTGTTTTCCCTAAGTGTTGTCTAGCACAGTTTGAGGAGTTGCTTTCAGCATTGTTCTGTTTTGGTCTTTCCATGTTCTTCACTGCTAATATGCCGAGTTGCTAAGGACATGATTGTTTGTCTAGATATATTTTTAGTCTCTATATGACTCCATGCCCAATGAATGCTTAAGGCCACTGGTCTAATTGTTTAGCAGGCAAACATCCCGTAGAAGTTGCCAAAATGTTGACCTATTTTCCTTTGTCCAGAGCCAAATAGTTCACCTTGTATTTTCTTTGAAAACCCTTCAGAAAATGACCTTGCAAGGCTTAAATCCTTCAAATACTCATGCTATGTCTTGTCAAAAATCCCAAAAATGTCACCTTGAGAATCCTTATAGAAAACCCAGAAAAACCCAAAAACCCTTTGTCTTCAAGAGCTTCCCATCGTAGACAAATCTCAATTTTATACTTAGTATTTGTACATACATTTTTCAATGTATGTTCAAATGTACATTTGCCAATGTATGTGGTGGTGCCTGCTTAGGTTTTGGGTTTCAATTACTCATTTGCAGGCATTCTCTTTCCAAACCCAAAATTTCTAAATCATTTGGCCTTCACAGTTCAAAAACACAAAAAATAGTTGCATACAAGTGTCTTTGTATATATAAGGCCATTTGTATGTACATGCACGTTCAAATGTACATTAGCGGGTTAAAAAATCTCAGTCAGCCTTCAAAAATAGTAAAAAATTGGTTGTATGCTTTTTGCAATGCATATCGAGTTTGTATATGCATTAAGGAATCTATCGCAAATTCTTAGAATATTCCCTGATTGTATGAGATGGTTTGCGTGTATATTTGTGTTGTATGTTTAGACATGCAATGGCTACATACAAGAGGAACATGCAAAGGAAAAGATGCATTGGCAGCATACAAGCGAAATATGCAGGGGATAATGTATGCCGCAAAGATACAAAGGTGAATGTATGTCTGACATACATTGGGAATGTACAAGGCGCATATACAAAGAGGCCGACATGCATTTGCTACAGTGAAAGGGGTTTGTATGTGCGAAATGCAAGTGAAATATACATTCACCACATACAAAGGTGGAACATTCAAAGACCAATGTATATCGGAACAATGGCTTGTATATTTTGCTTTGTATGTTTGCATATACAAAGCCGATATACAAGGGGTTAAACATACAAGCAAAACATGCATCGAGCACATACAAAGAAATGCATACAAAAGCCTTTGTATATCGACAACATATAAGGTCATATACAAATCAGTTTGTATATGCGAGATACAAAGGGCCAACATACATTTGGTGGGGCCCGCGGACATACAAAGTAGAATGCACATCGGGCGCATGCAAAGTCAACATACAACGAAAAGTGATTTAAAGCAGGGGACCACCGCTTGTATGTTTGTGATTGTATGTTTGCACATACAATCAAATATGCATTCCTAATATACAAGCTGGATCTGAAAGGACCATACATTCCAGTTGATAAAGGGCAGAATTCTGTAGTTTGTATGTATAATTTGCTTGTATGTTTGCATTGTACATGTGACATACATTGGTTATATACAAGAGGAACATGCATGGCTCGGACCCGATGGTGATTGCAATGCAGTTAATGATGGTTTCAAGTCCGCAGCTTGCATGCATACAGCATTGTATAATGCAATATACAAAAGAAAGATACATCGCTGATATGCAAGGCGGACTCGAATGGGAAGTCAAATTTGACAAATTCAGCATTGGGGTCCGCAACTTGTATGTATGTTTTGCTTGTATGTGCTGATATACAAAAGAAAGGATACAAAGGCTGGACCCGATGTCAAATCCAGATTTGCTTCATAATCTTTTGATTTCCATATAGTTTGTATTTTGCGATTGTATGTTTGTATATACAATGCGATATGCAAAAATTAGATGCAAGGGAAAAGATGCAGTTTTTTAGCATTGCTTCTCAGACCAGCTCAACGATGAATCAGGTGATGACACGTGGTAGGGGACATAACAGCAAAAGGTGATAGAAAAGTAAAGGGGCCCGCCCTTGTATGTGGCCATTTTATTGTATATACAAGGTGACATACATTTGAAGATACAAGCACATATACAAAGACCTTTTCAAAAGACAAAGCCCGTGCTTGCATGTTGGTGTATACAAAGCGCTTTGCACATACAAAGATATTTCAGAGGCCGATTCAGATAGTGATATATACACAGATGCAAAGCGATATATACAGGTAGTTGACTGAAACTTTGACTACCCATATCTCCTCCATTCTAGCAAATTTTGACATGCTGCAAGATGAAAAAGTGCTTATTTTTGCCTCCTCTTTCATTTGGCAGGGATTTCAGGGACAGTTTCTCACTTTCAATTTTGGATCTAGATTTTGCATGTTTTGACTGCGGGACATTTCAACAATCTTTTTTTGAGCAGGATGTTGATATTTGTTGCATTCATTGCTGCAGGTAGAGGAGGTTACTCGCATTCAATGATCAGAAAATATCCCTCCACCGCCTTGTTTCAAATGCTTCATATATTCTTGTTGAAGATAGACGCGGAAGCTACTCCCATTCAATGCCAAAATATCTTCCACTGTCTCAGAGAGGGTTGATGATCCAGCTACTTGCATTAAAGACTTATACTATCTCCCACCTGCCCCTGTTCCAGATATTTTCACACCATAACTTCTATAGGTGGACGTCCCTTCAGGCAGATATTTTCTTTCTACAACTCTTTGAGTGAATTTTTGTAACCGACTTAGGGCATTTTTGAAATGCTATATATATGCATTTGAGAGATGTAAATAGGGTTAGAAATTTTTTTTGGCTTTCAAGCTTTATGTTTCCAAACAAATCTTTCTACTACTATAATCGTGCCTTCCCACTAAATATATGCAAGTTATTTTTCCTCTTTTACTGATTTTCTAGTTTAGTGTAAATCTGCATGCGGCTGTCTGTGAACATCTTTGTTCCTCTCAATCATTTTGCTTCTTACCTCGGCTAGAATTTATTTAAATCTGTGTGTGCCCATTTGTTGTATTTGGTTATTTTGTGCATCTTCTCAGTTCCATGAAAGTTTCTTTTAATCAGTCTAGTGCATCACCCTTACTCTCAGTTTTCCTATTTTATCTTTCATTCAAAAGCATTCCTTCTCTCTTTTCCTCTGAAGATTTAGTAGTTTTAGGTGATATCCAGTCAAGGAAGCTGGCCTTCTCTGGAGGTCTAATCTCATTTCGCAAGGTCCCACACTTCGAGATCATTCCCATGTTACTCCAGATTGCTAAAGTTTCACAATTGCAGTAATGGTGCAAATCTGGGTGATAACAGATACAATGGGAATAACTTCTAGGTGTGCAACCTTGCAAAACTTGAAGCTAGACCTCCATATTAAGGGTTGGTTCCCTTGGTTTTCTCACCTAAACTACTCTAATCTACTAATGTTCTTAGAGGAAAAGGGTAGGAAATGTCATAAACTAAACTTACTATAGATGGAGGTGATTCACCAAAAGTCTAAGTCTTAAACAAGTTTTGACACACAAAACTCAAGAAAACTAGATGTTATACCCAAACTCAGACTCATTTCATGTTTGCATATTAGTGTTTTATTAGGAGGTTTGATGTTTGGTAATTTTAGGAGGAAAAGATTAAAATTTTCATAGCTAAGACTATTTTACAACATTACATAGCTTATGACCTACACAAAACATGTATTTTTTGATTTAAAGGTATCAAATGAGACATATGTTTAAGGACATGCATTGAATATCATAGAAATATTCATCAATCATTCATTTATACATAGTAGAACAGAAGTTGAGAAGGTAAAATACTAAATCTTTATTAAGTAAAGGTGTTCTTACTACTAAATTAGTCTAAACACTGACTTGATATGCTTTGAAAATGCTTACAAAATGTTATCATACAACTAAATATCTGTATTTGGGTTACAATGTTGTTTCTTGGCTTCTAGAGCCCTAGAAACATGAAAGAACAGCTGAAACATGTTGCCTAGGGGTCCTATATGTCATCCTAGACATAGGAGAGCATATAGGAATTGAAATTGACCAAGTTACAAAGCCTTAAAAGTAGCAAACCTATTTTGGATGACCAAAGGCTTCAAGTTTGACTTGGTCTCCTAAAAAAGGGTGCTTGACCTCTTCAAGTTCCTTGGATTGTGCTCCAATCATTGTGAAGGCTCCTAGCTACTTAGGAGGAGTTTGAACTGCTCATAGATACACTCTAACTATTGTCCTTGTCAATCATCTTCTCATAAATCTCACAACCAACTCCAAACTGCCCCATAATCCTCTCAACTTCCACCTAGCACAATAGTAGGGCGTCTGAGAAGAGTTGGGTCACTTTTAGAGTCTTCTAACTACTTGAAACTTCTCATTTATGGCTTGAAAACAATTGTCACTTGACCCACTACCCCTACTAGGTCTTCAATAGGGTTAAAACATCTTGTAGGTGTCCTTAAATTGAGTTTGTAGCCTCTACAATTTAGTATTCTTTGTTTTAGAAAATGATCTTTGTCAACTCTATGAATCACTGCTACTCCTTTTATGCTACTATCACAACTCTTGACCTAACTCATTGTTCTCTTGGTGAAACAATCATTCTTTTGTGTGTTTCTGATAGTGTCAATTCATATGACTGCTAATTGTCTCCCTCACTGTAAAAAGTCCTTTATGAAAATATAGACCTTCTCATACTCATACTTTTGTTTCATGTAGAAGTACTCTATATTCACTTTATCTTTCACTCTCTTTTACTACAACCCTAGTGCAAACCTCATATCAAGGTCTTTACCATTTGAAAAACACTAATTTAGGCATATCAATAGGGTATAACTTCTCAAAATGCTTTACACAATCCTTAAAATGTTTAGTGCTCTACAAGAAGGTTTGTGTACCCACTATTCTTTTTCTTGTCCATTATGCAGTCATACTTATATTGTTATCAAGATCTCTGCATTTATCTTCTATTTGACAATGTCACATTCCCACTATTTTCTACCTTGTCTAAACTATTGTCTCTTTTCTTCATGATAATGTCTACCTTTATGATCAAAGGTGATTGTTCTTAAATGCTGACTATCTACTAAGGTTTAAACTATTGATGACTACCCTTACTAGGTTTAGCGACTATTTTATGTCTTTTATCACAGTCATCTTATGACTTTTATTGTTGCACCTTTGTCTTTGTGACTGTGTTCTTTGTTTAAGACCTTAGAAGGTCATATAGACTTTATGAAGCATAAGGTCTTTGAAAACTTGAAAATCCCTTGTATTCACTTTAGACATTTGTCAAGATCTTATACACAGTCTTGACAACACTTTCTCATCCTTGTGTATGTTCATGACAGTCCTCTTTAGGACTATGACTATCACCTTTTCACTATTTTGCATCTTCCTTCCTGCATTTTTCTTATCCTTTGTTAGCAACTTCCCTGGAGTTTTCCTATTATCTTTGCTAGGACTATTCTTTCTACATGACTGTTGTCATATACTATTCGTTGTCCCTCTGTTTGATGATGTGACTGTCATCAGTCCTTGCAAGAATTATTAAAGGTAAGAGGTCTAATCTAAGAGTCCAAACCCTATTGATATCTTAGTATAAACCCTTATATGTTAACACTATCTTCCCATTGTGCGTAAGTCTATAAACTCATGCAAAAACCCTCCAAAAATCATACAAAAACCCTTAGAGGCCTCTAAAGTAGATTTAGCAGTATTGTCATTGTTGTCAGGGAAAAGAAATGATACAAATGTGTAGATATCTAACCTCTTGAGCAAGGTATAAGAGGTTAGATTACCATCATCGTAGCAAACCACACTCAAGACTTTCATCATATCATCACAGTGTGGATGAAAACTTCTTCAAAAAATTCACTTGTCTCTCTGTGTCTTCTCATTTGATGTTGCATCATTGTATTCACTATTATCCTATATCATTGCATTGTTTCGTGCAAGTTTTCTTCATCATTAAACAATGACTGCCCTGACTCTTGTGCAGAGTCCTTATTCAGTGTCATGCCAATAGATATGTAGAATGAAAGCTTGAGTAGAATAGTCAAATGAAGAAAACAAGGTGACTATATACTCTTTCATGATAGAAAAACCCTGTTAAAGAATATAAGGACAGACCCTTCAATGACTGTCTATACCTTAACTCCTTAAGGTTTGAGCTTATGCAGGACTAACTCAGATGGTTGTTCATAGTACTCATGCTAGATTTCAAGGAGTTTATACAAAATTTCAAAAGTAGTCATGGTCCTTGGGATTTGAATGATGAAAACCCTTACTAACTTTTAGAAACTCTTGATAAAACTTCACATTGACCATGCAATCACTTACCTTTGACATGATGCTATCTCTTTTCCATGATCTCTGCATTCATTTTTAAGGGTGACTTCTGCTCCATGCCTCATACTTATGACTGTGTAGGTCTGCTATGAATCCTTTACTCTAATAGACCTCTCTCACATAGATGTCCACCTTTATTTTGAAGAGTATACCATTGTATGGCATTAGACCCTATCTTTTGTTCTATATCCTCTATTACATATCTGCACCTTGACAATTTATAGGCTTCTAACTTACTTTTCCTACACCATGCAACTATATGCAACTCTCTTTTAGTATCTTGACCTATAGGTGGTGATAGAGATCTCTCTTTACACAAAGAACTATTGTTTGACATATCTAATGATTGTCTTCCTCATTGTCCTTTGTGACTGCCTTGATATTATTTTGATTACCATGACTATTATACTCTTTTAAACAGTCATCCTATGACAATTTCCTTCATTTTTATATAGTCATCTTTCACTTCCTTTTATTCCTATAGATCTTGCTCAGCTTTATAGGATTTTGAATGTCTCTACATATCACTATTTCAGATTTTAGAGGCCTCTATTTTTTGCTATTATTCTCCCCAGAACACACAAACCCATCTACTATTTTGTAATGTCTTATCTTCACAAACCCCTAAACCATATTGACAGAGATTAAGGAGTATTATGTAATGTTCACAACTTCTTTTCTTGATACCCTAACACATTTTTCATCAATGGACACCTCAAAGAGCTAACATACCTGTGTACTACTGCCAAACTCTTGGAAATGCTTGATAGGCTTGATCTCTTCTTTAAACATGTTTTACCTATATTTTAAAACCTTATGCTCATTGAATAATGGCAAGAAAACCCTCAGAGTTCCTTGCACTATCTTAGAAATTCCTTTTAGTCTCCTATCAGTAAGAAATCATTGTGTCTCCTTCAAATGCACTCCTCATCATGTTTCATGATCATCTTTGTCCCAGATCCCTGCATTCTCTTCATGCATGAAACCCTCTAGGATGTGGAAAAGGAACATGCAAAGTTTGTAAGCCCCTTGGTGACCTCCATCTTCATGGCTTCTCTGCATTCAAAACTTCAACAAACCCTAGCCTATCCTTATGTGAGGAAGCAAAAGAAAACACAAAGGACTCAACAGAAAACTAAAAGAAACCTTAACTCAACCTTACCTAAACTCAAACTTTTGACTGAAGATCCTCAAAGTTGGCTCAACACTAACCCAACGTTGACTCAACCACAAAAAAATCCTCCAAAAACATGACTTTTGTTTGAAAACATTTCCCTCCACAACAACTTTTGAGGAAAATAAGGTTTGAGATGTGACAAAACTCATTTCCTTTGATTATGCAAATGTGAAAACCTCTACTTGTACATGGAAAAAGTACTTTAAACCTTACCTTATATATAATTAGTAGCATGCAATGTGATGGAAAGCCATTTTATCTCTTGCAAGAAGGTATCTTTGACAAGTTCAACATTTTTAAAACAACCTAGACCTCTTTCACAACCTTTTAAGATGTCAAAATATACTAGGAAAACATTTGGAGGTCAAGAATTCAAAACACTTAAAACTCCTAAAACTCCTTCAAGCTTAATAAACATACCATATCATCTTTAAACCCTTCATCTTTGAGGAGAATTTAGGCAACCTGCAACAAATAGTGACAACTTAGACATTTTTCAAATCACTCTTAATATTCAAGTTGCCTATTTAGGCCAAGGAGCATGAAGTAGGTAACAAAAATATAGACCTATTTTAAATCACTTGCACTAGAAATTAAAAAAAAATGTCTATGGAGAGATAAACCTTGCCTTCCAACTACTTGTTGGAATCAGCATGTAGTGAAGATTACAATGATTTTATTTGAGAGAGGGAGTTGGCCTCCTGCTAACCTAGGCCTCACTTTTGTCATTGTCAAGCAAAGATACAAGTGTTTTAAAACCATTAATTCTTCAAATGAAAAAATTGTCCTTTGAATTTGCCTCATAATTTACAATAAACCCTCAAAATAATGCATTTATAGTATCTTGATAAACATAATTTAAATGCTTATTAAAAACAAAATGTAAATTCTATTTTGATGAGCAAAAAATAGGGCAAAAAATGTGTGGATTACGGCAAAAAGAGCCCAAAAAATTGCTGGTGCAGCCAAAATTCAGCTCTATAAGCCGAATTTCTTCCTCTCAAGTCAATATTAGGTAGCCACATGTCGATTTGAGGCAGCTACAGGTCAAAAAATGCCTTGCGCATCAAAAAAATGCTTTGCCCATCTCAAAAAACGTCTTGCACATCTAAAAAATGCCTTGTTGGGAGGGGTTCGACCCACTAAGATCTTGTTAGGAGGATATTTGACTCACATAGAGGGAATACAAACCAGCACTTGCTCTAATTCCAGCAAACCATTCAAATTCATGTAAATCTTCAATTTGCAAAAAAATTCACAAAATTACATAGCAAAAACAATTTTTCTAAAAAAAAAATTGCTTTTTTCAATTTTGCTCGTGAGATCAGTTGCGCTCCAGGACACACTGACTTTTGCCTCACCTCATGATCCCCTCAAAACAAAGAGTGTGTCTACAGCATGGCTCTGACACCATGTTGGAATGGCCAAGGATTCTCTGCAACACTTGATATTCACTCTCACAATATGGAAATCGACAAATAGAGATAAAAAATCAATGATATTGATGAACCTAATTTGAGCATAAACATATATTAATATCAATTGATGATTTACATAGGAATGTCTTATTATATAGGCATGGATGAGGCAATCCACCTTGCATGTGGATTAACAAGTGCCCCATGATGTGGCACATACAAGTAGACAAGTGTCCTACAGGTGTCAACCTTTGGATCACTTGGAATGTGCAAACCAACAACCTTTGGTGACAAGTGTTGGATGACTACAAAGTGTCTTTTGAGGTGAGATGGAAAGTCTTCCAACCTCAAAAGGTATGCACATGAGATTTACGAAACAACTAGGTAACCTCTAAAGGCCTAAAAGGTTGTACATTCAGTTAGACAAGATGTTGTCTAACCTCATCAACATAAGTACACTTAAGCTATAGTGAATAGATAAATTATTCACTCTAACAATTCTTTGGGTCTACTATATGAACCTCAATCAGCTAGGAGGGTTTGCATCCCCAAAACTAATCTTTTCAAAAAGGTTTTTGTCCTTAGGTAGAAGAATATGAATAGAGTTTAATATTTGAAACAAGGGTTTTCTCAAATTCAACAATAGCCTCATTCTATTCTAATATCCTTCTTTTATAGGCACTTTTAGGGAAACCAAAGCTCTTTTATTTTCACTTTTTCCTTCAATAATAAAAATAAAGTGACTTGAGTCTTTTAATTTGATAATACTTTTAATCCATTTTTTAAAAAATAACTTTTTAATTCATCACTTTGTACCCCATGACTATTATTATCACTTTTGGCCCTCTTTTAAAAACACTTTAAGTCATCACTTTGTACCCCATGCCTAGTGTTATCACTTTTGGCCCTCTTTTAAAAACACTTAATGATGTTGAACCCCTTTTAGGTAATTTATAATTTAATAATAAACTATAAGTTGTCTTTTCATGAAAACAAAATTATTTTTTAAACAACTTAAATTAAATTATTAAATTATTTCCTTACTCGAAAAGGGAACATGACCTAAATGGGTGGCGTAGTTGGTTGAGGGCTTTGGGTTCATCCCATATAGGTCCTGAGATCGACTCTCGCCCCCAGATGAAATATGATACGGGTTGTGTTGGGTGCAATCTGTGCCTCCAGGGGACTAGTCTCACTTCATTTCGCCTCTTCCGTACCCCAAAACTTGGAAGAAAAAGTAAGACCAAGGCAAGGTTGGTCGGGAATCGCTAGGCTGGGTCGCAGGGATACCCCTGGGTCATAAAAAAAAGGGGACATGACAATTTGCCCTTCTCAAAATTGCTTTCCCTCAAGCAATGTTGTTTCAGCTCATCAACTCCTCCCAATTGAACCCTTCTACAAATACCATGATCCCAAATAAATATTGATAATTTATAATTCCCAATCCTCAAACCTTCATGTAATGCAATTGGCTTCTACTACGCTTCTCTTATATAATTTGGAATCCTTGTACCAAGCGAAACTTATTCAACTATCTCAGTGAGAAAATCATCCAAATTTTCCCCCATGGTAGTTAAAGAATAAACCAACTTGGATCTAGAAAAGTTTTGAAAATCATCCCAGTATTCAATTCAAAGATTAGTTCCCTGATTAGACCACTCTTCATGTTAGCCTAATTCTATATAATCTTTTAAAACCGTCATTTATGATTCTCTTATAGTTAAATCTTCAAAATAGTCCTTGGCTGAACTATGCTCAAAGGTGAATTCATCAAACCTTTCCCTCATTTCCTTAGATGCAATTAAGACCTCTCCTACAAATCTGACGGTGGTATCTCTATCTTTTATCAAATACAAGTATTCAAGTTTCATTGTTTCTAATGCCTTCTTCACTATTTTCAACTCACTTACCTCATCTATTAGGTCTTTCTTCTTCTCCTCAATATGAGCTCTATTCAATCTTAATGATATCTCTTCAATGAGTTTTTTTGTGCTATCCATCTCCATTAAAACTTGCACTTCTTTCTTTTCTATCACAATCAGTTGTTCCTTCAATTCATGTAGCTCTTTAGGCCTCTACTCAATTTCTCAAAAAATACTTTTGTTTCTTGCTCTTGGCAACAAAATCCCACTTCTCTACATTAAAATGTTTTTAAATTATCTCCCATGATAGAAAGATATTTTTATGTAGGTGCAATATGATCTTCAAGACTTACTGAAATACTTTTTCCTTTATGAGAGTGATCTACATATTGTTGATAACTGAGAGGGGGGGGGGTGAATCAGTTATCCTAATTATTTCCCTTATTGAACTTTCCTTTTAATTGATGCAGCATAGAATCAAACACAAAAACATTAATCATGAAATAAAAAACACATGACACAGTATTTTTGACGTGGAAACCCTGTTAAGGGAGAAAACCACGGGGTGATTAACCCAAAATTATTCTCTGTTAGAAGAATAGGAAATTACAAAATGGCACTTGCCAATTAGGGCTCACTGCCCGAGCACACTGCTCACAAGAGGCCCACTGCCTACAAGAAGACACACTGTCTACAGAGTGATAAGAATCATAGTCTTGAACTGATTGGAAGCATCTGCATATGCTGGAGTTCAGTTCCGGTTAGGCTCAATATATTGATCTGCTGCACTTCATCTTTCCTCTGTTCTTTATTCTGCTATCTTTCACATACCGGATCCTTTTTGCTACTTCTGCTCTGTTCTGGACTTATTCGCATATATCTTCACATCATCACGCACTTCACAACTAAATCCATCCTCTATATATATCCGCACAAGTAATTTTATCACCTTTCTAGTCGGCATCTGGAACAGTCTAGTTTCTTACAAACTCTTGTTCTGTCGGCTGAATCCTTCCTCACCAAGCAATGCGGATCAAGCATATACTTGTAGATATCATTAATCATGTCAGCCAAACATGATTCATGCCTTCACAACCTCTATCATCAATAGTAACACATCCGGAAAGTAGTCTGATACTATGTCAGTCAGTTCTTCCTCTGTTTTCACTGTCTCTCAGGAATCCGGTACTCAACTATTCATATCTTTTTCCTTGTCCATCACCGGAGGCTAAATCCTTGGAATATACCACTCAAGGTAGTTCTCTTGACTTCCCCAAATCCGCACTGCACCAAGACACTTCCTCTGAGAGATCCGGACCAATCTGTCGGACCTTGCCACATGCTCTGTTCTTGTTCACCGGACCACAACAATCTTTATTCTGACTTCCGGTAGAGACACATTATGACTTGCGGATATGTGGGATGACCTTTGTTGCCATCAATGACAACAACCATGAATCCATATAGTGTCTCTTGCCAACAATCTCCCCCTTTGGCATTGATGGCAACACTTAGTGAAAAATGACTAAGTGTTTTCACTATGCTCCCCCTTTGCTGATGCTCTGTCTTTATATACAATTTCTGGAACTCCCCCTTAGTTGGATTCCTCATTTTTCACTGCTCCTCACTCCCCCTTTGACATCAATGGCAAAGGGTAGGGTCCGTATATCAAAATTTTCAAAAATTTTCTATACATAGCCGCATATTTACATACTCACATATACTGAAGAATGTCTGCAAAGGATGTCTGCAATTGAATCATTTCTGTAGCCCAACTTTGCTTCATTCTGTCCAAAATTGAAATGTGACCACTCAACAAAAATGCAAAGGCTTCTGCCCGCTTGAGATCTGTCGGATCTTTTGTTTGGGCGGTGGTCTGAGCATCACTGATGGCCTCATGCATAGTTTCCAACTTAGGGATTATAATCCTTCTAAGTTCTCCCATCCAGTTAGTGATATTCTTCCTTTCCTTCTCAAGATTCTTTATTTCATTCAAGACTGCAATAGTCTGACATTCTTGATTTATTATGGAGGAAGAGAGAGGATCAAAACTTTGAGATAAGCTTTGTAGCTTATCCTGTTCCTCTTTTATTTTCTTATCAATTGCTGCTGTTGCCTTTGACCAGGATATACAAAATTTGTAGATGTCACCGCCATCCTTAAGAGCATTCTCTAAGCTCTTTATTCCAATGCTTACAATCTTCCTATCTTTAGAGATTAATTCTAATATTTCTGAAAATCTCTTATCCAAAAATTCCTTCCGGACCTTTTCTTCAGCTGATTTTTCTAGAGAATCAAAATGTGTATCAACACTGCTGACTAAGGTTTTTAGATTACCGGAAGTGGAGGCTGTCGGATCTATCTAGATTGATGGCATAATCTTTACAAGTACTCCGGAAGCAGCCTCTATCAACTCACAGTCTTCCATATGAGACTTCAGGAGTTTTTCATTTGCCTTGGTATTAGCAAATGAAGCTATCTTCATTGTTTGTACCGGAGAGAGAGAGTCAAAGTCGAATGGGCCTTTTAGAAGCTCCGGTTCATCAATCTCTAAAGTTTCTTTGCTCAAAAATTGTTGAACAGTTTGTGCAGTGTCTCTTGCCGGAGACAAATGTTTCTTTTCTTCTGCAGTCTTGGAACTGTCAACCTCTTTGTCTTTCACCACTGCTTCCTTCTCCTTTAATTGCTCTTCTTCTTTGGATCCGGAGACTGTAGGGGAAACCGGAGGAGAGATGCTTGTTTGTTCAGGGCCCACTTCTTTCGGAACAGATGATTCCAAATCCGCAGCTGTTTCTGCACCTAAGTCCTCTACAACAGGAAGATTGAACCTTTTGAAGGCCTTCCGGAGGATCTCTTCTGTCTCTTGGGCCACTCTGTCAGTCTCACCAAGCATGAGTTGATTCATCCTGGCTTTACTTCTGAACTCATCTTTGCAGTCCTTGAAGATAATGTTCATTGTCTTGGGAACAATTTGAGGATATAGCTGAATAGCTATCTGCTCCTGGATCTCAAGATCTTTTGCATGAGCATTGTTCTTTCTTACTTCCAATTCCTTTTCTAGGCTTTTAGGAATAAGAGATATGATCTCAATGAAAGCCTTATTATATATGTTCAGATATTTAACTGTGGCTTCCTGCAGAGTCTTTTGGTCAGCCTCACTGAAGTCATCATAGGATTCAGTCATTGGTTGAAGGTTTCCATCCACCGTGACCGACTTGATTACATTCTCTAGAGACAGAGTGGGCTTTTCAACAGATACCTCCGCCATTTCATCCTTGTCTTGGCCTGTGGAGGGTTTACCGGATCCTTTCTTCTTCTGTTTCTTTATTTCTTTTACTCCCTCATCTGACTCTGTTTCCTCTTCATCCTTTTGGCTTCCATAAGCCCTTGTGGCTTTTGTCTTGGATCTCTTACCGGATGCCTGGACTTCCGGTTTTGAACTTTTGGTTGTGGGAGGTGCAGATCTCTTTGATGATCTGGTCCGGGTGGGAGCTTCAACCGGAGCACTTTCTTTACTTTTCTCTTCTTCCTCAGCCTTCCTCCTCTTTTCCCGGCTGGCATCAAGTGCCTCTTTTGAGATGCCTAGGCCTTGAGCAATGTGCTCTACTTCTTTTCTCACCTTTCTTTTAATCTCAGGTTCCCTGAGTTCTACATGTATTTTTACACTCAGCTCCTCAAAGGTTCCAAACCTTTCTGCCTTAGGATCTTTGGGCTGACTTAGCATGTGTTGAACATGCAGCTCCACTATCTGTTCATCCACTTCATACCCCATGGGCATGATCCAAACAGTCCTTGGCTCCACTGCCTCCATTAGGCACTGATCAGTGTCAACCATAAAGCACACTGAGTCTTTGTATTTTTCAACAAGAGACTGGGGAATTCTCTCTCTTGCTTGCATCATGCTCTGAAAGTTTTTTAAGTATCCCCATAGAGCTGTATTTCTCGCTTTTGCATCCCCAAGTTCATGCAAATAGTCTCTTATCTGGACTGCAACAGGTTTGTCATTCTGCCATACCCATCCACTTGATCCGGGTAGCTCATTCATGAAGTAGAAGAATAGACATACAATAAGAGTACCATACTTAAAGGAATTCTTCTTATCCTTCTTGATTTTCTGTATATTTTCCATTAATTGGCTTAGCAGTAGTTCGCAGAGATCATATTCTGCATTCTTTCTTAGCATTTCATAGGCAGTGTATACTGCAGTTCCGGATACAGAATTCTCCCTGCTGGAGTGATAGATCTTGTATCCTATTATCATGGATGCATATTTGATATCCGGATCCGAAATATCTTCAATGGTCATTGCCCTCTTATCAAATTTTGATCCGGTGGCCTCAGTTACAATGTTGTTCTTGACAGATTTGAGGATAGGTATCCCTCCGGAAGAGTATAGACCAGTTACTGCTCTAATTGCCTCTTTTGTGATCTTGCAGGGTCTATCCAGCCATAGAAAGTTGTCATGCATCCTGCTCAGTACATACCGGACCCATTCATCTTCTTCAAAGCAGGGGAAATGAATAAATTGCTCAAATTGTTTCTTCTGGATATCCTTATACTCTGGTTTAAGCTCAAAAGCATTGTCTATCAGTTGCTTGTGATAGAGGTCTCTTAATTTGAATTCCCCAAATTCCTCAATGCTTGCATGTATGTAAACCCTAATGTCTTCAGTATGTAGAACTCCGTGAGGAACACTAGAGAAGGCTCCTAGTGGATCTACCTCCAATGATTTGTAGGGATGTTTCTTGAATGAGGGGCGAGGTCTATCAGAGATCTTAACTATGTTTGGAGTAGCCATTCTTCAAAGATTTGCAGTGAGGTAATGAAAAACGGAGAATACCTTATGCGCCTTCGACTTGCACGGAGTGATTGGATTGATTTCTTTATGCAATGACTTCGGCAGGAGATCCTTGGTGTGCTTGATGAATCTTGTTGCAGAGCTCCACTATTCGCTTCTTCTTGAGTGTAGAATGAGCAAATGACTTTTGAGAAATCCCTTATATTGCTCCGTGAACCCTAATATCTGTCTGCAATAAATGCTTCACCTACATTATTCCGGTTCGCCTTGTCTAGATAGCTTGGAGTATCCCGGATTAGTCCTGATCTGTGAATATCATCCGGATCTTTCAATCATGAATAAATAGAGGTAACATATTACAAGAACATCCCAAACACTCTGTCCAATCCACAGAACAAGATAGTGCACTTCCGGATCTCTCCGGACCTTTTTGTAATCCTTTATCATATCGGAGCATCTCCCTGAACAGGTCTTATTTGATCGATCACAGCTTCTCCATAACTCCATGCGGATCTCTGAAAACTTGACTGAAGCATCTCAAGACTCATATCTGCAAACCCTTTAATCCGCATCTTGTGCCACATCCGGAATCACTTGTTTGGCTGGGGGAACAGGATTTTCTTTGAGTCTCCCCCTGAGCCTGAGCTCACTTTTTAATTTCCGGAAGAAATATCAGCACCAGAGTCTGGTGCGGATCCAACCTCTACATTCTCTGAACTTTTCTTCACCCAAATCTTGCTCATCTGATTCCTAACTTCATCCGCATTCATCTTTTGTTTTCCCTTGTCTTGATTCTGATTATACACCGGACCTCTTTTGTCCTGATACTTGTTTCTGCAGACTTTAGCATTATGACCGGACCTATTGCAGATTTGGCAAATAACATTTCTTTGCATATTTGACTGATATCCTCTTGATCTGCATTGATTAGCCATATGACCTACTCTATTGCATGTGAAGCATCTACCTTTGAATGATTTGTTTACTTGCATAATTCTGCATTCATGGGATTTGTGTCCATACCTTTTGCAGTTGAAGCACTGTCCGGAGAAGGATGAATTAATCTGATTCATTCTCATTCTGCACTGATTAGCTTTGTGACCAAAGTGGTTGCAGCTGTGGCAGTATCCATTGAAGGATGGATATCTTTGAGCATTTGGCTGTCTTACCGGAGGTCTTCTAGGCCTGCTCCTTGGATTTTCTGATCCAAGATTCTTCTGACCGGATCCGGAGCTTTCTCCTTTCTCATATCCCAAACCATACTTGTCATCTGTCCTCTTTTGACTTCCAAGAAGAACTTCAAGTTGAGCAGAACTTATCTTGAATTTCTCTTTATATTCATTTGCTGTTTGAAGGTCTCTTTTGAGAGAGGCAATTTGATCCTCAAGTTTTTCTTCATTATCTTTGGCATCTTCAAGATCAGATTCAAGATGTCTGATAATCCTGTCCATCTGGTGGCATTCTTCTAATTTTTCTTTAAGAGATTGTCTTAGATTGTCTTCAGCCTTTCTTTTTTCTTCAATCTCTTGAGTAAACTTTATAGTTCCTGATTCCATTTCATGTCTTAACATAATGACTTCTTTTGATAATTTTTCACATAACTTGGTTTGCTCAGTCAATTCTTCATTTGTATTGCTTTCTTCACTTTGTCTTGCCAACTGTTGGAGCAGCTCCTTTCTCTTTTTCATAGAGAGACTTAATTTGTCTTTTAATTCTCTCATGAATTCATCAGCCTGTTTGAGTCTTTCCTTTAATTCACTGACTTCAGAATTTGACTGTTCAAGATCCTCAAGAGCAGTCTTGAGTTGCTCCCTTAAACCATATGCATCCATTTGAAATCCCAGATCTTCCTCAAGCTGTTAGGCTCTATTAGGAGGAACCTAGCTCTGATACCAATTGTTGATAACTGAGAGGGGGGGGGGGTGAATCAGTTATCCTAATTATTTCCCTTATTGAACTTTCCTTTTAATTGATGCAGCATAGAATCAAACACAAAAACATTAATCATGAAATAAAAAACACATGACACAGTATTTTTGACATGGAAACCCTGTTAAGGGAGAAAACCACGGGGTGATTAACCCAAAATTATTCTCTGTTAGAAGAATAGGAAATTACAAAATGGCACTTGCCAATTAGGGCTCACTGCCCGAGCACACTGCTCACAAGAGGCCCACTGCCTACAAGAAGACACACTGTCTACAGAGTGATAAGAATCACAGTCTTGAACTGATTGGAAGCATCTGCATATGCTGGAGTTCAGTTCCGGTTAGGCTCAATATACTGATCTGCTGCACTTCATCTTTCCTCTGTTCTTTATTCTGCTATCTTTCACATACCGGATCCTTTTTGCTACTTCTGCTCTGTTCTGGACTTATTCGCATATATCTTCACATCATCACGCACTTCACAACTAAATCCATCCTCTATATATATCCGCACAAGTAATTTCATCACCTTTCTAGTCGGCATCCGGAACAGTCTAGTTTCTTACAAACTCTTGTTCTGTCGGCTGAATCCTTCCTCACCAAGCAATGCGGATCAAGCATATACTTGTAGATATCATTAATCATGTCGGCCAAACATGATTCATGCCTTCACAACCTCTATCATCAATAGTAACACATCCGGAAAGTAGTCTGATACTATGTCAGTCAGTTCTTCCTCTGTTTTCACTGTCTCTCAGGAATCCGGTACTCAACTATTCATATCTTTTTCCTTGTCCATCACCGGAGGCTAAATCCTTGGAATATACCACTCAAGGTAGTTCTCTTGACTTCCCCAAATCCGCACTGCACCAAGACACTTCCTCTGAGAGATCCGGACCAATCTGTCGGACCTTGCCACATGCTCTGTTCTTGTTCACCGGACCACAACAATCTTTATTCTGACTTCCGGTAGAGACACATTATGACTTGCGGATATGTGGGATGACCTTTGTTGCCATCAATGACAACAACCATGAATCCATATAGTGTCTCTTGCCAACACATATTCTATCTAATGAAATTTTGATGCTATAGATTTTTCGTCAATTAATGCTTCTTGAATAGATGTAGATGCAATCTCACATGATTCAATAAGATTAGTGATTTGATGATAGTCCTTAATCATAATCGTTTGACTCTCTACCAAGGAAAACTGTACTACTTGTGAATTCATTACTTCACAAGCTTCATATGTTTGATTAACACTTTCTGTTGGGATGAGGTGCCATTAACCTTGTAAATCCCAATATTGTATTTATTCCATTTATTATATGTAATTTGTAATTATCCATGAGAAAATGTACTAGTTTCACTGGCAAGGGTAATTTCGAAGTCATCAGAAGTTATTACAGAGTGACTTTTACTATTGGCAAATGTAAAAACTCATGGTAAATTAGGATAGGTGTACTCCCTTGAGGAATATACTATTTTTGGCATGTATGACAACTGTCATAATGTTTGGTGAGTGAATCTATGACAGTTGCAAGTTGTCATAAGATTCTGAGATTCTATGACGCATATGATGGATATGTTGGTTATATATTTGCTATATTTAGCACAAGGTTCCTATCTTGGAAAGATAATCTTTAGTGGAATCTATGACGGTTATGACGCATCATAAGATGTTGTAAGAGACCAGATTTAGTCTTGGGCCCCCAACCTTTGCATGGCTATTTTTGGACAAGTGTAAGATGCTTGGAAGATGGTAATTAATGTCTATAAGATGGAGAATCTTAGGAGAGAGAAGGTGAACACCTAAGATGAGTTAAAAAATGTTTCTATAAGTATTTGCCATGTATTTGTAGCTGTAATACAGATTTTAGGTACTCGGGTGCTAACGGAATGCTGTCAGATTGAAGACTCGTGGAGAGAGTTGAAGTGTTGTATTGTAAATCATTTTCAGATTAATACAAACATTGGGCCTCTTTCTTGTGTGGAGTTTTTTTACCAAAAGGGTTTTCTCCATGTTAAACATTATGTTATGTGTTCATATTTTTGATTTTGCATTTCTGTGAAGCATAGTTTTGTTTTTCTATTACAATCTCTATTAATAACACACAGTTAAAGATTGCTGAAATTTATCTTGAATCAAATTTCCATTGAAGTAGTGTTTCTTTCATTTCTAACATTTGGTATCAGAGTCTGGCCAGCTTTGACTCTTGGGTGGTAGTGTGGAAGTTGTAGGTACAGTGGGAGATTTGGTTGTGTTTATTTTGTAGATCTTGTGTTGTTATTATGGCTACATCCACCGTTGCATCAACCTCTCAAAAGGACATTGAGAAGTTCAACGGAATGGGGTATGAGTTGTGGAAGCTAAAAATGGAAGATTTGTTGGAAGAAAGAAACCAATGGTTGGTTGTTCAAAAAGAGAAGAAACTTGATGATGTCTCTCAAGATGAGTGGGATAGACTGGATAAGAAGGCACGGGGAACCATCCGGTTGTGTCTTTCAGACTCTGTCCTCTTGAATGTCGCAAAGGAAGAGACTACATACAAGTTGTGGAAATGGTTGGGTGAGATCTATAAAGCCAAGAGTATGATAAATAAAATTTATTTAAAAAGAAAATTGTTTTCCATGAAAATGCGAGAAGGTGAATCAGTTGCAAAGCATTTAAATTCTTTTAATTCATTAGTGAGTCAGCTTGATTTAGTAGATGTGGAGGTTAGTGAGGAAGATAAATGTATCTTACTTCTTTGTTCTTTACCTGAGTCTTAGGAGAATGTTATCCTTGCTATCACTACTAACCTTGGGGATCCGAAGTTGGATGCTCTTGTTTCAGTGCTACTATCACAGGAATTGAGGAAGAAGAGTTCGACTAGTTCAAAGGATGCTCTTAGTGTCAGGGGAAGGTCTAAGGAAAGGGGACCTAAAGGAGATTAGAAAGGGGCTAAGGACAAGTCTAAGGGCTGGTCTAAGACTCCTGGTAAAAAAAATAGAGTTAAGTGTTGGAACTGCAGTAAAAGCGGACATGTGAAGAAGGAGTGCAAAAACCCCAAGAAACAATGGGAGAGTGCTTCGGATAAGTCCTCGAATGCAGGTGAAGAAGTTTCACTTTCTGCATGTAATCTTGTTTCTAGTGATCACTAGTTGGTTGACTTAGGATGCTCATTTCATATGACCCCGCATAAGGAATTGTTCTCCTCATATGAAGAATATGATGGAGGTAATATCTACCTTGGTGACAACTCTTCATATCTGATTGTCAGGAAAGGAAAGGTATTGTTGTGTTTCAATGATGGGAGGATTAAAACCCTCCCTAGTGTTTTACATGTTCCTGGATTAGCTAGAAATCTGATTTCAGTTTTGAAGTTGAATGATTTGGGAATGCATGTGACATTTGACAAGCATGGCTATAGATTGGTGAGAGGGAACTTGGTGGTAGTGAAAAGGAAGAGATTCAAGAATTTGTTTAAGCTTGAAGCCACTACAGTTTGTAATGCCTCCTATGTATCTGAGGCCACTACTGAAAATACATGTATGTTGTGGGACCGCAGATTTGGCCACACTAGTAATAATGTACTGAAAACTATTAAGAATAAAGAATTGTTGGATGGTTTCTCTTATTTTGATGAGCATTGTGTGTTTGGTAAACAAAACAGAAAATCATTTCCTTCAGGAAGCAATAGAGCAAAAAAGAAGTTAGAAATTATTCATACGAATGTGTTTGGATCTGTGGATAATGAATCTATCAGAAAATCTTTTTATTTTGTAACCTTCATTAATGATGTATCCAGATTTACATGGATTTATTTTATGAAGCATAAATCTAAAGTTTTCACTAAGTTTAAGGAATTCAAAGTCTTAGTAGAGAACTAATCAGGTTTAAAGATAAAAATATTAAGATCTGACAATGGAGGGGAATATTGCTCTAAGGAATTTGATGAGTTTTGCAAGCATGCAGGGATAATCAGACAAAAGACAACTCTGTACACACCATAGTAGAATGGTGTTGCAGAAAGGATGAACTGAACAATTATGGAAAGGGCTAGAAGTATGCTTAGTGATGCATAGTTGGATAAATGCTTTTGGGCAGAGGTTGTATGTACTACTTTCTACTTGATAAAGAGATCTCCTTGTAAGGCTCTTGATTCGACACCTTATGAAGTGTGGATAGGTAAGAAACCTTTTGTTTCACATTTAAGGGTTTTTGGTTGTGAGGCTTTTGTTCATGTGCCTAAGGAAAAGCAATCTAAGTTGGATCCAAAGGCTAAAGAGTGTACATTCATTGGATATGGTGATAATGTGAAAGGTTATAAGCTTTGGAATCCACTAACCCACAGGATTATCTTTTCTAGAGATGTTATTTTCAGGGAACTTAGAGCTATTTCTGAACCTAAGCAGCCAAATGAAAAAGATGAAAAGGTAAAGAAGGTACACTTTGATTTAGAGCAGCAAGATGCACCTCAGGAAGAACAAAATGATGGATTAGGGGGTGAAGAAGAAGAAGAAGATTCGAGTAGTTCTGATGAAGATGAATCTGTTGTGATAGAAGAAGTTGGTACAGATGATCATGCAAAAGAATGAGTAGAGTCTCTTACTCCACCCTTGAGGAGATCCACAAGACAATGGAATCTAGTTGACAAGTATAGCCCACCAGATTTCTATTGTGTATATGTTTTATTGAGTACTAACGATGAACCTAGATCCTAGAGGGAAGCTATTTCTACATATGATAGTGAGTCTTGGTAGTTAGCCATGTAGGAGGAGATGATGGATTTAGACTCTTGTAACACCTGGGATCTTATTCATTTTCCCAAAGGAAGAAAGGCCATAGGTTGTAAGTGTTGGATCTAGGGCATACAACTGAGAGAGGGGGTGAATCAGTTGTATACAAACTTGCTTCTATTTCAAACACTTGATTCGTCTTGTTAGTTAACAACATGTCAATTAATCATCCATGAAAGTAAAACACACAACCACAAGAGTAGATAAACATCAACATAATGAACACCAAGATTTTGACGTGGAAAACCCGGTTAAGGGAAAAACCACGGGGTGATTAACCCAAGGATTATTCTTTGTTAAAAGAATAAGAAAAAGAATGGCACTTGCCAATTAGGGCTCACTGCCTGAGCACACTGCTCACAAAGAGGCACACTGCCTACAAGGAGACACACTATCTACAAAGTGATGAGAATCATAGTCTTGAACTGGAGAATGACACCTTTACCATGTCCGAATCAGTTCCATTTAAGCTCAAAAACCTCTGCTCTGCCTTCCGCACTTCTCTTCGCTACACCATCCTCATCCACACAAATCCACTACTAAATGAACTCACAAACCTTTATTTATACAAGACATCGACTTAGGAACAATCATCTAAGTCAGCAATCAACCATAAGAATATCTGCAAGATGAATAACACATCTGGTCGGCCATCACAAGAACATTCGCAGGAGGAACAATTCATCCGGTCAGCTAAACAGAGCAAGAACTTCATCCGGAAGATTATCTTCAATTCCGGGCTCTACCATCAATGCGGACCAACAACACAACCTCAACATGATTCAAGAACCTTCACAAGCCTACCTAAATGACCACGTACATCCGCACTTTCTCTACGTACTGGAATCTTTTCTCTTCCTCATCCGGAACTTCAAGAACACTGTCTGTCGCCACTGTCATAATGCAAAAGATACTTTTGGACCTCCAAATCATACACAACTCAAGATGACACATCACAAGGACATCCCAAACACTCCTTCCAATCCACAGATTGGGATTATACAGTTCCGGACCTCACCGGACCTTTCTGTGATCCCCTGTCACCTCTGAACACTTGCCGGAACCAGTTCTACACCGATAGCCACAACTCCTTCAGATCTTCATGCGGACCTCTAAAATCTTAACTGAAGCATCTCAAGACTCATATATACAAACCCTTTAATCCGCATCCTCTGGTTCGCATCCTATACAATACATTTGCCTTCTTCTTATCACTATTCTTCACTGTTCCTGACTGGGGCTAATTTTCTCAATATCCTCAGCACACTGCTCATCGAATCCCTCTTGTCAATGCAATATGAGTATGTTAACATCAATGACAACACTGGTTCACCTCATACATGCAACAATCTCCCCCTTTGTCATTGATGGCACATATGATGTGAAAAACCATCAAGACAAGAACTTCTCCTTTCTGTCACAGCTCCCCCTATCAGCAACATGTCTTCTCCTCATTTACTGCTCCCCCTTTGATCATTAGCTACTTGTTTTTCACATGTCTTCTCTCCCCCTTTGACATCAATGGCAAAGGGCTCATACTTGCAATTTTAACACATCAGAATCATACCAGCTACTCCCCCTTAGTAGCAGCTCCCCATCATCAATCCGGATCACAAGATATGACTATGATATCCACCGGACTGATGCACATTAGTGCATCCTAGTTCATCACCAGAGGGGCCATGACCCCTAACTTCTCTCGGAGATATTCAAAAGAGTCCTTGGGAAGAGGTTTAGTAAAGATATCTGCAATCTAGTCCTTGGAGGGAACATACTCCAACCTGACTTCTTCCTTGTTCACTTGTTCTCTCAAAAAGTGAAACTTGATAGATATGTGCTTAGTCTTAGAGTGCAATACCGGATTCTTGGAAATATTAATTGCACTTGAATTATCACAGAAAATTGTGATAGGCTCCTCATATTCAACTTTAATGTCTCTTAGCATCTGCTTCATCCATAAGATTTGAGTGCAACTACCTACTGCTGCAATGTATTCTGCTTCAGTTGTAGACAGAGATATTGCATCTTGTTTCTTGCTTAGCCAAGAAACCAATCTCTTCCCCAAAAAGAATGCTCCACCACTGGTGCTCTTCCGGTCATCCACATCTCCTGCCCAATCTGCATCTGTGTAAGCATGAAGAGAGAAATCTGGATCTCTAGGGTACCATAGACCATACTCAGCTATTCCTTTCAAGTATATCTAAATTCTTTTGATTGCCATAACATGAGATTCTTTAGGATCAGCCTGGAATCTTGCTACAAGACCAATAGCCTGCATTATATCTGGTCTGGTCTGAGTGAGATACAACAATCCACCAATCATTGATCTATACTTTGTCTGATCTACCTTTGGGGAGTCATCATCTTTGCTTAACTTACACCCGGTTGCCATGGGAGTGTTCATTGGCTTTGAATCTTCCATACCAAATTTCCTTAACAATTCTTTCACATATTTGGTCTAAGAAATGAAGATCCCTTTCTTTGTTTGAGTAATTTGCAGACCCAAGAAGAAATTCATTTCACCAATCATAGACATTTCAAACTCACATTTCATTTGATTTGCAAAAGTTTTGCACATACTATCTCTTCCTCCAAAAATGATATCATCCACAAACACTTCAACAATCAAAATGTTTTCATGATCAATTTTGAAATATAAGTTACTGTCAGCAGTACCTTTGCTGAATCCAATCTGCACAAGATGTTTATCCAACCTTTCATACCATGCTCTTGGGGCTTGTTTTAACCCATACAATGCTTTCTTCAACTTGCAGACCATATCATCATTGTTAGACAATTGAAATCCATCCGATTGTTCAATGTAAACTTCTTCTTCCAGATCACCATTTAGGAAGGCAGACTTGACATCCATCTGATATACCTTGAAGTTTTTAAAGGCAGCAAATACAAGAAATAATCTGACTGCTTCAATTCTTGCCACCGGAGCAAAGGTCTCTTCAAAATCAATTCCTTCTATTTGAGAGTAGCCTTTGCAGACCAATCTAGCTTTGTTTCTGATTACTTCACCAGCTTCATTTAATTTGTTCCGGAAGACCCATTTGGTTCCAATCACATTCCTGTCTCTAGGTCTGGGAACAAGATCCCAAGTATGATTTTTCTCAATTTGCATTAATTCATCTTTCATTGCTTTGGTCCAGTTTTCATCATTGCAGGCTTCATTTACTGTTTTAGGTTCAATCTTTGAAATCAGACAACATTCATCCTGATTTTGAGCAACATTCCTTCTAGTTTGCACACCTTTGCTTCTGTCACCTATGATCTGATCTTCAGAGTGATTCAGTGTTACATACCTTGGAATTTTGGGAGTAACCTGCACTGCTGCTTCTTGATCAGGCTCATTCAGACCGATCTCTATTTCCTGATTTACCGGATCAGGCTGACTCTGACTTACTGGAGAGGATTGAGTTCCTTGAACCTGAACACCGTCTTGGTCATCTTCATCAAACTCATAAAATCTTGAGGGCTTCTCAATTCCTTCATCAACTTTCACATTAGTGCTTTCTATCATCTTCCTTAGTCTCTTATTGTAACACCGGTATGCTTTGCTTTGAGTGGAGTAACCCAAGAAAATTCCATCACTTCTAGCATCAAACTTTCCTAGATCTTCATCTCTTTTAATATAACACTTGCTACCAAATACTGTGAAATATTTCACAGTAGGAGTGATGCCAAACCAGAGTTCATAGGGGGTCTTACCAATATTGTTTCTGATTTGAACTCGATTTAGAGTGTAGACTGCAGTGCTGATAGCTTCTTTCCAGAACATCTGAGGAACATTTGCTTCCAACATCATTGTCTTGGCAGCTTCCTGGATGGTCCAGTTCTTTCTTTCAACTACTCCATTCTACTGTGGAGTCCTAGGAGCAGACAATTGTCTCCTTATTCCCTGCTTCTCACAAAAGTCAATGAACTCACCAGATGTAAATTCACCACCTCTATCAGACCTTAGACACTTCAGTTTCAATCCGGTTTGATTCTCTACCATAGCTTTGAAGATTTTGAACTTCTCAAATGCTTCTGATTTTTCTTTTAGGAAGGTAACCCACATCATCCGGGAATGGTCATCAATTAACAACATGAAATATCTATCACCTTGCAGACTCTTGATTCTTGTCAGACCACAGAGATCAGTATGTACTAATTCCAACAATCCGGTAGAGGACTGATCTTTGCTTTTGAAAGAGACTCTGCTCTGTTTACCTAGCTGACATTCTTTGCACAAACTATTTGTAGGTTTCATCAATTTTGGAAGATCTCTTACAGCCTGAGTATTGCTTATCTTGATGATGTTATCAAAATTTACATGACACATTCTTCTATGCCATAACCAACTCTGATCAACTTGAACAAATAGACAACTTTTATTTGAACCAACCAGATGAAAGATATTACCTTTTGTCTGAGTACCGGATGCAATTTCAGTTCTAGAGCTTGTAAAGATTCTGCATTTTCCATTCTTAAACCGGAGATCATAGCTTTTGTCTACTAACTGACCAACACTGAGAAGATTGTGCTTCAATCCTTCAACATATAGTACATTACCTGTTTTGCTCTTTCCATCAAAGGAAATAGTTCCCCTACCTCTGATTTTGCCAGCAGAATTGTCACCAAACTTTACCATTCCTCCTTCATACCTTTCCAAATTCAAGAACTTATCCTTGTCACCAGTCATATGGTGAGAACATCCACTGTCAATAACCCAATCATCCTTTTCTTCCACTTGAGCAGCCAAAGCTTTTTCCACAACTTTGTGATTGACAGGTTCAGAGAGTAATGAATCTTCTTCCTTGATGGCAATAAACACCCATTCATTTCTGGATTTGCTTCCTAGTTTTGATTCATCATCTATTACTCCTTCATTGTCATCTTCTTCATGAACATAATAGCAGTTCTTTTGAAACCTTTGTCTGTTAGTATTAGACCTTGCAGATCTTTCCAGACATCTTGAAGCAAAATGACCAATCTTATTGCAGTTGAAGCACTTAAAGGGTAGTTTTCCTTCATACTTACCGGATCCTCTTGGTAATCTTTTTGCAATGAGGGCTTCAAGTTGAGTTGTTTCTGCTTCTTCCTCTTCCATGTCTCTTCTTGCTTGATCATACCATGACATCTTCCTTGAAGAGTTTTCTCCCGGATCAAATCTATGTTTGCCTTTCACATAGGCACTGGCTTTGAAAGCAGATTCAGTCTTGGGAGGATCATCTCCAAACTCGGTCATTTCAAATGCAGCTAGCTTGCCAGCCAATTGTTCTCTTGTGACAGTTGTGTGGGCTCTGAATTCATCAATTGCAACAACCTTCATTTTGTAGGCAGCAGGAAGGGATCTGAGGATTTTGCAAACAATCTCATTTTCATCCAGAGTTCCACTAGCATTTCTAATTCCACACACTAGTTCATTCACTCTTGGCATAAAAGTAGTGATGTTTTCATCATCTCTCATCTTCAATCTTTTAAATTTCCCTTTCAGACTTTGCAACCTTGCACTCTTGACAAACTCATCTCCTTCATACAGAAGTTCCAGTTTAGTCAGGATCTCATATGTAGTTGGTAGGTCAATAACATTTGAGAGATCTAAGTCATTCAATGCGCTTAGAAGAGCTTCCTTGGACCACAGATTATTTTCAGCATCTGTTATTTCATTCAGAGTTGTCGGACTACCTTGTGGAGGTACATATGGTTTTGAAACCATGGCCAAGTATGCTTTTCCCATACATTCCAAGTGACATTTCATGCGACCCTTCCAGAGAGTGAAATTGGTTCCATCGAACTTCGGACTATCCTTTTTGTATGACGACATCCTGGATCTCCTCAAGCGGTTAAGCTTCTTTCAGAGGAACTTGGCTCTGATACCGATTGTTGGATCTAGGGCATACAACTGAGAGGGGGGGTGAATCAGTTGTATACAAACTTGCTTCTATTTCAAACACTTGATTCGTCTTGTTAGTTAACAACATGTCAATTAATCATCCATGAAAGTAAAACACACAACCACAAGAGTAGATAAACATCAACACAATGAACACCAAGATTTTGACGTGGAAAACCCGGTTAAGGGAAAAACCATGGGGTGATTAACCCAAGGATTATTCTCTGTTAAAAGAATAAGAAAAAGAATGGCACTTGCCAATTAGGGCTCACTGCCTGAGCACACTGCTCACAAAGAGGCACACTGCCTACAAGGAGACACACTGTCTACAAAGTGATGAGAATCACGGTCTTGAACTGGAGAATGACACCTTTACCATGTCTAGATTAGTTCCATTTAAGCCCAAAAACCTCTGCTTTGCCTTCCGCACTTCTCTTCGCTACACCATCCTCATCCACACAAATCCACTACTAAATGAACTCACAAACCTTTATTTATACAAGACATCGACTTAGGAACAATCATCTAAGTCGGCAATCAACCATAAGAATATCTGCAAGATGAATAACACATCCGGTCGGCCATCACAAGAACATTCGTAGGAGGAACAACTCATCCGGTCGGCTAAACAGAGCAAGAACTTCATCCGGAAGATTATCTTCAATTCCGGGCTCTACCATCAATGCAGACCAACAACACAACCTCAACATGATTCAAGAACCTTCACAAGCCTGCCTGAATAACCAGGTACATCCGCACTTTCTCTACGTACTGGAATCTTTTCTCTTCCTCATCCGGAACTTCAAAAACACTGTCTGTCACCACTGTCATAATGCAAAAGATACTTCCAGACCTCCAAATCATACACAACTCGAGATGACACATCACAAGGACATCCCAAACACTCCTTCCAATCCGCAGATTGGGATTATATAGTTTCGGACCTCACCGAACCTTTCTGTGATCCACTGTCACCTCTGAACACATGCCAGAACCAGTTCTACACCGATAGCCACAACTCCTTCAGATCTTCATGCGGACCTCTGAAATCTTAACTGAAGCATCTCATGACTCATATATACAAACCCTTTAATCCGCATCCTCCGGTTCGCATCCTATACAATACATTTGCCTTCTTCTTATCATTGTTCTTCACTGTTCCTGACTGGGGCTAATTTTCTCAATATCCTCAGCACACTGCTCATCGAATCCCTCTTGTCAATGCAATATGAGTATGTTGACATCAATGACAACACTAGTTCACCTCATACATGCAACAGTAAGTGGGTCTTCAAGAAGAAGTTTGGAGCAGACGGGTCATTAGAGAAGTACAAGGCTAGACTGGTAGCCAAGGGCTACTCCCAAAGAGAGGGAGTTGATTTTGGTGAGATATTCTCTCCTGTTGCTAAATTGACTTCTATTAGATTTCTCTTATCCATTGTTGCAGCTTATGATTGGGAGATTGAGCAAATGGATGTTAAGACTGTGGTCTTGCATGGAGATCTTGAAGAACAAATTTATATGCAATAGCCTATAGGTTTTGAGGTAAAAGGAAAAGAACATTGGGTTTCCAAGTTAAAGAGGTCTCTCTATGGTTTGAAATAGTCCCCCAGAATGTGGTATCAAAAGTTTGATTCATTTTTTTAAAAATTGGTTTTTGTTAGAAGCGAGGAGGATCATTGTGTTTACATTCATTGTGTTGATGATTCTATACTGGTTATTGCTTTGTATGTTGATGACATGTTGTTTTTCAGCAATACTGAGGGTATGGTCAGTGAGCTTAAAGCCCAACTTTTAGGTGCATTTGAGATGAAGGATCTTCGTGTTGCAAGGTATATTTTGGGAATGGAGATCAGGAGGGATAGAGTTAACATAAATCTTTGTTTTTCACAAATTAAGTATGTGAATATTATTTTGCAGAGGTTTAGTTTGTAGGACTGTAACCCAGTTAGAGTTCCTTTACCCATTGGTACTAAGCTTTCATTAGATATGTGTCCAAAGACTGAGGATGATCTTGAGGATATGTCTAATGTGCCATATGCTAGTGCTGTAGGGAGTTTGATGTATGTAATAGTTTGCACTAGACCAGATATTGCCCAAGCAGTGGGAGTTTTGAGCAAATTTATGTCTAACCCTAGTAGACATCATTCAAACTATGCGAAAAGGGTGTTTAAATATCTTGTAGGTACTCCTGATTATTGTTTGTTTTATTTTGGTACTAATAGTGCTAATAAATATTTGGACATATAGGGTTTTGTTGATGCAGATTGGGCAGGTGACTTGGATAGTCGAAGGTCCACTAGTGGCTATGTGTTTACTTTGTTTGGAGGTGCAATGAGTTGGATGAGTAAGAGGTAGACCACAATTTCTTTGTCCATCACAGAAGTAGAGTATATGGGTGCTACTCATGTCTCTAAGGAGGTAGTATGGTTGAGGAGACTGTGTATAGGTATTGGTTTTGATTGTAGGATCATTCAGATTGGTTGTGATAGCTAGAGTGCTATATGTTTGGCAAAGAATCCCATGTATCATGCTCGGACTAAGCATGTTGATGTTCAGTATCACTTTGTTCGAGAGTTGGTTGCAAATGGAGAGATTGAGTTAAAGAAGATAGACACATAAAAGAATGTTGTAGATTCATTGACCAAGCCAGTGAGCACAGAGAAGTTCGTGTGGTGTAGAAAGGCCATGGGCCTTGTTTCTAGTGCTTGATTATTTTCATTTGATTTCCTATGGGTTGATTTACAATGTATAATCTCAAGTGGGAGAATGTTGGGATGAGGTGCCATTAACCTTGTAAATCCCAATATTGTATTTATTCTACTTATTATATGTAATTTGTAATTATCCATGAGGAGATGTACTAGTTTCACTGGCAGGGGTAATTTCAGAGTAACCGAAAGTTATTACAACGTGACTTTTACTATTGGCAAATGTAAAAATTCATGGTAAATGAGGATAGGCATGCTCCCTTGAGGAATATACTATTTTTGGCATGTATGACAACTGTCATAATGTTTGGTGAGTGAATCTATGACAGTTGCAAGTTGTCATAAGATTTTGAGATTCTATGATGCATATGACGGATATGTTAGTTGTATATTTGCTCTATTTATCACAAGGTTCCTATCTTGAAAAGATACTCTTTAGTGGAATCTATGATGGTTATGATGCATCATAAGATGTTGTAAGAGGCCAGATTTAGTCTTGGGCCCCCAACCTTTGCATGACTATTTTTGGACAAGTGTAAGATGCTTGTAAGATAGTAATTAATGTCAATAGGATGGATAATCTTAGGAGAGATAAGGTGAATGCCTAAGATGAGTTAGAAAATATTTCTATAAGTATTTGCCATGTATTTGTAGCTGCAATATAGATTTTAGGTACACGGGTGCTACCGGAATGCTGTCAGATTGACGACTGGTGGAGAGAGTTGTAGTGTTGTTGTATTGTAAATCATTTTCAGATTAATACAAACATTGGGCCTCTTTCCTATGTCAATTTTTTTACCCAAAAGGGTTTTCTCCACATTAAACATTGTGTTATGTGTTCATATTTCTAATTTTGCATTTCTGTGAAGCATAGTTTTGTTTCTGTGTTACAATCTCCATTAATAACACACAGTAAAAGATTGCTAAAATTTATCTTGAATCAGATTTCCATTGAAGTAGTGTTGCTTTCATTTCTAACATTTGGTATCAGAGCTTGGCCAGCTCTGACTCTTGGGTGGTAGTGTGGAAGATGTAGTTGTAGTGGGAGATTTGGTTGTGTTTATTTTGCAGATCTTGTGTTGTTATTATGGCTACATCCACCGTTGCATCAACCTCTCGAATAGACATTGAGAAGTTCAACGAAATGGGGTATGATTTATAAAAGTTGAAAATGGAAGATTTGTTGGAAGAAAGAAACCAATGGTTGTCTATTTAAAAAGAGAAGAAACTTGATGATGTTTCTCAAGATGAGTGGGATAGACTGGATAAGAAGGCATGGGGAACCATCCGATTGTGTCTTTCAGACTCTATCCTGTTGAATGTCGCAAAGGAAGAGGCTGCATACAAGTTGTGGAAATGGCTGGGTGAGATCTATCAAGCCAAGAGTATGGTAAATAAACTTTATTTAAAAAGAAAATTATTTTCCATGAAAATGCAAGAAGGTGAATCAATTGCAGAGCATTTAAATTCTTTTAATTTGTTAGTGAGTCAGCTTGATTTAGTAGGTGTTGAGGTTAGTGAGTAAGATAAATGTATATTACTTCTTTGTTCTTTACCTGAGTCTTGGGAGAATGTTATCCTTGCTATCACTGCTAACATTGTGGATCCGAAGTTGGATGCTCCTATTTCAATGCCACTGTCACAGGAATTGTGGAAGAAGAGTTCAGTTAGTTTAGGGGATGCTCTTAGTGTCAAGGGAAGGTCTAAGGAAAGGGGACCTAAAGGAGATTAGAAAGGGGCTAAGGACAAGTCCAAGGGCCAGTCTAAGACTCCTGGTAGAAGGAATAGAGTTAAGTGTTGGAACTGCAGTAAAAGGGGACATGTGAAGGAGTGCAGAAACCCCAAGAAACAATGGGAGATTGCTTCGGATAAGTCCTCGAATGCAGGTGAAGAAGTTTTACTTTCTGCATGTAATCTTGTTTCTAATGATCACTGGTTGGTTGACTTAGGATGCTCGTTTCATATGACCCCGCATAAGGAATGGTTCTCCTCATATGAAGAATATGATAGATGTAATGTCTACCTTGGTGACAACTCTTAATATCTGATTGTCGAGAAAGGAAAGGTATTGTTGTGTTTCAATGATGGGAGGATTAAAACCCTCCCTGGTGTTTTGTATGTTCCTAGATTAGCTAGAAATCTTATTTCAATTTTGAATTTGAATGATTTAGGAATGTATGTGACATTTGACAAGCATGGTTGTAGATTGGTGAGAGGGAACTTGGTGGTAGCGAAAGGGAAGAGATTTAGGAACTTGTTTAAGCTTGAAGCCACTACAGTTTGTAATGCCTCCTATGTATCTGAGGCCACTACTAAAAATACATGTATGTTGTGGCACTGCAGATTGGGCCACACTAGTAATAATGTACTGAAAACTATTCAAAATAAAGAATTGTTGGACAGTTTCTCTTATTCTGATGAGCATTTGATTTCTGTGAGCATTGTGTGTTTGGTAAAAAAAATAGAAAATCATTTCCTTTAGGAAGAAATAGAGCAAAAAAGAAGTTAGAAATTATTCATACGGATGTGTTTGGACCTGTGGATAATGAATCTATCAGAAAATCTCGTTATTTTGTAACCTCCATTGATGATGTATCTAGATTTACATGGATTTATTTTATGAAGCATAAATTTGAAGTTTTCACTAAGTTTAAGGAATTCAAAGTCTTAGTAGAGAATCAATTAGGTTTAAAGATAAAAATATTAAGATCTGACAATGGAGAGGAATATTGCTCTAAGGAATTTGATGAGTTTTGCAAGCATGCAGGTATAATTAGACAAAAGACAACTCCGTACACACCACAGCAGAATGGTGTTGTAGAAAGGATGAACTGAACAATTATGGAAAGGGCTAGAAGTATGCTTAGTGATGCATAATTGGATAAATGCTTTTGGGAAGAGGCTGTGTACTGCTTGCTACTTGATAAATAGATCTCTTTATAAGGCTCTTGATTTGACACCTTATGAAGTGTGGACAGGAAAGAAACCTTATGTGTCACATTTAAGGGTTTTTGGTTGTGAGGCTTTTGTTCATGTGCCTAAGGAAAAGCGATCTAAGTTGGATCCAAAGGCTGAAGAGTGTACATTCATTAGATATGGTTATAATTTGAAAGGTTATAAGCTTTGGAATCCACTAACCCGCAGGATTATCTTTTCTAGAGATGTTATTTTCAAGGAACTTAGAGCTAATTCTGAACCTGAGCAGCCAAAAGAAAAAGATGAAAAGGTAAAGAAGGTGCACTTTGATTTAGAGCAACAAGATGCACCTCAGGAAGAATAAAATGATGTATTAGGGGGTGAAGAAGAAGAAGAAGATTCAAGTAGTTATGATGAAGATGAATCTATTGTGACAGAGGAAGTTGGTACAAATGATCATGGAGAAGAACGAGTAGAGTCTCTTACTCCACCTTTGAGGAGATCCACAAGACAACGAAATCCAGTTGACAGGTATCACCCACCAGATTTCCATTGTGTATATGCTTTATTGAGTACTAGCGATGAACCTAGATCCTATAGGGAAGCTATTTCTGTAGATTATAGTGAGTCTTGGCAGTTAGCCATGCAGGAGGAGATGATGGCTTTAGACTCTTGTAACACCTGGGATCTTGTTCGTTTGCCTAAAGGAAGAAAGGCCATAAGTTGTAAGTGGGTCTTCAAGAATAATTTTTGATAAAGGGGGTAAATCATAAAACACACAACAACAGAAATAAAACACAAAAAAATAGAATATTTCTTTATTGAGCTGGGAAACTCATTACATTATAGAATCTCAATTATAATTAGAGAAATCAATCCTCCATAGGCTGCAACACACGACAGCAACACCTCATGCAACTCTAGAATCTTCTTGCCTTCTATAACCCCAAATTAGCTAGGGTTTTTGTTTTCCTACCTATTCTTGACTCTACACTTTCCTCCTTAACTCTACTACCACCCAGGGTTCCCAAAAATGGTTATTAATAGCCTTTTTGGTAGCTAACAACCTAATTTTGAAATTTGCATCTCCCTCCAAAAATAGGTCAACTTCTGGGAGCCATAACTTTTGGTCTGGGTGTCTAATTAACAAACAATTTTATGCGTTAAAAATCTCTTGGAGTGCTCTACGCGCTAAGAATCATCTATGTCAGTTTCAGCCATTTTTGGGCCTGTACGAAGTTGTTTAGTGCCTCAAACCTGAGTTTGAAAAATTTTTAGGTATTTTTTGGGAAACGAAAACTTTAATATCTTTCAGCACACAAATGATCTTTGTGTGATTCCTTCACCATAGGTCTTATTTTTTAGTTACGAAGCTTCTTGTAAATTTTTACTTCAATCCGTGCCCAAATGCAAACTTTCTAAAAATAGTAGGTTGTTATTTTTAGTAGTGTGGAAAAATTGAAAGTTCTACATCAATATTCAAGCGATTATGAAACCAGAACCACAAATTTTGAAAAGAAATGGAAAGAACATCAACAATTTTGAAACATGTCATTTTTTTGGGTGTTGCAAGATTGCCCTTACACCACTGGATGCTCTTGCATCAGACACCCACGGTAACTTGAGAAGTGACCCTGTCACATCTCAGGTGTTTGTGTGAGGAAAACTCAAATGGTCAACATCTACCTTAGACAACCAAGAAGAATCTTCAACAGGCCTTCCTTTCCATTTCACTATTAATTCTTCATATTGCCTATTCTGAGTACTTCTTCTCACACAGCTATCCAAGGTCTCTTCTATCTCCTCTGTTGAAGTAGATGCCATAATACTCCACTATTCTTCTATTGGTCCATCCTCTGTTCCACCATGATATTTTGATAAATCAGCGATGTTGAAAATAGTGGAAATGTTGATGTCACTTAGCAGCTCCACCTCATATGCATTTCCTAAATCATGTTTCTTCAAAATTTTGCATGGTCCAAATTTCTTCATTTTCAGCTTATTGTATGTTCTAATTGGGAACCTTTCTTTTCTCAAGTGAACCATGACTTCATCTCCTACCTAGAATTCCTTATATCTCCTCTTCTAATCCGCCTTAGCCTTGTACTAAATATTCATCTTATTAATGTGCTTTTTCACCTCTTCATGCAAATTCTTCATGTGTTCTGCAAAGTCTTCAGCCTCAACACTTGTCTTTTCTCCTTTGTCTAGGTTTCTTAACTCTGAAGCATTTCTTGGACTATTCCCATATACAATCTAGAATAATGATTTACTAGTACTCCTATTGACAGTATTGTTGTAAGCAAATTTTGCTTGTGGTAAAATCAAATCCCATCCCTTGGGCTTATCTCCTACTAAGCATCATAGAAAGTTACCCAAACTCTTATTCACCACTTCAATCTGTCCATCAGTCTATGGATGGTGTGCAGAGCTGAACTTCAAATCTGTCTTCAACTTCTTCCACAATGTCCTCCAGAAATAACCAACAAACTTGGTATCTCGATCTGAAACTATGCTCTTTGGTAGACCGTGTAATCTCACCACCTCCCTAAAAAATAACTCTACAATATGAACAGTATCATTAGTCTTCTTGCAAGGAATAAAATGTGCCATCTTCAAGAATCTGTCCACCACCACAAAAATGGAATCATGTCCTCTTTGTGTCCTTGGTAAACCAAAAACAAAATCCATACTAATATCATCCCATGGCTTCTCTAGTATAGGTAGTGGCTGATATAACCCTATATTCTGACTTGTCTCTTTTGCCATATGACACACTTTGCAACTCTACACAAATTTCCTCACATCCTGCTGCAACTATGGCCAATAATAATTTTCACCAACAATAGCAATGGTCTTATCTCGACCAAAGTGTCTAGCCAATCCTCCACTATGCTTCTCCTTAATCAGGTTCTCTCTCATGGAACTCCTTGGAATGCACAACTGGCTTCCTCTAAACAACATACCATCTTGGGTTATGAAATCCAACCATTTTGTCTTGTCCAAAGTAACAGGTTCCAAACAAGCTTTCCAGGCCTCTACAAAATCGGGATCTTTAAGATACAAGCTTTTGAGCTTATCAAACCCAACAACCTCTATCTTCATTTCTATCAACAAATTTTGCCTTATGCTCAAGGCATCTACAACTCTATTGGACTTCCCACTCTTGTGCTTCAAAACAAAAGTATAGCTCTGCAAAAACTCAACCCATTTTAAGTGCCTCTAGTTCAACTTTCCTTGACTATTAAGATACTGCAAAGCCTAATGATCAATATATAAAACAAACTCCTTTGGCAACAAATAATGTCTCCATTTCTTCAAAGCCTAAACTATTGCATAAAACTCCTGATCATAAATAGAATACTTTTTTTTGGCATCATTAACCTTCTCACTCAAATAGGTAATGGGCTTACCTTCTTGGCTCAAAACAACTCTTATAGCACTACCACTAGCATCACAATCTACCTGAAATACCTTATTGAAATTTGGAAGTGCCAAAATAGGTTGCTCTATGACTTTCTACTTCAATGTATCAAAGCTTTTATCTGCTCCTTTAATCCATCTAAACTCTTTTTTATCCCCTCTCATTGTCTCAATTAGGGATGCACAAAGGCTACTAAAATTCCTGATAAACTTTCTGTAAAAACTTGCCAAACCATGAAAAGATCTTACCTCGGAAGCACTCCTTGGCATAGGCCATTTAATGATAGCCCTCACCTTCTTTGGGTCCATCTTCAGACCTTCCTCTGAGACAACAAACCCTAGGTATAACAACTTCTTTGCAAAACTACATTTCTTCAAATTGATAAACAACTTCTCCTCCCTTAGCTTCTCAAAAACTCTTCTGATATGCATCATATGCTCATCCCAAGTCTTACTGAAAATCAAAATATCATCTAAATAAACAATAACAAAATTTCCCAAAAATTCTTTCAATACCGTGCTCATGAGATGCATGAATGTGCTCATTGCATTGGTTAGCCCAAATGGCATGACTAACCACTCATACAAACCCGCATTTGTCTTGAAGGTTGTCTTCCATTCATCTCCTTCTCTGATTTGGATTTGGTGATACACACTCTTCAGGTCAATCTTCGTGAAGTACTTAGCTCGACTTAAACAATCCATTATGTCATCCATTCTTAGCAATGGAAATCTGTACTTGATCATGATCTTATTTATGGCTAGAGAATCTGTACACATTCTCCACTCTCCATCTTTCTTTGGTGCTATTATTTATGGCTAGAGAATCTGTACACATGGACTCAGGCTCTCCCTTATCAGTCCCTTCCTTAACAACTCATGAACTTGCATGTTCAACTCTTCATTCTTTGTTGCAGTCATTCTGTGAGCTACCTTATTTGGCAAATTGGCTCCTGGTATCAAATCCATTTGATGACTTATCTTCCTCACAGGTGGTAAACCTTCTGGTACATTATTAGAGATAATGTCTTAAAATTCTTCCAACATATCTGAAACTTCTGCTGGTACATCTTCACATTTCTCTCGACTAATCTTAGGAATCGATGCAAAGCAATGACACTCATGCTTCATATCCTCCAAAAATTTCCTACCATCTACCAAGCAAATTCTGGCAATACTACATACCTTTTCTTCCACCTCCTTCAAGGGCTTCAACTTATGACGAACTCCATCCTTTATTATGGAATATGTGTTTGCACAGCCATCATGGACAACACTCCTATCATATTGCCACGGCCTCCCCAACAGTATATGGCATGCATCCATCAGTATGATATCACACAACACCTCATCATGGTAGTCCCCAATCTTGAACTTCACTAAACACTGCTCATTGACCAAAGCTCTGTGGTCCTTCTGTAACCATGCAATCTGATATGGATGTGAATGCTTTCTTCTTGTCAACTTCAACTTGTCAACCATCTCCTCTGAAACAAGATTGTTTGTACTTCCACTGTCAATTATAATATCATAACACTTACCTTCACATTTACACCCTGTGTGGAATAAACTCTTCCTCTGATTGGGTTCTTTCTCCTCATTCAACAAAGTTCTTCTGACAACTAGGGTTTCTCCCCTTTCAGCATCTTCAGAATGCTTAGACTACACATCTTCATCTACATGTGCAACTCATGCATTACTTTCAGGTCTTCTATTTGTTCTTCCTTGATGTTGCAGACACTCATATGCTCGATGCCCTTCTTCTCCACATTAGAAATAGGTTCCTCTGAAAGCTCCTCTTCTGGGTCCTTGCCCAAGTCGGCCTCTTCCTCTTCCTCTTTGTTCACCATTGTTCTGGTCATGAGGGTGATAGGCATTATCCCCTCTCTGATTTCAACTAGTGTCAGCTTCTTCACTTCGCTTTGAATCTTCATTTCGGCCCCCATAGGGTCTTCCACTAGTCCTTCCACCTTGACCTCTTCCCCTTTGCTTGCTATCAAATCTTTTATTTAGCTCCTCTTCCACCTTTAGGGAAAACTGGTATGCATCTTCTATGGTGGTCATTCTGACCAGGCTCAGCTCCTCTTGAATACTTGGTCTCAACCCATTAATGTAATGGGCTACCTTCTCCTTGTTGGCCTCTACATGGCCTATCCTAATAGTAATCTTATAAAACTCTTATGTATACTCCTTAACAGACTTGTTACCTTACTTTAGTCTTTGCAACTTTTTCAAGAAATCCATCTCATAGCCCACAAGAATGAATTGCTTCTTCAGTTTCTCCACCACCTGATCCCATCTGATGATCTTTCCTTTTCCTCTTCTGTTCCTCTCTAATTGGACCTTCTTCCACCAAATACTAGCATGGCCTTTCAACTTTATTTTTTTAAACTTGACCCGATTTGGGTCCTCCACATCTTCATACTCGAAATACTCCTCCATGTCCTTGATCCAATCAATAAGTTGTTCCAGATTTAAATCTCTAGAATATGTAGAAACTTTGATCTTGGGCCTCTTTCCGATCTTTGAAATAGCCCTCAACAACCTAACTTCTATAGGATCTCCTACAGCTTCTTGTTCTTCCTCAGATAGCTCTTCTTCAGCTTCATTCTTGCTTTCTTATCTTGTTCTTGGATCAAACCCTCTTCGTAGCTCCTAATGTAATGCATCGATTTGCCTTTGTAGGGCTCTAAAACTCTATTCTGTCAAAGTATTCCTCCCAATATGATTTCTTTGTGGAGGCATCTTGATCTCTGCAACAAACCCACAACCTTAGGTCCTGGTGCAAACTGCTTTATGGTCAGCGATCTGTCTACACACTTAGGAACCCTTGCTCTGATACCACTTGATGAAGGGGGTAAATCATAAAACACACAGCAATAGAAATAGAACACAAAAAAATAGAATATTTCTTTATTGATCTAGGAAACTCATTACATTACAGAAGCTCAATTACAATCAGAGAAATCAATCCTCCATAGGCTGCAACACATGACAGCTACACCTCACACAACTCTAAAATCTTCTGCCTTCTGTAACCCCAAATCAACTAGGGTTTCTATTTTCCTACCTATTCTTGGCTCTACACTTTCCCCCTTAACTCTACTATCACCTAGGGTTCCCAAAAATGGTTATTAATAGCCTTTTTGGCGGCCAACAACCTAATTTCAAAATTTGCATCTCCCTCCAAAAATAGGTCAACTTCCGGGAGCCATAACTTTTGATCCGGGTGCTTGATTAATGAACCGTTTTATGCATTAGAAAGCTCATGGAGTTCTCTACGCATTAAGAACCATCTTTGCTAGTTCTAGCCATTTTCGGGCCCGTACGAGGCCATTTAGTGCCTCAAACTTGAGTTTGAATAATTTTCAGGCATTTTTCAGGAAACAGAAACTTTAATATCTTTCAGCTCGCAAATGATCTTTGCGTGATTCCTTCTCCAAAGGTCTTATTTTTCAATTACAAAGCTTCCTATAAATTTTCACTTCAATCCATGCCCAAATGCAAACTTTCTAAAAATAGCAAGTTGCTATTTTTAGTAGTTTGAAAAAACTGAAATTTCTACATCATTATTCAAGCGATTATGGAACCAGAACCACAAATTTTGAAAATAAATGGAAAGAACATCAACAATTATGAAACACATCTTTTTCTTTGGGTGATGCAAGATTGCCCTTGCACTACTGGATGCTCCTGCATCAAGTTTGGAGCAGACGGGTCATTAGAGAAATACAAGGCTAGACTGGTAGCCAAGGGCTACTCCCAGAGAGAGGGAGTTGATTTTGGTGAGATATTCTCTCTTGTTGATAAATTGACTTATATTAGATTTCTCTTATCCATTGCTATAGCTTATGATTGTGAGCTTGAGCAAATGGATGTTAAGACTGCGTTCTTGCATGGAGATCTTGAAGAACAAATTTATATGCAACAACCTATAGGTTTTGAGGTAAAAGGAAAAGAACATTGAGTTTGCAGGTAAAAGAGGGATCTCTATGGTTTGAAATAGTCCCCCAGAATGTGGTATCAAAAGTTTGATTCATTTTTTTTGAAATTGGGTTTTGTTAGAAGCGAGGAGGATCATTGTGTTTACATTCATTGTGTTGATGATTCTATACTGGTTATTGCTTTGTATGTTGATGGCATGTTATTTTTCAGCAATACTAAGGGTATGGTCAGTGAGCTTAAAGCCCAACTTTCAGGTGCATTTGAGATGAAGGATCTTGGTGTTGTAATGTATATTTTGGGAATGGAGATCAGGAGGGACAGAGTTAACAAAAAGCTTTGGTTGTCACAAAGTAAGTATGTGAATTCTATTTTGTAGAGGTTTAATTTGTAGGACTGTAACCCAGTTAGAGTTCCTTTACCCATTGGTACTAAGCTTTCATTAGATATGTGTCCAAAGACTGAGGATGATCTTGAGGATATGTCTAATGTGCCATGTGCTAGTGTTGTAGGGAGTATGATGTATGCAATTGTTTGCACTAGACCAGATATTGCCCAAGCAGTGGGAGTTTTGAGTAGATTTATGTCTAACCCTGGTAGATAGCATTAGAACTATGCGAAAAGGGTGTTTAAATATCTTGCAGGTACTCCTGATCATTATTTGGTTTATTTTAGTACTAATAGTGCTGATAAATCTTTGGACATATAGGGTTTTGTTGATGCAGATTGGGCAGGTGACTTAGATAGTTGAAGGTCCACTAGTGGTTATGTGTTTAATTTGTTTCAAGGTGCAGTGAGTTGGATGAGTAAGAGGTAGCCCACAATTTCTTTGTCCACCACAGAAGTAGAGTATATGGCTACTACTCATCTCTCTAAGGAGGCAGTTTGGTTGAGGAGACTATGTACAGGTATTGGTTTTGATTGCAGGATTATTCATATTGGTTGTGATAGCCAGAGTGCTATCTATTTGGCCAAGAATCCCATGTATCATGCTTGGACTAAGCATGTTGATGTTTAGTATCACTTTGTTGGAGAGTTGGTTGCAAATGGAGAGATTGAGCTGAAGAAGATAGACACACAAGAGAATGTGGTAGATTCATTGACCAAGCCTGTGAGCACAGAGAAGTTTGTGTGGTGTAGAGAGGCCATGGGCCTTGTTTCTAATGCTTGATTATTTTCATTTGATTTCCTATGGGTTGATTTACAATGTATAATCTCAAGTGGGAGAATGTTGGGATGAGGTGCCATTAACCTTGTAAATCCCAATATTATATTTATTCCATTTATTATATGTAATTTATAATTATCCATGAGGAGATGTACTAGTTTCACTGGTAGGGGTAATTTCAGAGTCACCAAAAGTTATTACAGAGTGAATTTTACTATTGACAAATATAAAAACTCATGGTAAATGAGGATAGGCCTACTCCCTTGAGGAATATACTATTGTTGGCATGTATGACAACTGTCATAATGTTTGGTGAGTGAATCTATGACAGCTGCAAGTTGTCATAAGATTATGAGATTCTATGACGCATATGACGGATATGTTAGTTGTATATTTTCCATATTTAGCACAAGGTTCCTATCTTGGAAAGATACTCTTTAGTGGAATCTATGATGGTTATGACATGTCATAAGATGCTGTAAGAGGCCAGATTTAGTCTTGGGCCCCCAACCTTTGCATGAATGTTTTTGGACAAGTGTAAGATACTTGTAAGATGGTAATTAATGTCTATAGGTTGGAGAATATTAGGAGAGAGAAGGTGAACGCCTAAGATGAGTTAGAGAATGTTTCTATAAGTATTTACCATGTATTTGTTGTTGCAATACATATTTTAGGTACTCAGGTGCTGTCAGAATGCTGTTAGATTGAAGACTGGTGGAGAGAGTTGAAGTGTTGTATTGTAAATCATTTTTAGATTAATACAAACATTGGGCCTCTTTCCTGTGTGAAGTTTTTTACCCAAAAGGGTTTTCTCCACATTAAGCATTGTGTTATGTGTTCATATTTATGATTTTACATTTCTATGAAGCATAGTTTTGTTTCTGTGTTACAATCTCCATTAATAACACACAGTTAAAGATTACTAAATTTTATCTTGAATCAAATTTCCATTGAAATAGTGTTGCTTTCATTTCTAACACTTTCCTCTTCCAAAATTTTCTCCTTCACATTATTGAGAGTTGATTTTCAAACTTCCCAAGTATTAGGAATTATGGCACTGTGGATAGGCAATGTATCAACAAGATTTTGCACTTTATGAAAGTTTATTGCTTGCTCCACTTCAATTTTCTAAATAAGGTGTCTCAAACAATCACCTAGATCCCATATTCTTATGAGAAGACAACCTTGAGAAAAATATGTGTATGTCCTTTCCTACAAGTTGTGTTCTTTATATTTCATCCATTCTAATGATACTTTCCATGATGAAAAAAGTCTTTTCATAATATCAATCCTTTGCTAGAATCGGTACCTTCATGCCTTAAGTTGTAATCATGGAGATAGTCTATCTACTTCTCCTTAATTGCTAATCTAAAATTTTTAGCAAGCTCAAAATCAACATTATTTTTTAGAACATGCTCCTCAATAGTCTCTTTTTGAAAGATAATGGACAATAACTTTATTGCATTGGAACATCCCTCTCATAATCTAAACTAACATCACCAAAATGGTTCAAGTTCTTATCATTAATTATTGATCTAAAGATTTCAACAAACCCAAAACCAACATTAGTATCTTTTGAGGCACTTTTCTCATGTGTATGCCTTTTAGCAAGGTTATCCTAAAACACCATCTCATATGTTTCTTGATTTTCCAAATTGAAATCATAGGAATGCTCAAAGTGCCTATCTTTCTTTGTTGAAGTTCATGTTGAATCAACACCATCATTCTAGTGACTCAACATATCCTTCTCACTTTCATGTTTATAGATGTTATGCAAATCATCCTTACATTACATGGACTAAATCTTTGGAAGATTGATGGGTGCATATTGACCATGAACATATTTTCCACTTGTGCATTCAATAAGTGATGCCTTCTTCTTGACTTTATTAAAATGAGTCTTTTACTGATCTACAAACTCAGAAATCAATAAGATATCTCTCTCTTCATTAAATTATATACTTTCCACTTGAATGGTGGATTTTTCCAGGGTCTACTTCCTCTCAATTTCTTGTAGCTCTAATTTCTCTTCTTTCTCATGTTTTATGTCACAAATTTATGTTCCCTTATCTTCCCTTTTGGATCTCTATCTGATTCTTTGTATAGCTTCACCTCTTCTTTACTTCAACATTTATGACTTAACCCTCATGTTTCCTTACATGAGAGGAAAAGCCTTTACCTTCTAAATTCATTTTGGTTGTCATCTTTCTTTTTTACAATAGGAGAGCTCTTCTTTTATTGGCTAGAAAAAGATGTCTTAGACTAGGGTTTGGTCCTTTGAACTAAAGAATCTAGCTCTGGCTTTCCTTCTTCCTTCATAATTGATTCCATGGGTTCTTTCTATATAGAAACTTCTCTTGATCTTTCATAAGTTGGAACAGGAATCTTAATTAAGAATTTTTGTAAATCTTTATGAACATTTTTCTTTTTAGTCATGAAACCATTTCTAATCTTGATGTTACAAAAATTTGAAAAGGTTAGGTTCTCTTGGGTGTCTACATCCAAAGCTCTGTATTCATCATGAAGGGATAAAAAATCATCAATTGGAGAAGTTATTGTTTCTTCCTCCTCCGGTGGGTCTGCCTCCTTCTAAATAAATTTGGGAGGAAAATCATTGTATGAAGATCCCACATCAAGATGACTAACCCCTAATTTATGACTCACTTTAGGTGGTGATCTAAGTGCACTAGGAACTTTCAAACTCCAAATAGATTACACCATCTTGGACATGGTCTCTATAAATGTTTGGGTCATTTTCCCTTGTGTTTTACCCATATTTATTATTTTTTTAAACATGACATACATTTTTATTTCTTTGTTCATTCACATCTTCCTCTATTTACCATGATCCCTTCTACTTCCTACTTTCATTTTTTTATTACAATATTATACACTAACATGCAACCATTGAATGTTGACATGAAATTGTTGAAACTAACATGCAACCACTAAACATTGACATGCAAGTGTTGATCACTAACATGCAACTTTTGAAACTAACATGAAATCATTGAACACTGACATGCAAGTGTTGATCACTAACATGCAATTTCTGAAACTGACATGCAATCACTCAACACTAACATGTACAAGGGATATAAGCTGCAACAACTTATTATCTTTTGAAATAGGCTAGCAAGACCACTAGCTCTGTTACCACTATAATATCCCCAACTATTTTTTTTGAATTTTTACAATATTGAAAGATGCAAATACAAACCCTTGCACTTTTGATCACCCAAATCCTAATGTGGGCAAGGTGAGAGCATACGATGTTTGGAAAACACTATATAGTTAATGCAATTTTGGATCTAAGTAAATAGATGGCATAGTTGACCAGAGCATACAGGTAGTAAAGATGACCATATCAACACCTCTTTGGTAGACAAGTATGTGTGTACTAGCAAATTATAGGCAAGCCTGATCAAGCCAAATTGGTTGATACCAAGTAGACTTGATCAATGCCAAACATGATGGAGAATGAAATGTAAAAGGGAATCTAGTAGTAAACCTTCCAAAATCCTTACAATTATGAAATTCAATGCTATATGGTGGTACTACCATCTAGATTTACAATCTAATCTATATGCAAGTTACTATCTAGTGGTATAACCTTCTAGATTTTACAATACAATATTACTGCAAAATTCAATTAATAAACTAATTGCCATAGTGGCAATATTAAAATTAGTAGATATGAACTACCAAAATATGAAGGAAAATTATCGAATGCACTGCTAACAAAATGATGAATAATCTAAACCCAAAACTCTAAAAGATATTTGAATTAATGATACCTCCAATTTGGCATTCTAAAACTAATTATGGTGGTTAGAATACAAGCTATACAGCCTAAATATACAAATGGTTTAATCCCAAAAGTTGCAATAGACCCATAATTTTAGATTTTAATGATGCTAAATAAGACTTAAAACTCCCAACAATTTACACCCATAATTTTAGATTTTAATCTTTGATTGGTATGGGTTGTACTTGAGTTAGTATGGTAATTTAGAGCTAAAAAATACCTTAATTAAGGTTGCAATCTAAATCTAAATAGTATGCATGAATAACAAAAAAATGTAGCTACCAAAAATCAACACAAACTTATCAAATCTAAATGTTCCAACCTTCCCAACTTGTACAAAAACCTTTGCTGATAAATAGTGATTAGTCTAATCTTATATGACCAAAAAAAGAAAGGGTTCACTTAAATGATATGGTCTTTATGCTATTGAAACCATAATTTGATCCTTCTGATATGATTCTAAGAAGGGTGTGATCCACCCCAAACAATTACACAAATCCCTATGTAGTTGTTCTCAATCTGTATGGCCCACATAAAGAACATTAACTCTGCTCTGATTTCACTTAAGAGTGGTGTAGTTGAATATCAATTCATATGGCCAGCATGAGATATATGAACTTCCTCAAATCACCTTACCAGGTTTCCTTCAAAATTGAAACAAATCCAACACTCAAAAATGCACACCCAAACCATCAAACTGGAAAATACCAAACTAAAATAAAATACCCAAATCAACTCCGCAAACTACAACTGAAAGAAACTACAAACATTTATCTCACTAGTGATTCCTGAATGAAAGGGTTTTTATCCTTGAAACCAATTTCATGAAGTGCGTAGGTAATTCTTGGATGGAATTACTCAATCAACTAGGAGGGTTTTCATCCCTGAAATTGATCTTACCAAAAGGGTTTTCATCCTTAGGCAGAAGAAGATGAATAGATTTCAATCTTTGAAACAAGGGTTTTCTCAAATTCAACAATAACCTTATTATGTTCTAATTTCCTACTTTTCTAGACACTTTTAGGGCAACCAGATATTATGTCTTTTATTTTCACTTTTCCCTTCAATAATAAAATAAAGTGACTTGAGTCTTTTGATTTGATAATACTTTGAATCCCTCGTTTTCAACATCACTTTTATGATCCATTTATTAAAACAACTTTTTAAGTCATCACTTTGTACCCCATGCCTAGTGTTTCACTTTTGGCCCTCTTTTAAAAACATTTAATGATGTTGAATCCCTTTTCTAGGTACTTTATAATTTAATAATAAAATATAAGTTACCTTTTTATGAACATAAAGTTATTTATTGGGCAATTTAAATTAAATTATTAAATTATTTCCTTAGTTTGAAAAGGGGACATGATAGTAACCCCATGTTAAAGCAAGAAAAAGAAGAAAATAGAGAGTGAAATGGCTAAAAAATGTGGATTTGATGTTATGTATGTTTGGGACGTTTGCGATTCTGCATAGACAAAAATTCTTATTCATGACAAAAACATTAAAGCATGTTGAGGCTAGAAAAGTTGATCAGAACATATAATAAAATAAGGTTGAATTTGTAAAAAACATAGATTAAGTTTTCAATTGGAAACATAATGACTTGTGAAATCATCCACTATCAAAAAACTAGGAACTAAAGTTATCAAATGTAGTGGAAATATGATTTGAAAGATTGGGCATGGGTGTGCCTCTGTGCAATGTAGATGCGCATTCATTACGAAAATGTTGAACCATGTTTAGGGCCAAGAAATTTGATGAAAACCTACAAACAGCTAGTCAATCCTACAAAACCTATAAAAAGATCAAATAACACATTAAATGTTGTGGGAAGTGCTAGCCACATGCACGGATGCACTCATCCATGAACACACATGCTCATTTAGTGACAGATGCCCCAAAACAATCCTACATGCACTAAAATGTTACCTACAAGTGAAAAAGGCTAAAAAGCACCAAAAAAAAGATTAGTAAAAGAGACATGGGTCCCACTAGGCATTCAAATAATGTATAATCTATTGTCAAACATATAAAAGAATAAGTTAAATACACACTAACCTATTATATTCACAAACATATGCAATCTCAAGATTGGACTAAGAAATCTTTAAAAAAGGATACAATCATAAATTAAATTCTTACCCAAATCCTATTTGATGCATATAAACAATTGTGGTTATGTCTAATGATGGGTTGTGAGGAGAATTGAGATGTCAAGTGCTCATAGTAGTAGAGTAACTTTGCATTCAAGTGAGTTGTATAAATGGCCTATGAGAAGTCCAATTTATAGATGTTTCGGAGAATGGATGGAGGGCTATGATTGCCTTGAGAGATCAAGGGCTAGGAATGCTTGAGAGGATGGGGGCATGAGAAGCCTCCAAGTGGCACCATGAGAATGGTGGTCAAAGAGGGCTCTAAGATTCAAGGGGAATCAAGGGTAGAGATTTACCTTGGAGGAAGTGAAATGTGGGAGATTGAAAAGTAATTTCTTGGAAGGATGTGAAGATCTTGCCCATTCTCTGAGTACACCCCTCATGCACAAGTCAATGGACATTTTGATTTACATGTGTACCCCTTAAGGAACTTGTGTATATATTACCTTGATTAATCATGTTTTGGAATGTGCAAATGATTATGAAAGGTTAATGATATGATTTTGATAACTAATGAAAAGTGCACAAAATGGGGAATTAAATAATATTTTAATTTATTTAATTTTTTTAATGGTGTGAGATGAGCTTAGATAAATAAATATTTAAATTTATTTTTCTAAGGTTGGACTATAGAAGAAGGTTGATTAAGTGAACAAATAGTCCTAACTTTATTCAATTAATTGTAGGTGAATAGTGATGAATATTGGATGAATAGTGATTTTATTAATTAAATAATTAAAAACCTATTTAATTAATTTTAGAATGGAAATTATATAACTAATCCTTACTAAAAGAGGGGTAAAAAATTATTCAAACCAAAACAAAAGTGCAAAGCAAGGGCATTACACAACCCTATCAATCTCCACTAAGCGGTCCAACTTTTGAAACAAATCCGGGGGTAATTGACCCCTATCCACAATGTTCCAATTTTGCATTTGATCAGAGGCCCATTTGGCCAAATAATCTGCTACCCCATTCCATTCTCTAAGAATGTGACAAAAAGTAACAGATTCCAAATAAGCACACAGATTAAGAATCTATTTAATAATCAAAGCTAAATGTCAACTAACATCTTCTAATTGTTGCCTATTCAATAAAGTCACCACCACCAGAGAATCAAATTCATAAATGACCCTTCTCGACCCAAGATCGCATCCACGCTCCACTGCATATAAAATGGCAAGAGCCTCCATCAAATTGTTAGTATGCAGACCCTTATAAACGAAAAAGATAAACTGAATAATCCCATAACTATCCCGCCCAACTCCACCAATACCAGCATGACCAGGATTTCCCTGAGAGGAACCATTAGTGTTGATTTTCAACACTCCTTGTGGAGGAGGACACCAACGCTCCTCCCTATTTATCTTCCAAAGAGGATGTCTACATCTATTTCTCATGACCTGACTAGCACCCTTTGAAGCACCACTCTGAAGAGGAAGATTGAGACAATTGCAACACAAAACATCTCTCAGATCCACACCCTTAGCCAAGTCACACTTTGTTGAAGAAATTTCTCCCAAAGAATGAAGAATTTTCCACCACAAGTGTTGGACAACCAACTTCACATCTTGAAAAATCCTGTGATTCCTTTCTAACCAAAGATTTCAGATAATAAAGGTCGGTTCAAGAGTCCAAGTAACTTGAAGAAAAGAAGTCTTAACTAGGGCCTTTCCCCAATGAGCAAAAAATTCTACCAAAGAGGAGACATGCCAGTAAGCCTAGTTCCAAACACCCCACCATAAGTGCCATATTTACCTAGAGAAGGAACATTGGAAGAAGAGATAAGAAACACTCTCCTCACTATTACAACATAAAACACACATCGAGGGACCCTAAAACCCATGCTTGCACAAATTATCCCAAGTAAGACACCAATTTTGAACCACCAACCACATGAAAAAGTTGCACTTGGGCCAAGAAAATTCATTCCACACTTGTTTCCACCAAGGAACCTTTGTGTCCCCAAACATCTTCCTAACAAGCTCCTCATATCCCACTAAAATAGAGAACTTACTAGACAAATCACTGCTACCCCAAGCCAAAACATCATGCCCCACCAAGGTATTGCAATCATGCAAGGCAAGAATCTGAACCAACTCTCGCCTATCCTCCTCCAACCCTCCTAGCAGCCATTCAGAAGATTGCTTCCATCTAAAACTAGCAGCCAACCCAAAATTCTGAGCAACCTTATAATGCTCAACTGTATTCCAACTCGCAACAATAAAATGATCACTAAGGGACTGAAGGTGAGGATAATCAGAGAGGATAGGAAGATGACCATCCTAAGAATCCCACCCAAAAAGAGCCTAAGAACCCGTATGATAGATCCAAAAAAGCCCATTCTTAACCAACTGAGCCCCTATTTTTAGAGTATGCTAGATCATAGATCCCCTTCCCTCCAAAGGAGATCAAGGAACATCAAAAGTATTAACATCTTTAAGATACTTATGGGTGAGAATACGAGCCCAAAGCTAATGCTAACTAGTACACCAACACCAATATAACTTGGCAGCGAGAACTTTCCCATTCAAAATAGCAGATCGTAAACTAAGGCCCCCCTCTTTATTTGGTCTGCACATGGTTTCCCACTTAACAAGACTCAACTTAGTCATCTACAAGTTACCACTCCAAAGGAATTATCATGAGAGGATATCAAATTCCCTAAGAAAATACATAGGAGAAGCCTAAACAAAACACCTGTAAATAGGGAGAGCCTGGATAATAGACTTCTAGAATAAATAATGAGTGATAACCTGTTTATAGTTTAAGTAGTGGTGAGGCCACAATTTCAAGTGTCTATAGGTACCATTTTCTTATTTTTAGATCTAGTAGAGAAATTTGTGAAACATTTCTCTTACAATAGTGAACATGATTTGATCATGATGGACTTGTTTAATACTAAGAAAATAAATGGGAAGATCTTCTCTTCCTTTTTATAATGATAGCAGAGCCTTGTGAGTAAGTTCTTGTGGCATATACTATAAAAACAATTGGTCCATATGTTCATTACCAACCTAAACCCTTAACTATTCTTCCACTTGTAAATCCATTGTGTCTCCTCCTCTAATGAAATCATTGAAAAGGGGGTGCAAGTTGAAAGATCCTTAATAAACAAAGGACTTGTCAAGGTCTTCACCAATGATCAAAATTATGATGAAAAACCAAAATTCTTAAACAAAAACAAGAATATGATTGGTGATGGAGTCATGGACTCTAAAAACATATAGGATATGTAAAACCACTCTAGTATTACCATTCCTAGGGGCAACCTAAACAAGAAATTAAGAAATGTCAATACACCTCCTAGGAGAGCCCATGGACATGGTGTTTCATAAATTGCTAAAAGTGAATATGATCATCTTTCCCTTATCCAAACCATTTTATGAAAGAGAACCTAAACTAGCTTGGTACAAAGAAAATGAGTACTACAAATATCACAAAGTCAAAGGCCACACCACAAACAAACGCATGAACTCAAAAATTATGTCCAAGATTTGATTGAAGTGGAAGGACAACCTTCATCTTTACCAAACACATAAATGGACATCTACCATGATATCTTCCTAAAGCATAATCAAATGTAGCCTGCATCTAAGTCAAACCAAAATCATGATACCTACACCCATAATATCCATGATCATAAGACCTACCATACTTATGATTCCATTGTTGGCAACATCAAGCAAGCTAGTATTAACACCATTAAAATCAAAACATCAAATAGTGCCATAACCATGTGACATGGTTGGATTACCATTCAAGGGACTCCTCTGCCTACTCTTAATGAATGGTATGACCTTATTGAATATATTGAGAAGACTCCTTCACACATATCAATCCTATATCTTCTCATTTGAACATCTACTATTCATAGGAAAGTATTAGACATGGTCCTACAAAAGTCAAGGGTCCCTCATAACATTGACCCCTCCCACTTCCATGTTCTTATCAGCCATCTCTCATCACCTCATCACCTTACCTTTAGTGAGAAAGATATTTCATCTCTGGATCCATCTCGTAACTACCCCTATACATAGAATCCATCATCTCCAAGCACGAAATCAAAAGAGTGCTTATAGATAATGGTTCTAGGTTAAATCATTGTATCTTAAAATTAGTTCATCTTCTTGAATGCACAGAAGAGGCCTTGAACCCACAAACAATCACAATCAAGGATTATGACAATGTGGAAAGGGAATCTAAAGGAATAGTAATCTTGTCGATAGAGGTCAAGTTGGTCATACAACCAACCCTATGTCACATTGTTGATCTTGGCCTCCCATACAACATCCTCCTGGGATACACTTAGATCCACATCATGCAAGCCATCCCCTCCACTTTCCACCCATGCCTCAAATTATTTCATGAAGGCATTGAAGTTATCATCCCTGCCAATCACCACCCCTTCCAATATTACAAGATGTAAGCACAATATCAAAAATCTCACCTTTGTCCTAGCACAAAAATTGCCACTCCTAGAAAGGACAAGCAACCTTCATCCCATGTTGATCCAAGTAATCTCCCATCATTTTCCACTCATCCACCACCCAAATCCAAGGTCAACATCAGCAATAAGGGTTGTGGGGAATATGAATTCCATCAAGCCATTCATGTGGGTATGCTCCCCTTATCTCCATGGTCCTACGGCTAGCCCAACATGAAATATAATCATAAAGCACAAAAAAGTCTAATATGGTTCCATAAATTTTGTGCAAACTAACCTCCTATTAGATGAGTAGACTAAGAGTTCTAATAGTTCTTAGCTTCATCTTGAAGAAGAGTTTGCATCATGCTTCTAGAACAATGAATATCCCATAGCTCTAAAAATGTGCAAGGATATGAAGTATCAAGGTAAAGGCCTTGGGGTACACAAACAAGGGATCCTCAAGCCTATCTAGGTCAACATACATCCAACAAAATGGGGACTAGTATATATACCATGGGATGAGAAACCATTTGATCCTAGTGATTCCTCTAAAACCATCAAGGATATCCCCTTTGAAATTGAAAACACTTGAACAAATACTATCTATGACTACTATGAGGATTTAGCTATCACTAACCTCTTCCATGACTCTATCATCCTTGTAATCGACCTTGACCTCTAATATCCCAATCTCATATATTAGGACTAATAGGGTAGCATACCACTAGACACCTTTTAAAATGAAGAAGCTCTATCAAAAAATTTGTGAATCTAAGACCAAGTCCCACAGGGGGACCACAAGAAAGTTTTCAAAGTATACCTTAATAGGCTAGCATATTTTGGAGAGGAGGAAGAATTCATTCAATCAAAAACATCCAAAAATCCAAGAAGCTTATTGAGAAAAATTGATCCCCACCCCTTGGGAACAAACAAGAAGAGATACCTATGGATGATGAATTCCACCTCCCTCTAGCACCCACATAGCTCCAGGATGGGTTAGCTTTGTTAGTAGAGGATGTTATTAACATCAAATTTTGGACAAATGACAATCCAAAGGTTACACAAATTGCAGCTACCCTAGATCCTAATAAGAAGGAAATTCATAGAACTTTGCTCAAAGAATTTTTTGATGTATTCACCTAGTCCTACACTGACATGCTAGGACTAGATCCTTCTCTAGTTGTGCATACCCTTGTTGTGTGACTAGATGCCAAACATGTCAAACAAAAGCTATGCAAGATGCACCCTAAGATAGTTCTTCTTATCAAAGAATAACTGCAAAAACTCTTCGAGGTAGGCTTCATTCAATCTATCTATTTCTCTGAATGCATATCAAACATTGTACATGTCAATAAAAAGGCTAAGAGGATCTGAATTTGTATAGATTTATGTGATATTAACAAAGCATGCTTTAAATACGACTTCCCTTTGCTTATTATCAACCTCATCATCGATTCTATATCAGGACATGAAATGGTCTCTCTCATAGATGGATTTTTTAGATATAATCAAATTCAAATAGTAGCTAAAAACCAACACAAGACATCCTTCATAACTCCATGGGGAACATTCTACTATCAAGTCATGTCCTTTGGGTTGAAAAATGTAGGGGCTACCTATTAGAGAGCCATGACTGTCATCCTCCATGGCATGCTCCATCAAGATGTGGAAGACTATGTAGATGAGATATTGGGTAAAATAAAAACTAGAGTCGATCATCTTGCATTTATACGATAGATTCTTCAATGACTTGGGGAATATAAGGTCTACCTTAATTCAAAGAAATGCGTGTTTAGAGTAGCCATTGGTAAGCTACTAGGATACATTGTCTCCTAGTGAGGAATAGAAGTGGATCCTATAAAGGTTAAAGCTATCACAAAAATGCATCAACCTCACAATCTTTAGCAACTTTGTAGCCTACAAGGAAAATTGTAATCCATCATAAGATTTGTTTCTCAACTTACATATAAATGCTATCCATATGTGCATATCTTGAAGAAGAATACATCTTTTCACTAGGATTAGACACATGCCAACATTTGTTTCCACCTCCCCCCTAATTTCAAATTCAAAAATTCTCTCATGAAATCCTAGCCATCCATTCCAAATGAATCTCAACCTTCCATTCCTCCTCATCAAATCTATAAATTCAACCATCTCCCTCATCCAAAACATAAGAAAACTCTTGCAGGTATATGCTATCACATTGGGGAATTTTCAAGAGCAACTCTAACATACCAATCCATCATTGCAACAATGCATCTCTTGGAGCAATCACAAGGCCATGGAAGGTGTAACTTTGTTTTAGATTTTTCATTGTTTAGTTTACCTTTCATTTTATGCTCTAACCTGAAGTAGGAGTAATATATTTGCATTTACACTTAGTTTCATATTTGCACTTCTATAGCAAGAGTATGAGGTGAAGAACAATTACTTATGTTTCTGTAAGACATTTTTAAAATAAGTGGAATAAATAAGTAAAAGGATGTGTGAAGCATTAAAAAAACTCTCTACAAAAATAGGATTTTAAATTACAAGTATCCCCACTTAGAAAAGAAAAAGTTAAAAAGTTACAACCCAATATAAATATCTCCAATCAAAAACAAAACCTAGAAAAGCTACAAGTTAATATATAAGTATCTCCAATAGTAGAAAAAGATGTCACTCCCAAAGTTTAAAGGTCCTACCAAAACCCTAAATCCCTCTAACATTGTACAGGGTGACTCTTCCTTCATAGCATTATTGCAATCTCAATTATATGCAAGTTGCCACAAAGGATCAACAAATGGCATGGATGCCATCATGACCCACGATGTGCCTTCTCCAACATGCAGTGTTAGGGTTTTTGCAATGCCTTCATAAAAGAAAAAGTGTGACTTAAGGCTTCTGCATCATGAGCTAACTCCTCTGACAGTGAATTTGGCTCCCATTCGTCACTACAAGATAATGGCACATATCATTATAGTTTGGACAATACTCAACCCCATAAATCTCCTAAGAATAAAATGGATGAGAATGCTTTGTCTTCTAATTTTTAAGCTAAATCTATGCAATAAAGGGTCACAAGTTTTATCTAAGGGGAAGATTTGACCCCTTACCTATGCCAAAAACTCCCATGTTTTGGATTTTGGCAATGAAGTGGTCGAAGGAGAGGAGTATTTTACTACATAGGGACTAATAGGTCATTTCAATTGCCTTTGGTTGAGTCTTCTTGATCTTCACAAATAGATCTCAAATAACTAGCGACCCCTTATGGAAGATAATCTAGAGATTTACCCCTATGCTTGGGTGTTTTTTATTACATTTATTTACTCTATGAAATATCAAGAAGCTATCTGCTATGATCACTTGTGGGTTTAATGCCATGCATATTTGGGTTTGTCTCCCAAATCCTTTACTCCATTTCTAGATTGAGTCTTTCTTTAAAGCAACTATAAACTCATTGGGTAATTTCTTAATGATAGACAAGGTCACCTCAACATTCACCCACACTACTTTTGCTCATATTTTAGTTAATTTAGACATTTCTAAGGATCTTCCTATAGACATCACGTTGGTAGTAGCCAATTGCACTTGGACCCAACCCTTAGACTATAAAGGGCTGGCATTTTGTTGTTGTGGGTGCTATGAAATAGGTCGCGTTGTTACAGATTTCCCTAGAATTAGACAAGAATTGGATTGTCAAACCTTATGGTGGAAAGATGCTCTTCCCCACCATCTTCCTATAAAAGTTGCAAAAGCATATTCAAATCCTTCATCTAAACCATCTCAAGGATCAAAGGCTATAACATCTAGTGCAAATCCTATCTCCCATGCATAAGGAGTTTCAGGAAAGAATGGTTCATCAGGCTAGAGATGTTTCTTAGCCTCAAACACATGATGAAAGGAACGACAATGGTACATGGACTCTTGTGTAGAAGTGAAAGAAAGATCGCACTGGAAAATTTCATGTCCACACAAAATATTTCTTCTCTCCCATATAAATATGGGCATGAGTGAATCAGGGTTAATGTAGTTTAATTTGGCTCACATGCTAGTCTCAATCTTATATGTCTCTAGAATTAGCATCTTTGGCCTCTTTGACATCAATCTCCATGGTTCGACCTCTCGGTCATTTGATCATATTTGTAATTTGTGAGTGAAGTTTATCTTTTTACACATCTTTAAGGCTTGAATCTATTTGCAATATCTTTCATTTAATAGAAAGAGAGAGGGCCCTTACCCCTCACTTGAATTACCAGATATATATTGAAAGAAAAACATAAAAATAAAAAACTAATATTACATTATCTCCACCTTAACATTTAAAAATACCGTATATAAATAGATTTTTAAATTATGTCAATATTATGAAAATCTAAAAAAACAAAAAAATTACAACCCAATATTACAAATTTCTCCACCTAAAAACTTTAAATAAGTGATTTGAAATAAACACTTGAAATAAATAACTTGAACCAAAAATGATTAATTTTTTTTTAAATAATTAAATTTAAAAGACCACTATTACAATATCTCCGCCTTAGCATTTAAAAATACCATATAAATAGATTTTTAAATTATAAGTCAATATTCTAACTATCTAAAAAAATAAAATTACAACCCAATATTACAAATTTAGCAAATAAGTGACTTAAATAAAAAATATTAAAAAAATAAATTTAATTTAATTTAAAAAGCTAATATTACATTATCTCTACTTTACATTTAAAAATATCCTATATAAATAGATTTTTAAATTATGTCAATATTAGAAATATCTTTTTAAAAAAAAAATTTAAAGTGTCGGAATAAAAGCGTATGTCAAGAATGGGATTTGAACCCATGCCCTTTCGGACCAGTACCTGAAACTGGCGCCTTAGACCAACTCGGCCATCTTGACTTTTAGGAAATTAATTTGCAATCTTTTGTTTCATTGTAGTTATATTGATGGGAAACGAGGAAGGCGATCGAGAAGAGTTGCTTGTTCAGAGGAAAGAGATGCATGCGTTCTTTTTAAATTGGGATAAAATGCAGAGGGATTGCATTTCGCGACATAAACATGTTGTATATTTCCCTCTCTGTGTGGTGAAGACAAATTCAGATTGTTATCATTCAAACGGAAAAATGAGCGCACGGAAATCAATCCAGTTGAGAGATCATTTTAGATATAGGTAGAGAATATTTTTGGTATTAATAAAAATAACTGAACTAAATTATAAAATAATCATCTAATAAAAGTTACAGTTGAAGTTATGGCATAATTAGTTATAATGTCAGTTTTACACAATAAAGGGTGCTGTGGTGTAGTCGGTTATCACGTCAGTCTTACACACTGAAGGTCCCCAGTTCGAACCTGGGCAGCACCAATATGTTTCTGTTTTTTGAACGGTCGAGTATGACTTGCATTCGAACGACAAGTCTCCATGTGCTTTCAAATGTCAATAGATACACATTTTTTTAAGAGTTTTACAATGTAATACCTAGTCAAATTTATCATAATCTCATGTGAATGGATTAAAATAGTATAATGTAATTATTTAAAATATGAATCATGAAGAATTCATTTATGGTGTCCCTTGTTCCATCTCATCTCTATGGCGTTTGGATACATGTGCACAACATTAACATACCATCAACATAAAGTGATCCCACATCACATACAAAAGTATGGAATATAATTGAGGAAGGTTGCTAAGACAAAATAATTCAATTGTGGGCAATGTGAGTTGATATTGGAAAACATTCTCTACATTTAGGCAGATATTCCACCTCCAAGCCTTAAGTATTTCACTCAATGCTTCTACTAAACCTTGTGTTAATCTACAAATAAGGTCAGGTGCAAGTTCTCGACAAAATCAGTAAGTCTGTTGCACATATGCTACCTAAGGTTGTCTCTGATGTGGTTGTCATTGATGTCAACACTCAGTTTGGGCTATCATTGATGCTTATATGTTGTTGATATATTATGATGGTGTGCTAACAGTGATGTTGCTGATGTTCATGGTTGGATGTCATGCCTTGTTTAATGTCAATTAAAGTTGTATTGAGTATGCTTGTTCGCAGTAGAGATGATATCATGACGATATATTAAGATGGGAATTAGAAGCATTAAGATGAGAATTAGAAGCATTAAGATGAGGAATATTAGAAGTAATGTTGGGGAGATGGCATTGATGGTCTGTAGCATGTTGTATGCTCTCTCCTATTGTTCCTAAGGAAGTATGTGTTGCTACAAGGAGGCCCTGGTCTTCGAATGTTGGTGAAGGTTTCTGTTGCAGGAAGTTGCCTTGAAGACTGATTGGGAGAATGCTCTGCATTCCTCCGCCTTTGAAGATACAGTAATGCGGCTCAAAAGTTAAGTTCAGTGTGTTGAGAAGGTGCTATATTTAAAGTTTCATATCATTTGTCCCTTTGCAAAGAAAGTTGTAAGTGACAGAGTGCAGGTCTGTATTGTCTAGTGGCTAGTTTCAGTATCTGTTAGCTTGCGCCAACTTGTTGTTGTATGAAGTGGTGAATTGGCTAGTGGAGAATGATCCTAAGGATCTTGTGATGTTTCTTGTTGCTCCGCAAGGTGTTTTCTGGTTTCTCCAGAACAGACTGTGGTCTGGAATGAAGGTGTTGCTAGGTTATGCTTTTGCCTGGCTGAATGAGGTATGTTGAAGGTGTGCGCCACAAAATCTTTGTTGTGCGGAGTTCAAGGAGTGATTGGAGATGTTGTATGGGTCATGGCAACTCATTTGGGAGAAGTGCAAGTAATGTTTAATCTTTCATGAGTGCCGCCAAGTTGTAATGGCCGACTTGCTACAAGCTTCATACTTTCTTGCTTAAGGCTAACCTATTTCAATTGTGCGAAGCATGCAGATGTTATTCTTTGAAAGCTGATGCTATAAAGGATGTTTAGGACCAGGTTAAGCATGTGTTGGAATCCGCAAGGTGTGTTCCTCTTCCTAGTGTTGTGTGGAGTTCATTTTAGGGCTTACTTTCTACATGTTTCATGTTGTTTGATCTTTGGCCGACTTGTAATTGTAATATTCTTATTGTCTTTAGCTGACACGTAATGTAATCAATGTAATATCATGTATATATATATCATGACGATATATTAAGATGGGAATTAGAAGCATTAAGATGAGAATTAGAAGCATTAAGATGAGGAATATTAGAAGTAATGTTGGGGAGATGGCATTGATGGTCTGTAGCATGTTGTATGCTCTCTCCTATTGTTCCTAAGGAAGTATGTGTTGCTACAAGGAGGCCCTGGTCTTCGAATGTTGGTGAAGGTTTCTGTTGCAGGAAGTTGCCTTGAAGACTGATTGGGAGAATGCTCTGCATTCCTCCGCCTTTGAAGATACAGTAATGCGGCTCAAAAGTTAAGTTCAGTGTGTTGAGAAGGTGCTATATTTAAAGTTTCATATCATTTGTCCCTTTGCAAAGAAAGTTGTAAGTGACAGAGTGCAGGTCTGTATTGTCTAGTGGCTAGTTTCAGTATCTGTTAGCTTGCGCCAACTTGTTGTTGTATGAAGTGGTGAATTGGCTAGTGGAGAATGATCCTAAGGATCTTGTGATGTTTCTTGTTGCTCCGCAAGGTGTTTTCTGGTTTCTCCAGAACAGACTGTGGTCTGGAATGAAGGTGTTGCTAGGTTATGCTTTTGCCTGGCTGAATGAGGTATGTTGAAGGTGTGCGCCACAAAATCTTTGTTGTGCGGAGTTCAAGGAGTGATTGGAGATGTTGTATGGGTCATGGCAACTCATTTGGGAGAAGCGCAAGTAATGTTTAATCTTTCATGAGTGCCGCCAAGTTGTAATGGCCGACTTGCTACAAGCTTCATACTTTCTTGCTTAAGGCTAACCTATTTCAATTGTGCGAAGCATGCAGATGTTATTCTTTGAAAGCTGATGCTATAAAGGATGTTTAGGACCAGGTTAAGCATGTGTTGGAATCCGCAAGGTGTGTTCCTCTTCCTAGTGTTGTGTGGAGTTCATTTTAGGGCTTACTTTCTACATGTTTCATGTTGTTTGATCTTTGGCCGACTTGTAATTGTAATATTCTTATTGTCTTTAGCTGACACGTAATGTAATCAATGTAATATCATGTATATATTGTAAACCTAGTTGATCTAAGTGAGGTGTGATTGCAAGTGTGAGTGCAAGAAGTAGAATGTGGATGTGTAATGCATTATGATGTGCGACTGAAAGAGAAAGAGCAAAAGTAATAGATCATGTCTAGATTCATCTTGAAGATATTTTTGAGATAGAAGGGAAGTGAAGAGTGTGCCTAATTGAATCCTGGAGGTAGTGAGCCAAAGGAAAAACTTATTAAAGGCTAAAAGTAGTGAGTCAGTAAGCTGCAGAGAAGACATTTGAAGAAGTTGCAGAAGTTATCCAAGTAGAAAAGTAATCATCAAAAGAGGAGAGAAAAAATAGAATTGCAATCGTCAAAAGGAGTGTGCTTCATTGTCAGATTCAGACAGTAGAAGGATTGTCATGCTGTAACATTTTTTGAGTTTGTTCTCAGTTTAGGTAGTAGTTGTTTCCTTGGGTTGAAGCCCTAAAATAAAGTCTGTAGGGAGTTGTAGCTTCCTTGGGAGTGACCCTAAAACCTTTCTATAGGGAGTAGTAGCATCCTTGGGTTGTAGCCCTAAAACAAAGTTGTAACTATGATTCTTTTGTGAGGCTGGATTAGGATAGTAGCATTTCTCACCGTGGTTTTTCTCCTTTGGGTTTTTCCACATATATCTAGTGTTATGTGGTGTTGTGCATTGTGTTGATCTTTTATGTTTTTGTTAATGATGTAAATGTTAAGTTTCAGTTTGCTCCGGAGGGTTTGAGATTTGTTTGAATATTGATTCACCCCCCCTCTCAGTATCAGGTGTGTTCAACAATTGGTATCAGAGCCAAGTTCCTCTGAAGGAGCTTAACCGCTTGAGGAAGGTTCGGGATGACTCATGATGGATCTTACAAGGCACCTAAGTTTGATGGAACAAATTACACCTTTTGGAAGCTAAGGATGGAAGGCTATCTATCCTCTCTAGGGTTTGGTGTTTGGCAATCTATCAAGGATGGTTACACTACTCCAGTTGAGATTAAGTTGTATGATAACAATGCCAAGGCAAAGAATGCTATCATGAGTGGGCTAGCTGATTCAAAACTTCTGAAGGTAATGAATTGCAGTTCTACTAAGCATGTTTGGGTAAAACTTAGCAGCATTTATGAAGGAGAAAATAGAGTAAAGCAATCCAAGATGCAAATCTTCAAGAGCAAATTTGAGACCCTAAGGATGACAGAGGATGAAGACATTACTAGTTATATACTCTAGGTGGATGAAGAAGTTAATGGCATCAAAGGTCTTGGTGGAGAAGTGAAAGAAGATGAGATTGTGAAGAAGATTCTAAGATCTCTCCCTAAATCTTACAGTCATAAGGTATATGCTATTGAGGAATCTAAGGACTTGGATACCTATTCAGTAGATCAATTTTTTGGTGCTCTCACAGCCTTTGAAATGAAAGAGTTTGACAAAGATGCTCCAAAGAAGGAAGCAACATTCAAAGTCAGTAAGAAGATAGAAGATGAAATAGCTAATCAAGATAGAGGCAAACTTTGTGAGAAGATTGAAGAAGGGCACCGACAAATATAGAGGTAAGTTACCTTTCAAGTGCTTCAATTGTGTGAGAGTTGGTCACTTTGCCTCTAAATGTCCTTTTAAAGAATCAAGGGATAGCAACAAAAGAGAGAAGTTCAAATGAAGTCTTTATTCCATGGAGAATAATTGCTCTTTAGAAGATGAGGATAGTGATGATTCAAATGATGAAACACTTTTCATGGCCTTGAAAGTTGATAAAAAGGGTGACACTGGAAAATGTAAGAAGTCTAGTACCTTGTAGGCTGACAAAAATAATGAGAAGTCTATGGTTGTGTGTGTTGACAAGAGACATGTTGTGGCTTCATGAGTGTTGTCATTGATGGCAACAAAGTCCATCCCACACATCCGCAAGACATGATATGACCATACCGGAAGACAGACTGAAGTGTATCTTGGTCCGGCAAGCAAGAACAGAGCATGTAGCAAGGTCTGACAGTCAGGTCTGGATCTCTCAGAGGAAGTATCTCAGTAAAGCACGGACTTGGGGAAGTCAAGTGGAGTACCTTGACTAATGTATTCCAGAGATTGAGCCTCCAGTGATGTAAGAGTGAAAAGATATGAACACCTAAGTGTTGGGTTCCTGTTTGGCAGAGTATCAGACCTTTTTCCAGATGAGTTATTGATGGTGATCAAGTTTCTTGAGGAATCATCCATGGCTGGCCGACATGTTTGATGACTTCTTTAAGCATCTTTTTGATACGCATCACTTAATAAGCAAGGATTCAGCTGACAGACCAGAGTTTGGGAAAATGTTGAGTATTCCGGATGTCGACTAGAAAGATGATTGAAATCATTGATGCAGATATATATACCAGATTGATTTCACTATGAAGGTGTGTGTGGTGTGTAGTAAGTATGAAGAAAAGCAGAAGACTAGTGTGGCAGCAGTAATACAGGTCCGGTATGTGACTGGGCAACACCACCAAAGAAGAGGAAGAATGAAGTGCAGTAGATCAGTGTATGGAGCCTTACCGGAACTGAACCTTAGCAGACTCCGGATCTAAAGGAGAAGAAAGAATAGAAGAGAAGATCAGTCAAGAAGAAGAGGAGAAGGGAAGAGAAGAAGGTCAAACAGAGAAGACCACAAATGACAATGATAAGGCTACAGAAGGGAAGAAAACTTTGTCTCCGGCAAGAGACACTGCAAAAACAGTCAAAGACTTCTTGACCAAAGAAATGATGGAAATTGATCAATTGGAACTGCTTCAAGGACCATTCAATTTTGATTCCCTCTCCCTGGTTCAGATATGAAGATAGCATCCTTTGCCCATGCAAAGGAAAAAGAAAAACTTTTGAAGTCTCACATAGAGGACTGTGAGCTAATAGAAATTGCATCCGGTGTATTGGAGAAGATCATGCCATCCTTTCAAAAGGATTCTTTGGCCTCCACATCTGATAATCTAAAGTCTCTTGTAAATTCTGTTCATACACATTTTGATTCCTTAGAGAAGTCAACAGAAGAAAAGGTCCGGAAGGAGTTTTTGGGAAAGAGATTCTCTGAAGTACAAGGACTAATAACCAATGATAGGAGAAATATGGATATTGGGATAAAGAGCTTAGAAAATGCTCTTAAAGATGGCAGATAAATGTATAAATTTTGTCTATCCTGGTCCAAAGTAACAATGGATATTGATAAGAAAGTGAAAGAATAGGAGGATAAACTGTCAAGACTATCTCAAAATTTTGATCCTCTTACCACATCCATAATAAATCAAGAGTGTCAGACTATTGCAGTCTTAAATGAAATTAAGAAGCTTGAAAAAGAGAAGAAAAATAGAATAAGCAGGTTGAGTGAACTTAGAGGGATAATTATCCCTAAGTTAGAGGCCATGCATGAGGCCCTAAGTGATGCTCAGACCATAGCCCGAACCAATGATCCGATAGATCTAAAGAGGGCAGACGCTTTTGCATTCCTGTTGAGTGGTCACATCTCAATTTTGGACAAGATGAAGCAGAGTTGGGCAACAGAATTTGTCCAATTAAAGACAACTTTTGCAGATATACTTCAGTATATGTAAGTATGCTATGTATATATATTTGTGCAGCCAAGTATAGATTATTTTTAGAAATTTTGGTATGCGGATCCTACCCTTTGCCATTGATGTCAAAGGGGGAGTGAGGAGCAGTGAAAAATGAGGAATCCAGCTAAGGAGGAGCTCCGAAAAAGTGTACATAAGAACAAGAGCATCAGCCAAGGGGGAGTATACTATAACACTTATTCATTTTTCACTAAGTGTTGCCATCAATGCCAAAGGGAGATATTGTTGGCAAGAGACATGTTGTGGCTTCATGAGTGTTGTCATTGATGGCAAAAAAGTCCATCCCACACATCTGCAAGACATGATATGACCATACCGGAAGACAGACTGAAGTGTATCTTGGTCCGGTAAGCAAGAATAGAGTATGTAGCAAGGTCCGACAGTCAAGTCCAGATCTCTTAAAGGAAGTATCTCAGTAAAGCGCGGACTTGGGGAAGTCAAGTGGAGTACCTTGACTAATATATTCCAGAGATTGAGCCTCCGGTAATGTAAGAGTGAAAAGATATGAACACCTAAGTGTTGGGTTCCTGTTTGGCAGAGTAGACTGAGGAAGAACTGATTGGCAGAGCATCAGACCTTTTTCTGAATGAGTTATTGATGGTGATCAAGTTTCTTGAGGAATCATCCATGGCTGGCCGACATGTTTGATGATTTCTTTAAGCATCTTTTTGATACGCATCACTTAATAAGCAAGGATTCAGCCGACAGAACAGAGTTTGGGAAAATGTTGAGTATTCCAGATGTCGACTAGAAAGATGATTGAAATCATTGATGCGGATATATATACCAGATTGATTTCTCTATGAAGGTGTGTGTGGTGTGTAGTAAGTGCAAAGAAAAGTAGAAGAGTAGTGTGGCAGCAGTAATACAGGTCCAGTATGTGACTAGATAGCAGCACCAAAGAAGAGGAAGAATGAAGTGCAGTAGATCAGTGTATTGAGCCTTACCAGAACTAAACCTTAGCACATATGGATGCTTCTTATCAGTTCAAGTATCTTGTTACTTTCATTGTACCTTGTAGACAGTGAGTCTCGTGTAGGTAGTGAGCCTCTTGTGAGCAGTGTGCTCGGGCAGTGAGCCCTAATTGGCAAGTGCCATTTTTGTATTTCTATTCTTCTAACAGAGAATACATTCTTGGGTTAGTCACCTCGTGGTTTTTCTCTTAACAGGTTTTCCATGTCAAAACCATTGTGTTATGTGAATTGTCTTTGTTTCTGCTTTCATGATAATGGATGCTTATTTGTTTTGATGCTGCACTAGTTATAAAAGGAACAGAAAGTTAAGATAATTAAGATAACTGATTCACCCCCCCTCTCAGTTATCAACAGTGTGGACTAATTTTCATGCAAGAGAAGAAACAAATGCTTGGGTTATTAACAATGGTTTCTCTAACCACATGACTGGTGATAAAGGGAAGTTCATCATGTTATACATATGGTTCCAATGGTTGTATTGTTTGTCATTGATGTCAACATTGTCACAAGGTTGCCATTGATGTCAACACTGTTATGTGTTGCAAGTATGTGCCTACTTATGTTGTCATTGATGTCAACATGTTTGTGTTGTCATTGGTGCGAACTGTGTCTTCTGATATTGTTGTTTGTTGATTGATTAAGTTGTCATGATAAGGACACTGTCTAAGTTTTTACTCCACATTTCCTCTGTGTTGAAGATCAGAGTATGATATTTGGATATGATTTAGAGAAGTGTTTGAAGATACTAAATCTAGAATTTGGTGGTACGGATCATTGTGCAACAAAAGTTCTATTCACCAGTTTGAAGATTGTCCCTGGTAGCATTTGCAGTGTGACAGAGAGAAAGTATTTTGCTCTGCATTTCTCCGCAGTTTGGATTTTAGTCTTGCAGTTCTGGACTTAAGTTTATAAAGTACTTAGCTATCTTCAATCCAAAGGATTTGTGATTTGGCACTCTAAAAAGTAAGTTATTGATTAGCAGAGTTTGACAGTGTTTGTTGTGAGCAGTCTGTGATCTATCTTCAAGTGATATTTGTTGTCTTCAAGTGAGATATGTTGCGGTTGGATTTGTCATCTCCCAAGTGATTCTATGTTGTTCATGGATGTCTCCATAATGTATTAAAGGCATGTGCTTGATTTGTAAGCTGTAATGAAGCTCTTGGAAACATGTGTCTAAGTATTCTTGATGATTGCACCAGTTTAGCTGACTTGGGTGTTAACATTCTTTGCGGATGTGTTTCATGGATTGTAGAAGCATGTTCAAGTGTGTGAAGATGTATTTGGGTTTGAGATAAGCCATGAAGTGTTCTTCTTTCATTCATTTTATTCGCATGTTTGTTTAGGTCCAGACCTAATTTGATTTATGTATGTATGTCAACCTTGGAGATAGTTCCAATGGTTGTAAGTTTAATTTCTGACCTTGATGAATAATCCAAGGTTGATGATTGGTATAAATATATATAATGAATCTGTGAGTGATGTGAGAGTGTGCAGAGATGTGAAGATAAAGTGTGTGTGTGTTGTAAAGGTAGAGAAGAAGAGATATACTGCACTTCAATGGAACTAAACTCAAGCATGTTGTAGATGCCATTATATCAGTTCATGGCAGTGAGCCACCCCTTTGGCAGTGAGCCACCCCTTGGTAGTGAGACACCCCTTGGCAGTGAGCCACCCCTTGGCAATGAGCCTTTTTACAGTGAGCATTCATTTGGACAGTGAGCCCTAAGGCAGTGAACCTCTTTGTTATTCAGTATTGTTACTACATTATATTGTGAGCTAACACTCACCGTGGTTTTTCCCTTTTAGGTTTTTCCACGTAAGATTTGGTGTTCATGTGTATGGTGTTGATGTGTTTATGTTTTGATTATGCTATTCATGTTTAATCTTCATAACAAATTAAGGAGTTAAAGTAAGTGAATGTGAATGTGATTTTGTTTAAAGAAGTTAAGGTTTTTGATACAACTGATTCACCCCCCCTCAGTTGTCTTGTGCGTTCAACATCATGGATGTGTAATAGTGTTCATAGTTGGATGTAATGCTTCTGAAGAAGATATATTGATGAGAATTAGAAGTTGAAGAAACATTGAGATATGCATGTCATGCTCCTGAATAAGATACATTGAGATGGGAATTAGAAGTTCATATCAGGCCTTGTTCATTGTAGAATTGAATATGAAGTTATATTCATATGGGAATTAGAAGCATCAAGAAGACACGTTAATATGGGAAGTAGAAGCATTAAGATATGGTACTAGTGGACTAAGATATGATGTATGCTCTCCTCTACTATTCCTAATCTGAATGCATGTGTTAAGGAAAATAAGAGTTAGCCTCTGGAAGTTAGTATAGTCTCTATTTCAGAATGACCACCTTTGAAGACTATCCAGGAAATTGCTTAGCATTTCTATCAATTTGGTTTTGGGTCTTTTGGTTTGGAATATAGCTCAGTATAATTTCAAATCTTTCATATTCCAAGTTTTATGATGTATGAACTACCGGAAGTAGGGTTTGCAAAAGATAGAGTGAAGACAGTGTTGGTTATGTGAAGACAATCACTACATGGAAGCAGGATGCTCCACATTCCTCCGCACTTGCAGATTTAGCCATGCGGTTCTGAAGGTATGTTAAGATTCCAGTGAAGATGATAATTCCAAAGACTTAGTTCATTTACCCTTCCGTTGTGAAAGTTGTGCATGATAGAGTACCAGCATATGTTCTAGCAGAGTAAGTTAGTGTTGAAAGCTTGTTGGAATACTCCGCATTCCTCTACAAATGAATGATTTCCCTTGCAGTTTTGAGGACATGTTTCTAGATGTATATTGTATGCTTCTTTTCAGTTTCAAGGTTTGTGGTGGTCTGCAGTTCAGTTTTTCAAATGACAGCATGTTGCAGTGTGTCCCAGATGATAGAGTGTTCTCAGAGTAAATGATTGAAGTTGTGTGACACAATTCTTTGATGTGTGGTGGCAAAGAAGTGTTTGGAGATGTTTTATGAGTCATGTAGACTCATCTAAAAAAGTTTCACGAAGATCTTTCTTGTTTCCAGTACCGCACAAGGTTTCTCAAGTTGATGCGGTCGTTTTACTTCAAGTCTTCATGTGTTTTCCTTAAGTCTGTCCTATTTCCATATGAGAAGAGTGTGCGGATGTAATTTATTGATGTTTGAAGTTGTGAAGGATGATTTGGACGTAGGTAAGCAAGAGTTGGGGTCCACAAGGCTTGGATCTTTTGCTGGTGTAATGTGTGTGTTCACTTAGGACCTATCCTCTGCACATTTCATGTTGTGTATTGTTTGGCTGACTGGTAAATGTATTTTTCATATTGTACCTAGATGACAAGCTATGTAATCAATGTAATATCATGTATAAATAGTGAATCAAAGTGAGTGAGGAGAGGTGTGATTGCAATTGATTAAAAAAGTTGGTAAGAAGATAAAAGCAGAATAAATGCATTGTTAATGTGTGACTGAAGGAGAAAGAGCAGAAGTTGTGGATGATGTCTGGAATCATCTTGAAGACATATTTGTGATAGTGATCAAGTATAGAGTGTGCCTAATTGATTAGATCATCAAAAGAAAGTATGAAGAGGTAGAAGTGCAATCATCAAAAGTCTGAGTTTCAATGTCAGTTTTGAGACAATAGAATGACTGTCATATTGTAATCTTTTGTGAACTTGTACTAAAGTTAGGGAGTAGTTGCTTCCTTGGGAGTGACCCTAAAACAAAATCTTCAGGGAGTTGTAGCTTCCTTGGGTGTGACCCTAAATCAAGGTTTTCAAGGAGCAGTAGCTTCTTTGGGTTGTATCTCTGAAACAAAGTAAGCAGGGATTAGTTGCGTCCTTGGGTTGTAGCCCTAAAACAAAGTTGTTATTTGAGATTCATATATTGTGAGTTAATCCTCACTATGGTTTTTCCTTTCGAGGCTTTTCCACGTATATATGGTGTTATGTGTTGATGTGCATTGTGTTATTATTTCATTTTTGTATTGTCATGTTTAAGGTTTAATCTGCTCTGGATAAGTTGAAGTTGTTGAAATTGAAAATTGTTTGAATACTGATTCACTGCCCTCTCAGTATTCTTGTATGTCTAGCACATCAACCTTAAGAAGTGGAATGGTGGAGCTGTCAAGTTTGGTGGTGATGAGTCAGCACAAATTTGTGGAAAGGGTGCTATAACTATTAATGGAAAGAACAAGACTGAGAATGTCCTCTATGTCAAAGGGTTGAAGCACAATCTCCTCAGTGTTAGTCAGATGTGTAGTAAAGGATGCAATCTTACATTTCATGCCAAAGGTTGTGAGATCAGGAAGGCAGGGTCTGGAAGATTAGTTGTAGAAGGTACTAAGACATATGGAGATATCTATCATTTAAAGGAGGTAAATGAAAGAACCTGTTTACTGGATCAATCCGGTGAGTGTTGGCTATGGTACAAGTGGATGGGACATATCAACTTTGATAATATACTGAAGATCAGTACTACTCATGCGGTGAGAGATATGCCTAAGATAACCAAGCCTGCAAACACATTATGCAAGGAATGTCAAATGGGAAAGCAAACAAAGACAAATTTCAAGAGCAAGGTGTATTCTTCTACAATGCCATTGAAGCTAATTCACACTGACCTATACAGACCTACAGGAATAAAGAGTCAACAAGGTGAAAGGTACTTCATGTTGCTTATTGATGATTACTCTCAAATGAATTGGGTTACTTTTCTAAGAGAAAAATCTGAAGCCTTAAATAAGTTTAAGATTTTTAAAACAATAGTTGAGAATGAAATGAATGCTAAGATCAAATGCTTAAGATCTGATACAGGAGGTACGAGTTTACTTCAAAATAATTTGAAAAGTTTTGTGAAGATCATGGTATTAGGAGACTGTCTACTCCTAGGACCCCTTAGTAGAATGAGGTAGTGGAGAGGAAGAATAGGACTGTGCAAGAGATGGCTAGGGTAATGTTGAATGATGTAGATCTTCTTGATATGTATTGGAAGGAAGTAGTTCACACTGTTGTCTACCTACACAATAGAGTACAATTGAGGGTCAATAGCACTAAGACCCCTTATGAGCTATGGTATGGAAGACATCCCACTATCAGATACTTCAGGATCTTTGGTAGCAAATGCTACATTAGGAGAGATGAAGAAGACCTTGGAAAGTTTGATTCAAGGTGCGATGAAGGGATCTTTCTTGGTTACTCAACTAGAATCAAGGCTTATAGATGCTACAACAAGAGATTGGGAAAGATGATCGAAAGCACAAATGTTAAAGTAGATGAATATTTGTGTCAGATCTCATAAGAACTAGAGGTTTGTGGATCTGATATACCTCCCTGCATTGAAGAAGAATAGGAGAAAGAAGAGAAGGAACAAGAATCAGAAAAGACCCCTAAGACTCCAACAAAGTATGTTCAGAGGAACCATTCAGAAGATCAGATTATTGGGGATAAGAATGAAGGTGTGCAAACCAAGAGAAGGCTTACAAAAGCAAGTGAGCAAGTGAATTTGTGCTTACTATCAAAGGTAGAGCCCAAAACCTTTGCTAACGCTAGCAAATATGAAGGATGGATGAAGGCAATGGAAGAAGAATTAAATCAGATAGAAAAGAATTAGACATGGGAACTGGTTCCCAGACCAGCTGATAAGAATGTTATAGGAACAAAGTGGGTGTTCCAGAACAAGCTAAATGAAGATGGTGAAGTTGTAAGGAACAAAGCAAGATTGGTGTGTAAGGGTTATTCACAAGTTGAAGGTATTGATTTTGAGGAGACTTTTGCTCCAATAGTCAGGATGGAGGCATTTAGGACATTTCTTGCCTTTACTAGTAACAAGAACTTCAAGCTCTATCAGATGGATGTCAAGTCAGCCTTCTTGAATGGTGATTTAGAGGAAGAGGTCTCCATTGAGCAACCAGATGGTTTCCAGCTATCAGAAGATTCAGACATGGTGTGCAAACTCAAGAAAGCTTTGTATGGACTCAAGCAAGCCCCTAGAGCCTGATATGCTCGGTTGGATTGTAAGGAAAGCACAAGTGTGGAATACAGCTTCCCTAATGTTAATTTAAAGGGGATAATGCAGACATGTAACTTTCGATTCAAAAAATATAGATGAATACACCAGAAAATACAGAATACACAAACAAGATACAGAGAATGACACATGATTTACGTGGGAAAACCTTTTCGGATAAAAAAACCCACCACCACAATAGAACAATCTTTATTACAGTAAAAACTAAATATACAATAAAGATCCCCTGTTCTTATGTTCAGGTATCGATTCTCAGATTATATTCAGTTCAACACACATTTCCTAACTTTTTAGGATGAACCATATAATTGAATCTCTTTAACTACTTCCTCTACACATCTACAGAATAAACTATATATTTGAATAGTTTCATCATTCTCCAACAACACCTGTTGATCTGTGATTCTATTTCTAGTCATCAAGAGCAAAACTGTTACACTCTTTTGCCCTAACTGATCGATCATATTTCTCTGGTGTCGCTGCCTTCCAACTGTCACAACGGTTCACATTCCAGTGAGGTGATTAATCCCACATGCACCAGGTCACTGACGCTGTTCTGGTTTATATGGTCAACCACATGGTAATACCATCGTCGGCAATTTTGTTGCCGATGATGCCAAGCTATAGCCTTATCGGCCTAACCTGCTCCATCGGTGAGCACTTCAATTCTCGCACCGATAGACCAATGTCTTCGCGATGCCCAAGTCCTCCTACCTTCATTGGTCAGACCTTTGCCATCGGTCCAAACAGTTTACATTGTCCTAATGAACAATCTCTCGCCGATCTCTGAAGAAACTACCACCATCAGTAAGACAGTGAGTGTCAGAAGGACTTAACAAAGTTTGGCCGAAAGAAGCTCTTACACTGATGAACCATTGATCTCAACGTATACTTCTATCGGAGTAACACACTACTATCGGAACGACCACCATGAGTTTACCCAATGCCCAACCTTATGCCGATGGACTTCTCACATCGGTAAGACCTTGGAGATCGACATAAGACTCCAAACTCCTACCGATAGTGAACATCATCTTGATGGCCACTAGCATCAGTATAAAACAAGTCATCGGTGTAGCTTAATAAAGACCCACCGATAGTGTTCTGTCACAGCGATGAAACCGTTTAACTCCAAAAAGGTTCAATGAAGAATTACTAGGAAACATGAAATTCAAGCAGTAATCTGAGACACATGTTCTCTTCAATCTCCCACTTGTCGAGGAGATTATTGCTACCTCTCAATCCTTACGCGATTAATGAGAACTATTGGTCCGCAGACCCATTTCGTCTGAACACCATTTGAACTTGGCCGTACTCACTGGTTTAGTTAAGGCATCAGCGACATTTTCCAAAGTGTCAACCTTTTCCAACTTCACCTTCCTGTCTTCCACCATATCACAAACAAAATGATATTGGACATCAATATGTTTTGTCCTAGCATGGAAAGTAGGGTTCTTCACCAAACATATAGCAATTTGACTATCACAGTGTATTTGTATCTGCCCTGCATCAAAACCAACATCAGAACACAACATCTTCAACCAAACGGCTTCTTGGCATGCATGAGTAGCTGCCATGTACTCTACTTCTGTTGTGGACAAAGCAACTACAGCCTGCCGCTTACTCATCTAACTGATAGTATCACCATTTAACGTGAATACATATCCACTGGTGGATCTTCTACTGTCAATATCCCCTGCCCAATTAGAATCCACATATCCCTAAATGCTAATAGATCTCTGTGATCCAACTAAGTTTCCATGATAGCATAAATCATAGTTCGAAGTTCCCTTCAATTACCTCATAACTCTCTTCACAGCATCCCAATGTGATCTACCTGGATTCGCCATAAACCGGCTCAAAACTCCCACTGCTTGGGCAATGTCTGGTCTGGTACAGACCATTGCATACATTAAACTGCCAATAGCACTTGCGTACGACACTCTTTTCATGTCGTCAGATTCACTCAAAGATTCTGGACAATCTTCAACAGATAATTTCGTTCCCTGCAAAACTGGAACAACTAACTATTTAGAATCAAACATATGAAACTTATCAAGAACATTGGTAATATACTTGCTCTGGCTGAGCCAAATCTTTCTCTTAGACCTGTCCCTTTTGATTTCCATTCCCAAAATGTACTTCACTGCCCCCAAATTCTTCATTTCAAATTTCAAGGACAACTAAGATTTTAATTCTGAGATCATCCCCTTACCATTGCCAATGAATAACATGTCATCTACATATAGTGCAATTATAAGAATCTAATCACCTTCAGTTTTATAATAGACACAATGATTAGATTTAGATCTCACATACCCCAAGGATAAAACATACGTATCAAATTTTTGATACCACATTCTGGGAGATTGCTTCAAACCATAAAGAGACTTTTTAAGTTTACATACCAGATGTTCTTTACCTTTTACCATAAAATGCTCTGGCTGGGACATATAAATTTCTTCTTCAAGGTCTCCATGAAGAAATGCTATTGTCACATCCATCTACTCAATTTCAAAATCATATGCTGCTGCAAGTGACAACAGAAATCTAATGGATGTCAGCTTAGCTACAGGAGAAAAGATTTCTCCATAATCAATACCTTCCTTTTGGGAATACCCCTTAGCAACTAGTCTTGCCTTGTACTTATCAACACTACCATCTGGACCATATTTCTTTTTAAATACCCACTTACAGCCCACAGGTTTTCTACCTTCAGGAAAGGGCACCAGATCCCAGGTTCCATTTTTCTCCAACGATGACATTTCGCTATCCATGGCTTCCAACCAAGAATCTGAATCAGGTAAGCTAATAGCTTCTTTCACAGTCCTAGGTTCATCAGTATCAATAAGTAAAGCATAGGCACAACTTGAATCAAGTATTGAAAATCCATACCTATCTAGTTGTCTTCTTTCACGTGTAGACCGCCTCAATGGTTGAGGTGCAGGTTCAGGTTCTTGCTTTGGGTCTGAATCTTCGGAGCTACTTGAACTCACATCTGAACCCTCTACACTTGGTGTTTGTTGTTCCTCTTTTACAAGGGTCAGAGGAATATTAACAACACTCTTTTCTTTCTTTTCTTTTATCTTCTCTGGCTGAGAAATACTAACCAAAGGTTTCAGCTCTCTGAAAATTACTTTCCTGCTGTAAATTACTTTTTCAGTTTCAGGATTCCAAAGCTTGTACCCCTTAACACCGACTCCATATCCAATAAAGATACATTTGACTGCCTTGTTATCTAACTTAGATCTTTTTACCTCAAGAATATGAGCATATGCCTCATAGCTGAAGACACGAAGATGTCTTAGAGATGGCTTCTTTCTAGACCACGCTTCCATAGGCGTCTTATCAACCAATGCCGAAGAAGGAGAACAATTCAGCAAGTAACAAGCTGTAGCAACTACCTCAGCCCAGAACCTTTGTTCAAGACCAGCATAACTTAACATACTTCTTTCTTTCTCCATCAATGATCGATTTAACCTTTAAGCAACTCTATTTTGCTGTGGAGTATAAGGTGTAGTTTTGTGTCTTTTTATACCATGATCTACACAATACTTGTCAAAATCTGCATTGCAGTATTCACCACTGTTATCTGTTCTCAAGCATTTTATTTTCCTACCAGTCTAGTTTTCCACAAGAGTTTTAAATTCTTTAAACCAATTGAACACTTCTAATTTATTTTTCAAAAAATATACAAATGCCCTCCTTGAATAATCATCAATGAATGATACATAGTATCTTGATTTAGATAAAGACAGAACATCAACTGGACCAAAAACATTAGAATGTACATAGTCCAGAACACCAGAAGATTTTTTAGAACTAGAATAAAATGAAACACGGTTATGTTTTCCATATATACAATGTTCGCAGAAATCGAACTCCAGATTACAATCAATCAGCCCATCTACCAGGGTTTTGTTCTTCAAGGTTTTTAAACCTTTTTCACCTATGTGACCAAGTCTATGATGCCAGAGCATTATTTTCTCTACAGGAAGTTTAACTTCCACAGAGTTTACATCATGCATTACAATAGTAGCTTTTTCAGATTTTACAGAGACACTATTACAACACACTGGTTTAGCATCTAATCTATACAGAGTTCCAATGCGTTCACCCTTTGCCAGTACTATAGAACCTCTAGTCATTTTACAGCCACCATTCACAAAAGTAACTTGCACACCAACATCATTAAGCTTACTAACAGAAAGTAAATTTTGAGCCAGACCTAGTATGTGAAGAACTCCATTCATTCCCTTTATCCTGCCATTCGGGAACTAGATTCTGACTCGTCCTCGGCCAACAATTTTCAGTGTTGAATCACTTGCCAGGAACACCTTCCCACCAGCATACGGTTCATACTTTGTGAACCACTCTCTGTGAGATGTCATATGAAATGATGCTCCTGAATCCACCAGCCACACATCTTCAGATGCAGGCGTTGCCAAGGCAACAATGAAGGCATCAACATCACTCTAAGAAGAATCATTGTCAGAAGAGTTCTTCTTCTTCTTTTTCTCCTCTTTATAGTCTCTTCTGATGTGACCTTTCTACCCACAATTCCAGCACTTCACCTTGGACTTTGTGCCAGGAGATTTTGATTTCCCCTCTGATTTGGACTTTGACTTCTTGTCCTTCTTCTTGCCTCTTTCCTTTGATCTACCTCAAACAAACAGGGCCTCTACATCTCTTCAGATAACAACAAGGTAACAACCGCTTCAGTTGTAAACGTGGTTGTTGTACTTCCAATAGCCATCACAAGATGATCCCACGAGTTAGGTAAGGAACACAATAGAAGCATACAACGGTCTTCCTCTTCTATTTTTACACCTACAGACGTCAACTGTGCAACAATCAAATTAAATGTGTTCAGATGGTCCGCTACAAATGCACCTTCATCCATCTTCAGAGAATACAACTTCTTTCTGAGGAACAGTTTATTCACCAAGGACTTGCCCTGGTAAATATCTCCCAACTTCTTCCACAGATCTTTGGATGACTTCTCTTCATGGACGTTTAATAGAACAAAATCTGCAAGACTTAATCTTATCAGTCCTCTGGCTTTTCTGTCAGCTAGGTCCCAATCTTCTTGTTTCATGCTTGTAGGTTTAACCCCAGACACAGCAACCCAAAGATCTCTGTCGACCAGCAAATCTTCAGCCTTAATCTTCCACAACTCAAAGTTTGTGCCATTGAATTTGTCAATGTCTATTTTTCCTGATTTACTTGCCATCTTATTTAACATAATAGACCTCTATAGAACTCCCACTCACTGAACTAACACAAAAAACCCAACCTACCAACAAGGATAACACAATGGGCCAGGCTCTAATACCACTTGTAAGGAAAGCACAAGTGCGGAATACAGCGTCCCTAATGTTAATTTAAAGGGGATAATGCAAACAGGTAACTTTCGATTCAAAAAATACAAATGAATACACCAGAAAATATAGAATACACAAACAAGATACAGAGAATGACACACGATTTACATGGGAAAACCCTTTCGGATAAAAAAACCCACTACCACAATAGAACAATCTTTATTACAGTAAAAACTGAATATACAATAAAGATCCCCCATTCTTATGTTCAGGTATCAATTCTCAAATTATATTCAGTTCAACACACATTTCCTAACTTTTTAGGATGAACCATATAATCGAATCTCTTCAACTACTTCCTCTGCACATCTACAGAATAAACTATATATTCGAATAGTTTCATCATTCTCCAACAACACCTGTTGATCTGTGATTCTATTTTCAGTCATCAAGAGCAAAACCGTTACACTCTTTTGCCCTAACTGATCGATCATATTTCTCTGGCATCGCTACCTTCCAACTGTCACAACAGTTCACATTCCAGCAAGGTGATTAATCCCACATGCACCAGGTCGCTGACGTTGTTCCGGTTTAAATGGTTAACCACATGGTAATACCATTGTCGACAATTTTGTTGCCAACAATGCCAAGCTATAGCCTTATCGGCTTAACCCGCTCCATCGGTGAGCACTTCAATTCTCACACCGATAGACCAATGTCTCCGCAATGCCCAAGTCCTCCTACCTTCATCGGTCAGACCTTTTCCATCGGTCCAAATAGTTTACATTGTTCCAATGAACAATCTCTCGTCGATCTCTGAAGAAACTACCACCATCGGTAAGACAGCGAGTGTCAGAAGGACTTAACAAAGTTTGACCGAAAGAAGCTCTTACGCCGATGAACCATTGATCTCAACGTATACTTCCATCGGAGTAACACACTACTATCGGAATGACCACCATGAGTTTACCCGACACCCAACCTTATGCCGATGGACTTCTCACATCGGTAAGACCTTGGAGATCGGCATAAGACTCCGAACTCCCACCGATAGTGAACATCATCCTGATGGCCACTAGCATCGGTATAAAACAAGTCATCGGTGTAGCTTAATAAAGACCCACCGATAGTGTTCTATCACAGCGATGAAACCATTTAACTCCAAAAACATTCAATGAAGAATTACTAGGAAACATGAAATTCAAGCAGTAATCTGAGACACATGTTCTCTTCATGGATAAGTACTTACTTCAGTAAGGTTTCAAGAAAGGTACTACAAATAGTAATATTTACATTAAGGTGGAGGAAGACAAGATTTTGATAGTTGTTGTATCTGTTGATGATATCATCTTTGGTGGAGATGATAATATGTGTAAGAGGTTTGCATAAGAGACGCAGAAGGAGTTTGAAATGTCTATGATTGGTGAATTGTCTTTCTTCCTTGGGCTTCAAATTGCTCAACTAGATGATGGTATCTTTATTTCTCAAGCTAAGTATGTTAGAGAGATGCTGAAGAAATGTCGTATGGAGGATTCCAAACCAGTAACTACTCCTATGGTTACTAGTTGTCACTTTAGAAAGGCTGATGAGTCACCTGAGGTTGATCAAACTCTTTATAGATCTATGATTGGAGGATTATTATACTTGATTGATTCTAGACCTGATATTATGTATGTTTGGTTGCCAGATATCAATCTAATCCTAAGCAAACTCATGAGAAGGCAGTAAAAAGAATATTCAGATATTTGAAGGGAAATCTAGATTATGGCTTCTGGTATCCAAGAGATAATGACTTTGATCTGAGTGCTTATAGTTCAAAACTTGCTAGTGTTGTCATTGATGTCAACCTCCAGCAGATGGCTCACTTTGTTTCCAAGTGTTTTTGAGAAAATTTGAATAAAAAGGTATGTAGTGTGACAAGTGTGTGCTCAGTGTTGTGCTTCACATTTATTCTTAGTTCAAGATATGCTTGTGCAGTTTGGAAGTGTTAATTAGAAGTGTTCAAAGGTGTTATATCATGTGGAAGTGAAAGATGTGTTTGACAGAGTGTTTGCCTGTGTAGAAGACTGTCCAGGAGAAATGAGATTGCTCCACATTTATCTACATTCAGGTTTCTTGTCCTATAGATCTGGGTATGTGCTTATACACTCTATATCTACCTTCCCTTGAAGTCTCTAGTGATGGGTTGCTCTGCAAGTTTAGTTATTGTGTTGGTGTTTAGTGGTAGTGGATCCTGATGTCTAGATTGGAGACATTTTTTGTTTCAAGAGGTTGTAAAAGTGTTGCAAGAGATTTTGATGGTGTTGAATGTTATGGAAAGGTGTGTGGATGTTGTAGAGTGGTTATTTATGGTCTGCATGATGCTTTTGGACTTGGAGAAGTATGGATGTGGTCATTAGCTCAAGTTTGGCTGACCTGGCTTACTAACGCCATTTGTGGAGGTACCTCATGGATTGTGGATGTGATGAGCAGCTTGGTGATATAGATTTGAGTCCTAGTTAACCCTTGACATGGTCCACTTTCACTTCTTTCCATTGTCGAAGTGTTTAGTGCCGACCTAATTGGTGTTACATGTTTGTGGTGCACATGCTTCTTTAGGACTAACCTAATTGAGATAGGTCTTGGTTGTAGATGGTATAAATGTAAGATGAAGTTGAGTGGAGAAAATTAGAAAAGATGATGTGAATGTGAATCAAGGGTAGTGAGTCGTGTGTGAGCTTAAATGCTTGACTTTGGAATGCAGTGAGCAGAAGGTGTCTACATTTTAGTGTGCTTGAAGTTGTTGGAGGTAGTGAACCAAAGGTTGTAGATAGCAAGAAGTGGCAGTGGTGGATTTCTCCTGCTGCTTTGAGATAGTGAATCTCTCTGTAATAGTCTTCTTTCTTCTCTCTTCTGGGCAGTGAGCCTTTCTTTTGGGCAATGAGCCTATTTATTTTTGATGTTTCTATTCATATATTTATGAGCTAATCCTCACCATGGTTTTTCCCTTCTTGGGATTTCCACGTAAATATAGTGTTCTTATGTGTTTTAATATGTTTGCATTGATGCTTCATATGTTTACATTCTGCTAATGCATAATAAGAGGTTGATGTTTGGAATTACTTTGAGGGTTTAATGTTTTAATACACAATTGATTCACCCCCCCTCTCAGTTGTCCTATGCATTCTAACAATTGGTATTAGAGCCAAGTTCCCTGAAGAAGCTTAACCGCTTGGGGTAGATCTAGATGACATACAGGAAAGGTATGGAGCTTCCAATGTTTGATGGAGCAAATTATGCTTTTTGGAAGACCAGGATGGAAAGCTTTCTTGTCTCACTAGGATATGGCATATGGAAGATAGTTGACAAAAAGTATACTATACCTACTAATGGTCCAAAGGATGAAGATGAGATTAAAGAATATGAGAACAATGGCAAGGCAAGGAGTGCTCTTCTGAACAATCTTTCTAATTCTGAATTAGTGAAGGTAATGAGCTACAAAACTATTCATGAGATCTGGAAGAAGCTGGAAAGTACCTATGAAGGAGATGACAAGGTCAAGCAAGCATAGATGTAGATTTTGAAGACCAAGTTTGAAACCCTAAAGATGTCAAAGGATGAAAATATTGCAAGCTACATGTAGAGAGTGGATGAGGTTGTCAATTCCATCAATGGTCTAGGTGGGAAGCTAGAGGAAAGTGAAGTGGTAAAGAAGGTAATAATAACTCTTCCAAAATTTTATATTGCTAAAGTTTTTTCTATTGAATAGACTCAAAATTTGGATCTCAGTATTCTAGGGATCAAATGTTTGATACTCTAATTACTTTTGAGATAAGAGAATTTGGTCAAGATGATTCAAGAAAAGAAGCTTCTTTTAAGGTTAGAAAGGCAGAAAAGAATGAGGAATTAGATTCAGATGATTTTAACAAAATAGAAGCAAACTTTATAAGTAGATTGAAAAAGGGTTCTAGAAAATACAGAGGTAAGTTACCTTTTAAATGCTTTAATTGTGGAAATATAGGTCATTATTGTCTAGTCAAGGTTTCAAATGATAAATGCAAGGATAACAAAGGAAAGTCATTCAAGAGGAGTTATTATGTTAAAGAAGATGACAACATATCTAATGATGAGTATGACTATCCAGATGATGAAAGTGATGAATGCTTATTCATGTCATTAAATATTGGAACTAATTCTACTAACTTCGAAAGATGCATAGAGGAAATTTCTTTGGAAACAAAGCACAATATCAAAGGAGCTCTGGTAACTTCTTTTCATTCAAGAGAAGAGGAGAACCACTGGTTAATTGATAGTGGATGTTTAACTCATATGACAGGTGATAAGAATAAGTTTGTGAAGCTTGAGAAGTTTGATGGAGGTTTTGTTAAGTTTGGAGATGATGCATCTGCTAAGATCTGTGGAAAAGGTTCAATCAGTTTTGATGGCAAGCACAATACAGATGATGTTCTTTATGTCAAGGGTCTCCCGCATAATCTTCTATGTGTAGGACAAATGTGTAGCAAAGGATATAACCTTGTATTTCAAGATGGTGGCTGTTAAATCAGAAAAGAAAACTTTGAAACTCTGGTTGCTACAGGAATAAGGATAAAAGGAAATATATCTCAGCTCAAAGGTGCTAATGGTATGTGCTTCATGACTCAAGTTAATGAAAGTTGGCTATGGCATAGAAGAATGTGTCACATCAATTTTGATAGTCTAGTGAGGATTAGCTCTACTCAAGTTGTGAGGGATCTGCCAAGAATTATAAAGCCTATCAATGCAACCTGTAAGGAATGTTAGATTGGGAAGCAAAAAATGAATAATCTCAAGGTCAAAGAGTATTTTACCATCAGACCTATGGAGTTGGTTCATACAGATCTATGTGGACCTACAAGAGTAGGAAGCTTTCAAGGTGACAGGTATTTCATGTTGTTGATTGATGATTACTCTAGAATGACTTGGGTAACTTTTCTCAAAGAAAAATCAAAAGCTCTAGATAGGTTTAAAGCATTCAAGTTTATGGTTGAAATTGAAATTGATTTGAAAATCAAGTGTTTGAGGTCTGACAGAGGTGGTGAGTTCACCTCTAATGAGTTTAACTACTTTTGTGAAGATCTTGGAATAAAGAGATATTTGTTAGCCCCTAGGACTTCTCAACAGAATGGAGTTGTGGAAAGGAAGAATAGGATAGTTCAGGAAGCAACAAGGACAATGTTGAAGGAAGCAAATCTACTGGATATCTATTGGAGAGAAGATATTCACACTGCAGTCTACATACAAAACAAAGTGCAAGCAAGGGTCAACAGCTCAAAGACTCCATATGAGCTATGGTATGGAAGAACTCCTACTGTAAAATATTTTAGATTGTTTAGAAGCAAATGCTACATTAGGAGAGATGAAGAAAATTTGGGAAAGTTTGATACAAGATCAGATGAAGGAATCTGTTAGGTCTCAAAAATGCAGGTTGTTAACCTTAAGAGGTTGCCAAGCTCTCTTGATGCTTTTGACTAACAACACAAGGCAAATATGGTTAAAACCTCCTTCACTTTAGGCTTTGCCAAACCTAGGTGGGTATGCCTTAACTATTAATGCAGACTTGATTGACCTTCACAGTGGCATATGGGTGTGAAGTAGATGTAAGGCTATGAATTTTTCTTACTCCTAATGTATGAGCTTTTAAATGTATGAATAAATTTGTGGAGTGTAAAAGATTGTTATATAATGGTTGTGACCAATGCCTAATGCTATTAGGTAATGGGGTCAAGATTCATATGCTTTGCAAATCAAATTGGCTTAACTCTGAATATCTGGCACTTTTTAAATGTTACACCTTATGTAAATGTGCAAGATGGTTGGTTGTTAGATTCTTCTTTAAAATCCAGTTGATTTTTCCAAATTACTATGGTTGTTTGAAAGGGTTTAATTCTACTTTGAAGGAAATCAACTAAATTGATTTACTTAAATGATTTTAACTCAGGGTAGAGACCAATAAATGTAAATCACTTAGGAGGACTTAAATCAACTTCTGATAGAAACTAATCAAAATACACCACACAGAGACAACAAATGTGCCTTGATAAATCTAATGATTTAAATAACTGGAAGTAACCAAGATGGAGATGGTCAAGCAACTCATAAACTTAAAGATCAACAGAATATCAGAACACCACAAATATGTCCACGGATGAAATCATTCTTGCCCATTATAATATTAAAATATCATAAACATTCAGTATCTTAAGCTTGAAATATGACTGGAGATAATAATATTGAATATATAAATTGTCTTGCTGCAAATTGATTGATCATTTCAACTAGGCCTTAGTTTCCCTTATAAATATGGGAAGCAAACAATCTTTAGGCCCAAATTGACATAACTATTCATAAATTACACCTTTTTGTAACTAAAACATAATTAAGAAACATAAATTATGGGCTAAGCACTTGACTAAGATCTGGATCCATTAGTCATTGTAAAGTACACGTGACCATAGGTCTGGCAAGGTACTTCTTTCCATGTTGCAGTATCTATTGAATGTGCTTTTGCCCATTCTTATTGTTGAAGCAATACATCGATTTATACATCGCAAAAATTTACAAATTTTTATTTTTATTTCACCTGACCTCCTCATGCTGCTCTGGTAATGAACAAGTTTATTTTAGAAATGTGGTCGATGTATTCATGAGTTGCATAAGTATCTGTAGAGATAATGTCACTCATGGTTGACTCCAAAGTAAAGATCTTATCTAAACAGGCATGTGTATTCTCTATTACTCTATCTTCATTATTTATCTTTTCAAGAGCTATGGGTAATAATTGGATCAATTCCTTCTTCCAAACATCCTTTTCTTGTAAATTTCCTTTAGTGTCAAAGAAACTGGGAAATGCCATGTCCAAATGCTGATCAAAATCAGTTAAGTCTTCTATCAACAAAGCATTGAGTCTCTCATGCTCACTGATCAGATCATCATATTCTTTGAACACTTTTTCTTCAACACCTGCTTTACCTCGTAACTCCTCCTTATTTTCAAGCATCCTAAGATGTAATCTCTTATGTTCCTAGTAAACATTATGTGTCCTTTTATGCAACTCCCATATTTTATCACTATTCTCCTCTACCTTCTCAAATCTCCTTTTAATCATTTTTGAAGCTAAGTTGTATTTAACAATTTTTATCTCAGTTTCTAGTTGGTCACTCCTATTTTGGAATTTCTCTACTTTGATCTTCCAATAGTTGGCATCCACTCTTGCCTCTACCACCTTTTTATCAGCCTCTAGATATGGTGAGTAACTACTGGATAATGCTGGCAACTTATCTTTATAGGTGGCAACTTCTTGCCTCAATTTTGCATTTTCTGCCATATATGCATTATTTTTCTTCACCAATTGCTCAATCTAAGCCTTTGTAAATCTAGTCACATTAACATTCAAATCAGTAGTCTCAAGAGGATCTGTGTCTTCAACTCTTTGTATCATGAGATGACCAAAAACTTTATCTAGATTATCAATGACTTGAGGCCTTTTATTTGGATGGTAAAGTGCCCATATTAGCAAAGTTGCTTTGTTAGGATCATATCTAGACCCTGTTTTGATCTTATCCAGGGCTTCAATGCTTAGCTGTATCTTCTTATCTTGATTTCTTTTGAAAGTATCAAAAATAATGGCAAATGTCATATCCCATCCTGAGACAAGCATCACCCCTACTTCTTCAAGTAATTCTCTTCCCTTATCTAGAGTCATGGTCTCCATTGCCTTATCAATTTCTATTTGGAGTGCTTGTAATACCTCAATTTGTACCTCAAGAATAATATCTTTCATCTTTTCTCTGGCTTGTTTGCCTTTGTATTCATATAGGAAAGCTTGGAATTCAGGGGTTCTGATAAAGTCATCATCTGAAACAAATTTCTTATTTGCCATATGTCTTATGTCATCTGACAATTCATCAGGGGTTTCCATTCTGACCTTTTCTCTATCCTCAAGAGGTTCATAATTTTCAATTACAGGCTCAAAACTTTATACATCTTCATCTCCTATATCAAATTCTTCCTCCTCTACATTTATAGTATTAAGAGAAAAACTGTTGTCTAGTGTAGATTGAGGGGAAATATGATCCAATGGTATCTCACACTCAGCTTGTGTCTCTTTAACAAATTTTCCTTTTCATTCCAAAATGTGAGAAGGAACATTCATAGTCAAATCTGATGCATGTGTAATTAGCATATCCAACCTTTCAATGGGATCATCAATATCCAGAAAAGCTCCTATATAAGTGGGGTTTTTAGCTACCCTCCAAGCCTCAGCCAATATTACTTTATGATACAAACTCCTTTCAACTGCAATTCTTTCATCACAATTTTTGATTAAATCATCCTCAATAAATGACACATGGTGATATCTTTTTAATTTTTTACTTATTTTGACACCACTTATGAAGTGTTTAGGGTCAAAATTTTCCCTTGAATTTCCTAATGGCAATCTAAAATATTCCAATTTTTTATCAATTAATTGATATCCTTTGTCAGAAATTACTGTAAAGTCTCCAAAACATAGAGTACCAGGCATGAATGACTACTTGTTATGACTCTTCAGGTGCATAAATTCAGAATAAGCTAATTGCCTTACAATCTCTAAATAGGCAATCCTATCTGGACATATTTTTGGTAGCAAAAATGGTGGCGCCTCATACCCATACACTCTTATCTTGGTGTAGTCATTATAAGCATACCAGTCACCCCAATTGTGACTAAATTTTCCCTTTTCATTTTTTATAGCAATGAACTCATTATGAAGGCTATTGGCAAGGAACTCGACATCTGCTGTGAGAACCATGGGTGCAATTTCTATAATCATAGAGGCCTCTAGATTCAGTAGTTGACATACAGAATAATAGGTGCATTTGAAGTATTCTTCAAACAATTCTATGGAATAAGGTGGATCCTCCACCCTTGAAAACACTCTGAGCTTATTCCCCTCATCTCAAGGCCTGTGTAAAGGTAGCCTCCACCTCTTGTAGTTATTGCTCAGATTATAATATTCATTCAACAAATCTCTTAGTCTGAATTTCATATCAAAACTAGAATCCAACTGAAACGCCATTACTATAAAATCTCTGGTGATAGGGATGAAACCAAACCCATTCTTTTGTTCAATTAGGCAGGTTTGTGGGTTGTACTTCTCATCCATAACTTTCAACAATTCCACATTGACAAATATACTTGGCACTATAATCTTTCCAAGGTTCATTCTCCAAGGATTTGAGACAGGTTTATGCCTATGCATTTTCCTATAACGATATATAAAAAGATCATAACCCCTTATTGGAGTCCATTTATCCCCTATTTGTTTATATATATCCTCTAATTTTTCTGCTTGGGGATTTAGTTAGGCATTCCTCCTAGACCTCTGTCCTGACTTCGAGCATTGATCTATTAAGTCTTGGTTTAGGTGACTTTCCTCTAATTTCTGTCTTTTCCCTCTAGGGTTTTCAGTTGTCTCTTCCATAATATAAACTTATGCAAGAAAATCCCTACTGTTGTGAACGCAATTCAAACCAATAAGCTGTAAATTTTAGGCTTTAGAGTACTTACTTGGATATATAGTCATTGGTTCCTGAATGATGGTTTTTGCTGCGCCCTACCCTTGCTCCTCGCGTTTGCTTAATGGTTCAATCTTTTTCAAGATTTACATTGATATACCTAGTTTTGTGCATTAATGGTCTCTCATGGCAGCTTTCATGTCATCGAGGGGACATTTAATTTTTTGAATAAGGGTCATTTGATTGCCACCAATGATGTCATGTCATTATTCTATCGAGATGATCAATTTCATAGTTATGTCTTTGATAAATTTTTATGCTTTTATTACCTTCAAAATATCAGAATGACCTTAGATAGTGTCTTGCCGAAATCCCCTCATACAAATGTCTCTTCGATATTTATTTGTCCCTTCGATATCCCCTTGTTCATCATGTCATTCATCTTTACAAAGGGATGAGAAATGGCCTCTCTTCGACATCCCAAAGTCATCTCGAAGTGCTTCTCTTTATTCATAATTGCTGACAGCTTATCGGCATGACTGGAATTGAGTTACCCTAACACTTCGATGTCTTGTTTCGAAATGTTTTCATTTTTATCACTTTATCGACGGGACATATTTAGGTGTCATGCCGATATTCATCGGTCCTCTCAATGTGCCTTTATGTCCTCAGAATATTGAAGAGACCCTAAAAGATTCATTCCGACGCACCGATCTATAAGTCCCTTCAACTTTTTGATATCAGCCCGATACTAGTTGTGTGTTTTTCCTTTCTAATTTTGTGGACTATCGAAGAGACCTAAAAGTGAGTCTCCCCGATATGGTGTCCCCAATATGTCAAATCTTGTTTTATCAAATGAGACTCTAAGGGGAACCTATTTACTTGGGCGTATTTTTCTGATGTGATTTTTGCCTTTTAGGGCTAATATGAACTTAATGGGTTTAGAATTTTGGGTCTAAGGGATGTATAATTCTAAGCAGGGAAATTTGAATGATAAGTTGGATATAACATGATGGCGGGGAATGGATTTTTATCAAATTTTTAGGGTTAAAAATTTGTTCCAATAGAATCTTCCTTGGATATTCCCTAAAGAGAAAGGCTTACAGATGTTACAACAAGAGGCTAAAGAAGCTAGTTGAGAGTGCAAATATCAAAGTTGATGAGGAACCACATCAAAGCTCAATACTGATAGAAGGATATGAATTTTTGTGTGGTTACACAACATGCCCCATTTTGACTTTACAAAATAGGGACCCAACTTTTTTGCTGCTTTGGCTTGTTGTTTTTCTGCTTTTGGCGGTCTGGTAAAATTAAGTCATGCATGAATACCCTACAAGTGCGTAGATAGTCACCATGATGAAGTCAGTTGTCAAAGTCAGTGTTTCACATTATTAACCTCATGGTTGGAAAGTGCATGAAATTCCATGCAGGTTTGCCTTTTAGATCACCTTGAAATTCTCTAAGGGGAGAAAGTTATGACAAGTCAAAATTTTAGTCAAACCTGATATTCCGATGGGGGGGCGTCATACTTCAAACATTAGTCATATTATATAAGATCACCCCGATATAAGTTTATCACCCAATAATCACTTGATTCGCAAAGTGCAGACTTCAATTTTACGTGATAGTTGTTTGCCCGTCAAACGACTTCATATATTTTGCGGAGGTTCATATTTCTTTAATATCCATCATCTTACAAATATCTCCCCTTTCACAAATATCACCCTATCCCAATATGACGACAATGTCATCTAGACCCAATGAACAAAGGATATCACTCTGTTGATGAGGTCATCATTTCATTTTACCCCTCAGAGGTATGTATTAGATGCCCACCATATTCGATAACATGATGATGACGTCATTACAACACAAAGCTTAAACAATGTTGCCAACACGGTGACATCATCCTAATCTTTTACAGACGGCGGTCATATTTTGCGGGGTCATATTTTAAGCATCCCCTGATTTTAAATTTGTGACCCGATATACTTTTGGTCAATGTTGACCACATCACTTGATTCTTTTGCATTAGTTTTTCCACTCAAAGGCGAAAGGTTTTTTAATCCAAAGGGGGTCATATTTTGAATATCACCCGATCTTCTGAAGATCACCCCCTCCCTCCTGTTTCCTAACATTAAATGCACATAAATGCAGTAGATGGATTCTCGCCAATTACGAATACAATTCAAACACTTGGCATCATCCATGGATTCTCTGCAAAGGATCAACGAATTTGATCGATTTAACATAGTTTTACCCTAATTTTGCCCCACGAATGAGTTTAAAAGTAACTTTCCAAGGTTATTTTCATTTACCTTGTGAAAAAACAAGAAATTACAGAGCAAAGAAGTCAAACCCCCATACGAGCTACCTGTGAATGAATAAGATCTTCTAGCGTAATGGAACGGATGATCATCAACATTTGCATCCCTTTTCCGTAATCACCCATCTAACCCAGGAGGAAAGCGTTATCAGGTAAGTAATTAAAAAACCCTCTCATTGTCATTTTTTGCATGTTCAGGTAGTATGTTCCTTCTTATGGTTTGAATCTATAAATATGCATATCATGATGAAGCAATGAATAATGAATAGAGTATGCATGATGCCATAGGTATACAATGTTGTATGAATGCATATAGTTATTGTATAGTAAGACAGATCATGTTTAGTGTAGGATTCCATGGCAGACCTCAAACGAAATAGGTCTGATGCAGAATTTCTTAAGCCTATGTTTGTTCGGCCCGAAGGGGTACAATCCAAGTATGGCATCATTGGGGACACTCACCAAGGATATATAGATTTAGTGGTATGGTCATCTAGAATAAATCATGATAAGGACAATACCCTCCTATATGCAATATATGTATCAGGAATGTGGCATGCCGCCAGATTCCCCTATGCCATGGAAACCCTAGAACTAGTAGTAGAATGTGCCAGAAACTATAACCCTCAGACCAAGTGGGTGAAAAAGCATGAAAGGGTTTATGCTGACTTTTCAATTAAGGGTATCATGTCTACTTTCAATTTGTCAGTTGGAAAGAGAGTGGCTAGTGTGGATCTACAAAAACTGGAAACAGAGTATAATAACAATAAGAAAAATGCAAGGAAGAGGATGTATCAATGGAGGTCTAAGAGCAACACCTACACTACCTCTGCTAAGTTGCCCATACACTTATATAAATTTGATTTTGATGATGAGTATCAATACATGATTGCCCTGCTCAGCAAGATGACAGGTCAGCCTCATACTAGAAATTTTAAGAATTAGATGTTTGGAATCATCCAAATGATCCTCTATACATATAACAAGCCATTATGGGCCAAGGTCATCAATGATGCATTAGATGAAGAGATGAAGAACCTGGGAGGTCTAGAATACTCATTCCACATGACCTCATATGTTGTCTACTCATGTGCCTACAAAGGAACATTTGATGCATTGACTACAATGGGTAAGGCTGGAGGTGATGTAGATGATGCGCACATATGGGATCACTATCCTCAGTTACAGAGAAAGAACTACCTCCAAGATTACAAATTGGTGAATGATGCATTCTCTATGCATCTAGTCAGAATTATGGAGGAAGATAGAACCAAGATATTGAGCATGGAGGCTCAGGAAGTTGTATACAGGCATGGAGCCTAGTTCATCCAATATGCCACATTTTCATATATAAGAGTGGAAGGATTTGAAGACCAACCCCTTATGCTACCCAGGTACACTACTAATAGGGTGGTCCTGATGGAATTTTTGAGACAAGTGTCTACCATAGTGGAGACATAAAAAGCACAAAAGAAGATACCGCCAGTACTATTTCAAATATCTATAGGCTGGTATATGTGCTCAGATTCACAGAGTATAGAGCATATCATAGGTGGTCTGAAATTGACGTATCTACAACCATTTCCATTGGCTAGCTCATATGACCCATATGGCAAGATACAGAAAATAATAGGGAAACCTATTTATCAGAAGCACCTGGAGGATTTATGGAGAGATTGTGAGGATGAGGCTGAAGTAAGAAGAAGAAAATATCAAAGGCTCACCTTAAACTAGATAAGAACATTTGACTGCATCCCAGTGCCAGCACAATTGAAGAAGGATGATGGAAGAACCATGTCAAATGAATATGAAGACAACAAGGTTTACAATGATACCATATCAGCCCCTAATCTAACATAGCCAGAGGATATCTCCTTAGATCAGTTTATAGGTGGGGTGTTGCAGTTGACCCAAGCATGGGTAGATGAACAAATAAACAGACTAAAGAAAAGGGGTGTGGCCATTACAGTGGATACCAAGAAGAAAAGGCAAGAAATCCCAGATGAGGAGTATGATGACTTCCTCGGTGAGAAAAGAAAGTCTAATGGGGAGAGGTTACCTACACAGCAACAGAGAAAAGGTCCCCCTAGAGGAAATAAGGGTGCCGATGAGCCTAAAGGGGTGATAATTGAGAGAATTACTATACTAGTTGTAGGTGCATCAACATCAGGTCAGGCATCTGCCTCATCTACACTGCCTTTGATGGATAAATCAAAGACAAAAAGAATTGTGAGGCTAGCTGTAGAGATTGCAGAAGTACAGGATGAGGGCCAAGCCTCACAATAGAATATGGAAGAAGATACCCCTTTTGAGGAAGAGCCAACGAATAAAGAGCCTACAAGCGATGACCTGATGATGGTCAGCAAGAAAAGGAGGGTGGCGCCCCTGACATCACCACCTAAGAAGCAAAGAACATCTATGTGGGTTGATATCAGGACCGACCCAATAGTATGAGGGGAGTTGGTGGTGAAGTGTTTAGGAAGGAGATGCAACATGATGTGCCACTTCCCACCATAATCAAATTTAAGATAGAGAGAGCAGAGGAACAAGTAAAAGAGACTTCCAAAGCAGGTCATGGTGGTCCCTTCTCCTTGGAGGACACCGTGGACCTATCAGATGATGAAGTAGTGTAGAATGTGGCCTCTCAGAGGATGGAGACTCTTGCCTCCAGTACCCGCATGATCCCACATGGGACCCCAGTAGCACAAATGGCGGTATTGGAAGGGTTGAAGCAAACAGCTCAAGAACAGAAAGAAAGTAGTCCAAAGAGGGCAGCCCAACAGATAGGGATAGACAAATTGGTTGTTCAGGTGACTAGCCCTGTAGTTATAGATTTCACATATAGGGAGGATATGAGCCCCACAGACAAAGTAGGTGCACCTGATAGGATAGAGAAAATTGAAGAAGCCAAGGAGGCAGAGGTAGAGAGTAATGCTCCAAACATGGGCTAGTAACAACATGAGATACCTGCTGAGCTGAAGATAGTTGAAGTCCAACAAAAGGGCCAGGGGGATAAAGATACATCAGGTGATGATGCTGCCCGGACTCAAGTAGATACAGGAGAAATAGATAAATCAAGTCATGAGGACCTTAAGACACAAGATGTTGGTGCATCAGGTGAGGAACAAAATGTAATCCAAGATCAGGGTGATACACCAGGACTAAACACACAAACATCCACATATGCCTCAAGATTAGGAAAATACCAAGGTGGATAGAACTTAGAAAGAGCGAGAGCAGGATCAAGAGCAAGATCATTAGGTGGATATTCCATAATATCCTTCCCCATAAAAGGAAGCCCCTCAACAAGAAGAGATGCAATAGGATCCTCCTCATGAGGAATTCCATGAGGAAGAAATTAGAAAGTTGCCTTCTCCCCCCAGACTAGAAATAGATACTAGAGATCATGGCAGGCATGATGATGAGAAAGGACAACAAGGATCCAGAGATGAAGTGCCTCAGTGGCTTGAAAAAGAAATAGGTATGGAACAAGGTTTTGAAGTTCAAGAATTTGATGTTTCTACCTTATTTGCAGAGACAGTCATGAAGCCAAAGAGGAAGGCCAGATTGACATCTGCTATCAGAAGAGATCCTGCTACATGTAAAAGGACTACCCAAGTAGCACTTCCCACTATAGAAAAGGAAAAATGCAAGATCACCCTTGAAGAGTTCCAAATCATAACTGTTGATTTGGGTTTTGCTAATGAGGACCAAGAAGGTCAAGAAGGGAAGGATATCATTGATTCTTTGACCCAAAGGGTAAAGAAGGAGAAGGAGAAAAATAAGTAGCATAAGGAGCACATTGCTCAGCTGCATGCATATATAAAGGGGTTGATTAACCCTGATAGTACACCAACTAATTCGACAGTCCCATTGGCTATCATATCCCAGGAGGAGATTAATAAGCTGGACGTCATGAAGCATCAAGCTATGATCATGGATAAGTGGATGTTGTCAGCCCTCACAGGAGTTGAGGATGTATTGAGAACCTCTTTACAGAGGTGGAATTCTTTAAGCAGTTTGAAGAGAAAAGTAGATAAAATGCAGAATGAAACAAGAAGACGGTCATTCCAATTGGAAAAGGACCTTACTGCTTTGAGTGAAATAAAGAGGATTGATCCTCAGATCCTAATAAATAACCAAGTATTGAATAATAACAATGCCCTGTTGATAGATATATGGTATGAGGATATCAGGTTCGAATGTGATATCCTGAAGAAATGCAACGGCAAACTCAGGGACATAAGTATAAAGCTACACAGTATGATGGTATACGAGGTAGAGATCCTAGAAGCATTAGAAGAAAAAGTAGAGGGAAAGATTGAAAACCAAGACACAGACTTTGCTATCAAAGCTCTGCATGATAATTTCTAGCCGGTGGCTGATGACCCTCTCACCCACCTGACAAAAGAGGTGATGAATAAGATCATGAGGATCAAGGTCAGGGTGGAGAATTACAATGAGACGTTGAATAGCAGAAAAGATAAGCTAGATGTAATCAAAGATAAATTCTAGTCCCATAAGCATGCCATAGGAAAAGCTAAAACCCAAGATGGCGGGGAAGTAGATAAAATTGTACAAGCCTATGAGAGTATTAGGACGACAATGAAGGTCCATATACAGGATGATGTTCATTAATGTGATAGCGATACAGAAAGTGATGAAGAGCATGATCATGATGATGAAGAAGAAGATAAAGAAGAGGAACCCGAAGAATGAATGGAGATGCACCACAAGAGAGATATATGCATCAGGTACTCATAAGATAATGAGTCATCCAGATGGTTGCCAGCTATGCCACGAAGGAGGGCTGACTAAGTCAAAGAGTGATAATCTACCATTGATCTTAATTGACAAATCCTGACCGTAGGTCATTTGTAACCACTCCCTCACCTTACTCTATAAAAGGTGCAAGGATGACATATTTTAATTATTCGAAACTTAATTGAAATTTGATTGCTGAAATATCAGGACTTGTTTCAAAGTTGTTGTAAATGTACATGTTATGCATACTGAATGAAAGAGAAGACAATTTGATTACAAATCATCATAAAACTTGAGTAATCTGTGTTTGAAATCTTGATACATGCATTGATCAGTTGCGTCCCTTGGAGTGCTTGTTAGTCTACCTGTGTTGTTTTCATCCCTTATCCTTTGAAGTTAGCATCATCCATATCTAGCTGTGGAACATCCTGGTGACAATATGGTTTGATTTCTTCTACTCATGAATGTATCTTGTATGTATGTGGTTCAATGGCTGAAGAGTCACCAAAATTAGAAGTATTCTTTTAAATTCCTTTCAATTTCATAACAATTCACCATCATAACTGCAAATAATAGAGAATTAGAAGCAAATAACATGAAATATGCTGACATCTCATAGATAATTGGAAATACATAGCATATTTAGAGTAGAAGCATGTTAAATTGACAAATATCATGCAAATTCATACATAAATTCAAGAGATACATGCAAATATCCACTTACAGACACATTATTTGAGTAAATATACTGTGTAGAAGAAAGAACATATTCAAGATAATCAATAATCATAAGAATTGATCAAACTTACAAATACATCAGCTATCTTTGGAAATAGAGTAGAAATAACCTCTCTGTGGAGTGAATTTGTAGGAAACAGAATGACACTGATCATCCAGACAAATGTAAGGCCCTGTGAAATGGAAAACAACATGTCACATCAAACTCTGAGTAATGTCAGATGATCATGACCTGATCAATGGAGACTTGGAGTCATCAACTTATCCTAAGTTGATCGTACTTTACAAGATAATAAAGGTTTGATGTACAAATTTTTATGCATGTTGTTATGACTAACAATCATCATCAACATAAATTGGCACTAGAAGGAGGGCCTTCTCATCAGTAGATTTGTTTGATTTGATAAAGATAGAAAGGTAACACTCAAGCTACTCTGTATTTCAAGTCATATGCAAAGATTTGTTGTTTTAAGTCTGTACATGCTTGTCCTTTGTGAAGTTTTCAAAATTGAGCATAAATATTGCAAGCTTTGTGGTTGATCATTATGAGTTTTCAAAGATAGGTTCTATTTGAAGTAAATTTGCTGAAGCTTTGAGGTAGTTTGCTTAAGAAACTTGATATCTGTTTGCTTATGTTCCAAAGCCTCATATCACTTCATATTTGCATCATTCCTGCAAATATTGCGTAAATATTTAGTCAATATCAGTCTCTGACCATAAATACAGCCTTTGCTAGGGAGTTCCAACTGATCTTTACAGTAACCAAGCTAATTTTCCTTAAATTTAAGAAATCCTGGCTCTCAAGCCAAATACTAGGTCCAGATCCAGTGGACTCTTCAAAAAATTACCTATCTGGGGATTTAGACCTAGAATAGTAGATATTCATCACTCTCCTAGTTCTAGTGCATTAGGAGCTTCACCAGAACGTGCTCCTGTAACTCCTATCAAGTTACAAACACCTACAGGACCACCTGTTACACCTTAGGTTCAACCTCCACTGGTCACAATGTCATTCTTTACTGCAGATTCACCTCTGACTTTCACGACATATCATGCTTTGCCTAAAAATCCTGATAAGATTTGTCCTAAATATCATCCATATCAGGATGCCGATGATCACATTAGAACCTTCAAGGAAGCTTTTTGTAGGGCTAGAATTGAACATCAGGATGTAGTATGCAGGTTATTTCCATTTTCCTTAGGGGAAGAGGCATATAACTGGTATATTAGTCTTGGTCAAGGTTCAGTCAATTCCTGGGCTACTTTAGAGAAAGCCTTTAAGGATAGGTTGAAAATACCTATAGATCCTTCAATGAATTATCATCTATTTGCCACAGTCAAGATTTAAAGGAGAACCTATTGCTAATTTCAATGCAAGATTCCAAAAGATGTTCTCTAAGCTAGTTGCTCCCTATACCGTAACAGATGAAGTTGCTAGGAGCATATACTACTTAACTTTAGATCCCTTGACTTCTATGTTTATCAAGAGAGCACATCCTGGTGTCACAACCTTGACAGGAGCTTTTGAAGAAGTTATCAAAGTTAGTGAACAGTTGGTTCCTGCTCCAACACCTAATATTGCATTTCCTACACTTTCTGGTTATCCTACATACCCTACACAACAACAGATTAATGGAGCCATGATACCTCCAACTGTAATGCCAAGTCCTTTGCAGATACCTCCACTTAGTATCATGCCACCTCCAAATGGAAATAGCCAAATGTTACAATAACTAGGACATACACAAGTACCTCAAGTTGTAGCACAATCTAGTAACAATAACAATGGATCTTCCTTTATCAAACCTCAAATAGAGAATGTAGTAGCCAAGGTTCAGGAAGAGAAGGAGGAAATTAAAGAGATATCAGCACAATTGAGGAAACTCACTACTGAGATCACTCACTTGAGAAGTCAGAACTTCTATTCTCAACCAAATCATAACAAAGGATATGCCAATGACAAACCTAATTATCCTGATAGGGGATACACCAACAATTACAATAACAACAGTGGCAACAATAATCCTCCTAGATAGCCTAGAGTGTGGAACACTAGGCCAAATAATGGTTCTCTACCATCACCCCTAGATAATCATCCTTCTAGTGAACCTAAGAAGACCACTAGAGTAAACCTTATAGAGGTAGCCCTTACAAACTGGTGCAGGATACATAACACCAATGCTCATGCAGAGCTAGATTGTCCTCAGTTCAGGATTGCTTCTTGTATATTCCAAACTGAAGTGTCCAATACTTTAGGTAATCCACCTTGTGTGGAAGGAAATGAAATTGTCCCCTGTGGATATGACTCTGCTTTAGTGCTAGAAAGTTTCGTTCATCATCCTCATCAGCAGACCATGTCACCTCACTAGGATTATACATTGGCATATGAAGAATCAACCATGGCTTTTGAGACTAATTATGTGTTTCCATTTGAGGATGAAAATGAGCCATCAACTGAACATGAAGAAGTGCATGCTTATCAACAACAATATCAGGCTAGGCATAACTACAACCTGAGGAATAACTCAAACAGACCTGCTGGTCCTTTGACCACATCCTTGCCTCCAAATAATTTCAACACTCCTCCTGATCCTAAGGCAAGCAATAACCTTGGATTTCCTAAGGTTAATGCTCAGTACTTAGCACCACCAAATACAACATCAAAAGCTAGTAATCTTCCTCCTGAGTCTGATAAGTTGGTCACTTATCTGGCAGATGAAATGAAAAAGATCAAAATCAACTTGTCATTATCAGAGCTACTTAAAACCCCAGCTATCAAAAAAGCATTTATAAAATCCTTGGATGATCTTGCTCCAAAAGAGGATAATCATACGTCAAGTCAGTCTGGAAGTAAAGATCATGCTGCTAGGGATGTTAATGTTAAGCACAAAGCTCCAGCTATTGTTCAAGCTATAGAGACTTCCCACATGACCCTTTACAGAGACAAAAGTGAGTCACCTCCTTTTCTCCTTACCATAAGGATGTTTAGTAAAAATTTGCATAACTGCTTAGTAGATTCAGGAGCATCTATCAATGTAATGCCCTTGTCCATATGCAATGCTTTAGGGTTGCATCCTGCTAAGTCACTGAAGAAGGTAACACAGTTAGATAAAATAGAGGTGAGTGTGGTAGGAGAACTAACTCACATCCATATGCAATTAGCATCAAATCCAAGAATCCAGTATTATATTGATATTCAGGTAGTGGATATATCTGATACCTATGGGATGTTATTGAGCAAAGATTGGTCAAAAATGCTAAATGGATATATGTCTACTAATTTTAGTCATATGTGGTTACCCTGGAAGGGAATTCCAAATCAAATAAGGATAGATGTTGAGCCACGCATGAAGCACATGATCACTGAATATAATAAAACCAATCAGATCATGTATGTGGATGTAGAACCCAAAGTTTACTCCATCAGACCCCAGACAGTCAGGATAGAAGAGATCCTCAAGTACGATGTTCATCATCATGATGATAATCTACAGGATGATAAAATAGTTTTAGAGTCTGATTGTAATCCTGAAAATGAAATAGAGGTAGATCATTTCAAAGATTTTGAGATGCACTTGTCTAAAGAGGTGCAATGCTGCCAATTATTAAAAATGCCTGTTCAAGATATTCTAATTGAAGGTTGGTGTAGGTTGCATGAAGAGGCGCATTCTAAAAAGACCTGTGATGCTTGCCTAGACATGATGGAACTAGAACAAGCAAGCAATGAGGCATTATCATCATCATCCGCAGTAAGTTTTGTAGATAGTGATAGTGACACTGATTTTTGTTTGTCATCTGTAGGAATAGGAGAATGTACACTTCATGATGAAGGTTCTATTCAGATGGAAGAGATTCTGGTATGTAGCAAAAGAAATGTTAAGAGTAATAAGAAAATCACCCCAGGAAGTGATTGTTTGGTAGAGTCAGATTATGAACTATCTAATGAAGATAGGGGTATCAATCTGTCTAAGTTTGAAGAGTTTTTATCAAAGCAAATTCAAGAGATGATACAGTAGCAAAGATCTCCACATGATGCCCTAATTGAGGGATGGTGCAAGTTGCATGAAGCACCACATTCAAAGACTACTTGTTCATTATGTTTACATATTCTGAAAAGCAGATGTTGCCTAGTCCAAGAGATTTACCTCCTGATGGTAAAGGAAAAGAAGAGATATCAGCTTCACATCAGCCAGATAAGGTGAAGTTTGAGAGAATGGAAATACCAAAATTGAAGTGGATATCAAATGGTGCAGCTACTAGAGCTAAAAAGAAAAGAGAAGGCCCAGACAAGCCTTTGACTAAAGATAAACCATGGATCCTTAGGTTTGATGGATCTAAATCAAAACAAGGGGCTGGAGTAGGAATAGATCTTATTGATCATGTTGATGATTGTTTTGAGACAATCATAACAATAGTTAAAATTCACATAAAATGAACCAAAACTGACTTGAAAGATATGAAGGAATTGGTTAAGATTCGCTTAATCCCAAGCTTAATATGGTCAGGTCTTGACCTGTTGGGCCAATTCAGTTGGTCGATGTGAAGCTGTAATGTTCAAGGGGCCTTACGCAATTTAGGGTTTCTTGTTGGTTTACTGGACTCAAACTATGCAAAAGATCATAAAAATTAGCATGTTGTTCATTCCTTTTGCATAAAAATGCTACTGTGTTGCAAAGCTTTAAATGCAGCTTTCTCCTCTTAAATATTATGAAAATTGTCTACTTTCAACTCAACTATACATGCTTCTTTCAAATATGAAACAGTTTCCTTTAAATTTCTGCATTTTAAGTTAAGTATTTTCAGATGGGTTGGGCAAAGTTAGAAAGATCTAAACTAAACTTCATTCATTCTACCAAAGGATCTAATTGTTCTGTTATGCACTTTATAAATCATACAATAACTTGATCAAATCCACAGACAAAAACCTTAAGTGTAAGTTCTGAGCGTTTTCACAAACATACACTTAAGATTGCAAGCTCTAAGAGGAAATGTTTAAAACACAATGAAGAGCAATAAAACACTCAGAAGATAGATGCAGGATTCTAGATTCAATTGTATTAGAAACAGACAGTCATATAAGATTTACAATGTCTGAATGACTCTTAGCTTCATTGATCAAACTATAGAAAACTTACAAGCTTTACAGATACAATAAGGAGGCAAGATGTTCCACATGCTCCTTGTTGCAGACACAAGTGACCTCCTTCTTCTACTCCTAAATGCTAAGATAAATTGCTAAAATCACTGTGTAAAGTATTACAATGTACAGAGGCACAATATATAGACTCTAATTGTCCTCAATATAGCTCAAAACCCTAGTTAAGCAATGGTTCAAACCTTCGGTTACAGCAATAAATGCTAGAGAACTAGTCTCCCAAAATATCTCTGAGCATACATCAAAAATGGATGAAATATGCCCTTCTGGAAACCCTAGCAGCTCAATAATAACTTCTGTGGTCTGCCGCAATAATGTCTCCATCTGCATTTTGTCTTCATCAATGAAGACCCTTTGACTTCCTTGCCCTTTATCCTTATCTTCCTCTGCTCTTGAGATCAGATCTCCCTTCCATGATGTCATCATCATCAAGTTTTACCCTCCTCCTTCAATTGCAAACCTATAAAATAGTAAAAAAAATGGATTAGAAAACCATACCAAGTTGCTTCATTAATTCATTACCTGGTCAGAGAGTCAGATGGGCGCCAACTGCAGCAACTAATGCATTACCCACTTGCCACCCAATCGCAGAGTTCACGCGCCATCAACCCCAACTGCTAGTTTGGTTCTACATTTAAACCCCCTTCTCCATCGGCAAAACTCTCTACTATCGGTGCAGTCAAAAAATTCCCTACCAATCTCTTTACTCTACCCAAAATAGCCTTATTGGCTTGTTCACTCTTCCTATCGGCATGATATTCATCCATCGGTGCGAGCAAAAGATCCCCCATCGATCGCATTATTCTGGCCGATGTCACTCTTTGTAGCGGCTAAGTCTTTCTTCCATCAGCATAACATTCGCCTATCGGCGATGTCTTAAAATTTCAAGCTGATCGCCCTGTTTGGCCGATGTCACTTTTTATTCGGCATGTATTTCTCATTCATCGGCATGAGCCCACACTTCGGCGTGATTCGAAAAAGCTCTACTGATGATCTCTATCTCTCTGATGCCCTTTATTCTTATCCTTATCTCAAACTTTGTATATCACAACATACAAGCATCTGAATATACAAGGATTTTTCTATTTTGCACTTCTCTTTCAAATCCGGCCCTTGTACATTCAGCTCCATTGGTGAGAGTCATAGGATTGGCATAACCCAAAAAAATTGTTCCGACGGGGAAACTCAGGCCAAAAACATACAAAGCCCTTTGCATATCCATTCAGACTCCAACTGTTTAATAAATTGCAGCTCACTCTCTCCTCGGCTCTGCAATGTATAAAGTGTTGTATACAACCCTTGGACTTATCGTTGTTATAAATGGCAATTTATAACCTATCAAATCCGCAATGTATCTCTTGATATACAAATCGGAAGTGATACATAGGATAAATCTGATTTCAACTTCATTTGGATTCCGGCTTGTATGTTTAACTTTGCATATCGGTTTGTATATTAGAAACATACAAACGTTTAAACATACAAGCATTTTCACTTTTTTAATTTCTCCTTCGAGTCCGCACTATGTATGCTATTTTGTATCTTTCGATATGCATTAACTAATGATACATTAACGTAACTGAATTTCAATCCTTTTTGAGTTACACCTTGTATGTATCAAATGTATGTCTTGACGATATGCATACAAGGTACAAAATATACAACGATAAAACTTCCTTTCATAATTTTTTCGATTCCGCTGTATGTATGTAGTCTTGTATATTTGTCTTGTATGTTTCGACTTGCCAAACATACAAGCGTGAGATACATGCAATGGATTTTAAACATTTATTTACTTCAATAATAAATCATTTCAGGTCCACCTTGTATGTATACATAAAACCTTTATTAAAATGCATACAAGGAAAAGGACATACAATCGGCTTTGTATACGAAAGCGATATACAAAAGGGATTGTATATGTAACATGCAAGCGACCCAACATGCAAACAACCCTATATATGAACCCGATTGCAAATGCGACTAAGTATAAAAATGACCCTTGCACATACAAACGACCTTGCACGTGCAAAGCAATATACAAACTTGAATGTACATTTTACCAAAACGATCATAACTTGCAAAATATGGCAAATTTTAAGATGGTTCAAAAAGCAACCCTAGCTCATTTTTCACAAGGAATCCAACCATATCATGCCTTGGTACTGAAAATGCATTTTTTCTCTATTTTTAACAAAGTTTGCAATTTTTTACCCTCTTTTTTCCTTTACCACCAAACAAACCCACACAAACAAAACAAAAGCAAAGCCACAACAGGGGTCCTCATTTTGCTAAGGAGTAAAATGGGGCATGTTGTGAACATCACAACAGATCCATCTGGTAAATCCTACTTAGCAGCATACAGACTGCAATTCCCATGCACAAATAATGTGATAGAGTATAAGCCCTGATTCATGGGATATTGTTCGCACTCAGAAAGAAAGTGAAGATTTTGCATGTCTATGGAGACTCAGAATTGGTTGTAAGACAAGTGAGGCATATATTCTTGTAATTGCAAGAAGTTGTCCAATTATAGACATAGGGTATGGGATCTGATAGAAGATTTTGATGCATTCAACATCACCCATGTACCCAGAGAAAAAAATCATAGGGCATATGCCTTAGCCCAAGCTGCCAGTACTATGGAACCACTATCCATATCTGGTTTAAATATATTTTTAGTTGAACTAGTATCAGTACCTTCTGTGCCAGATAATGTAGTTAACCTTCAAGTATTTGATGATGATCAACATATTTTAGACTTCATTTCCAACAGGGATGTCTTTGATGCACAAATCATAGATGAAAGAAATGTGGAAGATCATATCTAGGAGGAAGAAGAAATCCTAGAGTTGCCTAGTAACAAGATTCCTGAGGGAATGATAGAGCTGGAAAGAGCATTTGATCTAGACAACATGCTGAAACAGAAAGATCTCCCTAAAGCAGATGGAGGAGAGTATTCACAAGTCAACATAGGACATGATGATGAAAAAAGGAATGTCCTGATTGGAAAAGTGTGTACAAAAGAAGAGCTGGAAGGGATAACCCAAGCGCTTAAAGATTATATCCATGTCATTGCCTGGTATGATGAGTTGAAGACTTATGATAAATCAATCATCACACATACTATACCTCTAAAGCTAGATGTCAAGCCTTTTAGACAAAAATAGAGACCTGTCAATGCTTTGTTGGAGCCCATCATTTTTGAAGAAGTTAAAAAACTACTCAATGCCAGGATCATATTTCCTGTGAGACATTCCACATGGGTGGCCAACCCAGTCCCAATGAGAAAGAAGAATGGTGACATTAGACTGTGTGTAGATCTTAGGAATTTAAATAGATCTTCTAAAAAGGATAACTATCCTTTGCATTCTCTAGATGAGGTCTTGCAGATTGTAAATGGTGTAAAGATGATGTCATTTCTAGATGGTTTCTCTAGTTACAACTAGGTGATGGTGGAAAAAATAGACAGACTGAAGACTGCATTCACCACAAAGTGGGGAATATTCACCTATAGGCGCATGCCTTTTGGGTTGATAGATGTTGGAGCCACATTTCAACGAGTGATGGATATAGCCTTCAAAGGGCTGATTGGTAAATGCATAGTCATATACATGGATGACTTGACAGTTTTCTCTAAAGAGAGAGGGAATCATGTAGAAGACCTTAGGAAGGTACTAAAGAAATGTGAACAATATGGAATAGCCCTAAACCCTAAGAAGTGCATATTTGGGGTAACCACAGGGAAGTTATTAGGTCACCTGATAATAGAGAATGGGATCATCATTGACCCTAAGAGGGTAGAATCAATCAAGAAGATACGGCTTCCTGGAAGTAAGGAGCTCAAATCTTACTTTGATGCAAAAACACACACAGTTGAATCCAGAAACTCTTCATATTAAAGATTAATTTTGTTAGAAAATTTATTACTGGTTTTGCAAAAATTGTCAAACCATTGAATGCCATGCTAAAAAAGGATGCCAAAATTGAGTGGACACCTGAAGCTAGAGCAGCTTTTGAAGATATCAAGAAAGCCATAGCTAATGCTCCAGTTCTGATCAGTCCAGATTATACCAAGGATTTTTACATTTACTCATTCACTTCAGAGCATACATCTGTAGTAGTATTAACACAGAGAAATGAGGTTAAAGAAGAAAAGCCTATAGCCTTCATGAGTTGTCCTTTCAGAGATGCAGAACTTAGATACATGGATGTTGAAAGACAAGCACTTGCTTTGGTTTGAGCAGTCAAGAAGTTTAGACATTACATCTTGAGAAGTAAGGTGATAGCTGTAGTACCAGATGCAATAGTAAAAATGCTTTTAATGCAAAGTGAACTAGGTGAGAAGAGAGTCAAATGGATTACTTTCCTCCAAGAGTATGCTATAGACATAACACCCATAAAATTAGTGAGAGGACAAGCATTGAGTCAGATGATATCTAAAATTGATCCTAACATCATGAGCCAGTAGTATGTCATAAATGCAAAGGAAGATGGAGAATGGTATTTAGACATCAAGCACATCCTAATCACTAGGAGATGCCCTTCAAGATTGTAGGCTTCACAGAGGAGAGCCTTAAAGATAAGATCACATAAATACATGATAAAAGGAGGAGTCCTTTTCAAGAAAAACTATGAGGGAATATACCTTAGGTGTCTAGAAAGGAAAGAAACAGATAAAGTGCTAGCTGAATTACATGACAAGTTTGGAACTGCACATGGATCATCCTTAGCTACCACTAATGCAATCCTCAGGGCAGGGTATTACTGGCCCACTATTTTAAAAGATACTGCTAAACACATCAAATGTTGTCATGTGTCAGGTTGCTACAAATAGAGAGAGATATGTTGCTCAACCTTTGCAACCAGTGATGGAGATGCACCCATTTGCTCAATGGGGAATGGACTTCATAGGACCTAATAACCCTCCATCATCTTCAAGCCACATGTATGTTTTGACTATCACTGATTATTGTACCAGGTGGATTGAAGCTGTCAGTAGTAAGACCTGCAATGTTGAGGATGTAATAAAGTTTTTGGAAAGCAACATAGTAACCAGGTATGGAGTTCCTTATGCTTTGGTATGTGATAATGGGTTTGTCTTTGCTTCAATAAGATTATCAAGTTGGGTTTTTGATCATGGAATTATCTTGAAATTTTCCTCAAATTACTATCCCCAAGGGAATAGATTAGTAGAATCCACAAACAAGAATTTATTGAACATCATAAAGAAATTGATAGAAAAGAACCCAAGGGAATGGAACACCCTATTGAAGTATGCCTTGTGGGTAGATAGAACCAAGATGAAGGTTGCATTAGGAAATTCTCCTTTTCACCTAGTATATGGGGTGGATCACATCCTCCCTGTTAACCTGAAGATCCCCACATTACAGTTTGTACGAGAATATCTAGGCATAGATAACAAATAAGAAGTCAGTTTGCTTCAATTGATGCATCTAGAAGAAAAAAGGAGTAAAGCAATTGACCAATTTACTAAATATCAGGCTGTTGTCAAGTGTTGTTTTGACAAAAGAGCCAAAGTAATGGCCTTCAGAATATCAGATTTAGTCCTTATGTGGGACAAAGCACATGAAAGGAAAGGAGATCATGGTAAATTTGATAAACTTTGGATAGGTCCCTTTCAAGTTTTAGAAATTTTAGGAGACAACACCTATAGGCTTAAGACCTTAACTAGTGAGGATGTTCCATTACCAATTAATGGACAATTCCTTAAACATTATTTTCGAGCTTGAAATAGTGTCATGTAATTCATGTGTATCATAGTGTGCATATTTGTATAGTTGTTTGTACAGTTTTGGTTTTGTTTTATTTGTTTGCTTGTTGAGTTCTATTTTGGTTAGTCAAGATGATGCAACTCATCATCCTAAGAAAATAACCAAATTGTTAAGATTCAAGTGATGAGAACAAATTCATATATAGGTTATGACTCATTTTGAGAAGTGTTGGTGATCAGGTCTGTGATATCTTTTCATCAGGGTGCCTTTTCTTGACCAAAGTGATTCTTTCACAATGACTCACCTAACAACCTTGGGTTTGTGGAACACATAAGTATAGGTGTTAAGTGAAAAATCTAAAGGGACTCCCTTGCTACCAATGCAATCTCCAACCTAGATCAGCAAGTGACCATGCCTTGCAGATTAAACTTACATGATGATATCATATGAATAGAAAGTCAAATATTAAAAATTAAAAAAAAAAGAAATAAAAATTAGGCCATCTAAGTAACTCTACCGGGGCTATAGACGCCTACTAGCAGTGGGGCTCTACTTAGGTGGATTGTATAGATAACCTTGCCGGGGCTATGGACGCCTACTGGCATTAAGGCTCTATCAAGGTTGGCCATGAGGGATTCTCCCAAATTATGTAGCTGAACATCAATTACTCATGTCTTCAACTTACTTTCAAGATGAGGTTAATTAATCATTTTCACACACCTAATCTTTTGTTAGCATTGTTGCCATGATGAAAACCTTATCATTCAAAAAGATTATAATACTTATGTTTAGAAAGAGATAAAATACTACGTTAGAATGTGATCACATCACTTGAATCATTGGGATTTAGTTATTTTCTTTGGTGGCAAGTTGTTGTGTGGTTACACAACACGCCCCATTTTGACTTGACAAAACAGGGACCCAACTTTTTTGCTTCTTTGGCTTGTTGTTTTTCTACTTTTGGCAGTCTGGTAAAATTAAGTCATGCATGAATACCCTGCAAGTGGGTAGATAGGTCACCATGATGAAGTTAGTTGTCAAATTTAGTGTTTCACATTATTAATCTCATGGTTGGAAAGTGCATAAAATTCCATGCAGGTTTGCCTTTTGGATCACCCTGAAATTCTCTAAGGGGAGAAAGTTATGACAAGTCAAAATTTTGGTCAAACCTGATATTTTGATGGGGGCGTCATATTTCAAACATCAGTCATATTATATAACATCACCCCGATATAAGTTTATCACCTGATAATCACTTGATCCGCAAAGTGTGGATGTCAATTTTATGTGATAGTTGTTGTCTGCCTGTCAAACGACTTCATATATTTTACGGAGGGTCATATTTCTTTAATATCAATCACCTTACGAATATCCTCCCTTTTGCAAAATATCACCCTATCCCAATATGATGATGACATCATCTAGACCCAACGAACAAAGAATATCACTTTGGTGATAAGGTCATCATTTCATTTTAACCCTCAGAGGTATGTATCAGATGCCCACCATATTCGATAACATGATGATGATGTCATTACAACACAAAGCTTAAACAACGTCACCAACATGGTGACATCATCCTGATCTTTTATAGATAGCAGTCATATTTTGCGGGGTCATATTTTGAGCATCCCCTAATTTTAAATTCGTGACCCGATATACTTTTGGTCAATGTTGACCACATCACCCGATTCTTCTGCATTAGTTTTACCGCTCAAAGGTGGAAGGTTATTTTATCCAAATGGGGTCATATTTTGAATATCACCTGATCTTCTGAAGATCACCTGACTCCCTCCTATTTCCTAACATTAAATGCACATAAATGCGGTAGATGGATTCCCACCGATTGCAAATACAATTCAAACACTTGGCATCATCCATGGATTCTCTGCAGAGAATCAACGGATTTGATCGATTTAACACATTTTTACCCTAATTTTGCCCCATGGATGAGTTTAAAAGTAACTTTCCAAGGTTATTTTCATTTACCTTGTGAAAAAACAAGAAATTATAGAGTAGAGAAGTCAAACCCCCATACGAGCTACCTGTGAACGGATGAGATCTTCTAGTGTAACGGAATAGGTGATCATCAGCATTTGTAGCCCTTTTCCGTAATCACCCATCTAACCCAGGAGGAAAGTGTTATCAGGTAAGTAATTAAAAAACCCTCCCATTGTCATTTTATGCATGTTCAAGTAGTATGTTCCTTCCTATGGTTTGAATCTGTAAATATGCATATCATGATGAAGCAATGAATAATGAATAGAGTATGCATAATGTTGGTATACAATGTTGTATGAATGCATATAGTTACTGTATAGTAAGACAGATCATGTTTATTGTAGGAGTCCATGGCGGACCTCAAACGAAATAGGTCTGATGCAGAATTTCTTAAGCCTATGTTTGTTCAACCCCAAGGGGTACAATTCAAGTATGGCATCATTGGGGTCACTCACCAATGAGACATAGATTTAGCGGTATGGTCATCTAGAATAGATCATGATAAGGACAATACCCTCTTGGATGTAATATATGTATTAGGAATGTGGCATGCCGCCAAATTCCCCTATGCCATGGAAACCCCAAGACTGGTAGTAGAATGTGCCAGAAACTATAACCCTCAGACCAGGTAGGTGGAAAAGCATGGAAGGGTTTATGCTGACTTTTCAATTAAGGGTATCACATCTACTTTCAATCTACCAATTAGAAAGAAAGTGGTCAGTATGGATCTACAGAAACTAGAAATAGAGTATAATAACAATAAGAAAAATTCAAGGAAGAGGATGTATCAGTGGAGGTCTAAGAGCAGCACCTACACTGCATCTGCTAAGTTACCCATAAACTTATATAAATTTGATTTTGATGATGAGTATCAATACATGATTGCCCTGCTCAGCAGGATGACAGGTCAGCCTCATGCTATAAATTTTAAGAATTAAATGTTTGGAATCATCCAGATGATCCTCTATATAGATAATAAGCCATTATGGGCAAAGGTCATCAGTGATGCATTAGATGAAGAGATGAAGAACCTGGGAGGTCTGGAATGCTCATTCCACATGACCTCATATGTTGTCTACTCATGTGCCTACAAAGGAACATTTGATTCATTGACTACAGTGGGTAAGGCTGGAGGTGATGTAGATGATGCCCACATATGGGATCACTATCCTCAGTTACAGAGAAAGAACTACCTCCAAGATTACAAATTGGTGAATGATGCATTCTCTATGCAACTAGTTAGAACTATGGAGGAAGATAGAACCAAGAGACTAAGCATGGAGGCTCAGGAAGTTGTATACAGGCATGGAGCCTGGTTCATCCAATATGCCACATTGTCATATATAAGAGTAGAAGGATTTGAAGACCAACCCCTTATGCTACCCAGGTACCCTACTGATGGGGTGGTCCTGACAGAATTTTTGAGACAAGTGTCTACCATAGTGGAGACATAAAAAGCACAAAAGAAGATACCGCCAGTACTATTTCCAATATCTATGGGTTGGTATATGAGCTCAAATTCATAGAGCATAGAGCATATCATAGGTGGTCTAAAACTGGTGTATCTGCAGCCATTTCCATTGGCTGGGTCATATGACCCCTTTAGAAGGATGCAGAAAATAATGGGGAAACCTATTCATTAGAAGCACCTAGAGGATTTCTGGACAGATTATGAGGATGAGGCCAAAGTAAGAAGAAGAAAATATCAAAGGCTCACCTTAAACTAGATAAGAACATTTGACTGCATCCAAGTGCCAACACAACTGAAGAAGGTTGATGGAAGAACCATGTCAAATGAATATGAAGACAAAAAGGTTTATAATGATACCATATCAGCCCCTGATCTAACACATCTAGATGATATCTCCTTGGATCAATTTACAGTTGGGGTGTTGTAGTTGACCCAAGCATGGGTAGATGAACAAATAAACAGACTAAAGAAAAGGGGTGTGGCCATTACAGTGGACACCAAGAAGAAAAGGTAGGAAATCTGATGTAGAGCAACACAGTGGAAGCATACAAAATACCCCTCATGCAAATGTAGTATATACACAAAATGCATAATTCCTCCTCTGCAACCATTGTAACCGAATGAACACCACAGAAAAATCACTAATTCAACATAGAATAGAAAATAAACGCACACGGAGGTCATTCCACTAGTTTCAAAGAAATCCACCAGTGGAATGACTCCAAACGATATCCCTATAGCTAGACTAGAACCACAGAATCCTTCTATTCCTTCTATTTTAGAATATACATACAGTTTCTTTCCACACTGTCCTCCATTTTTAATCTGTCTGTCTACTCCTCTTATAAATACAGACTTTTAGCTATGTGAATGACACCTATCTGGATAGTTACATACGTGGTGGAAGGTGAAACACCAACAACCACTGATTACAATACCAAACGGTTCGGTTACATATCTTTTAATCCTTCTTGACACGTATACAGTCTCCCAATATGGCTCGAAGACCTTTACAAACATAACATTTTGGACATAACATAAAATATACAGAATCTTCCAGATTCTTCAAATTTTGAGGTGCTTATGCACCATACTCCTCAGCATGAAGAAAACTCTTGTCCCAAGAGTTATGTGGTTTGCTTCAAACAACCTTCACCTCTTTATGTCTTCAACCCTGACTTGATGCCTCCGCTGCTTCCTCTTTACCTTCCAACTGTGACTCCTATTAATGGAGTTTGACTGGCTGCCTCCAAGGGTGCATCTCTATCATCAGAAGTCCACTCCTCCCTGCTACAACAACACTCCTGTCCCTCACCTGGGAGTCCTCTCTTGCCTCTCTCCCCAAGACTTTTGGTGACAACCAAATGGACCATCTCCTCTGGCCCTCTTGACAGACCTTCCTGTCTACCTACAGCAGTGAGTGAACTTGCACCTGCAACCATAAAAACTTCATAACAGAATCAGATAGCAAAAACCAATGCTCATCCCAAAATCCAGGTGTAGATTGCCTCCTTCGGCGTTCTATCTACACGCTCAGAATCTTCTGAGCTCTGATACCAATTTGATGTAGAGCAACACAGTGGAAGCATACAAAATACCCCTCATGCAAATGTAGTATATACACAAAATGCACAATTCCTCCTCTGCAACCGTTGTAACCGAACGAACACCACAGAAAAATCACTAATTCAACACAGAATAGAAAATAAATGAACACACGGAGGTCATTCCACTGGTTTCAAAGAAATCCACCAGTGGAATGACTCCAAATGATATCCCTGTAGCTAGACTAGAAACATAGAATCCTTCTATTCCTTCTATTTCAGAATATACATACAATTTCTTTCCACACTGTCCTCCATTTTTAATCCGTCTGTCTACTCCTCTCATAAATACAGACTTTTAGCTATGTGAATGACACCTATCTGGACAGTTACATACGTGGTGGAAGGTGAACCACCAATAACCACCGATTACAATACCAAACGGTTCAATTACATATCTTTTAATCCTTCTTGACACGTATACAGTCTCCCAATATGGCTCGAAGACCTTTACAAACATAACATTTTGGACATAACATAAAATATACAGAATCTTCCAGATTCTTCAAATTTTGAGGTGCTCCTGCACCATACTCAATGTGCTACCGATGGTCTATGTCATAGCGAAAGGTTTACGAAGGAGTCAAAAGTGAAGTTGACCATTCATCGGAGAGAGTTGGTGCGTCGACGAGAGGAGTTTCAAGTTTGCCGATGATGCATGTTTTGCCGATGGTAACGTGAAGGTCTGTTTCGATGAGACATTTAAGTTATCTTGACGATATACACTATAATGGCTATTTTGTGGGTTTCAATGGGTTTTTTCAACCTGTTTTGTATGCTTCCACTGTGTTGCTCTACATCAAATTGGTATCAGATCAAATACCGATTACATATCTTTTAATCCTTCTTGACACGTATACAGTCTCCCAATATGGCTCGAAGACCCTTACAAACATAACATTTTGGACATAACATAAAATATACAGAATCTTCCAGATTCTTCAAATTTTGAGGTGCTCCTGCACCAAAATCCCAGATGAGGAGTATGACGACTTCCTCAGTGAGAAAAGAAAATCTAATGGGGAGAGGTTACTTACACAGAAATAGAGAAAAGGTCCCCCTAAAGGAAGAAGGATGATGATGAGCCTAAAGGGGTGACAATTAAGAGAATTGTTATACCAGCTGCAGGTGCATCAACATCAAGATAGGCATCCACCTCATCTGCACTGCCTTTGATGGATAAACCAAAGACAAAAAGAATCATAAGGCCAGCTGTAGAGACTGCAAAAGTACAAGATGAGGGCCAAGCCTCACAACAGAATATGGAAGAAGATACCCCTTTTGAGGAAGAGCCAGCAAATAAAGAGCCTGCACGAGATGACCCAATGGTGGTCAACAGGAAAAGGAGGGCAGCGTCGCTGACATCACCACCTAAGAAGCAAAGAACATCTATGTGGGGTGATATCAGGACTGACCCAATAGTATTGAAGGGAGTTGGTGGTGAAGTGTTTAGGAAGGAGATGCAACATGATGTGCCACTTCCCACCATAATCAAATTTAAGACAAAAAGAGAAGAGGAACAAGTAAAAGAGACTTCCAAAGCAGGTCATGGTGGTCCCTTCCCCTTGGAGGACACCGTGGACCTATCAGATGATGAAGTAGTGTAGAATGTGGCCTCTCAAAAGATGGAGACCCTTGCCTCCAGTACCCGCATGACCCCACACGGGACCCTAGTAGCACAAATGGCGGTATTGGAAGGGTTGAAGCAAAGAGCTCAAGAAGAGAAAGAAATTAGTCCAAAGAGGGCAGCCCAAGAGATAGGGCTAGATAAATTGGTTGATCAGTTGACTAGCCCCGTAGTTATAGACTTGACATATAGGGAGGATGTGAGCCCCACAGACAAAGTAGGTGCACCTGATAGGATAGAGAAAATTGATGAAGCCAAGAAAGCAGAGGTAGAGAGAAATGCTCCAGACATGGGCCAGCAACAACATGAGATACCTGCTGAGCCAAAGATAGTTGAAGTCCAACAAAAGGACCAGGGTGATAAAGATACATCAGGTGATGATGCCACCCAGACTCAAGTAGATACAGGAGAAATAGGTAAATCAGGTCATGAGGACCTTAAGACACAAGATGTTGGTGCATCAGGTGAGGAACAAAATGTAATCCACAATCAGGGTGATACACCAGGGCTAAACACACAGACATCCACAAATGCCAATATGCCTCAAGATTAGGAAAATACCAAGGTGGATAAAACTCAGAAAGAAGGAGAGCAAAATCAAGAGCAGGATCATCAGGTGGATATTCCACAGGATGCTCCCCCAGAAAAGGAAGCCCCTCAACAAGAAGAGATGTAATAGGATCCTCCTCATGAGGAATTCCATGAGGAAGAATTAGAAAGTTGCCTTCTCCCCCTAGACTAGAAACAGATACTGGAGATCATGGCAGACATGATGATGAGAAAGGACAACAAGGATCCAGAGATGAAGTGCCTCAGTGGCTTGAAAAAGAAATAGATATGGAACAAGGTTTTGAAATTCAAGAATTTGATGTTTATACCTTGTTTGTAGAGACAATCATGAAGCCAAAGAGGAAGGCTAGATTGACATCTACTATCAGAAGAGATCCTGCTATAGGCAGAAGGAATGACCAAGTAGCACTTCCCACTGTAGAAAAGGAAAAAGGCAAGATCACCCTTGAAGAGTTCCAAATCATAACTGTTGATTTGGGTTTTGCTAATGAGGACCAAGAAGGTCAAAAAGGGAAGGATATCATTGATTCTTTGTCCCAAAGGGTAAAGAAGGAGAAGGAGAAAAATAAGTAGCATAAGGAGCACATTACCTAGCTTCATGCATATATAAAGGGATTGATTAACCCTAATAGTACACCAGTTGATTTGGTAGTCCCATTGACTATCATATCCTAGGAGGAGGTTAATAAGCTGGACCTCATGAAGCATCAAGATATGATCATGGATAAGTGGATGTTGTCAGCCCTCACAGGAGCTGAGGATGTATTGAGAACCTCTTTACAAAGGTGGAATTCTTTAAGCAGTTTGAAGAGAAAAGTAGATAAAATGCATAATGAAACAGGAAGACAGTCATTCCAATTAGAAAAGGACCTTACTTCTTTGAGTGAAATAAAGAGGATTGATCCTTAGATCCTAATAAATAACCAAGTATTGAATAATAACAATGCCCTGCTAATAGATATATGGTATGAGGATATCAGGTTCGAATGTGATATCCTAAAGAAATGCAGCGGCAATGATGGCATATGTGGCAGAGATCCTAGAAGCATTAGAAGGAAAAGTAGAGGGAAAGATTGAAAACCAAGATGCAAAATTTTCTATCAAAGCTTTGCATGATAATTTCCATCCAGTGGCTGATGACCCCCTCACCCACCTAACAAAAGAGGTGATGAATAAGATCATGAGGATCAAGGTCAGGGTGGAGAATTACAATGAGACGTTGAATAGCAGAAAAGCTAAGCTGGATGTAATCAAAGATAAATTCTAGTCTCATAAGCATGCCATAGGAAAAGCTAAAACCTAAGATTGCGGGGAAGTAGATAAAATTTTATAGGCCTATGAGAATATCAAGACGGAAATGAAGGTCCATATACAAGATGATGTTCATCAAGGTGATAGCGATACGGAAAGTGATGAAGAGCATGATCATGATGAAGAAGAAGAAGATAAAGAAGAGAAACCCGAAGAATGAATGGAAATGCACCACAAGAGAGATATATGTATTAGGTACTCATAAGATAATGAGTCATCCAGATGGTTGCCAGCTGGCAACCTGTGCCACGAAGGAGGGCTGACTAAGTCAAAGAGTGATAATCTACCATTGATCTTAATTGACAAATCTTGCCCATAGGTCATTTGTAACCACTCCCTCACCTTACTCTATAAAAGGTGCAGGGATGCCATATTTTGATTATTCAAAAATTAATTGAAATTTGATTGCTGAAATATCAAGACTTATTTCAAAGTTGTTGTAAATGTACATGTTATGCATACTGAATGAAAGAGAAGACAATTTGATTACAAATCATCATAAATCTTGAGTAATCTGTGTTTGAAATCTTGATACATGCATTGATCAGCTACGTCCCTTGGAGTGCTTGTTAGTCTGCATGTGTTGTTTTCATCCCTTATCCTTTGAAGTTAGCATCATCCATATCTAGTTGTGGAACATCCTGGTGACAATATGGTTTGATTTCTTCTCCTCATGAATGTATCTTGTATGTATGTGGTTCAATGGCTAAAGATTCACCAAAATTAGAAGTATTCTTTTAAATTCCTTTCAATTTCATAACAATTCACCATCATAATTGCAAACAACAGAGAATTAGAAGCAAATAACATGAAATATGCCGACATCTCATAGATAATTGAAAATACATAGCATATTTAGAGTAAAAGCATGTTAAATTAACAAATATCATGCAAATTCATACATAAATTCAAGAGATACATGCAAATATCCACTTATAGACACATCATTTGAGTAAATATACTGTGTAGAAGAAAGAACAGGTTTAGGATGATCAATAATCATAAGAATTGATCAAACTTGCAAATACATCAGGTATCTTTGGAAATAGAGTAGAAATAACCTCTCTGTGGAGTGAATTTACAAGAAACAAAACAACACTGATCATCCAGACAAATGTAAGGCCCCTTGAAATGGAAAACAACATGTCACATCAACCTCTAAGTAACGTCAGATGATCATGACCTGATCAATGGAGACTTGGAGTCATCAACTTATCCTAAGTTGATCGTACTTTACAAGATAATAAAGGTTTGATGTACAAATTTTTATGCATGTTGTTATGACTAACAATCATCATCAACATGAATCTACTGAGCTCCCTCACAGAGAAGAAGAGAAAGAAAAGGAGAAGCAAGTTGATGAAGAAGAGGCTCTGAAAAGGATTCCTAAGACCTCCAAGTATGTGCAGAAGAATCATTTTGAAGATTAGATCATTGGACATAAGAACAAAGGCGTATTAACAAGAAGAAATATTGCTATGGTAGATTAACAGGCAAATTTGTGCTTATTGTCTAAAATAGAACCCAAAACAGTGACTGAAGCATGCAAAGATGAGCATTGGATCAAGGCTATGGAAGAATAATTGATGCAAATTGAGAAGAATCAGACTTGAGAAGTTGTCCCAAAACCAACAAACAAAAATGTGATAGGAACTAAATGGGTCTTCCGAAACAAGTTGAATGAGAATGGAGAAGAGGTCAGAAATAAGGCTAGGCTTGTGTGTAAGGACTACTCACAAGTGGAAGGAATAGATTATGAAGAAACATTTTCTCTAGTGGCAAGACTGGAGGCCATTATAATGTTCTTGGCCTTTGCAGCTCATAAGGACTTCAAAGTCTATTAGATGGATGTGAAATCTACATTCTTGAATGGAGAGTTGGAAGAAGTATACATTGGGCAACTAGAAGGCTTTCAGTTATCAAATGATCCAAATATGGTCTACAAATTGAAGAAGGCATTATATGGACTCAAATAGGCTCCTAGAGCTTGGTATGCAAGATTGGATAGATACCTGCTACAACAAGGATTTAAAAAGAGCACTGCAGATAGCAATCTGTACTTCAAAGTTGAAGAAGATCAAATCCTAATTATGGAGAGATATGTTGATGATCTAATCTTTGGAGGAAATGAAGGTATGTGTAATGGATTTGCAGAAGAGATGTAGAAAGAATTTGAAATGTCAATGTGTAGGGAAATGAATTTCTTTCTTGGGTTACAAATCAGTCAATCAAAAAAAGGTATTTTCTTTTCACGGTCAAAGTATGCTAAGGAAATGTTGAAAAAGTTTGGAATGGAAGACTCCAAACCAATGTGTACTCCCATGACTACTGGTTGTAAGTTAAGAAAAGATGATGAATCTCCTAAGGCTGATCAGAGAAAGTATAGATCAATGATTCGCGAACTATTATACCTGGCTGCTACTAGACCGGATATCATGCATGCAGTTTGCCTCGTGGGTAGATTTCAAGTAGATCCCAGAGAGTCACATGTTTTAGCAATAAAGAGGATATCCAAATACTTGAAAGGTACTCTAGAGTTTGGCCTATGGTATCCCAAGGATACTGATTTCTCCTTGAGTGCATATACAGATATAGATTGGGCAGGATGTATAGATGATAGAAGGAGTACAAGTGGTGGTTCTTTCTTTCTAAGAAGTAGACTTGTCTCATGGTTAAGTAATAAACAAGACTTAATGTCATTATCTACTATAGAGGAAGAGTACATTGTAGCAGCATCTTACTGCACACAGGTGTTATGGATGAAGTAGACATTGAAGGATATCAAAGTGTCATATGATGAACCTATTCCTATTCTATGTGATAATACAAGTGCTATCAACATTTCAAAGAATCCAGTAATGCACTCAAGGACAAAGCATATTTCAATCTGATATCACTTCCTAAGAGAGAAGGTAGTAGCGAATGAGGTGAAATTAGAGTATGTACCTACCAAGGATCAAGTTGTAGACATCTTTACAAAGGCTCCTCCTAAGGATACTTTTGAGTATCTCTGACAGAAGTTAGGGGTTATTTCCCCTCCTTCTTTTAACTAGATGCATAAGTGTGTGCATTTTCCCAAGAAGCATTTCAAGATATATTTTTGGTCCTAGACTGATGTTGAAGGCTACCTCTTAGGGGGAGTAGGTAGTGATACTATTGGTTGGTGCAGTTAGATGGAGCATATCTTGTGATCCTAAGGGGGAGAGTGCAGAAAAGTAAGAACAATGAAGATAGAGCAGGTACTTGCTGGTGTTGTAGGTGTTTCCCTTTGCCATTGATGTCAAAGGAGGAGAGACTTAGAGTAGCTGAAAAACCATAGTATAGGAAAGTGTGTGAAGAATAAGAGTTGCTCTAGTCAGGGGGAGTACTATTGAGCTGCTGATTGATTACTTTATGTCTTGATGGTTTTTCAAAAAGTTGGTGTTGCCATCAATGACAAAGGGGGAGATTGCTAGAAACTTGTTGGTGTTGTCATTGATGTCAACCTCCAGCAGATGGTTCACTTGGTTTCCAAGTGCTTTTGAGAAAATTTAAATAAAAAGGTATGCAGTGTGACAGAGGTGTGCTCAGTGTTGTGCTCCACATTTCTTCTTAGTTGAATATATGCTTGTGCAATTTGGAAGTGTTGATTAGAGGTGTTCAAAGGTATTATATCCAAAGTTTCAGGTTCTAGATCGTATGGAAGTGAAATATGTGTTTGACAAAGTGTTTGCCTATGTAGAAGATTGTCTGGGAGAAATGAGATTGCTCCACATTTCTTTGCATTTAGGTTTATTGTCTTGCAGATATGGGGATGTTCTTATACAGTCTATATCTACCTTCCCTTGAAGTCTCTAGTGATCGGTTTATCTGCAAGTTCAATTATTGTGTTGGTGTTCAGTGGTAGTGGATCCTGATGTGCAGATTGGAATATTCATTGTTTCAGGAGGTTGTGGAAGTGTTGCAAGAGATTCTGATGATGTTGAATGATATGGAAAGGTATGTGGATACTGTAGAGTGCTTCTTTGTGGTCCACATGATGCTTTTGGACTTGGAGAAGTGTGGATGTGGTCATTAGCTCAGGTTTGGCTGACCTGGCTTACTAGCACCATTTCCAGAGGTACCTCATGGATTGTGGATGTGATGAGCAACGTGGTGATATAGATTTGAGTCCTAGTTAACCCTTGACATGGTCCACTTTTACTTCTTTCCACCACAAAAGTGTTTAGTGCTGACCTAATTGGTGTTACATGTTGTGCACAGGCTTCACTAAGACCAACCTAATTGAGATAGGTCTTGGTTGTAGATAGTATAAATGCAAGATGAAGTTGAGTGGAGAAAATTAGAGAAGATGATGTGAATGTGAATCAAGGGTAATGAGTTGTGTGTGAGCTTAAATGCTTATGACTCCAGAATGCAATGAGTAGAAGGTGTCTACATTTCAGTGTGCTTGAAGTTGCTAGAGGTAGTGAGCCAAAGGTTGCGGATTTCTCCTACTGCTTTGAGATAGTGAATCTCTCTGCAAGAGTCTTCTTCTTTCTTCTCTCTTCTAGGTAGTGATCCCTTGGCAGTGAACCTTTCTCTTGGCAGTGAGCCTTTCTTTTGGGTAGTGAGCCTATTTGTTTTTAGTGTTGTTATTCATATATTTGTGAGCTAATCCTCACCATGGTTTTTCCCTTTTTAGGTTTTCCACATAAATCTAGTGTTCTTATGTGTTTGGATATGTTTGCATTGATGCTTCATATGATTACATCCTGATAATGCATAATAAGAGGTTGATGTTTGGGATTATTTGAGGGTTTAATGTTTTAATACACAACTGATTCACCCCCCTCTCAGTTGTCCTGTGCATTCTAACACTTACACTAATGCTGATTGGGTTGGTTGTGTTGATGATAGAAGTACAAGTTGTGGTGCTTTCTTTTAGGAAGTAGATTGGTTTCATGGCATAGAAAGAAACAAGATTTAGTATCTTTATTAACTGTAGAGGCAGAGTATATTGATGTAGCATCTTGTTGTACACAATTGTTGTGGATGAAGCAAACATTGAAGGATATCAAGGTACAATGTGATGAGCCTATTCCTATTTTGTGTGATAATACAAGTGCTATCAATATTTCTAAGAATCCACTGATGCATTCTAGAACCAAGCATATATCAATCAGATATCACTTTTTGAGAGAGAAGGTTGCAAATAAAGAAGTGAAGTTGGAATATGTTTCAACAAAGGATCAGATTGCAGATATTTTCACAAAGGATCTTGCAAAGGATACTTTTGAGTATCTCCAGAAGAAGTTAGGGGTAACTGGCCCTCCTTCTTGCTAGATGCATAGTTGGTGCATCTGTCTAGGGGGAGTAATTCATGCTATATCCTTTTTCCTGGACTGATGGTGGCTACCTCTTATAGGGAGCAGGTAGTGGTTGTTGTTGAAAGAGGAAGAAGGTTGAAAAGGAGAAAATGTGCACCTTAGGGAGAGAGTTTGTGCCCTAAGGGGGAGAAGTAGTTGTTCTTTGTCCTTGATGTTAAAGGGGGAGAATGAGTAGGTGTGTGTTGCCATCAATGCCAAAGGGGGAGATTGTTGCACATATGCTACCTAAGGTTGTCTCTGATGTGGTCGTCATTGATGTCAACACTCAGTTTGGGTTGTCATTGATGCTTATGTTGTTGATATAATATGATGGTGTGCTGACAGTGATGTTGCTGATGTTCATGGTTGGATGTCATCCCTTGTTTAATGTCAATTAAAGTTGTATTGAGTATGCTTGTTGTCAGCAGAGATGATATCATGATGATATATTAAGATGGGAAATAGAAGCATTAAGATGAGAATTAGAAGCATTAAGATGAGGATTAGAAGTAATGTTGGTGTTGGGGAAATGGTGTTGATGGTCTGTAGCATGTTTTATGCTCTCTCTTGTTGTTTCTAAGGAAGTATGTGTTGCTACAAGGAGGCCCTGGTTTTTAGATGTTGGTGAAGGTTTCTGCTACAAGAAGTTTTCTTGAAGAATGATTGGGAGAATGCTCCACATTCCTCTACCTTTGAATATACAGTCATGCAGTTTAGAAGTTAAGTTCAATGTGCTGAGAAGGTGCTACATTCAAAGTTTCATATCATTTGTCCCTCCGTAGAGAAAGTTGTAAGTGACAGAGTGCAAGACTATATTGTCTGGTGGCTAGTATTAGTATCTATTGGCTTGCGCCAACTTGTTGTATGAAGTGGTGAATTGGCTGGTGGAGAATGATCCTGAGGATCTTGTGATGTTTTTTGTTGCAAGGTGTTCTCTGGTTTCTCCAGAATAGGCTATGGTCTGAAATGAAGGTGTTTCTAGGTTATGCTTTTGCCTGGATGACTGAGGTATGTTGAAGGTGTGCGCCACAAAGTCTTTGTTGTGCAAAGTTCAAGGAGTGATTGGAGATGTTGTATGGGTCATGCTGACTCATCTGGGAGAAGCGCAAGTAATGTTTAATCTTTCATGAGTATCGCCAAGTTGTAGTGGTTGATTTGCTACAAGATTCATACTTTCTTGCTTAAGGCTCATCTATTTCAATTGTGTGAAGCATAGGGATGTTATTATTTGAAAGTTGATGTTGTGAAGGATGTTTAGGACCAAGTTAAGCATGTGTTGGAATCTGTAAGGCATGGTCATCTTCCTAGTGTTGCGTGGAGTTCATTTTGGGGCTTTCTCTCTACACGTTTCATGTTGTTTGATCTTTGGCCGACTTGTAATTGTAATATTCTTGTTGTCTCTGGATGACATGTAATGTAATCAATGTAATATCATGTATATATTGTAAACCTAGTTGATCTAAGTGAGGTGTGATGGCAAGTGTGAGTGCAAGAAGTAGAATGTGTATGTGTAATGTATTATGATGTGCAACTAAAAGAGAAAGATCAGAAGTAATAGATCTTGTTCGGATTCATCTTGAAATTTTTTTTAGATATAAGGGAAGTGAAGAGTGTGTCTAACTGATTGCTAGAGGCAGTGAGCCAAAGGGAAAACTTCTTGAAGGCATAAAGTAGTGAGTTAGTAATCTGCAGAGAAGATATTTGAAGAAGTTGTAGAAGTTATCGAGCAGAAGAGCAAACATCAAAAGAGAAGTGAAAAAGAAGAATTGCAATCATCAAAAGGAGTGTGCTTCATTGTCAGATTCAGATAGTAGAAGGACTGTCATGCTATAATCTTTTCTGAGTTTGTTCTTAGTTCATGGAATAGTTGCTTCCTTGGGTTGAAGCCCTAAAACAAAGTTTGCAGGGAGTTGTAGCTTCCTTGGGTTGTAGCCCTAAAACAAAGTTGTAACTATGATTCTTTTGTGAGGTTGGATTAGGACAATAGCTCCTAGTAGATTTTCTCACCATGGTTTTTCCCCTTTGGGGTTTTCCACGTATATCTAGTGTTATGTGGTGTTGTGTATTGTGTTGAACTTTTATGTTTCTATTAATGTTGTAAAGATTAAGTTATAGTTTTCTCTGAAGGGTTTGAGATTTGTTTGAATACTGATTCACACCCCCTTTCAGCATCAGGTGTGTTCAACATAGTCTTCACTACATCCAAACAAATATGAGGGCAATTTTTTAACAAATTTGTGAAAATAGAAAATCCACAAGTCTAAGTGAAAGTTTTGCTAAATTTGGTCAAATAGAGAACTTGTTCTTCCTAAAGAATAAGTATAAGCTTGAGATCAGTTCACCAGAATAAAATTTCCTTGATTCTCACCTATTAGCCTAAGGCATTCTAAGATTGATGGTCCACATTTAAGCCTATGGTGTATTCCTTGAATAAGCATTACAATTTACTTCACATAAAATATTGTTCTTATCTTGCAATTTAAAAAAGTGACAAACACTTGTAGCATTTATAAACATATAATTATTACAATAGCATAACACAAGTTCTAAAATACTCTATCAAAAATATTAGAAAACTAGAGCCAACAGTTTACCTTCATCCTGGTTTACTATAAATTACAACAACAATGCACCATTGTAGCACAATAAACTCCCATGTATCAAATAAATCCCCATATTAGAAGAGGCCCCTTCCAAGACTAAACTATAATGTAGGCAATTATGTTACCTTTTTCTATCTCCAAAGAAAACAACAATGATAGCAATTTTAGGACAATAAAATTAGAGTCACAATTTGCCTTCATTGGGTTTTATAGTAAATACAATGAGCAACAATTTCAACAATTCCATAAGTTACCATAGTTAACCTGAGTTGTTTTCACAAGCAAATACTAATTTTAGTGATCTACAAATGAGAAAACCTCCCTTGCAACAATCAAATTAAAATTCCTAAATTATGGGTACCGCCATTTCAACTCTACATTTTGTATGCATATCTACCAGGGCACTTGCAACAACATGGGGAAAAATTTACTTTTGATTATTACTTTATGAAAGGCCATCCCTTATTCTAAAGCTCCCATTTGGCATAGGTAGGGAGGATGTTGACAAAGGTTGTGGAATTAGTGTTCTATGAGATCATATTTTTTAAGATTCTTTCAATGTAATGCCTACCCAAAACTCTTCAAATATATTTAATATTTATTGATGTATAGTAAATCTTTTTAATCTATCAATACTTACATTTATATATAATATTCAATAACATTCTATTGGAAAGAGAAAAGAATGCTACTTTTCAAAATGGACACTCGATGTCATATGAATGGATTAATCTATTATAATGTAATCACTCAAAATATGAATCGTGAAGAATTATTTTAATTGAATACAAAATAAATGTAAAAGGTGATGATATATCATTTATTTTCAAAATTGACTATTAAGTATATCAATTTTGTCATGCCCGCATTTCCCATGTGGTCACGACACACAACACACATGTCATGTCCACATTTGCCATGTGGTCATGACACGAACTACGAAAAAAATTCTACCTATCCCTAGGAACCCCCTCACACGCATCTGCGTGCTCGGTGGCAATACGCAAAGGCGTAGACATGTCAACATAACCGATAAGGTGAAGGCCATCTAGGGGGTATGCGACATGTAGGGTGTCGCATCTAGGGTTAGACTGGTTAAATTTGAACCCTAAGTTTCCTAGGTGAAGATGATTTCAACTTCGGACCCTAACTTAACTCAGAACAAAAAATGATAAGTAGAACAATGGCAAGATGGCGCGTGATTCAAGGTGAATGATGGAATGGAATAAATAAAACATCACATAAAATAAGCCCTAAGAATCTAGCAAAATTCTAGTAGCATAACGCGTTTTCGATAAACGCAAAAATAGATTTTAAAAATAAAACATCAAGAAGGGATTAAATAAAGTTTACGAATAAAAGTTAAATTAAAACTAAAGAACCAAATTTAAAAAGATTCAAAAATAAAATAATAAAATAAAATTTAAAGGCAAGACGTCAGAAAAAAATCAAAAGGAAAGTTGAGTCCGTTATTAAATATAATTATATTTAATAACTACTTGAATAACTAATTAGAAGGGGGAAGAGTTTAAATAACTCTTCCCATAAAACAATAACAAAAATCGATAATTAAATAGAAAGATCAAAATCCCACTAGGGGAACAATAAAATTTAATATTTCAACTACGAGGAAATTAAATCACGAGAGTCAAAAATTTCTCCTAAAAAGAATAAAAAAATTTACCCCAAGGTAAGAGAAATTATAAAGATAAATTTAAGACACAAGATAAAGGAACTAAATAAGCAAATCCCCTATTTGGAGAAAACCCAAATAGTAGGGCACAAGATAAAAAAAATATAAGGACCAAATAGAATAGAGGATTTAAAATAAAATGAAACTCAACCTCCTCTCACCACTCCTCTAAAAGATAAATACATAATGCTTCCAATAATAAAATAGCCCTATTCACATTTTAAAATTGTTAACTAAATTACAAGATACCCTAATTGCTTAATCTATTATTCTCTCGTGTGTTGCCCTAATTCTCTTATTTTCTTTTCTTTGGTTTTCTTTTCTATTTTCTATATTCGTTTGCCTCTTTCACCTGCAGGTTAGGGTTTGATACCTCCCATGGAGGCCATGGAAGAATCTGGAGGTATGCATCTCAAGAAACCCAGAGAGTTCCAAAAATTAGATTTAGTATGATTGTAGCTATTTTGTTATACAAGGAAAGGTAAAATAAGGTAATGAAATGTTATAGGTTTGTTTGAGTGTTGCAGGGTTAGAGGATTGAAGGAAGGCCAATGAGGCGGTTCTTAGAGGCGCGGAGTGTGGTGGCATTGGTGGCGAGAGGCAGCCACAGAGGGACAGAGTAGAGGTCGGTACTGAGGGGTGGGGAACCACGTGGGAAGCGGCGAAAGGGGCTGCACTACGCATAGGGTGGAGATGGCGGTGGTAGTCTGTGGGGAGCCACTGTGGGCGGTAGAGTGTCTGGTGCATAAAGGGCAGTGCAGTCTGCAGGTGCTATGGAGGGCACGGGGGTGTTGGGATGTCATAGCGGAGTGGAGGGTGTGGGGTGTGGGGGAGGTGGAGCCTCCACCCACACCCCTTGACTGTTATGAAACGGGGGCTGTGGGCGCTGCCCACAGTCCCCCTTGGCATATTTTTATTTTTTTTATATATGCTGCTAACCAAAAATACATTCCTTAAACTCCATTCTCAGCATTTGTTTCATAAATATTTTCTGAATATCAGCTTTTAATATATATATACTCATATGTATATACATATGTATATATACATAAGTATATACACTATTTTTCAAGAGTTAATACAGTTTAAATAAAATATCCAGAGTAGGTGTATACACCAATATGTATATATATATATATATTTCTTTTGTACAAAGGTCAATGAGTTTCCTGAAATCTATTTCTAACTTTCTGAATACATACACAACACAATAAAATAAAAGAATGAACTGAGTATATATTTTTTTGACATAATGAGCATAGCCATTTAACTTTTCCAACAACCATTTATGAAATAAATTCTCAAGCAACCAAACAAAAAACTTAGTTTAAAACTTCTCATTCTTTCTTTTGCAAATTATAGGATTCATCTATCTCACTCTAACACATTTTCTTTGAAGGTATTATACAAAACAGAGAATACATTTCTTTTCTTATAACTACAATAAAATCCAAACAGCAACATTATAACACATACATATTTTCTGTTTGAGAGAATAATGATAGAAATCTATTTATAGCCTCACATGCATTTTACAAACTCCACAACTCCACAATATAGGAAGTGACCAGCATTAAATAAAATACAGAATGTTTACATATATTTTGTTTTTAAAACTTTACTCACAAAATGGGAAGATAAACAGTATCTAGATAGATTGATAACAACATTTACATTTCTCAATTTTTTTGACAGCCAACTTCATAAATCTAAAACTGGTCAAAATAAATACAATAAGGCCATATTGGCCATGGCTCCAACAACCAACACAAAGAACTATATGAACACCCAAAGGAGCTCCAAAATAACTCCATCTCTTTACTCAAAAACTTGCAAGTAGACACAACAAAAGAAGAACATTCCAGCCACAACGAAAAGTTCTCCTCCCTACCGTAGACCCGCAAGTGGGTCACCCCTGAGCTAGGGTGGTAGGGATTCACACAGGTGAACATTCCACAACAAAAATCAATCACAATAACACAAAAACAACCCATAGGTTTAACACAAAACTCAACCCATAAAAATGAGTTGGTGAGGGTAGGGAATGGACCCCTCAACTTCAAAGAGCTCCCAAATGATAAAATGTCAAGCTCATGGCCTCAAGCCAAATAAAATCTCCAAACTCCACTCTCCACAATATCACAAAAATGACCTCCATGGCACTCTTGTCATTCAATAACCTTCTCAACAAAATAAAATCCCTCAAGGCATAAATACATAATGTGGGAGAGACCTCAAGGAGGTTCCTTTCCCCTACCCATACAAGTTGAGCATTACCTCCATTGGAGGTGCTCTCACCATAACTCCCATCCCCACAAAACAAAATGATGCAACAACAAAACAACCAAAAACTATAACACAACACATTAAATAAGCTAGGGTGAGAAAACAAGTTAAGAGGCCTACCTTCAAAGCCCTTATAATGGAAGCAAGTTGGTGAAGAGCTCCAAGCCTTCCCAAGCCTTCCAATCCTTCAAGCAATGCCTCTAACTTCCCCAAACTCCTCCAAAATAGCAATCAGAATAAAATTGAAGAACCCCACACTCCTGAATAAGAGGAGATAATATAGGCCATGAATTTGGCCTTGAGGAATGAGAAGGTGACACTTGTCACCTTCTCCTTCATCCACCCATGCCACTTGCAAGGGAGAGGAAGTGTGAGGATGACAAGTGTCATCCTCTCATTCCCTCTCAATCCTCACCTTATCCACTTGTGCTCTCACACATGTGTGAGAGGACAAGTGGTGAGGTGGCAATCCCACTCACACCTTCAAGAGGATAAGGGATGGCATATGGCATCCTCTCATTCTCTCAAGGAGCCATCTTCCTCCAAGATGCTCTCACACGTGTGTGAGAGTCTTGGGGGAAGCTCCCACACACTTGGGAGTCTTGGAGACCTCCCAAGTCTTCCTTGGGAAAGGATTCCCAAACTTTGGGAAGGAAGATGAGTCTTTCCCAAGGCATGACTCATATGCCACTTCCCTTATTTCAAATTTTCGTCAATTTTACTAAACCATGGTTTAGAGTGACCAAACGTGAGTCAAATCTAGGGTTAGATAGTCCAAGTTGACCCTAGACTCAAGCGTAACCACCTAGGGTAGCTTTTGGGACTCTAGGGTTCACAAAGGGGGTTTAAAATCCACATTTAAATGGCCCAAAATAAAATAAATACCAAGTGGTGTAAATCAAGTAAATTTATACAACACTCATTATTAAATAAATAAACAAGGGGTACTAAGGCTGAAATAACCAAATTAAATCAAGTACTTAAATCATCATTCAAATTCAAACATGATCCTTATCCCTCTTGGGAATGGATTAGTTTATAGGGGATAACATAGTGTGAATTCTACCTCCGATTTTCCCGTGGCTAGGGAATGTGAAACCTACACATCTCGATCAAGTGTCAGTCATATCATGGAAATCATAGCCGAAGCAACTGGAATTAAATTCATGCAATTCGAATACATCAATAATCATCAATACATAACTCCAATTTAAACTGCATTTTAAATCATATGTCAAATAGTCGACATCACATAATTAATTAGAAACTCATCACAAAATATCATCTAATATATCCCATGTGTCAAATCACAAAATATAATCCACTATGATCGAATCAAATCACATATGTCAAATCAAAGTCCTATCATAATCAGGAGATAAAAAAAACAAGTCTGCATAATAAAACCATAGTCACTAAAGGTCTGATAATGTCATCACAAAATAGCATAATCGATCAAAATAAGGGAGGTGAAATAATCGGCCTCACAAATTTTATGTATAAATATCTCACTATATATCTCCATGGATGGCTAGCCTTTACAAAACTAGCTATTAAGTAAAGTATTTTGAACCAATCAAGGATTTTTCCATTTAATGATAAATACATTTCACCAACATCAAACTTTAATAGAATTTCATGCCTTGTTCGAAATCTCTCAATTTGGTACAGGTGAGGAGAATGTCAGGAAAAATGTAGAACTAGTGTTCCATGAAATTACATTTATTTGAGACAACTTGTCAAATAGTTCACATGCCTTGTGTATCCTTCCACACTTTGCATGCATGTCTATTAGGGAACATGCAACTATAACATCTAACAAAAATCAACTTTGAACTATATTTTGATGGATGTTGATATCTTGTTTTAAATCTCCCATTTTGGCATAGGTTGGGAGGATGTTGGCAAAGGTTGTGGAATTCAGCCTTACACCTATCAATTGTATTTGCTTTAAAAAATTCAAGGCCTTTTCAATAAACTCATTTGTGCATATCCTACAATCATAATAGTCCATGAGACCACATCTCTTTGATACATTTTGTCAAACAATTCACATGCCTTGTGTATGCTTCCATTTTTGCATACATGTCTACTAAAGCACTTGCAACATCAACATGGGATAAAAATTTACTTTTGATTATGTTTTTTTTATGGAATTCCATCCCTTGTTCTAAAGATTCCATTTTGGCACAAGTGGGAGGATGTTGGCAAAGGTTGTGGAATTTAGCTTTGCACCTTCCAATTGTATTTGCTTAAAAGTTTCCAATGCAGTTTTGATAAACCTATTTTATGTATATCTTGTAATAATTGTAGTCCATGAAGGCATGAAAATGTTTAGAGGAGCATTGAATAATCTTTCTGCATAAATAACTAAGCTATTAGGGAGAATGGGAGAAAATTCCTATGCAAAACACTCAAAAGTGTTCAAGCATAGAGTAATATGAAATATGACACAAAATGTTTTAGCAGTTTTAAATGGAAAGATGGTACTAAATTTTTCAAAATGAGTCCAAAAAGTCTCTATAAACTGGTGACCAATTCCCAAGTGGTGTACGAGCATGTAAACACTATCTGGAATGAAAAATTTAATCATGCAATATTGTCTAAAACTTTCAAGGTTTACTGGTCTAAGTATATAGAACCCAAAAAGAGTTGTTTTAGATGGATGTTACTTTTGAAAAAATTTACTGTTGGTTTTAACAATAGTCTATGTTCTATATGTAATGTTGTTGAAATTTGTGAACATATCTTCTTTAAATTGCCTTTAGGCAAAAACTATTTTTTCTTGGTTCATGGGTAATATTAATGGAATACTAGGAATGGTGTATCAATTCATCATTTTGTGCGACATCAAGGACGGGAGGTCCTTGTTGGTACCAATCTATGAGTTGGGGATAGACAAGAGGTAGGTCATTGGATGTTGATGGCATGGTTGTTCAGGTGTAGATGGTACATATGGATGATTTGAAAATCTTGGTGAAAGCAATGAAAGAGTCTTGATGGTCCTCTTCATTGACATTGTCGATCATAGAGAAAGACCTAGCATCCTCACTTAAGATACATTCAAGCTCAATGGGGGTAGACTCTTGTTTTCCATACCCTAGCCCATAGAGATAAGGATTCCTTGTTGTTTGGATGGGTTCAATAATTCCTTTCTCATGAAGACCTATGCCACCTTGTCCTTTGTAACCCATGTATTTGAAAATCTTGAGATCCTTTCCATAGATCTCAGTTGGGTGGATAGGAGCTTCTTGTCGTTCATCTTCATCTTTGTATAACCAAGAGGATATGTTTTCGAGGACATCTTGTTTGAGAAGGTGCTTTTTCTTGAAGGTTGGTGTTGGCTTACATTTGATGTTTATTGTGGAAACTTCATCTTCTTTAGGGGCACCAAATGTCTTGGGGGATGGTGGTAATAGGCCCACACAAAATGTGCCATGTAGGTCATACTCACCACATCCCATATCACTTATCTTGACCTTGACCTTGAGAGGGGTGGATGTTTGTGATGTGGATACAATGTTGGAAGGGTCAATGTATGAGATGGAGGATTTTGGGTTGGTGTTGGTGGTGGATGTTTTGGTGGAATTAGTGTAAGGATAGAAAGTTCTATCATGTCCTTCCAAGAAGCTACAGTATTGGAAAGGATAGGGGTTGGCATAGATAGTGACTTTCGTGCCATTATGTGGGAATTTTAGGCATTGGTGAAAAGTGGATGGAACGGCCTACATGGCATGAATCCATGGTCAGCTGAGGAGGATGTTGTATGGGAGGTCAAGATCAAGAACTTGACATTTGGTCTCCAAAATCTTTTGTTCCACTTGAATGGGAAGTTTAATGGTGCCTTCGGACAATCTTTCAGTATCATCATATCCTTTGATGGTTATACACTCACTAGAGTCCAAAACCACATCGGAGTATCCCAAGTGTTTTAATAGTTTTAGAGTGCAAAGATTTAGGCCGGAGCTGCCATCTATTAAGACTCATTTGATAGTATGCTTATGGATTAGGACTTCAATGTGGAGGGCTTCATTATGTGAGGCATTAGATGCGGGCAGGTCTTTCTCTGAAAAGGTGAGATGATGAGGTGAGGCAATGTGTCCTACCATGTCTTGTAATTGATCAATATTCAAGTTGGTAGGGACTTGGGTTTCCATCAAGGCTTTGTCAAGGACATCCTTTTGGAGAGGGGATGTACGAAGCAATTCAAGGATGGAAATTTGAGTGGGAGTCTTTCTGAGATGATCTAGAAGGTTATACTTGTGGGTGGATGGAGAATTAGTAGGTGCGGATGTAGAAGGTTGATCATTGGTGGGGGCTCCGTGGATGGAAATGCAGCTACGATGAGTGGTAATGTCACAATTGGGTGTCTTGGCTCTAATGATGGTGGTATTGATATGGTTGGAATAATCTTCTATTCAACCCACAACGGAATCAAAGGAAGGAGGTGGCATAACATTGTCGGTTTGATTGGAAGATGAGGATTTCCTCTTGTTATGATCAGGAAGTGGATCCTTGTATGCTCCTAAATTGGCATTAAGTGATTGTTTTGGAGGTTTGTAAATGGTTATATCACGTCTATCTACAAGGTCTTGGATTCCATGTTTCAACCTCATACAGTTAGATGTTTTATGCCCTTTCACATGATGGTATTCACAATAGGAATTTTCATCAAACCAAGAGGGTTTAAATTGTTTTTCATCATAAGGGCGAATAGGGGGTAATGTTATCAAATCCACCTTTACAAGATTGTTCAAGACATTTTCGATGGGTTCCCCTAAAGGTGTGAATCTCCTCTTTGGGTTATTGTTTTGTCTTGGTGGTCCTCTAGGATCATTTACATTATTGTTGTTTGTGGATGTACTTGGTGGAGTTGGATTTTTTACATTTTGGATGACCTTCACATCGATGACACCATCATTGAGGTTATTTTTGTTTTTACCCCAAAAGTAGGGTTTATCATTGGATTGGGTGTTGTTGTTTGTGTTGGAGGTGTTTTTGTTGACTCTGTTGTTGTTGTTCTTGTTTTTATTATTGTAAATTTTGATAGACTCTTTAGCAATAAGGGCTCTTTCAATGGTTGTCCCTTTGTCTATAACCTCCTCAAAGGTTGATGCACATTGGATTTTGTAAATGGAAGCCCATTTCTTGGTTAAGGTTATTCAAAAACATGGTGACTAATTTTTTTTTGGGAATTGACCAAGGGAGTTTGCTTGCTAGGCTTCTCCATCTTTGCAAAAAGGCAGTAAAGGATTCCCCATTCTTTTTTTAGTGTTGCAAAGGTCAGTCATGGATATTTCATGTTCAAAGTTATAGGAGAAATGATTTATGAATTTCTCCGCAAGCTCATGGAATGTTTTAATGCCAAGGGGAAGATGTACAAACCATTCAATGGCTTAACCACCTAGCCTTCTAGGGAAGAGTCTCATCAAGTATGTGTCATCGTATGAGACCTCTAGGCAAGCAATGTAAAATTCCCTAAGGTGTTCCCTAAGGTCCCCTTTCCCTTTGTATTTGCCAAATTTTGGTGTTTCAATTTTTTTAGGGAAAGGTGGCATGTGCATGGTTCTATTGAATGGGTATAGACAAATATCCTTGAAGTAATATTGCTTTCTTTTGTGTCCATGTTGCATATCATCAACCTTTTGAATCAACTCTTTCACAATGCTAGATAAATCTTGTGTAGGTGGTGGTTGGAGTATGTTGGTTTGGATGAGGTGTTGGAGAAAGTTGGGAATTTGTTGATGTTGGGGTGGTGTTTTGATTTTGGACGATTTGATTTTGTGGGGTTTGATTTTGTTGGAAAGAGAGGAGTTGTTGGAGGATGTGTGGTGGAATTTGTTGGTTTTGATTTGGGTTTTGTTTTAAGGTTTGGATGGAAGATGTAATGGGTGGTTGTGAAATTGGAGGTTGTATGTATGTGAAGTTGGATGAAGGATTGTTGCATGGATTATTGTTAGGGAGGTTGGATGTATTTTAAGGTGGTTGGGAGAATAATTGTGTCATGAAAGCTATGGTGTTGGCGTCAAATTGGGGTACACTTGTGGAAGCATTAGTATACGTGGTGTCATTGGAAATGTTAAGGGTGATTTGAGGTGTAGATGTAGTGATGGTAGATGTTGATATGGATGTGGGATTTGATGTGGTTGAAGTGTTGGTGGGAGTTCTTGATGTGGTGACATTTGAAGTTTGGGATATGTTAGGGACATTGGTGGATGAGGATGGTTGTGACAAGCTGGGTATGGCGGCACCATTTTGAATAAGGAATTTGAGATATTTTGTGGGATCCAACTTTAGGACTCTATCTAATATGTCCATGGAATTGGCATCTTGCATAAAGTCTAAGCTATCTTGATCCATATTATTAATGTTTGATGGTGGGCCTAGTGGTTGGTTGGCGAAGGGATTTAGCATAGCATTGGCATCAAGGGATGATTGTTGTTGGATTGTTGGGACATTGTTTTGATCAGTTTGAGGCATCCCAACCCCAAAATTAATTCTAAAGGGTTCCATTTCCTTGTTTTTCTTAGCTTGGAACCTTGTCAAGGGCATGCAATGAATTGGATATGGATTGATTGGATTGTTGAAATGTGGATAAAGGTTGAGACCTTAGAGAATCAACTTTCAAAATATTGGACCCAAGGATGAGTGATAGTGCGTAAGATATGGATAGGTTTGATGTAATGAAAAATGGAGGCTTTGTTGGGAATTAAGGCATCTCAACCTTGGTAATTCATTGTATTATTTCATTGTATTTATTTATTTATTGCCTATTATTGTAATTAGGATGCAAATCCTTATTGTCATCTTGTGGGAGTTGACACGGTGATGTGTCATCCTACGTGGAAGGTGACCACATGTAAATTTGTCCTCACATGAGGAGATAGGCATCCCACTTAGTGGTAGGAATATTTTGCCATGTGTCAGCATCTTAGATAGTGTGTAAGGGAATATTGACTGAAACAGTTATGATAGATTCCTATGACAAATCTATGACGCGTAAGAGTCATAAATGGAAGATTCTATGACATGTGAAGACGTGTCACAAGGCATCTCAGAAGAAGGCATCTTTGGGCACCCCAAGGAGGGTTATAACATGTTGTAAGAGAATATGTTATTTTTGGCTTGTGTATGATAGATTCTCTTACAACTGTAAGATATGACAGCTATGACGGATTCTATGACAGTTGTAAGAGTCATAAGAGCATAGATGTCATTGCCCAACTTGGGAATAGGTGACCATATTGGGATGGCGTGATATGACAAGTGTTAGGATCATGCTGCAGTGTTGGACAAGTGTCCCTAGGTGTGGGTTTTGGGCCATGAGGCCAAGTTGGACGTCCATCTCAAGAAAGGTTCACTTTTACCTTGTAAACTTCTATTTAAGTAGGTTCTTTGAGAGGAGATGTATTATGTGATTGACAGGTACTATTATGCTGCCGGTTTGTCTTTAGATACAAGTGTCAAAGACTCCTGAGAGCTTACATTGCAAGTGTATTATAAACCATTTCAGTTTTGATAATACATTGTGTAGGTTTTGGAGTGTGGGGTTTTTCACCTGATAAGGGTTTTCCCCATGTTATATCTTGTCTCTCTCTCTCTCTTCTGTCTTATATTCTTGTGTTGTGTATTGTTGCAATATATCCATTATTGTGTTTAACATTCTATAACTGTAAGGATTAAAAAGAATTTGCACTCTTTTATCCTCTTTACATTAGTGTAGGAAGCGATTTCTACACACCTAGCTTCCTTTCAATTAGTATCAGAGCCTGGCTAGGTTTGGTTCTAGCTATTGGGTAGGGGTTTTTTGAGCTAATCTTAGGTTGAGTGGGAGTCTGTGTAGAGTATTCTATATCTTGTTGTAGAAAGGAGATGGTAGGCACATCCAGAAGAGTAGAGGTGGAGAAGTTTAATGGCACAAATTTTGAGTTGTGGAAACTCAAGATGGAAGATTTACTTGTTGATCGTGACCTATGGGAAACCGTTGATGGTACAAAACCTACGGCAATGTCACAAGCTAATTGGGACCTCAAAGATCAGAAGGCTAAGGGTCTCATAAGACTTTGTCTAGCTGACTTTTTCCTATTGAATGTCCATGAGGAGAAGACTGCAAAAGAACTTTAGAAGAAGTTGGGAGATTTATATCAGGCCAACTCCTTGGTGAACAAGTTTTTCTAAAAAATAAGTTATTTGCTTTGAAGATGGAAGACGAAGGATCTGTTGTAGACCATATGAATGCTTTCAACATGATTGTTGCACAGTTGACATCAGTGGGTGTGAAAATGGAGGAGGAGGATCGGTGTATGACCCTACTTTGTTCTTTACCAGATTCATGGGATCATATTGTCATGGCCATTGGGAGTACCACATCCACTTTCAAAATGGAAGATGTGGTGTCTTTGCTGTTATCTGAAGAAATGCGGAGAAAGTCAACTGAGTCATCCAAAGAAGCTCTTGTGGTTTGTGGAAGACTCAAAGAGAAAGGGAAGCAGAAGGACAAGAAAGGTGAAAAGAGTAGATCCAAATCTCCTAGAAAGTCCAAGGCTCTCTGTTGGAACTATGGTAAAATTGGGCATTTTTGAAAGGAATACAAAGAAGAAAAGAAAAAGAAGAAAAAGAATTCCCCAGATTCAGATTCTGACAAGTCACAAGATGATGGTGATGCCTTCATACTACCCTAGCCACCCATACATCTGATGATGTGTGGTTGATATATTCTAGTGCATAATTCCACATGACCTCTCATCAAAGCTAGTTCATGAAGTATGAAGAGTTTGATGGTGGAAGAGTGTACCTGGGTGACAATTCTCATCTGAAGATTGCTGGTCATGGAAGAGTCTTAATCTGATTCCTTGATGGATGAGTGAAGGGGATCACTGGGGTTATACACATCCCAGGCTTGGGACAGAACCTACTTTCTGTAAGTATGTTGAATGATGCAGGTGTGCAGGTTGTCTTTTTGAAGGATGGATGCAAGATGACTAGAGGATCTATGGTGCTTGTGAAGGGTACTCGGAGAGGTAGTCTATTCAGCTAGAGGCATGCACTTCATAATGCAATAGTTCTTTTGACTCGAAGAAAAGAGCCGCAGTCACTTCATCCCCACCATCTAAACAAGCAGTGAAGAAATCTGTTGTAGCAAATTCTGATGGTAGTGCTCATGCTTTGGAAGTTAAACTTCCTACTAAAAAGACAATGTTATGGCATATGAGATTTGGCCACATTGGTGAGAAGGGTCTTAGAACCTTGAAAAATAAAAACCTCATTGAGGGGTTAAATGATTGTAATCTCAAGTTCAACTTTTACGAACATTGTATATATGGAAAGCAAAACTGTGTTTAGTTTTAATCTAGTTCTCACAAGTCTTCTTGGTGCAGGAGCACCTACCTGACAGCTGGCCTCCATGAGGCAGTTAGTTTGTTATAGGTCTGGTTAATGTTTCCAAGAAGGTCTGATAAGACCAATGCATGTAATAAGGTCATGTTGACCATACTTTACTATTTTTAGCTAGGTTGTTAGGACAGCTGTTATGCTGTATGTTCGGTTGGATCCTCCCAGCCACTTGGAAGCTCCCAGCCACTGGGAATCGAGTGGTAGTACTCGCAAGTAGATCCTATTTATGCATTAGGATCGGTTGGTTTTATACATAGGATTGCAGATCATCGATCAGACTTTGCTGAGAGTGAGACAGAGGGAGAGATAGAATATTGTATTTGCATCTTTTGAAATCAATAAAGAGATCCTGTTTGTGTCCATTCTCTGTTTTGGATTCCATTGTGTAATCGTGTTGCTGTTCTGGTGGTTTCATGGATTCGCTGATCCATTCCACCGGTTGATTCATCGAATCGGTGGAATGGCTATGTACAGTAGTTTAGGATTTAGTCTGCATTTTGTGTTTGTTCATATGCATGTTTGCAGGATCGCAGTCGAGAGGTGTTGAGAACCCTAGCATTGGCATGTGCTAGGTCGTGCTGGTTGTTAGAGTCTGGAAAGTTGTCCAGGAAGTAGATCGGGTCATCCTAGGAGGTTCGGCGGATTGAAAATTCGCTAAGGTTGGAAAATCCATCGCAACGGCATCATCAGGATATTTCTGTGTATATCCTGCGGTTACTTCAGGCATCATCCGAGTAGATGGAGGTGAACATGATGCAGTAGTTTGCATAAGGTGAATGCGTTTCGGGGTGATCATCATCAGGTGTTGCCGAGGAGGAGCGTATCGGCATAAGGTAGAAGATCGGGTTGATAAAACCATCGCGGGCCAATAATGTTAAGTTTGGCCGACAGCAGGATATTGAAGGAACTGCATGTGACGTCATCGTCATCAGGATAATTGTCATCAGGATATCGGGGTGACGTAAGCATCGAAGGAAAGGTGCATGAGGTTGTCGTCATCAGGATATATGGAGGGAACCAAATATTTTATATCCTACTGATGAACATGATGTTGAACATCATGATGCTGTAGAAAGCGTTTGGCGGTAAGATGTACAGTGAACATCAGGAGGATGTTTGCGCTTGCCGAATGTGATGATGTTGCTGATAGCCGAATATGATGATGCTGCTGATAGGCGAAAGGGCGAAGGTTTGTCTGCAGGAGGATATCGGTCGGCAGAGAAAATATGATGATGCTGACAGTGTTAAGGAAAATATGATGATGATGATGGGTTATAGACATACATGCTGTATGTCAAGGTTTTAGTGTGGATGCCTCTGCATCATAGTGGTATCAGAGCTCAGCAAAAGGTCTGGGCTGTTGTGTGTTGATTCTGTCACTGAAAAGACAGAGGTAGAGGAGTGAGAGGTTGACAAAATGCCTCCGAAAGGTAATGGTACTGCAAGGGAATTGCAGGAGATGAAGGAAAAACATGCCAGAGAGATGAGGAAGATGAAGGAGCTTGCTGAAGCACTTCAAGCCAGGCTTGTAGCCTTGGAAAAGAATAAAAAGAGGGAAGTGGACGACAGTGAATCAGAAGAAGATGAAGATGCTGTTGAAGAGTATGAAGAGGTAGCTGAAGATCTGGATGCTGAAGACCAGAGATTTGCAAAACTGTTGAAGGCAGTGCAGAGTGATAAACCTAAGGTAAAGGTTGATGTTTCCAAGTATAATGGAAGTTTGAATGAAGATGAGTTACTGGATTGGATTGCTGCACTTGATAATCACTTTGAATGTGAAGATGTTGCTGAGGATCAGAAGGTAAAGATTGCGAAGACCAAGTTAGGAGGTCATGCTTTGGTATGGTGGGATTATGTACAATCCGAGAGAAGGAAACAAGGAAAGTCAAAGATCACTTCATGGGATAAAATGGTAGCAAGGATCAAAGGTAAATTCTTGCCCAAGGATTATGAGATTCAGATGTTTAAGAAGCTACAATTTTTAAGGCAGAAGGAAATGGATGTGAAGGCATATACTGAGGAGTTTTATAAGTTGAGTATGAGATCTGGTCATCATGAGAATGAGGTAGAAAAGGTGGCTAGGTACTTGGCTGGCTTAAGATTGAACATACAGGATGAGTTAGTTTTAGCTAACCCTAAGAATGTGGAGGATTGTTACCAAATGGCAATCAAGATTGAAGAAAAGATGAATAGGAGACAAGATAAGTCCATGAGAGGAAGAGGCAGCAATATGAGGGGAAGAGGATTAGCCCCTACAACAAGGCAAACCAATGAGGGTCAAGAAGACACTGGTAAAGGACAGGGACAGTCTGATTTCAGAGGTGGATGGAAAGGTAATAGAGGCAGATTTGGAAGTGGTAGAGGTTCTACTACATTTTTAGGAAAGTGTTACACCTGTGGTGAGTTTGGTCATCCATTTTTCAAATGTCCAGAAAGCAAAGGTTCATCATCCAGAAATGATAGAACGAATGACAAGAAAGTACAACTTGTGCAAGAAGAGAAACTAGAGCAAAGTGTGCAAAGTTTAAACACTTATCAAGGAGATAGAGCTCCTGACGGTTATGGATATCCTGAGGAGGGAGAAGCATTGATGCTAAGGAGAACTAGTTCGCAGGCATCAAAAGATATGATGCAAAGAAGAGCTCTTTTCAAGACCACATGCAAGAGCAAAGGTAAGGTATGTAAGGTTGTCATTGATACTGGTTCAACAGATAACATGGTATCTCAGGAAATGGTGGATAAACTGAATTTGGAAAGGATTCCACATCAACACCCTTACAAGGCATCTTGGGTGAGTGATAGTCAATCACTTTTTGTCTATGAATAGGCATATGTGGATTTTCAAATTGGAGCATATCAGGATAGAGTTTTGTGTGACATTTTGCCCATGGAATGTTGTCACCTACTGTTGGGTAGACCATGGCAATTTGATAGGAGGGTACTGTATGATGGGTATGCTAGTACCTACACCATCAAGAAAGATGGGAAGACTATTATGTTGATGCCATTGCAGGAAGATGCTGCAGCACAGGGGGTAGCAAAAATTATTTTAGTGGGAAAGAAGGAGTTTGTGCAGAAGCCTATAGGAGCAGGCATAAAGGTAGTTGCGGACACTGCAGGGAAAGAAGTTGTTAAGGACAACAGTTTGAAGACAGTTTCAGTTGTGACTGACAGAGGTCAGCAGCAGGTTCAGAAACAGGTTTGCAAACAACCACCAGTTGAGAGGAATGACAAGGATGTTGTCATAGTTGGGACTATTGTTTGTCCTATAAAGGTTGAAAGAAAGACAGAGTTGAACATTGCAGAAGTTCAAGAGGCAATTCAGACAGAGGTTCTGGTCAGACAACCTGACAAACACAAGGTATGTGAGAGAAGGGCCTACATTGATAGGCATGAGGATTTACTTGCAAGAAAGCAAGTTACAGTTCAGAAGTCTTGGAGCAGCTGAGAGCCAGCAGAGGACAAAGCTGGAATAGGTCAAGACACTGCAAAGGCAAAGTGTAAAGGTGGAGGACTTCCACAACCTAACTCATGGGACATGAGTTCTTTTCTGTTGGGGAGTATGGTGCAGGAGCACCTACCTGACAGCTGGCCTCCATGAGGCAGTTAGTTTGTTATAGGTCTGGTTAATGTTTCCAAGAAGGTCTGATAAGACCAATGCATGTAATAAGGTCATGTTGACCATACTTTACTATTTTTAGCTAGGTTGTTAGGACAGCTGTTATGCTGTATGTTCGGTTGGATCCTCCCAGCCGCTTGGAAGCTCCCAGCTGCTGGGAATCGAGTGGTAGTACTCGCAAGCAGATCCTATTTATGCATTAGGATCGGTGGGTTTTATACATAGGATTGCAGATCATCGATCAGACTTTGCTGAGAGTGAGACAGAGGGAGAGACAGAATATTGTATTTGCATCTTTTGAAATCAATAAAGAGATCCTGTTTGTGTCCATTCTCTGTTTTGGATTCCATTGTGTAATCATGTTGCTATTCTAGTGGTTTCATGGATTCGCTGATCCATTCCACCGGTTGATTCGTCGAATCGGTGGAATGGCTATGTACAGTAGTTTAGGATTTAGTCTGCATTTTGTGTTTGTTCATATGCATGTTTGCAGGATCGCAGTCGAGAGGTGTTGAGAACCCTAGCATGGGCATGTGCTAGGTCGTGCTGGTTGTTAGAGTCTGGAAAGTTGTCCAGGAAGTAGATCAGGTCATCCCAGGAGGTTCGGCGGATTGAAAATTCGCTAAGGTTGGAAAATCCATCGCAACGGCATCATCAGGATATTTTTGTGTATATCCTGCGGTTACTTCAGGCATCATCCGAGTAGATGGAGGTGAACATGATGCAGTAGTTTGCATAAGGTGAATGCGTTTCGGGGTGATCATCATCAGGTGTTGCCGAGGAGGAGCGTATCGGCATAAGGTAGAAGATCGGGTTGATAAAACCATCGCAGGCCAATAATGTTAAGTTTGGCCGACAGCAGGATATTGAAGGAACTGCATGTGACGTCATCGTCATCAGGATATCGGGGTGACGTAAGCATCGAAGGAAAGGTGCATGAGGTTGTCGTCATCAGGATATATGGAGGGAACTGGATATTTTATATCCTGCTGATGAACATGATGTTGAACATCATGATGCTGCAGAAAGCGTTTGGCGGTAAGATGTACAGTGAACATTAGGAGGATGTTTGCGCTTGCCGAATGTGATGATGCTGCCGATAGCCGAATATGATGATGCTGCTGACAAGCAAAAGGGCGAAGGTTTGTCTGCAGGAGGATATCAGTCGGTAGAGAAAATATGATGATGCTGACAGTGTTAAGGAAAATATGATGATGATGATGGGTTGTAGACATACATGCTGTATGTCAAGGTTTTAGTGTCAATGCCTCTGCATCACTTCTGGTGTATTGGACCTCATTCATTTTGATGTGTTTGATCCTGTTATGTTCCTTCAATTTCCAAATCTGTATATTTTGTATCTTTCATAGATGATTACAGTAGGACATGGATTTATTTTCTCAGAAGCAAGTCTGAAGTCTTTAGTCAGTTCAAAGAGTTTAAATCTTTTGTTGAGAATCAGACTAGTAAAAATATTAAGTGTTTGAGGACTAACAACGGTGGTGAGTTTTGTTCGGCAGAGTTTGATAAGTTCTATAAAGAGCAAGAGATTGAAAGACATAAGACAACTCCATACACCCCACAACAAAATGGAGTTGTAGAAAGGATGAACAGGGCACTGATGGAGAAGGCTAGGAGTATGCTTAGTGGACCAAGCATCGAACAAAAGTTTTGGGCTGAAGTTGTAGCCACTGCTTGCTACCTGGTAAACAGGTCTCCTACATCAGCTCTTGTTGGTAAGACACCTATGGAGGTGTGGTCTGGTAAGAAGCCTTTTGCTAGACATCTTCGTGCTTTTGGTTGTGAGGCATATGCACATGTACCTAGGGAGAAATGGTCTAAATTGGAGAACAAGGCTGTTAAGTGTATTTTCATTAGCTATGGTGTCAGTGTGAAAGGATAGAAGCTTTGGGATCCTATGGCTGAAAAAGTGTTGTATAGTAGAAGTGTTATCTTCAGAGAGCTAACACCTTCTTCTGTTGTTCTACAGCCAGAACAGACAGAAATGAAAGGGGATGTGGTTCAGTTTCCTTCTACCCCTAAGAAGACTAAACTAACAGACCCTGTGAGACCTGATGATGAGGAGAGCTCTACTAGCTCTAAAAGCTCACAAGAAGAAGCAGAACCTCAACCTCAGCCATTAAGGTCTACACAAACAAGAAAGCAACCTGATAGGTTTGGTTATTCATTACTTGATTCTAGTTGTGATTTTGCCTTGCTTACTAACACTGATGAGCCTAGAACTATGATAGAGGCTATGGGCATGAAAGATGCAGGTTCCTGGAAGGAGGCCATGGAAGATGAGATGGCTTCTTTGGAGAAGAGTAAAAAATGGGACTTGGTGCCTTTGCCTGAAGGATGGAAACCTGTTGGATACAAATGGGTGTTCAAGAAGAAATTTGGTGCCGATGGCAGTGTTGAAAAGTACAAGGCTAGATTGGTTGCGAAGGGGTATTCACAAGTGGAGGGAATTGATTATGGTGAAATTTTATGTCCCGTTGCAAAGCTGACATCCATTCAGTTCTTGTTATCTCTTGCAGCTTCTTATGACTTAGAGGTTGAGTAGATGGATGTGAAGACAACTTTCCTTCATGGTAATTTGGAGGAAGAGATTTACATGTCACAGCCAGAGCATTACATAGAGAAAGGTAAAGGAAATTTGGTTTGAAAGTTGAAGAAGTCTTTGTATGGTTTGAAGCAATCTCCTAGGATGTGGTATATGAAATTTGATGCCTTTGTGTTGTCAATTAGATTTCTGAGATCAAAATCAGATCATTGTGTTTATTACAAGTTTGACAATGATCACATTCTCATTATTGCATTGTATGTTGATGATATGTTGTTAATTGGGAATGGTAAGAATATGATTTCTGATTTGAAGTCTCAGTTGTTAGCACAGTTTGAGATGAAAAATCTAGGGGCAACCAGGTACATTCTGGGAATGGAAATCAAAAAAGACATCTAGCTAATAGAAAACTTTGGTTAAGCTAGAGTAAGTATGTGAAGATCATGTTGGATAGGTTCAACATGGAAGATTGTAGACCATTGTGTGTTCCTGTTTCTTTGGGGACAAAGTTATCTGTTAATGATTGTCCAAAATCTCCTAGTGAGGTGGAGGACATGAGCAGAGTACCTTATGCTAGTGTTGTTGGCAGTTTGATGTATGATATGGTCTGCACAAGACCAGACATTGCCCAAGCAGTGGGAGTCCTTAGTCGATTAATGGCTAATCCTGAACGGGTACATTGGGATGCAGTTAAGCGAGTTTTCAGATATTTGAGGGGTACTTCCAAGTATTCCATATGCTATCATGGTAATCCTACAGGACCTCCGCATTTAGTTTGTATTCGTGGATTCATGGATTTTGATTAGACAGGTGACATTGACAGCAGGAGATCCATCAGTGCTTATGTGTTCACTACGTTCAGTGGTTCAATTAGTTGGATAAGTAAGCGACAACCTGTGGTCACTTTGTCCATGACAGAAGCTGAGTATATGGCAGCAACTCATGCTTGTAAGGAAGTCATTTGTATTAAGAGATTGTGTTCATATATTGGTGTTGATGCAGGATAGATTACGATTTGTTGTGACAATCATAGTGCGATTTGCCTAGCAAAGAATCCAACTTTCCATACTAGAACAAAGCATATTGATGTATAGTTTGACTTCATGTGAGACATGGTAGAGGATGGGAAGGTGAATTTGGAGAAGGTAGACACTTTGAAGAATGTTGCAGATGCATTGACGAAACCAGTGGGCACAGAGAAGTTCAGATGGTGTTCGGAGTCTATGGAGATGGTGTTCGGAGTCTATGGACCTCTCGGCCTATAGCAGTTAAATCCTATTATTTCCATTGGCTCTTACAAGGTGTTCGACAAGTGGGATAATGTTGGGAATTAAGGTGTCTCAACCTTGGTAATTCCTTGTATTATTTCATTGTATTTATTTATTTATTGCCTATTATTGTAATTAGGATGCAAATCCTTATTGTCATCTTGTGGGAGTTGGCACAGTGATGTGTCATCCTACGTGGAAGGTGACCACATGTAAATTTGTCCTCACATGAGGAGATAGGCATCCCACTTAGTGGTAGGAATATTTTTCTATGTGTCAACATCTTGGATAGTGTGTAAGGGAATATTGACCGAAACAGTTATGACAGATTCCTATGACAAATCTATGATGCGTAAGAGTCGTAAATGGAAGATTGTATGATAGGTGAAGACATGTGTCACAAGGCATCTTAGAAGAAGGCATATTTGGGCATCCCAAGGAGGGTTATTACATGTAAGAGAATATGCTATTTTTAGCCTGTGTATGATAGATTCTCTTATAGTTGTAAGATATGACAACTATGACGAATTCTATGATAGTCGTAAGAGTCGTAAGAGCATCTATCATTGCCCAACTTGGGAATAGGCAACCATATTGGGATGGGGTGATATGACAAGTGTCAGGACCATGCTGCAGTGTTGGACAAGTGTCCCTAGGCATGGGTTTTGGGCCATGAGGCCAAGTTGGATGCCCATCTCAAGAAAGGTTCACTTTTGCCTTGTAAACTTCTATTTAAGCAGGTGCTTTAAGAGCAGATGTATTATGTGATTGACAGGTGCTGCCAGTTTGTCTCCAGATATGAGTGTCAAAGACTCCTAAGAGCTTGCATTGTAAGTGTATTGTAAACCATTTCAGTTTTGATAATACATTGTGCAGGTTTTGGAGTGTGGGGTTTTTCACCTAATAAGGGTTTTCCCCACGTTATATCCTCTCTCTCTCTCTCTCTCTCTCTCTCTCTCTCTCTCTCTCTCTCTCTCTCTCTCTCTCTCTCTTCTATCTTATATTCTTGTGTTATGTTTAACATTCTATAACTGTAAGGATTAAAAATAATTTGCACTCTTCTCTCCTCTTTAGATTAGTGTAGGAAGCGATTTCTGCACACCTAGCTTCCTTTTAGGCTTAACCTTAGAGAATGAATCTAAAAGTATTAGACCTAATGATAAATGATGGGCATATGAGGATGATTTTGGATGGGAGATCATAGGGGTTAGTTTTCAAAAGAACTTTTTGGACGAAACGTAAATGGATGGATAGGTTTGATTTTGATGATGTAGAAGTGGATGAAGGTTTGACATTAGAGATTGATTTTCAAAATATTGGACCCAAAGGATGGATAAGTGAAAAGATGAATTGAAGATGATGGATGACTTTATAAATTTGGGAATAATTTTTGGATCAAAGGTGAATGGGTGATTTGGTAACCTTAGAGATTGAATCTCAAAAGGATTTCAAAATTAATTAGGTGTTAGGGTGAATGGAAATTTTGAGGATGGATTTAGGATAATGATTTGGAAATGGATAACTAAAGTATACTTAGGAAAGTTTGGATAATAATCAACCATGGAAACCTTAGATGATTTGGATAGATAGGGTTGGATGATTAAGGATGTTGGATAAACTTGATGATGTTTAGAAAAGGATATTCAAATAAAAGGAGAGCATGAATAAATCTAGATCTTTGGATTGCAAAAGGATGTCCCTTCTCACCCAAGCTAGACTAATGACCACCAAGAAAAATGTGATACCTTAGAATATATCAACTTAGGAGTTTTCTAGGCTCCTAAATCAATTATTCTAAGGGTTGATAAAGGCTAATTTATAAAGGAACTTAAGGTAGACAAAGTCTTAAGTACCCTATAAATTAGAGGGTGGTGAGATCTAGACTTAATCCTTGCACAAATTTGATTTTAGGTATGGTTTTGGATGTTGGTTTGGTTTTGGATGATTGATTATTGATGTTGATGATAGATTGGAATAAATTTGATCTTGGATGTTGATGTTGGTTATGGTTTTGATATTTGGAATGGAGTTGAGAAGGTGTGGGTAATGTTGGTTGATTTTGGAGGATGAAAATGATTGGAATAAGACTTAGGTTGGGATGATTTGGATTTGGATGAATTTTGGGATTTTGTGGAAATGGATGTGCAAAGGTCCAAAAATGAAAATCAAGATACCCTTCTAAGGTCAAATGGATAATGGAAGATAATGAATTTGGATTAGGGTTTTGGATGAAAGACTCTTGGATTAGGATGGAAATGAAGTGAAGGGTTGGGGACAATATTTGATTGATGAATGAAGCAAGAAAATATCAAAATGATGTTTGTCTAAGGTCAAATGGGATGAGGTAAATGGAATTGGACAAGGGTTGGACTCAATAATTGATTTTAGATTTGAAGTGAATGAGCTATGGTTAAGGGTCCAATAATTAAAATGATTTTTCTCTAAGGTCTAAATGAGATGAAATGATGTGGATAGATTTGGATAAAGGTTATAGATGGGAATATGGCCAAGGGTTGGACTTAATAATGGAGGATTTATTTTTTTGGTGATTTTGACAAGGTGACCAGGTGCTAAGGTTGGACAAAGCTTAAACATTTCGAAACAAATTAGGGAGCACATGTGGGATATGGCCTACAAATGGTGCTACTCTAGAAAATTATGGTGCTACAATAGTGAGGAATGGCACTAAAATAGATGACTATGGCGTTGATTGACAGGTTTATGGCGTTATAGAAATAGCACTGACAGGCAATTTTATGGCGCTAAACAAAGAGTTTATAGCTCTAAATGATGGGCAGTCTAAGGATTTTAACTAGATTTTTTATCAATCTTGGATTTTTGCTCAAACTTTGGATTTTAAATGGTCAAATTTTTGGATTTCAAATAGGTCAAGTGTTTGATTTCAAAAGGTTCAAATGATTGTTGGACAAAGTTGATAAGTTTTCTTAGCAAGTACATACAAATCAAACAAGAGAATGTAATGGCTTTTGACTCAAGGTGGACTTTGGATAAATTGGCTTGTACATGTTTCAACAAGAAGACACTCTAAGCACATGAACAATCTATTGATAACTGAGAGGGGGGGGGGGTGAATCAGTTATCCTAATTATTTCCCTTATTGAACTTTCCTTTTAATTAAAGCAGCATAAAATCAAACACAAAACATTAACCATGAAGTAAGAAACACATGACACAGTATTTTTGACGTGGAAACCCTGTTAAGGGAGAAAACCACGGGGTGATTAACCCAAGAATTATTCTCTGTTAGAAGAATAGGAAATTACAAAAATGGCACTTGCCAATTAGGGCTCACTGCCCGAGCACACTGCTCACAAGAGGCCCACTGCCTACAAGAAGACACACTGTCTACAAAGTGATGATAATCACAGTCTTGAACTGATTGGAAGCATCTGCATATGCTGGAGTTCAGTTCCGGTTAGGCTCAGTACACTGATCTGCTGCACTTCATCTTTCCTCTGTTCTTTGTTCTGCTATCTTTCACATACCGGATCCTTTTTGCTACCTCTGCTCTTTCTCTGGACTTATTCGCATATCTCTCCACACCCACACTCGCTTCACAACTAAATCCATCCTCTATATATATCCGCACAAGTAGTTTCATCACCTTTCTAGTCGGCATCCGGAACAGTCTTAGTTTCTTACAAACTCTCATTCTGTCGGCTGAATCCTTCCTCACCAAGCAATGCGGATCAAGCATATACTTGTAGATATCATTAATCATGTCGGCCAAACATGATTCATGCCTTCACAACCTCTGTCATTAGCAGTAACCCATCCGGAAAGCAGTCTGATACTCTGTCAGTCAGTTCTTCCTCTGTTTTCACTGTCTCTCAGGAATCCGGTACTTAACCATTCATATCTTTTTCCTTGTCCATCACCGGAGGCTAAATACTTGGAATATACTACTAAAGGTAGTCCTCTTGACTTCCCCAAATCCGCACTGCACCAAGACACTTCCTCTGAGAGGTCCGGACCAATCTGTCGGACCTTGCCACATGCTCTGTTCTTCTTTACCGGACCACAACTTTCTTTATTCTGACTTCCGGTAGAGACACATCATGACTTGCGGATATGTGGGATGACCTTTGTTGCCATCAATGACAACAACCATGAATCCATATAGTGTCTCTTGCCAACAATCTCCCCCTTTGGCATTGATGGCAACACTTAGTGAAAAATGACTAAGTGTTTTCACTATGCTCCCCCTTTGCTGATGCTCTGTCTTTATATACAATTTCTGGAACTCCCCCTTAGTTGGATTCCTCATTTTTCACTGCTCCTCACTCCCCCTTTGACATCAATGGCAAAGGGTAGGGTCCGCATATCAAAATTTTCAAAAATTTCTTATACTTAGCCGCATATTTACATACTCACATATATTGAAGAATGTCTGCAAAGGATGTCTGTAATTGAATCATTTCGGTAGCCCAACTTTGCTTCATTCTGTCCAAAATTGAAATGTGACCACTTAACAAAAATGTAAACGCTTCTGCCCGCTTGAGATCTGTCGGATCTTTTGTTTGGGTGGTGGTCCTAGCATCACTGATGGCCTCATGCATGGTTTCCAACTTAGGGATTATAATCCTTCTAAGTTCTCCCATCCGGTTGGTGATGTTCTTCCTTTCCTTCTCAAGATTCTTTATTTCGTTCAAGACTGCAATAGTTTGACATTCTTGATTTATTATAGAGGAAGAGAGAGGATCAAAACTTTGAGATAAGCTTTGTAGCTTATCCTGTTCCTCTTTTATTTTCTTGTCAAATGCTGCTGTTGCCTTTGACCAGGATATACAAAATTTGTAGATATCACCGCCATCCTTAAGAGCATTCTCTAAGCTCTTTATTCCAATGCTTACAATCTTTTTGTCTTTAGAGATTAATTCTAATATCTCTGAAAATCTCTTATCCAAAAATTCCTTCCGGACCTTTTCTTCAGCTGATTTTTCTAAAGAATCAAAATGTGTATCAACACTGCTGACTAAGGTTTTTAGATTACCGGAAGTGGAGGCTGTCGGATCTATCTGGATTGATGGCATGATCTTCACAAGTACTCCGGAAGCAGCCTCTATCAACTCACAGTCTTCCATATGAGACTTCAGGAGCTTTTCATTTGCCTTGGCATTTGCAAATGAAGCTATCTTCATTGTTTGTACCGGAGAGAGAGAGTCAAAATCAAATGGGCCTTTTAGAAGCTCCGGTTCATCAATCTCTAGAGTTTCTTTGCTCAAAAATTGTTGAACAGTTTGTGCAGTGTCTCTTGCCGGAGACAGATGTTTCTTCTCTTCTGCAGTCTTAGAACTGTCAACCTCTTTGTCCTTCACCACTGCTTCCTTCTCCTGTAATTGCTCTTCTTCTTTGGATCCGGAGACTGTAGGGGAAACCGGAGGAGAGATGCTAACTTGTTCATGGGTCACTTCTTCTGGAGCAGAGGGTCCCAAGTCCTCGCTTGTCTGTTCAGGGCTCACTTCTTCCGAAACAGAAGATTCCAGATCAACAGCTGTTTCTGCACCTAAGTCCTCTACAACAGGAAGATTGAACCTTTTGAAAGCCTTCCGGAGGATCTCTTCTGTTTCTTGAGCCACTTTGTCAGTCTCACCAAGCATGAGTTGATTCATCCTGGCTTTGCTTCTGAACTCATCTTTGCAGTCCTTGAAGATAATGTTCATTGTCTTGGGATCAATTTGAGGATATAGCTAAATAGCTATCTGCTCCCAGATCTCAAGATCTTTGGCATGAGCATTATTCTTTCTTACTTCCATTTCCTTCTCTAGGCTCTTAGGAATGAGAGATATGATCTCAATGAAAGCCTTATTGTATATGTTCAGATATTTAACTGTGGCTTCCTGCAGAGTCTTTTGGTCTGCCTCACTGAAGTCATCATAGGATTCAGTCATTGGTTGAAGGTTTCCATCCACCGTGACCGACTTGATTATGCTCTCTAGTGACAGAGTGGGCTTTTCAACAGTTACCTCTGCCATTTCCTCCTTGTCTTGGCCTGTGGAGGGCTTACCGGATCCTTTCTTTTTCTGTTTCTTTACTTCTCTTACTCCTTCATCTGATTCTGTCTCCTCTTCATCCTTTTGGCTTCCATAAGCCCTTGTGGCTTTTGCCTTTGATCTCTTACCGGATGCCTGGACTTCCGGTTTTGAACTTTTGGTTGAGGGAGGTGCAGATCTCTTTGTTGATCTGGTCCGGGTGGGAGCTCCAACCGGAGCACTTTCTTTGCTTTTCTCTTCTTCCTCGGCCTTCCTCCTCTTTTCCTGGCTGGCATCAAGTGCCTCCTTTGAGATGCCAAGACCTTGAGCAATGTGCTCTACTTCTTTTCTCACTTTTCTTTTGATCTCAGGTTCCCTGAGTTCTACATGTAATTTTATACTCAGCTCCTCAAAGGTTCCAAACCTTTCTGCCTTAGGATCTTTGGGCTGACTTAGCATGTGTTGAACATGCAGCTCCACTATCTGTTCATCAACTTCATACCCCATGGGCATGATCCAGACAGTCCTTGGCTCCACTGCCTCCATTAGGCACTGATCAGTGTCAACCATAAAGCACACTGAGTCCTTGTATTTCTCAATGAGAGACTGGGGAATTCTCTCTCTTGCTTGCATCATGCTCTGAAAGTTTTTGAAGTATCCCCATAGAGCTGTATTTCTCGCTTTTGCATCCCCAAGTCCATGCAAATAGTCTCTTATCTGGACTGCAACAGGTTTGTCATTTTGCCATACCCATCCATTTGTTCCGGGTAGCTCATTCATGAAGTAGAAGAATAGACATACAATCAGAGTACCATACTTAAAGGAATTCTTCTTATCCTTCTTGATTTTCTGTATGTTTTCCATTAATTGGCTTAGTAGCAGTTCGCAGAGATCATATTCTGCATTCTTTCTTAACATTTCATAAGCAGTGTATATTGCAGTTCCGGATACAGAATTCTCCCTGCTGGAGTGATAGATCTTGTATCCTATTATCATTGATGCATATTTGATATCCGGATCGGAGATGTCTTCAATGGTCATTGCCCTTTTGTCAAATTTTGATCCGGTGGCCTCAGTTACAATGTTGTTCTTGACAGATTTGAGGATAGGTACTCCTCCGGAAGAGTATAGGCCAGTTACTGCTCTAATTTCCTCTTTTGTGATCTTACAGGGTCTATCTAGCCATAGAAAGTTGTCATGCATCCTGCTCAGTACATACCGGACCCATTCATCCTCTTCAAAATAGGGGAAATGAATAAATTGCTCAAATTGTTTCTTCTGAATATCCTTATACTCTGGTTTAAGCTCAAAGGCATTGTCAATCAGCTGCTTGTGATAGAGGTCTCTTAATTTGAAATCCCCAAATTCCTCAATGTTTGCATGTATGTAAACCCTAATGTCTTCGGTGTGTAAAACTCCGTGAGGAACACTAGAGAAGGCTCCTAGTGGGTCAACCTCCAATGATTTGTAGGGATGTTTCTTGAATGAGGGGCGAGGTCTATCGGAGATCTTAACTATGTTTGGAGTAGCCATTCTTCAAAGATTTGCAGTGAGGTAATGAAAAACGGAGAATACCTTATGCGCCTTCGGTTTGCACGGAGTGGTTGGATTGATTTCTTTATCAATAGCTTCGGCAGGAGATCCTTGGAGTGCTTGAAGAACCTTGTTGCAGAGCTCCACTTTTCGCTTCTTCTCGAGTGCAGAATGAGCAAATGACCTTTTGAGAAATCCCTTAAATTGCTCCGCGAACCCTAATACCTGTCTGCAATAAATGCTTCACCTACATCATTCTGGTTTGCCTTGTCTGGATAGCTTGGAGTATCCCGGATTAGTCCTGATCTATGGATATCATCCGGATCTATCAATCATGAATAAATCGAGGTGGCATATTACAAGATCATCTCAAACACTCTGTCCAATCCGCAGAACAAGATAGTGCATTTCTGGATCTTTCCGGACCTTTTTGTAATCCTTTATCATACCGGAGCATTTCCCTGAACAGGTCTTATTTGATCGATCATAGCTTCTTCATAACTCCATGCGGACCTCTGAAAACTTGACTGAAGTATCTCAAGACTCATATCTACAAACCCTTTGATCCGCATCTTGTGCCACATTCGGCACCACTTGTTTGGCTGGGGGAACAAGATTTTCTTTGAGTCTCCCCCTGAGCCAGAGCTCACTTTTAATTTCCGGAAGAAATATCAGCACCAGAGTCTGGTGCGGATCCAACCTCTACATTCTCTGAACTTTTCTTCACCCAAATCTTGCTCATCTGATTCCTAACCTCATCCGCATTCATCTTTTGTTTACCCTTGTCTTGATTCTGATTATACACCGGACCTCTTTTGTCCTGATTCTTGTTTCTGCAGACTTTAGCATTATGACCGGACCTATTGCAGATTTGGCAAATAACATTCCTTTGCATATTTGACTGATATCCTCTTGATCTGCATTGATTAGCCCTATGACCTATTCTATTGCATGTGAAGCATCTACCTTTGAATGATTTGTTTACTTGCATAATTCTACATTCATGGGATTTGTGTCCATACCTTTTGCAGTTGAAGCACTGTCCGGAGAAGGATGAATTATTCAGATTCATTCTCATTCTGCACTGATTAGCTTTGTGACCAAAGTGGTTGCAGCTGTGGCAGTATCCATTGAAGGATGGATATCTTTGAGCATTTGGCTGTCTTACCGGAGGTCTTCTAGGCCTGCTCCTTGGATTTTCTGATCCAAGATTCTTCTGACCGGATCCGGAGCTTTCTCCTTTCTCATATCCCAAGCCATACTTGTCATCTGTCCTCTTTTGACTTCCAAGAAGAACTTCAGGTTGAGCAGAACTTATCTTGAATTTCTCTTTATATTCATTTGCTGTTTGAAGGTCTCTTTTGAGAGAGGCAATTTGATCCTCAAGTTTTCCTTCATTATCTTTGGCATCTTCAAGATCAGATTCAAGGTGTCTGATAATCCTGTCCATCTGGTGGCATTCTTCTGATTTTTCTTTAAGAGATTGTCTTAGATTGTCTTCAGCCTTTCTTTTTTCTTCAATCTCTTGAGTAAACTTTATAGTTCCTGATTCCATTTCATGTCTTAACATAATGACTTCTTTTGATAACTTTTCACATAACTTGGTTTGCTCAGTCAATTCCTCATTTGTATTGCTTTCTTCACTTTGTCTTGCCAACTGTTGAAGCAGCTCCTTTCTCTTTTTCATAGAGAGACTTAATTTGTCTTTTAATTCTCTCATGAATTCATCAGCCTGTTTGAGTCTTTCCTTTAATTCACTGACTTCAGAATTTGACTGTTCAAGATCCTCAAGGGCAGTCTTGAGTTGCTCCCTTAAACCATATGCATCCATTTGAAATCCCAGATCTTCCTCAAGCTGTTAGGCTCAATTAGGAGGAACTTAGCTCTGATACCAATTGTTGATAACTGAGAGGGGGGGGGGTGAATCAGTTATCCTAATTATTTCCCTTATTGAACTTTCCTTTTAATTAAAGCAGCATAAAATCAAACACAAAACATTAACCATGAAGTAAGAAACACATGACACAGTATTTTTGACGTGGAAACCCTGTTAAGGGAGAAAACCACGGGGTGATTAACCCAAGAATTATTCTCTGTTAGAAGAATAGGAAATTACAAAAATGGCACTTGCCAATTAGGGCTCACTGCCCGAGCACACTGCTCACAAGAGGCCCACTGCCTACAAGAAGACACACTGTCTACAAAGTGATGATAATCACAGTCTTGAACTGATTGGAAGCATCTGCATATGCTGGAGTTCAGTTCCGGTTAGGCTCAGTACACTGATCTGCTGCACTTCATCTTTCCTCTGTTCTTTGTTCTGCTATCTTTCACATACCGGATCCTTTTTGCTACCTCTGCTCTTTCTCTGGACTTATTCGCATATCTCTCCACACCCACACTCGCTTCACAACTAAATCCATCCTCTATATATATCCGCACAAGTAGTTTCATCACCTTTCTAGTCGGCATCCGGAACAGTCTTAGTTTCTTACAAACTCTCATTCTGTCGGCTGAATCCTTCCTCACCAAGCAATGCGGATCAAGCATATACTTGTAGATATCATTAATCATGTCGGCCAAACATGATTCATGCCTTCACAACCTCTGTCATCAGCAGTAACCCATCCGGAAAGCAGTCTGATACTCTGTCAGTCAGTTCTTCCTCTGTTTTCACTGTCTCTCAGGAATCCGGTACTTAACCATTCATATCTTTTTCCTTGTCCATCACCGGAGGCTAAATACTTGGAATATACTACTAAAGGTAGTCCTCTTAACTTCCCCAAATCCGCACTGCACCAAGACACTTCCTCTGAGAGGTCCGGACCAATCTGTCGGACCTTGCCACATGCTCTGTTCTTCTTTACCGGACCACAACTTTCTTTATTCTGACTTCCGGTAGAGACACATCATGACTTGCGGATATGTGGGATGACCTTTGTTGCCATCAATGACAACAACCATGAATCCATATAGTGTCTCTTGCCAACACAATCCTATCATTAGTCAAGTGGGCTTATCATACCTTGCAGAACTCACGAAGTGGTCGTGGTTCAATCCCAACTCAAAGTGAACTAGGATTCCCACCCCCACTAATACCTTTGGTGCTATAGCTTGGATAGATAGGGAAAGCAAGGTCATGGGCCACCTTACTCCCCTTACCAAGGAGATTTTCATCTTGCCCAAGGTAATGCCTTCTCAAGTATAATGGTATGGTAAGCATCTTCCCTCCTCTACAATGATGCACTACAAGGTATCACGACCAAAAGGTTTAAGATAGGATAGTACAAGCTTCTAGGGGAGTCCTCTAATGTACACAAGGTACTTGAAGCCCAAGTTTGTGAATGAGGGTGTCTCAATCAACTGACACTCAACCACACGAGCCTTGGCAGACCAAGTATCCCAGAGGTATTTTTCTTGGAGGTGAGAGGGTCCTTCCTTTAAAGCTATCTTTTGAATTGCAATATTTCTATACCATGCCAGAACACACGTTTGAGGTCATCCCTTGGGGTGATGAAATCCCCAAAAAGGCCTCCTAATAACACTTAAAAGCAATAAAAAGCTCACAAATAGACTTTTGATCCCCAAGATCACCCTAAGGTGTGAGGGGAGAGCATACATCTATAAGTGAACAAGGCAAAGAAAACAAATGTTTATTCCCCTACTTAAACCTTAATGTGCCTAAAACTAGTAATAAAAAAAGTCGTTGGCTGTGAATCTGCACACAAGATGTTAGTAGTTGATCAAAATAGACTTTTACAAGCATTTGGATACCTGCAAGCAAAGTGTTAGACCCTTGCACAAGTCTCAAAAATTTGTCATAAATATGGCACTGAAACAGAGAAATATGGTGCTGCAATAGATAGTTATGGTGCTAAAATAGTCCTAAATAGCGCTAAGAAATAGGAAAATAGCGCTAAAGTAGCACAAAATCGTGCTAAGATAGTCAATTTCAAAATACTGACAGACAAAAAAAAGTAAAATAAAAATAGCGCTAAGATATAACATGGCGCTAAATCAAACTTACCCTTTTACATGTTTGTCTGCTAGTTTTATGGCATTGTTGTGGGCAGATATGGCGCTAATCCACATAAAAAGACTTGAACCTGCACAAAAAGATTCAAAAACTTGCACAAAGGTGTCACAAATGTGTTAGAGGGTTTAGAAACCTGTTTAAGACCCAAGCATGTCAGATTGTGAGAAAAAAATAGGTTAGTTTGTGAGGGATAAACAAAAAACTGTGTAAGCTTCAATCCCTAACACATTTTATACAAATTTCGACATTGCAACCTCTTGTTTCTGCTACACCCTGTCAAAAAATAGTGACAAACAAGAAGAATAAGCAATAAAAGTTTTTTTCCTAGTTAATAAATGTTAGCAATGTCACCTGAACATGGCACTAAACAGTCTATTATGGCACTACTATAGACTATTATGGCACTAATGTGGAAGACTATGGCACTGAACTTTGGGCATATGGCGCTAAAAGACCTTGTTTGTCAAGAACCTTCACAAACACTCAAAAATGAAGTTAGATTAGGACCATGGGGTCCCTTTGGGTGTGCCAAATGAAGATGATAAAAGTTCAAGGACATAAAAACAATGAAAAACAAAGGAAAACACAATGTTATACCTTCAACCTTGAAGCCTCCTCACTCCTTGATAAGGTGGAAGGCGAAATACCCTAATTCTCCTTAGCTTTACCCAACTAGCCTATTCAAATGTGGATTGCTCTCAAGTGCAACACAAAATGGGCATAACCTAGCTATGAAAATAAGGATTTAGAGGGATTTTGGCATGATAAACTTGCTCTAAAATTGGATGTGAAAATGGATTGTGGAGGCTTGTATTTATAGGCAAATTTTGGGGGAGATTGATCCAACGGTGGAGATTAAAAGTTGAGATCAATGGTGGAGGATGAAAGATGAGATCAAGGACTAAGATCTCATCAACAACAATGGAATGCTAGTAATAAAAATGAATTTAAAATTCATTTTTGGGCAAGGCTTTGCATTAAATGTGATGAGGACACATGAGGAAATAAAAAATTATTTCCTTAGGAGGATGTGAAATTTTTAATTCCATTTATGTGGAATGGTGAAGGTCATGTGACACTTAAGCATTTTTGGAGCTCACATGTGTGAGCTCATGGCATGGAGAAGAGTTTAGCATGGAAATAGAAAGGTGAAGTGGAAGGGTCATGTGACCCATGGGAATATTTTAGAATTTTTAATTTGTGGGTTGTGGGAGAATGAGTTAATGATGCTTTGACCAAGTTAATCAAGGTGATTAACTTAATTAATGTTCTTGGAAAAAAATAGTGAATGGGCTAAAAAGGGTTTAGGATTAATTAAATAATTATTTATTTAATTAATCTAGGTCTAGGGGTTAGGTAGGCTAGGGTAGCTAATTAAATATTGGCTATTTAATCATCTAGGCTAGGTGTAGGTTGATTAGTAGGGTAGATTATTTAAATGAGTGTGACTTATCTAATTAATCAGGTTTAAGAAAGTGGACAAATTAACCAAATAAATATTTATTATTTAATTAATTAATTGGGATGATGTTAGTAAGGTATGATGCTGAATTAATTTAATTAATTCAGTTCTAAGGGTAATTTGATGAAGGATAGATGGATGATTCAGGGGTAAGTTAGGCTATTTAATTAAATACAAATTTAATTAATTAATTGGAGGGGAAATTAATGATGTGGATGATGGTGTAAGGGTGGTTAAAGGGTTAAGACATTTTTAGGTGTCTACACTATGCATCAACAATGTGTCTTATGAAGGTGCTAAAGAAGTAGTGATGTTAGATTATTTTCCTTAGTCCTATGCATAAACTTGAATGTGTCTTATGAAGGTGCTAAATAAGTAGTGAAGATAGATGAAGTTTGAATCACTAACAACTTAAATACCCATCTTATCAAGATAGATAATAATAAATTTAAAGAGAAGGGAAAAGAAGAACACAAACATTGAAACTCTTCCAAAAATGTGTTATAGATACAATTGTCCCTACTAATTATGCATTATGTTAGTGTTAATAATTCAATAAAGAGGACTTCAAATGTATACATCTAAGCTATCATTGACTTTCTAGGGGTAGAAACTCAACTTCAATGAAACAGGGTTACTTGGGTTCATTATAATGTAGTTCATATACTGACTGCTACAAACAAAAGTATGTACATTACTTTCTACACTCATCTCAAATTGAAGAACACCAACATAGGACCTCTTCCAAAAATGTGCTTTAGATACAATTTTCCCTACAAATTTATATATTTTGATGCATATGTCTACCACCGCTCACTTTACAAAGGGTAGAGCCTCATCCTAAAAATTCTTGATTCAATTGTGAGAAGGAACTAATGACAAACCTTTTAAAATTTTAAACTATGCTAATGCTCCTCTAATTATTGAGGTTAGATTCAACTAATACCCAACTGAAATTCCATATTAAAATTTCAAAAAGCAATATTCTCTTTTGTCACTACTTGTGTTCAGTCAACAATACCAAGGTAAGAATTTGGTCAAACACATTCAGGTGTATTCCAAGTATTAGTGCTTGGTAATTATTCAATAGATAAATTCAATCTTGTTAGGCCTACACATAACTCAAATCCATTTTGATGTAAGGAAATATCTAAAAATCAAGCGAAATGCATATCTTTATCCATATCCAATTTTATTTTAGATGCTTCGAGAAAAATAATGTCACAAATGCCACTCTAAATATTCATCATAGTATTAGCTACTACAATCCATTAATCCATAGGCTATGATTTCTTGTTGATATATACAAATGTAATTCAAACCAACAAGAAGCTCTGTGAGTCTTGCCTCTGTCTTTGATTGATCTGCAAAATAGTGTTTGCAACAATGACATTGGTTGTAGAAATAACATTTTGTTTCTTGAAATTATGCTTGGAATACCATCTAATCATGTTGTGGGAGAGGGGGACAAACCATCTCAATATTGTCTCCAAAGCATCCTTCTAATCTACTACAAGAGTCACATCATATATTGTGGATGCCAAATTCTTTGCATAAGACTTGAGTATTGATCTTAATGTCATTCTCACACTCATTGGTAACATTTGATATAGGTCATCTCTTGTATAATAACTAAACAAGTATGGGAATCACACCAACTTCTCCACAAGGATGATCACATTTACATAGTGCAAAATAAGAGAAACCCCATCTAGAGTCAATGGTCGTGCATGAACCAATTTGAATTTGGAACCAAATTGTGAACTTATATTCTATTTCTTGTAAATAGGACTAGAGTACATTAAGAGTGAAAGTGCAGTATTATTTCGAGGAATAGGGTAAATAGGGCCAAAATGCAACTACTTTTATAATGGTCCACTTGGTGGAAGAGTGCGGGAAACATGATACAAACCATTCCCTGACCTTGACACTATTGAGAAGTCATAATTTCTTAACTCACCCAATCCTTCCCAAGGCTTCAAATTTGAAACTATGGATGTAGTCCCATACTCAACATGTGAATCCAATGTTTTGGAAAAGAAATGCCATTCAAACTCAAGCATTCTTTGAATATCCTATCAAGGATAGAGATCTAGTCTATGGATATTGTGCTATTTTTAGTTCATACACCACAATCCCTATTCTGGAAAACCTTCCTAGACCCTAACTTACTTAAAATGGTACCTAATTTATAGCCAAAATGATAGTTTCAACTTGTTGCCTCTCTAGAGGCCTGAAAGAAAACTAAATTTCCCTATTGTCTAACTAGACAAGAGGACTACTACAACCATAGAGATCAATAGACCCTAAGACCATAGGAGATCAGTGAATTTCACCATAATCATCCTTATTGCTATATAATTAAGCTAAAAATGATCCTACAACTTGGCTGAAAATGATCCTATAACTTAGCTGAAATTATCATAAATTTGGTTCCACAATGAAACATCCCATAGGAACTTTATACCCTACTTCCACAAGATATTTTTCTGCAACACATAAAATCTTATGCTACCAAAACTCCTACTAAAATTACTATTACTATTGAAAGCACAAAACAACTGAGAGGGGGGGTGAATCAGTTGTATCAAAAAATATAAGCCTTCACAAACATAATCACATCCACATCAATTCACTTAAACCCTAATTTTGTTATGAAGATTAAACATGAAAAATAGATAATAGAAACCTAATCACATCAACACCATGCACAAGAGAACACCAAATTTTTACATGGAAAACCCTAAAAGGGAAAAACCATGGTGAGGATTAGCTCACAATATATAGTAGTATCAATACTAAATTACAAAGAGGCTCACTGCCCAAGGACTCACTGTCCAAAGAAATGCTCACTACAAAAAGGGGCTCACTGCCATAAGGGCTTACTACCATGAACTGATATAATAGCATCCACCACATGCCTGAGTTCAGTTCCAATGAAGCACAATACATATCACCTTCACAGCCTCACAACACAAACATCCTCATCTTTGCATCCTCACACATACACACAAATCCCTTATACTTATTTATATCAATCATCAACCTTGGAATATACATCAAGGTCAGCAACACAGTCTATAACCTTTAGAACTGTCTCCAAGATCAGCAAACATACACAATTCAAATTAGGTCTAGACCCAAACAATCTTGCAAAGCAAAGAGATGAAAGAAGGACCTTTCACAACTTAGATTGGACCTAAATACATATTCACATGCTTCAACACACTTCCACAATCCATGAAGCATTGGTGTTAACACTAGGATCTTTAGGCACGGGCTTCCAAGAACATAACCATAACTTATGGACCAAGAACAAGCCTTCAACACAATCTGGAGACATCCATAAACAACATGAAATCACTTGGGAGCCAACAAATCTAGCTACAATAAATCTCACTTAAAGACAGATCATAGACTACTCACAACCAACATTGCTAAGCTCTGATACTCATGAAAACTAAATTCTAGAGCACCAAATCACAAATCCTTTGGAATGAAGATAGCTAAGGAACTTATAAACATATGTCCAAAATTGGAACACCTAAAACCAATCTGCGGAGAAATGTGGAGCAAAATACTTTCTCCTTGTCACATTGCAAATGTTGCCAAGCATAGTCTTCAAATTGGTGAACATACTTCCACTGCACAATGATCCAGACCACCAAATTTTGGATTTAGCAGCTTTAAACACTTCCCTAAGACATATCCAAATCTCACACTCTAATCTTCAATATAGAAGAAATGTAGAGCAAAAACTCAGACAGTATCATGTAAGCCAAAATACTCTGCAATACACTGTTTCCTCTGGAGAGAAAATTTTCTCAAAAGCACTTGGAAACCTAGCAATAGGAACAATATGCTAACATCATCAACATCTCTATAAGGTATTCAAATCACTTTAACATGACAACTCAATCATACAACAATCAACAATATTAGAAGATACAGAACTGACACCAATGACAACACAAACATGTTGACATCAATGACAACACCGATTAGCACATACTTGCAACAATTACTTCCACTTAAACTACCATCATTACTACCATGCCTCTACAAATTCCTATCAAAATTCTCTAAATCAGTGAGAACTTACAATTCCTAGTAAAGATTAAACATGGTGGCAATATACCTCTCAATTTTTTAACACTAGGATCCATATCCTTGATTATAAATTAAAGATCCCTAAAGTCAATATTCCTTAAAAAAAATCATTGTAAACATGCTCAAAGCCAAGCAATGTTGGCTCATTACATTTTTTACCCAATCTAGAGACCACAACAATAAGGTTATCAAGATATTTTAGATTTTATCACCAACCAAGCCCCTTTATTAGACTACACAGTTAGAGATGGTTGGCTATATAATTTGAATCAATTGTGTGTTCCTACTAGCTCTACCTATTTAATTCTAATTAAGGAAGCTCATTCTTCTTCTTATGGGGGACACTATGGCACCACCAAAACTCTACAACATTTATAGTTGTACTTCTATTGGTCATCCATAAGGAAGAAAGTAGAATATTTCATTCATCAATGCTCTCTTTGTAGCCAAGCTAAGGCTATTAATCACAAACTTGGTTTGTATTAGCCTCTTCCTATTCCGTCTTAGCCATGGGAGTCTAATGGGGAGTGATATGATGGGGAGTGCACAGCAGAAAACGTAGGCCAGGTCACTAACTCCTTACGGTTAGCAAGAATTGACAACTGAACACTGATACATCTCCATCTACCGGACAACCACTATCAAAAAGACTTCCCTAAGTCTCTCCGTGTCCCAACTCACACCAATAGCTCAACTGGTTTTAACTTTAGTGAGACTTACTTCTATCGACTAAGTCTCTCATCCTTCTGCCGATGCCCCGATGGCGGTTAAGTCCCTCTCACCTTAACCGTGACGGCTTCCTCGCCGGTTAGATGTGACCTTATCGGGGGGACTCTTCCCATCGGTGAAACTTTTAACTTGTTTCCCAATGTTGCAACTCTTTCTGATGGCATTTACCTTTTGTGTGACCCTCCTCGTCAACAAGCACTTGTAGACCCTAGCCGATGTGCCGATGGACCAAACACCCTCGGTGAGACTTGTTCTATCGGTGAACACTCACAATCTTTGACCGATATGCCGATCACTCTAATGTCACTTCAGACCTTCACTCATTGGCATGATAATTACTATCAGCCACTTTAGGGTTTGCTACATTGATACTTCGATGCACAGTTTACTTTCTTCCAAACCCTAGCACATGGAGATGCTAGGTCAACCTACTGCATGAAACACTTTGTCTGGGTCCTCTGCACCGCCAAGCAATGAAACAAAAAAGAAAATGAAAACAAATAATTATACAACAAAGCCATTCCACTGATTTCGACAGAAATCTCACCAGTGGAATGCTTCACGACGACATACAACAACAATGGAAAACACAGAGAGAACGGAAATCTACAGCTATACATATTGTAATTACAGGAAACAGAAATTGGATTGACGGAACAGAATGATTCTATTTTTCCTTAGCACAATCACAATTACATTCAATCACACTCCTTCTTCAATCAGATTACATTTCTCTTCATTTGGTTCATTCCTTTGGGTTTATAAACTCGCCCTGAGGAAAACCAACCAATTCCAAGCAGCTGGGAGACCAACCGTCTTGACATTAACAATTTGACAAATGTAACCTAAGTCACCTGGGACTTGCAAAAATGAACCTAGATACAAACTAAAATGACATGCATTGGTCAATGGATCTTATTACAAAAGAAAACATGATTTTCTAGGTGCTCCTGCACCATACTCCCCAGGTGAAAGTTGTCTCAAGTCCTCTTAGAGACTAACTGCTGCAAATCACCACCCTGCTTTTTGATGTCTTCTTCCAGCATCCATGTGGCCTTTGAGTCTGGAAGTCCTTGCCATTTGACTAAGTGTTCAAAATAGGTTTAATTTCTTGTCTTCTTGGCTGTCCTGCTATCCAAGATGCACTCCATCTTCGGTGGTTCCTAAGGTGGTAAATACTGCACCCACTCTGCATTGTCTTGGACAGAATCTATTGTCCCTTCTCCTATATCAGGTCTCCTATATAATGTTAGATCAACAACATTGAATATAGGTTAAATATCAATATCATCAGGGAGTTCAATTTTGTAAGCATTAGAACCATATTTCTCTCCGACAAGGTCTAATTTTTCACATCATCAACTTGTTGTGTTTTCCTGTGGGTAGTCTGTTCTTATTGAGATGAACCATGACCATATCTCCTATTTGGTACTGCACATTCCTTCTTCTTTGATCCACTCTAGCCTTGATCTTCTGACTGTTCTAGTGTAGAGTATCTCTAACTTGTTGATGGATCTCTTTCATAGCCTCTGCAAATGTATCAGCATGTCCACTCCTTTTGTCTAACCCTTGAACATCTTGCAATTCAAAAATTCCTCTAGGATGACTACTATAAACAACTTCAAAAGGACTTAGACCTGTACTTCTATTTGTAGAATCATTATAGGCATACTCTTCTTGTGGGAGTACCACATCCCAACTACTGCCATGTTCTCTTGTCAAACATCTCAGCAGATTGCCTAATGACCTATTCACAACCTTAGTTTGGCCATCAGTCTAAGGATGATAGGCTGAACTAAAAGACAAATTTGTACCCAATCTTTTCCACAAGGTTTTCTAGAAATGTCCCACAAATTTTTTGTCTCTGTCAGATACAATACTCAAAGGTAACCCATGAATCCTGACAATTTCTTTAAAGAACAAACCTACAATATAACTAGCATCATTGGTGGTTTTACAAGGAATAAAGTGTGCCATTTTGTTGAACTTGTCTACCACAACAAACACACTGTCATAACCTATCCTTGTCTTGGGCAATCCCATCACAAAATCCATACTCAGACATTCCCAAGGTCTGTTTGGTATGGGCAAAGGTTGGTACAGTCCTGCATTGGTTGAGACCCCTTTGCTTTCTGGCAAAACATACAACTCTCAACAAACAGTCTGATATCAAATTGCATCCTCAGCCAAAAGTAAAACCTTCTTACAAGATCTAAGGTCTTATTGACCCCAAAATGTCCTCCTAAACCACCACTATGTTTCTCCTTCACTATATTATTCCTCATTGAACAATTAGGGATACATAGTTGACTTCCTTTAAACAAAAGTCCATCCTGCAATGTATAATCTAAAAATTCACTATGGAAAGCATTGGCAAACTCACTGCATACCTTGTAAATCTCCTTGAAATCATGGTCCTTTTCATACAACCCTTTGAGTGCCTCAACACCCATGCTTTTTAGCTACACTTCTTGCACTGTCAACACCCTTCTGCTTAAAGCATCGGCAACCTTATTGGTTATTCCTTTCTTATGCTTGATGATGAAGGTGTATGCTTGAATACTTTCCATCCATTTAATGTGCCTATGGCTGAGCTTTTCATGTCCATTCAAAAAACTGAGAGCATGATTGTCAGTGTATACAATAAATTCCTTAGGAAGCAAGTAGTGCCTCCATTTTTTCAGAGCTTGTACCATAGCATACAACACTAAATCATAAGAGGAGTATTTCCTCTTGGCTTCATTTAACTTTTCACTAAAGAAGGCTACTAGTATGCCTTCTTGGCTCAACACTACTCCTATGGCTAGCGCACTTGCATCACATTCAATTGTGAAAACCTTATTGAAATTAGGAAGTACTAAGACAGGATACTTGGCAACTTTCTGCTTCAAACTTTCAAAACTCTGATCGGCCTCTTTTGTCCACACAAACTTTATCTTTCCTCCATCCTTGATGGTCTCTAACATAGGTGCACAAATATCACTATAATTCTTAATAAATTTTCTGTAAAATGTGGCCAAGCCATGGAAACGTCTAACCTCTCCTATTGTCCTAGGTGTAGGCCAATTCAAAATAGCCTCTACCTTGGAAAGATCCATTTTCAAATCACCCTTAGAGATGACAAAACCTAGGTACACCAATTCTTGTTTCATGAAGTCACACTTTTCCATGTTTATTAGTAACTTTTGATCTTGCAGCCTCTTCAAGACTATCTCCAAATGTTCCAAGTGCTCTTCCTTGCTCTTACTAAACACCAAAATATCATCAAAGTAGACTACCACAAATTTCCCTATGAATTCTTGCAACACCTCATTCATCAGCCTCATAAAGGTGCTAGGGGTGTTTGAAAGACCAAACGACATCACAAGCCACTCATACAACCCTTCATTGGTTTTGAAAGTTGTCTTCCACTCATCCCCCTCTCTTATCCTTATCTGATGGTACCCACTCTTCAAGTCTATCTTAGAGAAATAGGTAGCACCTCCCAAATAGTCCATTAGGTCTTCAATTCTAGGAATAGGAAACCTATACCTGATGGTTATCCTATTTATTGCCCTAGAATCAGTACATAGCCTCCATTTCCCATCCTTCTTTGGGGCTAAAATAGCAGGTACTACACATGGGTAAGGCTCTTTCTTATTAACCCTTTGTTTAGGAGTTCTTGAATCTGGTTTGCTATCTCTTCATTATGTTGAGGGGTCATCTTATATGCTTCCTTATTAGGAAGTACCACTCCTGGTATGAGGTCTATCTGATGGCTAATGTCTCTGACAGGTGGTAGGGAATCCGGTATATCTTTTGCAATCACTCCTTTGTAACTCTCAAGTGAATCTCTGACCTCCTTAGGCCCTACTTCTCTCACACTTTTCTTCTTTTCCCCCTTAGGCTTCACAATCAAAGAAAAACCTACTCCATCACCTTCCTTTAATGTGTCCATGAATTCTTTCTCTCCTACCATCATTACACTAGACCCTACATGTTGTGGGTCCTCTTCTACCAATGACTATATCCTATAAGTCACACCATCCTTTTGGAATGAGTAAGCATTCTTTTCTCCATCATGATGAGCCTTTCTATCAAACTGCCATGGTCTGCCTAAAAAAAGATGGCAAGCATCCATTGGAAGGATGTCACACAAAATTTTATCTCTATACCCCCCACTACTGAATTCTACCCATGCATGTTCATTGATGAGTATGTGCTGCCCCTTATTCAACCAACTGACTTTATATGGACTGCTATGGGGTATCTTTTCTAGATTCAACTTATTCACTACTTCCAAAGATATAATATTATCAGTAGAACTAGAGTCAATAATAACTTTACAAACCTTACCTTGGATCTTGCAGTTGATTCTAAACAAAGCCCTTCTTTGAGATGGTTCAGTCTGCATTGGTTCCTTGAGCAGCATCCTCTTGATCATCAGGTTTTCTCCCATTTCTGATGCTAGATTCACTTTAGGAGATGTCACACTCCTTTCATCTTCTTGAATCAAAGTGCTTCTCTTCTCACCACCATGAGAAGTTGAGGCCTTCTCTGGACACTTGTATGCTGGGTGCCCTATCTGATTATAGTTATAACATCTCATATTAGAGAATTTGGATCCTCTACCTGATCCACTTGTCCCATCTCTTCCATTAAGCCTTCTTCCTTGGTAGCCTCCTCTGCTACTGGAGTCTCCAGCTTGCTCTTCTTGGCTAGACTCACCACTAGGCCTCTAGTTAGGACTTCTTCCTCCAAAACTGCCTCTGCCTTTGAAATTCCTTCCACCTCTACCTCTATGATTATGTTCACTCTTTCTCTTTATCTTCTCTTCAGCCCTTAAAGCCATTTGGAAACACTTGTTCACCGTTTCTGGTGCTAAGATGCTGATCTCATCTTGGATGTTCATCCTTAGGCCATTCAAATACCTGGCCACTTTCTCTGACTCTTCTTCTTGTCTCTTTGATCTGAGACTAAGTTTAGGAAACTCTTGTGTGTATGCATTCACATCAAGGTCTCTATGTTTGAGGTTCTGCAATTTCTTATACATCTGCATGTCATAGTCCAAAGGTAAGAATTGTTCCTTGATTTTTGTCTTCATCCTTTCCCAGGAGGTTATCATATTCTTCCCCTCCTTGACTCTCTCTCCTTGCTCATAATTCCACCATGCAAGAGAAGATCCCTTCAATCTTGCCTTTTCCAACTTAACCCTCTTATCATCAGGGACTTCTTTGTATTCGAAATGATTGTTCAATGCCTCAATCCAGTCAATCACCTCTTCAACTTCCATACTTCCACTATACATAGGTAACCCATCTATGGTGTCCCTATCGACTGACTTCAATGCATTTACAAATTCTCTCTGGTCTGCTGGTATCTCCTCTATCGTTTTATTGGTTTCATCAATTTTTGTATCACCTTCATTGCTATCACTTTCATCTTCCCTATATTTGCTTTTGGACTGCTTGAATTCTCCCAACTTGGATTCAAGCATCTCCTTGATCAGCGCCTTGATGGCGTCCTGTGACATACTTTTGGGAGGCATCCTCTCCGCCTCTATCTTGCTTTCTCTATCTGACATACACTAAGACCACACCACCCAAGTGATCTTCAAAACTTAGCTCGGATACCAATATGATGGGGAGCGCAAAGCAGAAAATGCAAGCCAGGTCACTAACTCCTTATGATTGGCAAGACTTGACAAATGAGCACCGATACATCTCCATCGGTCAGACAACCATTGTCGAAAAGACTTCCCTACGTCTCTTCATGTCCCAACTCATGCTGATAGTTCAAACGGCTTTAACTTTGGTGAGACTTACTTCTATCAGCTGAGTCTCTCATCCTTCTACCATTGCCTCGATGGTGGTTAAGTCCCTCTTGCCTTAACCGTGATGGCTTCCTCGCCAGTTAGGTATGACATTATCAGGGGGATTCTTCCCATTGGTGAAACTTTTAACTTGTTTCCTGATGTCGCAACTCTTTCCGATGGCATTTACCTTCAGGTGACCCTCCTCGTCGGTGAGCACTTGTAGGCCCTGGCCGATGCGCTGATGGACCAAACACCCTCGGCGAGACTTGTTCTATTGGTGAACACTCGCAATCTTTGAACAATACACTGATCACTCCGATGTCACTTTAGACCTTCACTCGTCAGCATGATAATTACTATCGGCCACTTTAGGGTTTGCTACGCCGATACTCCAATGCACAGTTTACTTTCTTCCAAACCCTAGCACATGGAGATGCTAGGTCAACCTACTGTGTGAAATGCTCTATCTGGGTCCTCTGCGCTGCCAAGCAATGAAACAAAATAGAAAATGAATACAAATAATTATACAACGAATCCATTCCATTGATTTTGATAGAAATCACACTAGTGGAATGCTTCACGATGACATACATCAACAATGGAAAACACAAAGAGAACAGAAACCTATAGCTATACAGATTGCAATTACAAGAAACAAAAATTGGATTGATAGAACAAAATAATTCTATTTTTCCTTAGCACAATTGCAATTACATTAAATCACACTCCTTTGATCAGATTACAATTCTCTTCATTTGGTTCTTTCCTCTAGGTTTATAAACTCACCCTGAGGAAAACCAACCGATTCCAAGCAGCTGGGAGACCGATTCCAAACGATTGGAAGACCAACCATCTTGACATTAACAATTTGACAAATGTGACCTAAGTCCCTTGGGACTTACAAAAATGAACCTAGATACAAACTAAAATGACATGCATTGGTCAATGGACCTTATTACAAAAGACAACATGATTTTCTAGGTACTCCTGCACCAAAGTCTATCTCTATGGATTTTATTAGTGGGTTTCCTACTACCTTCAAACAACATGATTTTATTTTTGTGGTCATATGTTAGTTTTCAAAAATTGCCATCTTCATCCCTTCCAAGAAAACTATTGATGCTTCTAAGGCTGCTAAAATATTTTTTAGTAATGTATGGTGTCAATTTGGTTTGCCTCTTTCTATTATTTTTTATGGTGATTCCAAATTTTTGAGTCACTTTTGGAAATCACTTTGGAAGTTTTTGGGGTGTCAAATTTGATATTCTATAGCTTTTTATCCACAAACAAATGGCCAAACTGAATCAGTTAATCAAACTTTAGTTTATTCTTGTAGACACCTAAAATTGTCCACTCATCATCAAACCCCAATCATAACATCCTTAAACCATTTCTTCTATAATTAATTTAATAAATTCTTATCTCTATTCTTTCATAGGTTGGTTGATATCAGCATAGGTTACTAATCTATTGCTAACAAAGTAAGGTATACAGTTGGTTGATATCAGCATAGGTTGCTAATTTATTGCTAATGTTGTATATGAGTTATCTCTCACAGGGGGAGATATTTGTCTTTGTCACCAGATGTCAAAAAGGAGGAGAGAGCAAAAATGCATCATGTAGTTTTGCCATCAATGACAAAGGGGGAGTTTGATGGAGGTTGATTGTCGTTGATGCTAAAAGATGTTGTGTTCTCAGGTTTGATTTGCAAATGTGGAGATGTAGATGGTTTATGAAATGTAGGAAGTGTTTATCTCATTTGATGTTTCAAGATGATTGATGCAGTTATGTTGTTCACAGGTTGTCTACTTGGTTTCAATACAGAGACCATTTAGGGGAAGAAGATGTCTTTATATTGTTTGTATAATGCAAGATGTTCTTGTCATCATGTTTCAAGATGTTAAGGAAGAGGTTCATGTGTTCATATGTCAATTGATTGCAGGACATAAAAATCATCCTATGTAATGGATGCTTTTAGTTTCAAGCACAGGTTGCTTCACAGTTGTAATAAATGCCAGGTAGATGCCTTGCTACATCTTCACTTGATGATGTTGAAGAGTTTTGATCTTCATGGTTATTGAGTGTTCATAGCATCACATGAAGTTGATGATGTCCTTCATACTTCTTCACTTGATGTTGGCATCATGTTGATGGTGGTTCATTGGAATCAAGACTTCAACATATGATTGGTTTTTGGTGTGGTTTAAGACTGTAACATGCTTTATGTTGATATGCACTTGACTATACAGTTGGTATAACAGTTGGCATGAGCAATTTGTTTCATCAAGACTTTATTGTGTTTCAATGACTTTAATATGTTTCAACCTTCAGAGGAGATCTTTGTTTGATCTTGTTGGCATACCTTCTAAAGGATACTAAGTTCATACATGAGCTTGAGCTTATAATGGTTAGAATGTGGAGGCATATGTGATTTGGTGAGGTCCACAATGGTAATGATGATGTAGACTACAGTGGCAAAGATTATCATAATTTTCAAAAATCAATGACTAATGTCATAAGTCAAGAAATGGTTTAAATGTGCCTTAAATAAACATCTAATAAAATCCTTATATAGACTATGCACTTTTTGTTTTAAGCCATCAATGACCTTCTATTGTAGGTGATGTCACTTAAATGTGACCTGTTGAAGTAGTTCTTGTACATTGAAGTGACCGACCTCTTCTATTCATTAACAAATGTATTGGTCTTCATCATATAAGCATGGGCGGTGAATGATTATTGAAGGTCCTTATTTAAATGTGTTTTGGGGAGCACAAATAAGCCATATCAATGGCTTTGTTTTTATCTCCTAATTTGACGGCCCCCCAAATGTCATCTCTTTATGACATCAAAGAAAGTGGATTTTATAAGATATTTGCAAGGAGATATTTTTGGAAGATTTTTGTTTTTAATTCTCCTAACTTGTGTGAGAGAATATTAAGGTGGGGTTAATTTTTTTCTTAGAGGGAAAGTTTCTTTTTGAGGATATTATTCTTTTTGAAGGATTTGTGTTCCAATCTTCATGAAGAATGCAGATTGATTAAAAATTGGATGAAGAAATTTATGAGAAGTTTAAAAGTTTTTTTTTATGGAGCTATTCATTAAAGAGATTTTTGTAGAGAAGATGAAAATATTTATCTTAGAAGATTGGATAAAATTCTTTGAAGATTTTATTGTTGCAGATTGAAGAGATTGAAGAGTCTTTTTTAAGATGAAAGAGTTTTGATTTTTTGAAAGAGGAAAATTGCAGAGAGAAGGTGAAAAGTTTTGATTACAGGTGTATGATTTTTCTTATGTAGAGGAGATGAGGTGTTTGAAGATGAGGAGAGGAATATATCAGAAGTTTAATCTTGTAGATTGAAGAATTTGAAGGGATTATTGAAATGTTGAGAAAATAAATATGCAAAGAATACCAAGAGTTATTTTATTTTTTAGGTGAATGGCTATCATTTTATGAAAATGATAATTGCAGCAGAGGAAGATGATTATGCAGTGAAGAAGAATATGAAAGGACATTTCATATTTAATGTCTTTACAAGTGAATTGATTATTGTGAGTGTGTGTGGAAAAACATACAGTAATGAAGATATTTTCTACAGGATCCTTTTGAAAATAAAACACAAATGAATCAGATATTGTTATGTGTGTGATATAGAAGATAATGTTTTTGCAAGAATGACTCAAACACAAGAAGAAGACATCATGGCAAGTTTGTAGAAAATATGAATTGTTTGTGCAGAGACAATCTAAATCAGGATCAAATGAATTCTTGGTATAGAGATAATGAATTGATAATGAATTATTTGCAAGGGAGTTGATGAGATATAGGTTATGTATTGGTGCAAATCAGATTGACTTGCAATCATTTCTTGCACACTTGATTTGGTGGTTTGATAATGGTGATGGTAGATGCCAGTGAGGCTTATATGGTCAATGAGACCTCTTTGTAGCCAGTGAGACTTGTATGGTTAGTGAGACCAGTTTGTAACCAGTGAGGTTTTTGATTAGGCCAGTGGGGCATTTGAAAGTGGTTTTTCTACCCCTTGTGGGTTTTCCACTCATCATATCTTGTGTTATATTTCTTATGTGTCTTCATGTGTTCATATATGATTTGCGCCTAATGTCCTAATTCATGCCTTTAATATTATAATTGTGCATATGTGTGTTAACAAATGATTGATGTCTTTCTCTCACTTTATCTTGTAAGTCAAAAGTCATAAAAATTGTAAAATTTATACAACACTGATTCACCCCCCCACCCTCTTAGTGCTGTTCTGGACTCCAACAAGTGGTATTAGAGCCTAGGTTCCCTATAGAAGTCTAATCAACTTGGATAGGTCTTGAGGGTGGAGTATCATGGGTAAGTGCAAAAGATATAAGAACATGAGAATTGTCAAGTCTCATTCTGATCAAAAGGTGCAGTCTGTATCAAATTCAAATGTTGGTATACAATTAGTTGATATACAAAATGTTTCACAAGATGTTCCTTTCTTTGATGGTTCAAACTTCTTTGTTTGGTGCTTTAGGATGCAAGCCTATCTATTTTCTTTAGGATATGGTGTATGGATGTCTGTTGAGAATGGTTATTTTATTTCCTCTCTATAACCTAATGATACAAGTAATAAAGAGGCTTATGAATACAATGACACTGCAAAGAAGGCTATTTTATCTAGATTATCTAATCAAGTTTCTTGTAAAGTTATGTATTGTGATACAGCTCAGGATATGTGGAGGGAATTGAAAAGAATTTATCAAGGTGATGATAAAGAAGAGGACAACTTGCTATCTGAGAAGAATGACAATGATGGAAGTCATTCACATGAAGGAGATGAGACTCAATCAGATTTAGAAGAAGAAGATCACAATCAGGAGTATGATGAACAAGATTGTGAGATTGACATAAAAGGAGAGCTCATATGTGCTCTGAGTGAACTCAAGAAATATAAAAAGGAGAACCAAAAATTAGAATTGTAGTTGCAGCAAGAAAAATAATCCAAAGACAATGCACTCTGTGATCTTGAAGAGGCAAGAAATCAGATTGTCAATCTAAGGACACAAATTAATGAATCAAACAATTTGATTATCAATCTGAAGACAGAGGTTGAGGAAGCTAAGAGGATAGCTAATGAAACAAAGTCTAGGTTGAGAGATGAAACAATTGAATGTCAAAAGCTTGAAGGAGAAATAGTTTCTTTAAGAAAAGAATCTAAAATTTGAAGAGAGCATAAATAAGTTGCATGAGATGCTTGGTAAACAAAAACAACATAGAGACACTACTAAACTTGGTAATGAAGAAGGAGAATGTTCCAAAGACAAAGAAACTCCAAGAAGGAAAATTGATTTAAGTCATCATGTTGCTGCCCCTGAAGGTAAAAAGAAGTATGAAGATGAGGAGAAAACTAAAGATGAATTTGTAATGCATAATCAAAGAAGAAATTTTAGAAGATCTGCTCCAATACGACAAACATATATGTACAAGTATAATTATTCATTTAATGGTTATTTTTATACCTGTAATCATTTTGGACATAAAGTGGTTGATTGCATAAGGAATACTAATCTTGTATGTTACAAGTGCAATAATATTGGTCACATACAAAGAAATTGTAAAAAGCATAGAAGGTATGATCCTTCTTGGAATCATAATATAAATGCTCAAGGGATGTCAAAAAGGTATTATCAATCATTTGATTACCATTACAACATAATTTGCTATAATTGTAACACTCTTGGACATAAAGTAAATAGTTGCAGAAAAGCATCACCTGGTTTGAAAAGTTAGAAAAAGATAGATGCTGAAAAACTTTGGAGGAAGAAAGAACCTATGAAAGTTTGGAAGCAGAAGCAAAGTCAAGAAAAAATAGATCCTAAACTTGTGCATATTGCACAAGTCACTCCATCAGTTGCATAACATATAGCATGAAGTTAGGGGAGTTTTCCATGTTCTATCAATTATCCCCAATAAGTTTCAGGAGGAGATCATTTGATGTTTGTCAATATGATGATCTTGGTTTGTTTATTATGTTTTTGGATTCATGCTTGATGATGGTTGCTAAGATATCAATTTTGTGAAATGAAGTTCTTAATGGTGTTGATAACTATGTTGATCTTTAGTATGTGATAGTGATACAAGTGATCAGTGGTTCATGTTGTCATTATGCATACAGGATGTTGAAAAGATATTAAATGGTTGATACTTACATGGTTGAGTTGTCATGATGCTTCTATTAAGATGTTCTCAAGGAACTCTCATCAGATGTTTGCATATGTTGGCCGAGGAGGTTGAAATTGGAAGAATTTGATTCTTAACATTTGTCTCTATATTTGGTTTTGTAAAGTGTTGTTGTAGGAAGAACTTGATGTGCAGTCTTGATGGGCTAATTTGAATGATAAAGTCAAGAGGCAGGAGTTCTTGTTGATTACAGTTTGTTTCAGATGTGGTTATGTATATATTAGATTTGACAGTGTGTTGTAAAAAGTGTGCAGGAATAGGAGGATGGTCTTCTTCAAGATAGTATTCAGATGGTTTTCATTCTTTATCATGTCAAGATGTGTGTGCAGATGTAGACTGATTGCAGGTTAATTGTTCATTAAGATTAACCTGTTGTCACTCTCATGGAAGTCTTGTCAAAGTTATCTCTAGAGTGGTCATCATGTCATCATGAGTTGTGAACAGTGCGATGAGTAGTCTTCATGATTGTTGTTCATCAGTGTTGATGTTTGTGGAAGAATTGGTTTTCAAGATAGGTTTGTTTTTGCAAACCACATGTGATGTCATCAAGAGTTTGTATTTGATTACAGAGATATGTCAGTTTTTCATCTTCATCTTCATATTGGTGTTGTGACAAGAAGTGGTGCTCTGCTGAGGACCTATGCTTCAGAATGTATGCTTTCAGTTGTGTGATTCATGGTGACTTGTTGCTATCAAGTTGAAAAATTGTTCAATATGTAGGTGTACAAGGTCAGAGCTTTCAGAATAAGTTTAGGACAGCAAATAGCAAAGGTGATCAGTGTCTTCAATCTTTTAAAAGAAATTTGTGGTATCAAAGTTTTGAATAAGTGGTATCTCTATTCTTTCATAGGTTGGTTGATATCAGCATAGGTTGCTAATCTATTGCTAACAAAGTAAGGTATGCAATTGGCTGATATCAACATAGGTTGCTAATCTATTGCTAATGTTGTATATGAGTTATCTTTCACAGCGGGAGATATTTGTCTTTGTCATCAGATGTCAAAAAGGGGGAGAGAGAAAAAATGCATCATGTAGTTTTTCCATCAATGACAAAGGGGAAGTTTGATGGAGATTCATTGTCATTGATGCCAAAAGATGTTGTGTTCTCAGGTTTGATTTGCAAATGTGGAGATGCAGATGGTTTATGAAATGCAGGAAGTGTTTATCTCATTTGATGTTTCAAGATGATTGATGCAGTTATTTGTTCACAGGTTGTCTACTTGGTTTTAATGCAGAGACCATTTAGGGGAAGAAGTCATCTTTATATTTTTTGTATAATGTAGGATGTTCTTGTCATCATGTTTCAAGATGTTAAGGAAGAGGTTCATGTGTTCATATGTCAGTTGATTGTAGGACATCAAAATCATCCTATGTAATGGATGCTTTTAGTTTCAAGCATAGGTTGCTTCACAGTTGCAATAGATTCTAGGTAGTTGCCTTGCTCATCTTCACTTGATGATGTTGAAGAGTTTTGATCTTCATGGTTGTTGAGTGTTCATAGCATCACATGAAGTTAATGATGTTCTTCATGCTTCTTCACTTGATGTTGGCATCATGTTGATGGTGGTTCATTAGAATCGGGACTTCAACATATGATTGGTTTTTGGTGTGGTTTAAAACTGTAACATGCTCTATGTTGATATGCACTTGACTATACAGTTGGTATAATAGTTGGCATGAACAGTTTGTTTCATCAAGACTTTATTGTGTTTCAATAACTTCAATATGTTTCAACCTTCAGAGGAGATCTTTGTTTGATCTTGTTGGCATACCTTCTAAAGGATACTGAGTTCATACATTAGATTGATCTTATAATGGTTAGAATGTGGAGGGATATGTGATTTCGTGAGGTCCATAGTGGCAAAGATTATCATAATTTGTAAAAATCAATGACTAATGTCATAAGTTAAGAAATGGTTTAAATGTGCCTTAAATAAACATCTAATAAAATCCTTATATAGACTATGCACTTTTTGTTTTAAACCATCGATGACCTTCTATTGTAGGTGATGTCACTTAAATGTGACCTGTTGAAGTAGTTCTTATACATTGAAGTGACCGGCCTCTTCTATTTGTTAACAAATGTATCGGTCTTCATCATATAAGCATGTGCGGTGAATGATTATTGAAGGTCCTTATTTAAATGTGTTTTGGGGAGCACGAATAAGCCATATCAATGGCTTTGTTTTTATCTCCTAATTTGACAGCCCCCTAAATGTCATCTCTTTATGACATCAAAGAAAGTGGATTTTATATGATATTTGCAAGGAGATATTTTTGGAAGATTTTTGTTTTTTATTCTCCTAACTTGTGGGGGAGAATTTTAAGGTGGAGTTAATTTTTTTCTTAGAGGGAAAGTTTCTTTTTGAGGATATTATTCTTTTTGAAGGATTTGTGTTCCAATCTTCATGAAGAATGCAGATTGATTAAAATTTGGATGAAGAAATTTATGAGAAGTTTAAAAGTTTTTTTTTTATGGAGCTATTCATTAAAGAGGTTTTTGCAGAGAAGATGAAAATATTTATCTTAGCAGATTGGATAAAATTCTTTGAAGATTTTATTATTGCAGATTGATTAGATTGAAGAGTCTTTTTTAAGATGAAAGGGTTTTGATTTTTTGAAAGAGGAATTTGCAGAGAGAAGGTGAAAAGTTTTTATTGCAGGTGTATGATTTTTCTTATGTAGAGGAGATGAAGTGTTTGAAGATGAGGAGAGGACTATATAAAAAGTTTAATCTTGTAGATTGAAGAATTTGAAGGTATTATTGAAATGTTGAGAAAATAAATATGCAGAGAATATCAAGAGTTATTTTATTTTTCAGGTGAATGGATATCACTTTATGAAAATGATAATTGCAGCAAAGGAAGATGATTATGCAATGAAGAAGAATATGAAAGGACATTTCATATTTAATGTCTTCACAAGTGAATTGATTATAGTGAGTGTGTGTGGAAAAATATGCAGTAATGAAGATATTTTCTACAGGATCCTTTTCAAAAGAAAACACAGATGAATCAAATATTGTTATGTGTGTGATACAGAAGATAATGTTTTTGCAGGAATGGCTCAAACACAGGAAGAAGACATCATGTCAAGTTTGAAGACAATATGAATTGTTTGTGCAGAGACAATCTAAATTAGGATCAAATGAATTCTTGGTACAGAGATAATGAATTGATAGTGAATTATTTGTAGGGGAGTTGATGAGATATAGGTTATGTATTGGTGCAAATCAGATTGACTTGCAATCATTTCTTGCACACTTGATTTGGTGGTTTGATAATGGTGATGGTAGATGCTAGTGAGGCTTGTATGGTCAATGAGACTAGTTTGTAACCAGTGAGGTTTTTGATTAAGCCAGTGGGGCATTTCATAGTGGTTTTTCTACCCCTTGTGGGTTTTCCACTCATCATATCTTGTGTTATATTTCTTATGTGTCTTCATGTGTTCATATATGATTTGTGCTTAATGTCCTAATTCATGCCTTCAATATTATAATTGTGCATATGTGTGTTAACAAATTATTGATGTCTTTCTCTCACTTTATCTTGTAAATCAAAAGGTGTAAAAATTGTAAAATTTATACAACACTGATTCACCCCCCCTCTCAGTGTTGTTCTGGACTCCAACATTATTAGCCTTAGAAGCATCAATAGTTTTATTGGAAGGGATGAAGATGGCCATTTTTTAAAACTAACATATGACCACAAAAATATAATAATTTTGTCTAAAGGTAGTAGGCAACCCACTAATAAAATCGATAGAGATAGACTCCCATGGCTAAGAGGGAATAGGAAGAGGCTAATACAAACCAAGTTTGTGATTGATAGCCTTAGCTTGTCTACAAAGAGAGCATTGATGAATGAAATCTTCCACTTTCTTCCTCATGGAGGACCAATAGAAATGCAACTATAAATGTTGTAGAGTTTTGGTGGTGCCAAAGTGTCCCCCATACGAAGAAGAATGAACTTCCTTAATTATCATCAACTAGGTAGAGGTAGTAGGAACACACAATTGATTCAAATTATATAGCCAACCATCTCTAATTGTGTAGTCTAATAAAGGGGTTTGGTTGGTGATCCCTAAGATTTCCCTTTGATGCGAAGGGAGAGCACACACACACTAGGTTCTTGGGATTAACAATGATAAAAAGATTAGATCAAGTCAAATTTTTTGATCTCCAAGATCACCAAATAGTGCAAGGAGAGAGCATACACTTCCAATAGCTTAAGGAAACACTTTTCTTAGATCCAATACCTTTTATTCGAGATCTTCAACAACCCTTTGAGATTGAGATTGATGCCTCCAACTATGCTATAGGAGTTGTTCTTAAACAGGGAGGTCATCCTATAATGTATCATTCTAATGGCATCTCTATATCCAAGATCAATTATAACACCTATGGTAAGGAGGTCTATGACTTGGTCCAATACTTGAAAGAATGGAGGCACTACATTCTTGGTAAGGAAACAATTCTTCATACTAATCATCAAACCTTTATGTTTTTGAATTCACAGTCTAAAATTCAAGAATAATGTCATTTGAAAACATATATTCAACAATTCCACTTATTCATTAAATATAAAAAGGGCACTACCAATAAGGTTATTGATTTGTTGAGCCACCCTCCAGCCAAAGAGTTACATATCCTAGATGTAGCTATGAGGATTGGAAATGTTTGTATTATTCTGATGCATCTTTTCAGCTAGTTATACATGCTCTACAACATCCCACTATCACCAACCAAACCCCTTTATTAGACTACACAATTAGAGATGGTTGGCTATATAATTTGAATTAATTGTGTGTTCCTAATAGCTCTACCTAGTTGATGCTAATTAAGGAAGCTCATTCTTCTTCTTATGGGGGACACTTTGGCACCACTAAAACTCTGCAACATTTATAGTTGTACTTCTATTGGTCCTCCATGAGGAAGAAAGTGGAAGATTTAATTCATCAATGCTCTCTTTGTAGCCAAGCTAAGGCTATTAATCACAAACTTGGTTTGTATTAGCCTCTTCCTATTCCCTCTTAGCCATGGGAGTCTATCTCTATGGATTTTATTAGTGGGTTTCCTACTACCTTCAAACAACATGATTATATTTTTGTGGTCATATGTTAGTTTTCAAAAATGGCCATCTTCATCCCTTCCAAGAAAACTATTGATGCTTCTAAGGCTGCTAAAATATTTTTTAGTAATGTATGGTGTCAATTTGGTTTGCCTCTTTCTATTATTTTTTATGGTGATTCCAAATTTTTGAGTCACTTTTGGACATCACTTTGGAAGTTGTTGGGGTGTCAAATTTGATATTCTATAGCTTTTCATCCACAAACAGATGGCCAAACTAAAGCAGTTAATCAAACTTTAGTTTATTTTTGTAGACACCTAAAATTGTCCACTCATCATCCAACCCCAATCATAACATCCTTAAATCATTTCTTCTATAATTAATTGAATAAATTCTTATTTATTCAATTAATTATCCAATTCCCCTTCCAACAATGATTAAATAATATTTTATTATTAAATCACTATTCATTTGTACCAACTCCTAGCATTAATTGAATAAATTTAATCATTTATTCAATTAATTAAACCTTTTTCATAGTCCAACATTGGATAAATATTTATTTATCTAATATCCCTTCTTCCTCATCCAATGTTTAAATTATTTCTATTAAATTAATTCCCTATTTTGTGCACTTTTGATTGATTTGACTAATTCACTTAATCATCTTAATCACATGCTTGCACATTCTATATCCTTCATTAACCCATTGAAACCTCTCACATCTTCCAACATGTACAAAAGCATGGACTTTTGTATATGATCACATGGCCTTCTTACAAAGGGATGGGAAGTCCTTTGTACAAAGGTACTTTTGTCCTCGTTTGATCCTCTCCATTCACTTTATCCAAGACCATCCTCCACCCTTGATCTCTCCTTGATCCAAGGACCATCCTTATCCTCCAATCCTATCATGCCACTTGGTGGCCTCTCCTCAACCCAATCCACTCAAAAATCCTCAACAATTGATCTTTCAAATCAATCCTAGCCCTCCAATCCCTCATCTAAAAATCTATAAATTTAACCTCAACCAAGCCATTTGCAAGTCTCCATGAAGTGCAATGTTATACTGTCAATTCAAGGAGCAATCAAAATATCAAGATATCAAGAGCACATCCACACATCAAGGTTTGCATATGAGGTTCATAATTTATCTTCATTTGTATGCATGCATTCATTTAGCTCTATCATGAGGTTGCTTAGTTAATGGGTAGAATATGATAATGTTGGTTTATTTTGTTCTATGTTAAGCTTATTTTCTTATGTACATATTTTGGCATACTCGATGGGACCATTTGGTCCTAATCTAATCATCTTTTGTTGTTTTAAGCTTGTTTCAAGGTTACAAGTCCTAGATGAGCATTTCTATGGAGGATGAGCACCTTCATGAATTTTCTAAGCACCTCCACATCTATTTGAGCACCTTAATAATATCTAAGTGTCTTCATGGCATACTGGGGCATTTTCATATTGACCTGGGTAGCCGACAGTTAAATTTTTCAATCTTTCATTTTGGGCTTAAATTTCACTTTTTTGGAGTCTAACAAGTGGGTTTTACAGGATTTTATATCCTAACATGTTTATCATCATCTAACCTATTTATTTTGACCCCTAACAATTGTTTTTGCAACCCAAAATCATGTTTTACTAGATCAGAACAACAATGACCATTTCTATAAAAATGAAGTGTATGTGTATGATGGATGAGTGCCTCTATATCTAGGGGCTTTAAAACTCATTTTTATCACTTTTCCATCATCTAACATTCAATTTTTTGACAAGGGGTGACTTTTAAAGGGGTATACTATGACAAAATTTCCAAAAATCATATGTTTTATGCTTATTTTCATGTTTGAGCACCTCTATATGATGGATGAGCACCTTTGTAATGGACAAGCACCTTTTTAACTCGTTGAAAATTCATCCATTTATCTTGGGATAAAATCTTGCTAACCTTTAAATTTGATCAATATGTGCATGTGCCTAATTTTCTAACACTTTTTTGTGCAGCTATCATTGGTCCAAGACAAGAAAATCAAACTACTAACTTGTGTTTTGTAGCACGCTTTTCAACAGCTTTATCATTTTGCACTAATCATAGGCACATTTCATTTCTAAGGGGTTAATGAATCTTGTTTACTTTGTATAAGATCAAGCCAAAGTATATGCTCTATCCTCGCACCTTTTGGTGATCTTAGAGATCAAAAACTTTGACTTGATATAATCTTTTTATAATTGTTCATCCCAAGAACCTAGTGGGTGTGTGCTCTCCCTTCGTATTGAAAGGCAATCTTAGGGATCAAAAGCACCTAGGCTTCTTTCCTCTAGTAGGCCTACCTTGGATTTCATCACCAAGGGGATGACCTGAACCCACATGTTTTGGTGGGGTATACAAATTTGGGAGAGAATCAAAAGACTCTCTGACAAGGGTCGTTGTACCTTATCATTTAATCATATTTCAAGGGTCAAATCTAGGGTTGTGTATATGGCTATCTACAATTAGGAATCCTAAAGTTGCCCAGTTTTATCTAACTAACTCTAATGATCTTTACCGATTAAAGAAACTTAATATTACTGATCTATTTGCTGTGAAATGAATTCTAAGAATATTGAAAACAAAACTAAACAATAAATTGCTTAAAGTAAATCAATATTATTCCTTCCAATGGAAACATGCATTTATCTATGAAAATAGAAACTATCTCCTTAAACAGAATCTAAAATAACAAAAACAAGAGTACTAGCCTTTTACCTTAGTGGTGAGAGTGGGCCCTTACTCCACACCCTTGGGGCTGAAGACCAAAGTAAAGAATCAACACAAGAAGATAATATCACAACTCAATTCCAGTCCAATTCCATCAGCTTTGTATGCAGAAAATGTTTATATCAAAATAAGGTTATAGAAATCAAAAATTAATCGCTCTCTCTTCTACTGCTACTTCTGTAAGTTTATATCTAAATCTGTGATGAGATATCACTTACTCTATCTACTAGTTCATCTAAGAGATAACATCAATCTCTTTATTCTACTAACAGTCTAACTACAGAATGAATATCCATGCAATTAAAATAGATTTAGTGGAACAATAGTCCATACTAAATTTGAGTCTTAGTTTTAAATACACTTGGGTAGTGAGGCCCTAAAATATAGGTATTTAAATCAGTTTATCAATAACTCATGCAAAATCAAAAAGAGATAAAATTTCCAGCAGTTAACTATGGTCTACCCTCAATCACTCAAGTGATGATTTGAGTAACATCAAGAGCATCCCGATCACTACTAGAGGTGTTTGACCAACAGTTGTACTAAAAATATGCACTATTCTAAAGAGGCACCGGAGATGTATGCTTCTGTCTATAGCTCTGGAGATATGATTGTGACCTTCTCGTTCAGCTCTGGAGATGGTTCACCTCCTTATCCCAAAATCTCTCCAATCAAATTGGAAAACATTGGAGACCAATCATGGCATTCTAATGTCGGCTCCAAAGATCATTAGGACTACCTCCGTAGATGCACAAAATTGTCTACCCGAATACCTGCACCTGTTGATTCAAAAAGAGAAGATTTCTACATATTTCCATCAATTCAATGCACATTAGTCCTTCAATCAAAAATCATTATTCTAAGTAATTCATCTCTTATTAGTCATCATTAGAACAATCTTGTTAACCTATTTTGGTGCAGTCATCAGGACAATGGAATAAGAAGGAAGAAAAAGAGGGGTAAAAAGGTGTATTTCATGGGTGCTACATGGTATTCATCATCCCCTCGTACTTAAGGATTAGTAGGTCCTCCTACTTCTCACAATCTAGACTTATTCTAGTGGAATATCCTATCAGTCAAGTTGTAGTCATATGCATAGATAGTCCAAGTGGTGCGGTATGTATTACCATTTCCCCTGTACTAATCAACCTACTTCATCCACTCCTGTAATTTATCATCTTCCATTTGCTCAGCCTAGATAGGTAGTGGCTCAATGATGAGAGGGGGTCTGAAACGGCCACCTATCCATTCCTATTGGTATTTATCCATCATTTTGGATATTAACCTAGCCTTCCTCATAAATAGTCTCAAGTTAGCAAGAGTCACCACTTCTCTCATTTTCCACTCTGAAGTTAAAATGTTTCACCTTTTCTTTGCCATTACAAGCACTTGATTAGCTGAACTGTTCATAAAAAGACCAAAATCAATGCAACACTCCTGAAGATGTTTCAGATACAATGGCAAAATCTTGGTACTACTTTATGGGTGGTAGACATATGCCCTAAATTGGACCTTAAAAGCATGAGGGTTTGGACATTCTTTTCTAATGAAAAGACTTGTTTTTGTATCCTTCTTGAGATAAGCCTCCACACTCTCATTCCAAATCTGATGATTTCTCACTAGTGATATAAATGCCTTGAGTTGACATTCCCCTACAAAATAGTTGATAATGAAGCTCATATCATCTAACACAAAAACCATGAAAATACAACTCACACAAAAAAAATGTGTCTTCATCAAAACTTTTCATGTATGCTTCCATGAACCCCTCCCCTGATTTTGTGTTCTCAGTAAGATCAGATAGGACCAAAGATAACTTTCTCTGCAAAACTCTCTCTTGTAAGAACAAAGCATAACTTCCACTTGGGGCCTGCAAGATAGGATTTTAGATGAAATGGAAGCCACCTGAATGACTTTTTTCTTCTAGGGTTTCTACTCTTTTTGACATGGCAGTCACTGCCTCTATAATTGCAACATGGGCTTAGAAGCCTCATATTCTCTACATCTCCTTTCCCAATGGAACAGGGCTTTGGGAATATCTATTGGAATTGGGCCCACATATGGATTTGTTTGTACTCCCTGTTCCATGGTTGCCCCTGGGCCAATTAACTCATGAATATACTCTTCTTGATATTTATTTTATTGTTGGCCCAGGTTAATTGTTTATCTTGACTCTGTACTTTCTCAACCAGTGCTGCAATTATTGTGAGACTATTGTCTCTGGCCTTAGTAAGATCAAAAAAGTTCTGTACTACATCTGCCTCCTTGTCCTTGATGATTTGGGCTTCCTTTGTTTCTTGGTTTCTTGGTTCTGTATCTTTCTCCTAAATTATTTGCTATTTATTTTGGAGCTCTACTTGCAGCCCTTCAATCACCTAATTTTGCTCCATTTCTTTTTCTTTCATGACCTTCTTGAGGTTAGTAATAATCTGGTTCTTCCCACATAATAATCTTTTCAGATTATCAATCTCTTCTAACATCTATTGTTCTTTTGAAATTTCAATATCCTCTTGATCAAAGGGGTGAGAATAAGTTTCTATTTCTTCTTCTGTTTGCTCTACATCAATGTTTTCCATGGCTATTGGCTCTTCACTGCCAGTTGCATCTATTTGCTCTGCTTCAACTTCCCCTGCAGCCTCCCTATCCTGAGTTCCTTCTTGAGTCTTTTCTACAATTACTGGTACTGATGAAGGCCCAACTTTTTCCTTAGAAGTTCTGAAACCCAAAAGAACTTCAACTAGGAGAGCAGTATCTTTTTCAACTTGGGTAAGCTACCTTTTCCTTTTACTTCTCCATAGCACCAATGGATCAGGCATCTCCAGAGCAGGTATATCATCTTTAGAATCAGAGGAAATAGTAAAAGTTTCTTTTTGTTCTATCTCTGAAGCAAGAGAAAGTTGTGAAGTTGGACTTAGATGAATAGATGGTTTAGGGGAAGCTTCTCTCTATTTCTTCTTTATCACTAGAGGGATTTCATTTGAGTCATGAGATGCTTCCTCAGCCCAGTAGTGTATGCTACGGTCAGTTTTCTTTGGAGTTCTTTTTGTCTTCTGACCTGGCTTGTCCCTTGTTGGTTCTATTGGAATAGACTCCTCAGCTAAAGTCATCTTCCTCCTGGCTGAGCAAGTCATATATGGAGTTTGTTCAAGAGCAGGTTCTCTAACTTCCTTCCCTTTTCTCTTTCTATCAAAAATAGGGGTAGCAGATGAAGTTGCCTCCAGTGAGGACTTTTTACCTTTCTCAATATATATAGAGGAAGTTGAAGGCTCTGCCTCCTCTTCTTGTTGGGTAGAGGAAGCCTCATTCACTTCCTGAGCCATCTCTGGTTCTCTGTCCTGAGGTTTGTTATCTAAAAATGTCTGCCATAATGCTTCCCCATCAGCTTGGGAGAAAACTGATGTTTTACTACCATAAAAATGAGGCCATGGTGTTTCATAGGACCTTTTCCCTATTGGTACTTGTCTGCAGTTGCTCTAATGGTAGAGTACAAAAAGTTTGGAATGTTTATGTTAAATTCTGGGTGGGCATTTCCATGCCTCAGAAAAATCAACATTTTTATTATTGGTCCTAGAACTAAGGAAAATTGGTCATCACATGTAAAGTACTTCATCAACCATAATGCTACAGATTGCCATGGGTTTGGAAGTGAAGATCTAACAATTCCCTTAACCTCATTTTTGCTTAAATGCAACTGTATTGTAGGTTCACCTTCTACAGAGAAATTTCTAATTAAATCAACATATAGGGTTTTTAGATGGTAAAACCTCTCACCTTGTTCTGGCAATCCAGAGTTATGACTGATGGTGGTAGCAGTGAGATCGACTTGAACCCCTCTGATAGTTTTTTGATTATATCTCAGGTTTCGTAGGAAGTCATCAACAATATCCTCTTGAAAACCTTCAAATTTTTCCAAGAACTCCAACCACCCTGCATTCCTCAGAATGTCTGCCACATCATCATCTTGCAAAAGACCTATTATACTTTCTGGCTCTTATTTCTTTTTAATCCCCATTTCTCAATCCTATTCCACCCTCTGTAACTAGAATTTTGTCTGCTTCTCTCTATGGTCTATCTTTCCGCTTTTAACTCCGTAGGCTCCGAAGGACTGTGTTAACAAACTTGGATTCTTAGAGAATTTTGCACTCTTGAGTGAGGGTTGTTATGTTGGTTTGTTTCACTACTTGAATTATGGGGAAGGAGCTTGAAATTTGTTAGCATGCTTATGCAGTCATAATTACTATAGAGTGATGGGACACTCCGTAGACATGGTGACAGTGTAGCAAAGATGGCGGTATGCATGACGAGAAAGGGGAAATAATGATAAGGGAGTGTGTCATAATAACATCCAAAAATAGAAATAACAAGACAGTTACTAACTAATGCTTAATTAAATAGAAGTACCTAAACCAATCTTAATGATGATGGCCCAATGTACTTGGCTACAATGTTGTGGCTTTAATGAGACTGGATGTGACTTGGCACGTGACCAGCTTTTGTGTGGCTCTGAAATGGTGTCAGCATCCTTGTTGTCATGTACCTTGCAATCATTTCTACTGAATGGTTCAAGAATACCATGTTTTCAAGTGACATTAGTGTAGTTATTTGTGAGGACCAGCGCATGCAAGAGTAATGACCTTTTCTCAATTGCTGGTGATCTGCATGCTGACATCATGTTTGTTTTTGTCATAAAGTGGAGGGTGAGTCATGATGACCTCATCAAATGACATCTCTACTTTATTGCCTAGAGAGATGGGTCCCCTCCTAATTTATTATTTTCAGGAATGGCTCTTTATTGGTGGAGCACCAGAGGTGCCCCTAGTTTGCGAGTGTCAAAGGTGCTCCAAGTTTGTGAAGCACCAGAGGTGCTCCTTATTTGGGAGTGTCAGAGGTGTGTTTGAGTAACTTCTAGCCCCTGACCACCTACATAGCTTGATAATTTTTATCTGGCATGAAGAAGGGAACCGCCATTTATTGGTTTTCAATGCCCTTGTACGAGAAAGATAGCCATTTACTGGTTTTCCATCTTCCTTTTTTTTTTCTTTTTTTCTTTTTTTCTTTTTTTCTTTTTTTTTAAAAGAAGGCTGCCATTTGCTAGTTTTCAACCTTCTCTTTCTCTTTTTTTAAGAAGGCCGCCATTTGGTGGTTTTCAACCTTCTCTCTCTTTTTTTTTACTTTCAGTCCAAATCTGTGATAGAGGATGTGTCCCCTATAACCAAGCACAAATCTTTGATGAATTCTTCCTTGGTGGATGGCCTTTTATAGAGTCTAATTATGTGGCCATTCACTAAGAATGTGTCTGTGCTTCCATCAATGGGTTTCAACAACATTGTTCCATTCCCAAAAACTTCCTTTATTTGGTAAGGACCCATCCAATGAGTTTGTAGTTTTCCCTTGAACTCCTTGAACTTAGAATCATATAGGAGAACCCAATCACCTTGCTGAAATGTCCTTCTCTTGATGTGCTAGTCATGCCATTGCTTCCTTTGATACTAAACAAGTTATGTTTGTTGAATAGCTTCTATTCGGGTTTCATCTAACTCATTGAGCTAAAGAATTCTATTCTGTTGGGCTATAGACAATGGTAGACCAATATCTAATGCAGTTTTAAGTGTCTGGAGCTCAAATTCTATAAACAAAATGGGCTTCTTTCCATAGACTAAATCATATGGTGAGAATTTTGTTGTGGACTTCCAAGTGGTATTGTAAGCCCAAACTGCTTCAAGTAATCTGTTAGCCCAATCTTTCCTATTCATTGCCACTGTCCTTGTCAAAATGTTCTCAATTTCCTTATTAGTCACCTCTACCTACCCATTGGCTTGAGGATGGTAAGGTGAAGATTTCCTGTGCTTAACTTGATATAAATCTGTTAATGCTCTGATTACTTGTGAAGTAAACTAAGGTCCTATGTCTGAAACTATGGATCTTGGGGCTCCAAACCTCAAGAAAATCTTATTATAAAGGAAATCAGCAACTTTCTCTTCTCTTACAAATTGTAATGCTTGCACTTCAACCCATTTAGTGACATAGTCTGTGCATACAAGGATGTACTCTTTGCCTGATGATGGTGGAGAAATTGGTCCCACAAAGTCTAGACTCCACTATTTAAATGGTTCCATCATTACTTGAGGATGCAGTAACATCTCCTGGGTGAAGATTGGTTGTCCCATCCTTTGGCATTGGTCACACTACTGCACATACTTCTTGGTATCCTTATGAATAGAGGGCCATTAGTAACTAGCTCCCAGAATCTTGTGGATAGTTTTATGTGAGGAATAGTGCCCACCAGATGGTTCATCATGACATGCCCTTAAGACACCAAAAAATTCATCATCTTTTAAACACCTGTGCAAAATGAAATTAGGACCACATTTGAATAGAAAACCATTTAACCATTTGTAAGATAAGATTTCCTTAAGTAAGCATTTCTTTTGTTTTGAGGTAAAATGGGATGGATATAAGCTTGTAGCTAAGAGATTAGCTATGTCAGCAAACCAAGGTGCAGTAGAGGAGATAGAAAAAAGATGTTCATCTGGAAATCTATCCTCCACTGGCTGGTTCTCTCCACCTGTATGCAAACTTGACAGAAAGTTAGTAACCAAATTAAATTTGCCTGGATTATCAACTATAGTAATGTCAAATTCTTGCAACAACAATAACCACCTAATTATCCTTGCACCCACTACTGGCTTATTCATTAAGTATTTGATAGCTGCATGATCAGTATGTACAAATATTTTGTATCCAGTGATATAATGCCTAAATTTGTTTATAGCATAGATGACTACCAAGAATTTTTTTTCAGTTGTGGTGTAATTTCTTTCTACAGAGGTAAGGTTTTTATTGATGTAATAGATGGCATGCATACTTTCTCCTTCCTCTTTTTGTCCTAAGCCTGCCCCAATGGACTCATTGGAAGCATCGGTTTGTATGTGAAATGGTAGAGTCCAATTGGGTCCTCTTAAAACAGGTGTGATAGTAAGTTTCTCCTTAAGTGTTTCAAATGTTGATTGACAATCCTCTATCCATAAGAATTTTGTGTCTTTGTTAAGGAAGGTAAATAGAGGAGCAGCCATCCTACTAAAATTTTCTATGAATCTTCTATAGTAGCCTGCATGACCTAGAAAACTTCTAACATCTGTTTGATTTTTAGGTGAAGGCAACTGTTGGATCACTTCTATTTTGTTTTGATCCACTTTGATCATATTTGCTGAAATGTGGTGTCCTAATACAATTCCTTCCTCTACCATCATGAATCGCTTTTCATGGCTTAGGGATAGTTGATTTTTTTCATGGCATTTTAATACCTTTTCCAAGTTTATGAGAGCTTCTTCAAACTTGTCCCCATACACATTAAAGTCATCCATATAGACCTCCATGCACTCATTAGCTAGTTCAACAAAGATGGCTAAAAAAAGCCTCTGAAATATAACTGGAGTATTACATAGTCCAAATGGAAGAACGTTGTAGGAAAAAGTTCCCCAAGAACAAGTGAAAGTGGTTTTATCTTGATCTTCAGGTGCTACTTGGATTTGATTGTATCCACTGAACCCATCTAGGAAATAAAAATACTTTCTCCTTGCAAGGTTGTCCAACACTTGGTCAATGAATGGTAGGGGAAAGTAGTCCTTCTTTGTGGCTTTGTTTAGCTCTCTATAGTCAATACACACTCTCCACTTCCCATTCTTTTTAGGCACTATGACTGGGGGTTAGACCCATTGACTGTCTGAGATTGGATATATAAACCCTGCTTGCAACAATTTTTCTATTTCAGTCTTGACAATGTCTTTTAAAGTAGGATTCAATCTTCTCTGTGGTTACCTAACAGGTTTGACATCTTCAGTGTATATATGATGAGTACAGATCTCAGGAGGGATGCCCTTCATATCTTGGTATTCCCAAGCAAAAGCTTCTGAATGAGAAATTAGGAGTTTGATAAGTTCTTCCTCCTATTTTTCTACTAACTGGGTGTTGATATTCAGTGTTTTCCTAGGTAGAATCATAACATGTTTTATGATCTAATCCATAGATGTAGTCAATCCATATACTGGAGTCATGGTATTGAGGGGGCAAGAATGTGGAAGCAACATGTGGAATGTGGCTAAGTCTCTGTAAAAGGTTTCTCCACAAGGAATGATATTTGCTAAGGTCAATGAGCAGAAGTGAGAAGTTCTCTCCTTGAATCTTGGGCTAGCTCCATTATATCTTCATTAATAAGAATGTGGGTGATATCTTTAGTTGTATCATAGTGAATTTCTTCTTCCAACTCACCCAAATGTTCTTTGATGGTAACCATAGCTACTGAGGCACTATTTTCCATGTTATCCAATTCATCTACCCATACCCTTCCTGTATAATGTATTGGTGGTTTAGATGGAGGATACAAACATATTTTCTTCAAGACTATCCCATTAGAAATGACCATATCCCCAGTTCAACAATCAATAGATGCTACTGTTGTAGCCATCCATGGTCTTCCTAATATTAATGGATAAGCATTTCTCTAATTTCTTGGCTCTAATTTCACGAAGTCTATTGGGAATTTCCATGATTCTATCACAACTGGAACATCAGTAATCACCCCTTTTGGAATAGCTACTGACTGGTCAGCAAGTTGAAGGATTGTAGATGTGGATTGGATACATGTTAAGGCTAATTTGTCCATTGTATGAACTATCATTACATTTATTGCTGCTCCTAGATCAACCAAAACATTTGAAATTTCTACCCCTAAGATGTAAATAGTCATGACAGAATTTCCAGGGTCTCCATATTTTGGGAGGAGTACTTCTCCCATTAAGAGGTCTAATACCTTTCCTTCCACCTGGATTGTTGAGGGAAAGTTCTTCTTTCGTCCCTGGGTCTTAACACAATGTTGTTTGATGAATTGGTTAAGTTCAGGTAAATCTCTGATTGCTTGTAGGAGCAGAATTTCAATGTTTAGTTGCCTAATTTCTTGTAAAAGTTTAGATTCCAGGGTAGATAAGACTTGTTTTTGTAAGACCTTTCTTTGGGGAACATGATGTTTGAGCCGTTCTGGGTATGGTGGTAGCTTTTCCATCTTCAGAGCATCTCCGGAGCTCTTATCAAAAATGTTTCAAGGGATGTTCTCTGGAGTCATTCTTTTCAGAGGATCTCTGGAGTTATCCAAGGATGATTATTTTAGCACTATTTCAGTAGTAATCTCCTTTGGAAGCTAAGTGGATGGATTTTCAGGTTCCTCGTCATTGGTTACTTCAACTATAGTTGGAGGAGATGGTCTTGGAAGTGCTTTCCCAGAACGTAGCTGGAGATTATTGGAATATATAGCATTAATTCCCACCATGTTTTCTTGTTTTGTCATGTAAACAGCTTCTCCCTACTTATTCCATGAGTTTGGTATAGGTTGAGATAATAAGGGTGGTTGGCTAACTGGTTTGTTTTGTGACTGACCTTGTGTGTTGGGGGGTCCAGTTAGCAATGCTTGTTGTTGAGGTTGGAAACGTCTAGGTTTTCCCTGGTACTATTGATTATACCCTTATTGAGGACCCCAATGAGGCTACATGTTTTATGATCCAAACTGTGGTGGCTATTGTTGATTTCCCCAGGGCTGATTTTGCCAATGTTGGTTTTGTCATTGTTGATTTGGCCAATCGTGTTGTCCCCAAGGAGGATTATTCTGAGGCCCATGCCAAGTTGGATACCATTGATTATTTCCCCAATTAGAAGGACCCCTGTGAGAAGTCTGGTTTGGATACTAATTATAAGGGAAATTTCCAACTTATTTTTATCCTACATAGTTCAACTCTTCCTCTATAATGGCATTCTTTTTACTTAGCCTTTTTAAGGCTGGAAGCTGACTGCATTGACTAGTAGGATGTTCCATGTCACAAATCTGATAGATCTCTGCTTTATCTAAAGGGCATTCTCTCAATAGATGTTTGTTTCTACACCTAGGATAATAGATGGAGAGTGGTTCAGTTGTTTTGTCCTGATCATTTGTTCTAGTTTTTTCCTAAATCCCATCTAATATGGTATTTAGTTGGACTAGAATATCTATTTTAAAATTTGCAATTTCCTCCATTAACTGTCCTATTTCATTCTTCCCTTTAAAATATTTGGGCATTCTCACACCATCTTGGGTTCTAGAATAGTTCCTGCAGAGTTCTTCTATAGCAAGCATATCCATTTTGTTGATATTCCCTTTTCCCATCAGATCTAGTGCCTGTTTGATTCTTTGTCTAATCCTTTTAGAAACAGGGTTCTGGCCAAAGAATGATTTACAAGGTTGCCATATCTTCTCAAAGCAAAGTTGAACCTATCCACATAATCCTCTAAGTTCTCTTCCTCCCTCTGTTTAATTTTGAATAATTCCTCATTCTTATCACTGACTCTATAGTAGTCCTAGTATTTTCCCAAGAATTCTATCTCCATCTGATCCCAAGAATGGATGGAGTTTTGGGGCAGGCCCATAAACCATCTCATTGCAAAATCCTTTAGGGTTGAGGGAAACAGTTTGAGTTTTTTATTATCTGATCCATAATCATAAGTCTAGCATACCACTTTGAATTCAAACAAAAACTGATCTGGATCCTCAGAAGCAAGACCCCTAAATTTTGGCATGTGTGTAGGTAAAATATTTTTCATAGGGGCATTATCTCTAGTAGCCAAAACAATGGGATATGAGAAGGTTCTTGGAGCCTGATTTTCCTCATCTTCATGATTATCATCCATGTTTAGTACTAGTTTTTCTTCTTGAGGTTTTGGGAAAATAGGTTCTAGAAAAGGTTCTGCTTAGAATTTATGTTGTAATTCCTAGATATAGTCAGTGAGTGGAAGATTTGGAAGATTGAAAGGATAGTTAATTTTAGGTATAGCTTCCAAGGTAGGTTCTAGATGTCTCTCTGCAACAAGATCTTGTACCACCCCATTGTTTCTCCTATAGTTTAATGGGGTGTCTATTTTATGTATCTTCCTTTTGAATCCCTAGCTCTAACCATACAAATCTATCATATAACTATTTAGCTAAGTTTTCCTAATTAACATGGTATCTCCGGCATTGGTGCCAAAAATGACAAGGGTCATTGTACCTTATCATTTAATCATATTTCAAGTGTCAAATCCAGGGATGTGTCCATGGCTATCTGCAATTAGGAATCCTAAAGTTACCCAGTTTTATCTAACTAACTCTAATGATATTTACTACTTAAAGAAACTTAATATTACTAATCTATTTGCTATGAAATGAATTCTAAAAATATTGAAAACAAAATTGAACAATGAATTGCTTAAAGTAAATCTATATTATTCCTTCCAACGGAAACATGCATTTATCTATGAAAACAGTAACTATCTCCTTAAACAGAATCTAAAATAACAAAAACAATAGTACTAGCCTTATGCCTTAGTGGTGAGAGTGGGCCCTTGCTCCACACCCTTGGGGCTGAAGACCAAAGTAAAGAATCAACACAAAAAGATAATATCACAACTCAATTCCAGTCCAATTCCATTAGCTTTGTATTTAGAAAATGTTTATATCAAAATAAGGTTACAAAAATTAGAAATTAATCGCTCTCTCTTCTACTGCTACTTCTGCAAGTTTATATCTAAATCTATGATGAGATATCACTTACCCTATCTACTAGTTCATCTAAGAGATAACATAAATCTCTTTATTCTACTAACAGTCTAACTACAGAATGAATATCCATGCGATTAAAATATATTTAGTGGAATAGTAGTCTATACTAAATCTAAGTCTTAGTTTTAAATACACTTGGGCAACGATGCCCTGAAATATAGGTATTTAAATCAGTTTATCAATAACTCATGCAAAATCAAAAAGAGATAAAACTTCCAGTAGTTAACTATAGTCTACCCGCAATCAATCAGGTGATGATTTGAGTAACATCAAGAGCATCCCGATCACTACTAGAGGTGTTTGACCAACAACTGTGCTAGAAATCTACACTATTCTAAAGAGGCACCAGAGATATATGTTTCTATCTGTAGCTTTGGAGATATGATTGTGACCTTCTCGTTCAACTTCAGAGATGCTTGTGACTTCAATCCAGCTCTGAAGATGGTTCACCTCCTTATCCCAAAATCTCTTGAATCACATTGGAAAACAGTGGAGACCAGTCATGGCATTCTGATGTTAGCTCTAAAGACCAATAGGACTACCTCCAGAGATGCACAAAATTGTCTACCCAAATACCTGCACCTGTTGATTCAAAAAGAGAAGATTTATGCATATTTCCATCAATTCAATGCACATTAGTCCTTCAATTAGAAATCATGATTCTAAGTAATTCATCTCTTATTAATCATCATTAGAACAATCTTGTTAACCTATTTTGGTGCAATCATCAGGACAATGGAATAAGAAGGGAGAAAAAGAGGGGTAAAAAGGTGTATTTCATGGGTGCTACCTGGAACTCATCACTCTCCATAGGGGACATTTGTCTTTTTGGACTAAGCTTCCAAGAACTTTATACCTTGCAAAGTGAAAGAGGAGAGTGGGTTACCCTCTCATACCATTCCTTAGACATGCCCCTCATCACATGGACATTGGATTCATTCATACACCTTGAGTGTATCAAAGACACCATTAGAATCCATGTTCATCCTAGTATAAGACCTTTTGGACATTCTTCTTGTTGGCAAGAGACACTGTGTGGCTTCATAAGTATTGTCATTGATGGCAACAAAGTCTATCCCACACATCCGCATTACATAGTATGCCTATACAGGAAGTCAAATTGAAGATTATTTTCGTTTGGTGAACAAGAACATAGTATGTAACAAGGTTCGACAATCAGGTTCGGATCTCTCAGATGGTGTAACTCAATAAGTTGTAGACTTGGACAAGTCAAGAGGGGTATCATGACTACTGTATTCCAAAGATTTAGCCTCTAGTGATAAAGCAAGAAAAAGATATGAGCATCTGACTGTTGGGTTCCAATCAGGAAGAGCAGACAGAGGAAGAACTGACCGACAGAGTATCAAACTTCAATCCATATGTGTAAAAGGTCCTAATCAAGCAATCTGTGATATTATACATTGTTAGCTGACATGATTTATGACTTATATGCCTATGTTTTGGATGCGCATCACTAATCAAGCATGGATTCAGCCGACAGATTAATAACTTGCAAATATCTTAGGTGTTCTTATTGCCGACTAAGAAGTTGTTGGAAATCCTTGATGCAGATATATATACCCAATGGATTCAAGCCTATAAGTGTGTGATAGTGATGATATGTATGGTTAAGTATGAAGAAAAGAAGAGACAAGTGCGAAGGTAGTAATTCAAGCCTAAAATGTGACAGAAAAGTTATATTGAGCAGAGGAAGAATGAAATGTGCCAGATCAGTATAGTGTACCTAACCGGAACTGAAATCTTGGATGCATAGATGTTGTCATCAGTTCAGATACCTTGGTATCATCTGTAAGCATTTGTAGACTATAAGTCTCCTGTAGGCAGTGGGCCTCTTGTGAGTAGTGTGCTCGAGCAGTGAGCCCTAATTGGCAAGTGCCAAATTTGTACTCTTTATTCTTTTAACAGAGAATACAATCTTGGGTTAGTCACCTCATGGTTTTTTCCCTTAATAGGGTTTCCACATAAAAATCCTTGTGTCATGTGTTAATTTATTTTTCAGCTCTTATGATTGTCTTGTTTTGGCATAACATTAAATGATAAGTTAAGAAAAAGAAAGAAAATAGAAAAGTTATAAGATAATTGATTTACCCCCCCCCCTCTTAGTTATTTGCATTGTTTCCAACAATTGGTATTAGAGCAAGGTTCCTCTGAACAAAGCCTAACAGCTTGAGGAAGATCTGGGAATCTCAATAGATGCATATGGTATGAAGGAACAACTTCAGTCTACCCTAGATGATCTTGAACAATCCCACTCTAAAGTCAATAACTTGAGAGAAAGACTCAAACAAGATGATAATTTCATAAATGAGCTAAAAGAAAAACTTAGTATCTCTGTGAAAGAGAGAAAGGAACTACTTCAAAAATTAGCCAATCAGAGTGAAGTCAATGATATTAATGAAGATCTGAATGATTAAAATAAGTTATGTGAGAAGTTGTCAAAAGAAGTCATTATGGTAAGGCATGAAATGGAATCAGGGGTTATGAGATTCACCCAAGAAATTGAAGAAAAAAGAAAGATTGAAGATAACCTAAAACAATCCCTCAAGGAGAAAACAAAGGACTGCCACAAAATGGATAGAATAATTAGGCATCTTGAATTTGATCTTGAAGAAGCTAGAGACAATGAAGAACAACTTGATAATTAGATAGACACTCTTAAACAAGATCTTCAAACTTCAAATGAATACAAAGAAAAATTCAAGATAAGCTCAGCCCAACTTGAAGTTCTTCTTCAAATCCAAAAGAGGGTAGATGATAAGCGTGGCTTGGGATATGAGAAAGGTGAAAGCTTTGGATCCGGTCAGAAGAACTTTGGATCAGGAAATCAAAGAACAGGCCTAGAAGACCTCCGGTAAGGCAACCAAACACTCAAAGATATCCATCCTTCAATGAATATTGCTTCAATTACAACAAGTTTGGTCACAAAACAATCCAATGTAGAAACAAAATGAATCAATTCAATCCATCCTTCTCCAATCAATGTTTCAATTGCAAAAGGCATGGTCACAAATCTCATTAATGCAAAAATATGCAAATGAACAATTCTTTCAATGGTAAATGCTTTGTATACAATAGAATTGGACATATGGCTAATGAGTGCAAATCAAGAGGATATCATTCAAATAAGAAAAGAAATGTTGTGTGTTACAATTGCAATAGATCTGGTCATATTGCCAAATTCTACAAAAGCAGAAATCAGGATAGAAAAGGTCCAGTGGAACATGATCAAAAACAAGATAAAGATTAAGGTAAAGTAAATGTAGATGAAGTTCAAAAAGAATTGAGCAAGATTTGGGTGAAAAGGAGTACAATGAATATTGGGGATGGATCCGCACTAGAATCCGGTGCTGATATTCCTTCCGGAAACTAAAAGACTAGCTTTGGTTCAGGGGGAGCTACAGAGAAGATCCCTTTCCCCTAGCCAATCAGTGAGTGCCTGAATTTGGTACTTTGAGTCAAAATAAGAGGTTGCAGTTTAAAAGGTTTGAGGAGACTCACTTGAAGATCATCCAGTCTAAATTTGACAAATCCGCATGCAAATTTGAGCTAGTTATGAGGAGATCCTGTATTGGCAGCTATCCGATAAAGCAGAATTTCACAGATAGATTTGGTATGATCCAAAATTGAAATATTTCAATCTACGGACTCATGGCATGTTTGAAAAAGGTGAAAATATGTTGTCAATCCTCATAAACAAATGATTTGAAGATCCGTAAGACAATCCAAGAAAACCTCATTTGAGAAGCAGGGTAACTGTATGACTTAAAAACTTGTGCATTTATTACAAAAGGAAATTAGGGTTTACGCAAGGATAAAAGGGTTCTTGCACTCATGAAGAAGAAAAGAAGAGCTCTGCAAAGAAGATCCTACAATTCACTCAAGTTCAACTGAAGATCGAATTCAACCAGAGAACCATTCCAGTTTATGCTTCAAACCCTAAAGTGTGAAAAGGTACTTCCCTTCTGAAAACTCTCTTCAGATCTCTTGCAAAATGACTACTCCAATGGTTGTCAATATTTCTGATAGGACAAGACCTAAATTCAATAAACACCCTTACAAATATCTAGAAGTTGATCCCTTGGGTGCATTTTCTAGCATTCTGCATGGAGTATTGCATGTAGAAGATGTTAGGGTTTATATCCATGCAAACTTTAAGGAATTTGGAGACTCAAAATTGATGGATATTTATCACAAACAGCTAATAGATGAGAATTTTGAACTCAAACCTGAATTCAAGGCCCTCCGGGACAAACACTTCAGACATTGCATACATTTTCTATGTTTTACAGAAGACGATTGGGTCCGATATGTTCTAAGTAGGATGCATGATAATTTTATGTGGCTAATGAGGCCATCCAAGATAACTAAAGATGCCATTAGGGCAGTGACCGGACTGCATTCATCAGGTGGGTTATCCACACTCAAATCTGTGAAGAACCAAATGGTAATTGAAGCCACCAGATCAAAATTTGACAAAAGAGCAATGACTATAGATGACATCATAGATCTGAATGTCAAGTTTGCTTCAATAATAATCAGCTACAAAATCTACCATTCGAGCAGGGAGAATTTTGTCTGGTATAGAAATCTATGTTGCATATCAAATGTTGAGGGAAGAAGCAGATTATGATCTATGTGAGCTTCTTCTAAATCAATTGTTGGAGAACTTGCAGAAGATTAAAAAGGATAAGAAAAATTTCTTTAAATATGGTAGTCTAATACTGTGTCTATTCTTCTATTATATGAATGAGCTACCTGGATCAAATGGTTGGGTCTAGCAAAATGATAAACCCATTACAATTTAGATCAGAGATTACATGTATGGACTTGGTGATGTTCAAGCCCAAAACACAGCCCTCTGGGGTTACTTTAATAATTTCCAAAGCATAATGCAAACTAGAGAAAGAAGACCACAAACAATAGTTGACAAATACAAATATACCGTCTGCATCATGGTTGACACTGATCAATGCCTAATGGAGGTAGTTGAGCCAAGAATTGTATGGATAATGCCTATGGGATATGAGGTCGATGAAAAAATCTTGTAGCTACATATTCAACACCTGCTGATCCAGCCTAAGGAAACTGAAGCAGAAAGGTTTGGCACCTTTGAAGAGCTAAGTATAAAAATACATGTTGAGTTAAGACATCCGGAGGTGAAGGGGAAAGTAAGAAAGGAAGTTGAAGAAATTTCCAAAAGATTTGGCATATCAAAGGAGGTTGTAGATGCTAATAGAGAGAAAATAGAGAGGGTAGAGAAAGAAAGACAAGAAGCAAAGAAAGAAAGTGCATCTGTACAAACCTCCTCTCAGACTAGATCCTCTAAAAGCTCTGCTCCTGTCATTTCCAAAAGCTCAAAGTCTAACAAATTGGAAATCAAGACATCTAGGAAAGGAGAAAAGAGGATGAAGACCAAAGCCACAAGGAAATATACAAGCCATAAAGATGATGAAGAAACAAAATCTGATGAGGAAATCAAGAAAATGAAGAAGAAAACATCCGGGAAGTTCTCTGCTAGCAGAAATGAGGAAGAGAAGGAAGAGGAATTTGTTGAAAAGACCACTCTTTCCATTGATAACATCATCAAGGCAGTTACTGTGGATGGGAACCTGCAGCCGATGACTAAGTTCTATGATGCATACAGTGATGCTGACAAGAGAATTCTAGAAGAGGCTACTGTCATGTACTTAAACATTTACAATAAAGTTTTCATTGAAATTATATCATTGATTCCTAAGATTCTAGAAAAGGTACTCGAGCTGAGAAAAGAGAATGCAATGGAAAAAGACTTAGAGATTCAGGAGCAGATAGCAATTCAGCTTTATCCTTCCATCACTCCAAAATAAATGGACATGATTTTCAAGGAGTGTAAAGATAATTTTTGGAGCAAATCTAGAATGAACAAACTCATGCTTGGTGAGACTAAACAAATAGCCAAGGAAACAAAAGAAATCCTCCAGAATCCCTTGAAGAGATTCAATCTTCCCATTATAGAGGAAATAGATGAAGAGCCCTCTAACATGGATGTTGAAGGATTAAAGAAAAATGATGAAGAGTCATCTCAGGCATTAGATTCCTCTATTCTAGAAGAGGAAGGACAAAAAGAAGAAACATTTTGTGACAAGGATGTCAAAGGATTAAAGAAAAATAATGAAGAGCCATCTGAGGAACTAGACTCCTCTACTCCAGAAAAGGAAGGACGAGAAGAAGAAACAAAGATCAATAAGCAAGTCAATCCGGATGTCCCCAAAAGGAAGGAAGTAGAGTTTACAAGAGACACTGCAGAGACAGTACAAAATTTCCTGGACAAAGAAATAATGGAGTTGGATGAACCTGAGAAAATTCAAGGGCCACTAAACTTTGACTCTCTATCTCTGGTCCAGATAATGAAGGTGGCATCTTTTGCTCAAGCCAAAGCAAAAGAGAAACTTCTAAAATCTCATATGAAGGATTGTGAGCTGTTGGAGATTGCATCTGGGATGCTGGAGAAGATTATGCCAACCTATCAAAAGGATCCTTCTGCCTCTCCATCTGGCAATCTAAAAAAACTTAGTCAATTCTATTAACACTCATTTTGAATCCTTAGAGAAATCGGCAGAAACTAAGGTCCGGAAGGAGTTCTTGGAAAAATGTTTAGTGAAGTACAAGGGCTAATTACTAATGATAGAAGAACCTTATGCATTGGCATAAAGAGCCTTGAAAATGCTCTTAAAGATGGTGGGGACATATACAAATTTTGTTTATCTTGGCCCAAAGTGACAGAGGACATTGAGAAGAAAGTGAAAGAACAAGAAGGAAAACTATCAAGTTTATCTCAGAATTTTGATCACCTTACTACCTCTCTAGTGAATCATGAATGTCAAGCTATTGCTATAATAAATGAAATTAAAGAACTAGTTAAGGAGGAAAATAACATAATGGATAGAATGGGTGAGCTCAGAGGGATAATCATCCCTAAGTTAGAGATAATGCATGATGCCTTGACAGAGGCACAAAATACAATCCAGACCAGTGATCCAATAGACTTAAAGAGGGCAAAAGCATATGCATTTTAGTTAAGTGGACACGTCTCCATTTTGGATAGAATGAAGAGGAGTTGGGCCACAGAAATCATCCAGTTGAAGACAACCTTTGCAGATATACTTAAGTATATGTAAGTATAATATATGATTTATATATACTTATGCGGCCATGTATAGAATATTTTTTGCAAAATTTTCGTATGCGGATTCTACCCTTTTCCATTGATGTCAAAGGGGGAGTGAAGACTAGTGAAAAATGTGTAGTCTAGCTAAGGGGGAGCTCCGGTAAAATAGTGCAAAAGATAGAGCATCAGCCAAGGGGGATTTACTGCGACATTTAGCCATTTTCACTAAGTGTTGCCATCAATGCCAAAGGGGGATATTGTTGGCAAGAGACACTGTGTGGCTTCATAAGTGTATTCATTGATGGAAACAAAGTCTATCCCACACATCCACAGTACATAGTATGCCTATACCAGAAGTCAAATTGAAGATTATTTTGGTCCGGTGAATAAGAACAGAGTATGTAACAAGGTCCAACAATTAGGTTCAGATCTCTCAGATGGTGTAACTCAGTAAGTTACGGACTTGGACAAGTCAAGAGGGGTATCATGACTACTGTATTCCAAAGATTTAGCCTCTAGTGATAAAGCAAGAAAAAGATATGAGCATCTGAGTGTTGAGTTCCAATCAAGAAGAGCAGACAGAGGAAGAACTGACTGGCAGAGTATCAGACTTCAATCTGGATGTGTAAAAGGTTTTGATCAAGCAATCTGTGATATTATACATTGTTATCTGACATGATTTATGACTTCTATGCCTATGTTTTTGATGTGCATCACTAATCAAGCATAGATTCAATTGATAGATTAATAACTTGCAAATATCTTAGGTGTTCTTGTTGCTGACTAAGAAGTTGTTGGAAATCCTTGATGCGGATATATATACCTGATGGATTCAAGCCTGTAAGTGTGTGATAGTGATGATATGTATGGTTAAGTATGAAGAAAAGTAGAGACAAGTGCGAAGGCATTAATTCAAGCTCGAAATGTGACAGAAAAGTTATATTGAGGAGAGGAAGAATGAAATGTGCCAGATCAGTATACTGTACCTAACCAGAACTAAAATCATGCATGCATAGATGTTGTCATCAGTTTAGACACCTTGGTATCATCTGTAAGCATTTGTAGACTATAAGTCTCCTGTAGGCAGTGGGCCTCTTGTGAGCAGTGTGCTTGGGCAGTGAGCCCTAATTGGCAAGTGCCGAATTTGTACTCTTTATTCTTTTAATAGAGAATATAATCTTGGGTTAGTCACCCTGTGGTTTTTTCCCTTAATAGGGTTTCCACGTAAAAATCCTTGTGTCATGTGTTAATTTATTTTTCAGCTCTTATGATTGTCTTGTTTTGGCATAACATTAAATGATAAGTTAAGAAAAAAAAAGAAAATAGAAAAGTTATAAGATAACTGATTCACCCCCCTCTTAGTTATCTGCATTGTTTCCAACACTTCTTTGTGGTGGATCATAAGTTGGTAAGAAGTTACTCACATCATACTTTCATAGTGGGGAGATAGAACTCACTTTGGGCAAGGATTTAGCCTCCAAGGTAAGGGTTTCATAGGTGGTACATGACCTTGCATTCCCTATCTATCCATCACTTGATAAATACTATATTATAGGCCCACAAGGATTGTTACTCCCACTTGACTAATCTAGGGTGTTATTGTGCTTGGCATGTTTTCATTATCGAAACCCGTGCACTCCCTTAATCCAAAATCCTTTGAAAAATTGTGCATGTTGTATGTGAATTTATTGTTTTCAAAGTTACCTAAGTTCAAGCATCAATCCATCCCTAATCACCTTATAATCATCCACCTCATCTTCATCCAAATCCAAATTATCCACTTTATCTTAATCATCCCAATCCAACTATTGTAAGTATGTGCCTAACCGGTGTTGTCATTGATGTCAACATATCTGTGTTGTCATTGGTGTCAACTGTGCTCCTATTTTAATGTTTGCTTGTATTAAGTTAGTTTCTTTATGTTAGCCTATGTAAGTGTTGAGAATAATGAGTAAGTGATCCTGATATTATGTTTCCAAGTGCTTTTGAGAAAATTTTCACTCCCAGTGGAAATAGTGTGTTGAAGAGTATCTTTGTTTACAACAAAACAATCTAGTAGTTTGCTCTGCATTTCTTGTAGAATGAATATCTTTGTCTGTAGATTGGAAGTCATTTAGAGGCATGTCTAAATATGCTATATTCCAAATTTGAGCCTTCGATATGAATATTTGAGAGAGTTTTGTTCACCAGAGTAAGAACTATTTTTCTATACATTTAGTGGTGATAGGGAGAAAGTATTTTGCTCCACATTCCTCTGTATTCAAGCATTATGGTCTACGGTTCTAGATTTAATTCTGGGATGATGTTATGTGGCTTCAACTCAAATGGTTCATGATTTGGTGGTCCACGAGTGATCTTTTCTTTATGACAGTGGCTGGCAGTGTTGTTTAAGTGCTCCAATTTGAAGAATCTTCTTGTCAAAGTGGTTAGATGTTGTGCAAATGTTCCTGGTGATTACAATGTGCTTGTGGATGTCTCCTGATCATGTTCCTACCTTCTAATTGGTCCGCAAAGAGTAATTTATATCATGGATGAAGATTGTTCCTAAAAGACTTAGTGTTAACTCCAAGTCTTAGCCGGCCTGGTTGTTTTCACTACTTGTGGAGATGCATTGAAGATTTTGCAAGCATGTTGTGGCATGGAAGATTGCACTTGAGTCCTAGCTAAAGCATAACGTGTTTCACATACATCTTTTCCTTATCTAATTTTGTTTAGGTCCAAACCTATTTCTATGTATGTTTGTAATGTCGACCTTGGATATTGCTCCAATGGTTGATGGATATAATGCCAACTAGGATGTACATTCCAAGGTTGATGAATTGTATAAAAACATGTAATGAAGTTGTGAAAAAGATGTCCCTATACGAAAATGTGAAGATAAGTGAAGAAGTGTAAGTAAGAGCAGAGTAGAAGAGTTGTACTGTGCTTCAATGGAACTGAACTCAGGCATGGAGTAGATCTTAGTAGTGAGTCGATCTTAGTAGTGAGCCCTAACTTTTGTAGTGAGCATTTTGGGCAGTGAGCCTTTGATTTTCAGTATTGCTATAACATATTTATTTTGTGAGCTAACACTCACCGTGGTTTTTCCCTTATAGGGTTTTCCACATAAAAAATCTAGTGTTGAATGTGTTGAATGTGTGATTGTGCTTAAGTTTCTGATTTCATGCTTTCATGGTTAAATCATAATAATAGTGATTAATTGATTGATGTATTGATGTTTATAAGAATTTAAGTTTTGGTGACAACTGATTCACCCTCGTCTCAGTTGTCCTGTGCATTTCAACAATTGGTATCAGAGCAAGGTTCCTCGAAAGAAAGTCTAACAGCTTAAGGAAGATCCAAGATGTCGCACAAGGAAGATGCTCCGCAATTTGATGGAATGGATTATGCTTCGTGGAAGGTGCAATTGAAATGCCATCTTATTTGTCTTGGTTATAATGATTAGAAGATGATAGAAACAAAGTATACTATTCCTCAGAATGGTCCATCAAGTGATGATGAAATCAAACAATATGAGTTAAATGGAAAAGCTATATATGCTCTGTTAAGTGCCTTGTCCAACACTAAGTAAAATTCATGGATTTGGAAACAACTCATGAAATCTAGGAAAAGTTGAAGAATTTATATGAAGGAGATGATTATGTAAAAGGCACCAAATTCTAGAAACTGAAAGCTAAGTATGAAGGTCTGAAAATGAGTGAAGATGAGAACATAACAGTCTACTTACAAAAGGTTGATGAAATTGTCAATGGAATCAAAGGTCTTGGAGGAACTGTTGATGATAAAGAGGTTGTGTTGAAGATTCTTAGGTCATTGCCTAAATCCTACAGTCACAAAGTATCTGCAATTGAAGAAATAATGACTGTGAAAGATGTTTCAAAAGATCAGTTGCTTGGAAAACTTACAGCCTTTGAGATGAGAGAGTTTGGTGATACCCTGTTTAAAATAGAGACTGCTTTCAAAGCTAGTACTTTAGAGAAGACTTCAAGAGTGGAGAAGTATGCTGTGGAATATGATGATGACCTTCAGGAGATTGAAGCCAACTTTGTGGATAAAATGCAAAGAGGTACTGGTAAGTACAAAGGAAAATTACCATTCAAATTCTTTTCATGTGGTAAGATCGGTCACTATGCTTCTAGGTGTTCGGAGAGAATTGAAAGAGGTAGAAAGAAATTTGAGAGTAAACCTAGGGTTGTAAAGAAATGTTATGTTGTCAGAGATCTTGATGATGATGGTGTAACATATGATGAGTCTGATGATGCTAGTACTAATGCAAATGAATGTTTGTTTATTGGTATTAAGGAAGAACCTATATCTAATAGTCTTGCTAGCTATGTGAAGGAAGAAAAACCAATGGAAGAAAGTGCTTTGGCTGTTCAGGTTGAGAAAGATAAGGATGAATGGATTATTGATAGTGCATGCTCACATCACATGACCTGTGATAAAAGTAAGTTTGTAAGTCTGGAAAAGTATGATGGAGGACTAGTTAGGTTTGGAGATAATGCACTTGGTAAGATTTGTGGAAAAGGATCTATTTCTTTTGATGGAAAGCATAATACTGATGATGTCCTATATGTGTTTGAGTGTTGGTTAGATGTGTGACAAAGGTTATGATCTGAGATTCAAGGATAATGGATGCAAGATCATGGAAAGCTCCAGAATAGTGATTGCTACTGGTAAGAAGACCAGAGGTAATATTTATCAATTAAGAGGAACTAGTGATTACTGTTTGTTGGCTCAGATAGATGAGAGTTGGTTATGGCATAGAAGCATGTGTCATATCAATTTTGACAACTTGGTGAAGATAAATTTAGTATAGGTTGTGAGAGATTTGCCTAAGCTTGTAAAGCTTGCTAATACTATTTGCAAGGAATATCAGTTGGGAAAGCAGACAAGATCAAGTTTCAAAAGCAAAGAATAATTTTTTGCCGGATTGTTGGATCTAGTGCACACATATTTGTGTGGTCCTACAAGGATAAGAAGTCTACAAGGAGACAAGTACTTTATGTTGCTTATTGATGATTATTCTAGAATGACTTGGGTCACTTTTCTAAAAGATAAATCAGAAGCCCTAGAAAAGTTTAAATCCTTCAAGACAATGGTTGAGAATGAGATAGACCTGAGAATCAAGTGCTTAAGGTCTGATAGAGGAGGTGAATTCACATCAAATGAATTCAATATTTTCTATGAAGAACAAGGGATAAAAATAAAATTGTCTACACCAAGGACTCCACAGCAAAATGGAGTTGTTGAAAGGAAAAATAGGACAGTTCAAGAAGCTGTTAGGACTATCATGAAGGAGGCTGACCTACCAGAAGTGTATTGGAGAGAAGCTATACATACATCTGTGTACATCCAAAATAGAGTTCAAGTCAAAGGTAATAGTACTAAAACTCCTTATGAATTGTGGTATGGAAGAGTTCCTACAGTGAAATATTTCAAAGTTTTTGGAAGCAAATGTCATATCAGAAGAGAAGAAAAACTAGGCAAGTTTGATGCTAGGAGTGATGAAGGAATTTTTCTTGGATACTCTACCAAGAGTAAGGCCTATTGATGCTACAACAAAAGGTTGAAAAAGATTGTTGAGAGTGCTAATGTAAAGGTGGATGAAGACAAGGAAAGAATATCAGACCTGAGTGGCTATGAATCAGATGAACGTGTTACTATAGAAAATGAAAAGAAAGTTGAACAAGAGGATAGTCAAGATGAAGAAGAAAAGGCTCTGAAAAGTGCAGTTAAGACTCCCAAGTATGTAAGGATCAATTGTTCTAAAGATCAGATAATTGGTGATAAAAGCAAAGGAGTATTGACAAGGAAAAGGGTTGCAAAAGAATAGGTGAACTATTGTTTACTTTCAAAGATTGAACCTAAAACTGTAAGTGAAGCTTGCAATGATGAAAATTAGGTAAAGGCTATGGAAGAAGAGCTAATGCAGATAGAGAAGAATCAAACTTGGAAATTGGTTCCTAGACCTACTGATAAGAATGTGATTGGAACTAAATGGGTTTTCAGGAACAAGCTTAATGAGAATGGAGAAGTAGTTAGAAACAAAAAAAGGCTAGTGTGCAAAGGATATTCTCAGGTTGAAGGGATAGATTTTGAGGAGACCTATGCTCTTATGGCAAGAATTGAAGCAAACAAAATGTTTTTGGTATTTGCAACATTCAAAGATTTCAAAGTGTATCAGATGGATGTTAAGTTTGCATTCTTGAATGGTGAGTTGGAAGAAGAGGTCTACATTGAACAACCAAAAGGATTTAAGTTATCAAACCAAGATGACATGGTGTGTAGATTGAAGAAGGCCTTGTATGGACTGAAGCAAGTCCCCAGAGCCTAGTATGCAAGGTTAGACAGGTATTTGTTGCAATTAGGGTTCAGTAAAGGCACTACAGATAGTAATCTCTATTTCAAAATCAATGATAATCAAATCATGATTGTTGTAATCTTTGTTGATGACATTATCTTTGGAGGTAATGAACGTATGTGCCCGAAATTTGCAAGGGAAATGCAAAATGATTTTGAGATGTCTATTTTTGGTTAAATGAATTTCTTTTTGGGTCTAAAAATTACTCAATCAAATAAAGGAATCTTCATTTCTCAGTCTAAATATGTGAAAGAGTTGTTGAAGAAATTTGGGATGGAGGACTCTAAACCGGTATGTACTCCCATGGCGACTGTTGCAAGTTAAGAAAAACTGATGAATCACCTAAGACTGATTAGAAAAGGTACAGATCCATGATTAGAGGATTACTTTATCTAACACAAACCAAACCTGATATAATGCATGTAGTTTGTCTTGTGGCAAGATTCCAAGAAGATCCTAGAGAGTCACATGTGATGGCAGTTAAGAGAATCTTGAGGTAAAAGGCACATTGGATCATGACTTATGTTATCTAGAGGATAATGATTTCACTCTCAATGCTTATACAGATGCAGATTGGGCCAGAGATGTTGATGACAGAAAAAGTACAAGTGGTGGTGCTTTCTTATTGGGTAATAGATTGGTTTCATGGTTGAGCAAGAAGCAAGATTCAATCTCTTTATCTACTGCAGAAGCTAAGTATATTTCAGCAACATGTTGTTGTACTCAAGTGTTATGGATGAAGCAGACATTGAAGGACATAAGAATTGTGTATGAAGATCCAATTGTAATCTTTTGTGATAATACAAATGTTATAAACATTTCAAAGAATCAAGTGATGCACTCAAGAACAAAGTATATATCTATAAGGTATCATTTTCTAAGAGAAAATGTGACAGAGAATGAAGTAAAGATGGAATATGTGTCTACAAAGGATCAGATTGCAGATATTTTCACTAAGCCTTTGCCTAATGATACTTTTGAGTATCTTAGAGAAAAGTTAGGGGTTATTACCCCTCCTGCTCTAAACTAAGATGCATAAGAATGAATCAGTCTATTGGTGCCCAAAGCCTCATTTTTTTTATCTAGATTGATATTTTAAAGGCTACCTCTTAGAGGGAGTAGCTAGATGTTGCTATATGTGTTCCTGACAAAGAGTAGTAAGTGTTATAGGGTTGGTGAAAGAGTAATTTTAGTTTGATTAGAGCAGTAGAGTGCAAGTATGTGCCCTTTGCCATTGATGTCAAAGGGGGAGAGAAATCATGTGAAAAAATTAAGGGGAGAAAGAGTGTAGATGTGTAAAGAGAAAGGGGGAGAAAGTAATCAGTGTAGAATCTTGTCTTGATGGTCTTTACAGTTTTTCACATCATATGTTGACATCAATGACAAAGGGGGAGATTGTTGCAAGTATGTGCCTAACCAGTGTTTTCATTGATGTCAACATATATGTGTTGTCATTAGTGTCAATTATTCTCCTATTTTGATGCTTGCTTGTATTAAGTTAGTTGCTTTATGTTGGCCTATGTAAGTTTTGAGGATAATGAGTAAGTGATCTTGATATTATGTTTCCAAGCGCTTTTGAGAAAATTTGCTCTCCCAGTGGAAACAGTGTGTTGAAGAGTATCTTTGTTTGCAGCAGAACAGTCTAGTAGTTTGCTCCGCATTTCTTGTAGAATGAATATATTTGTCTACTAATTTGAAGGCATTTAGAGGCATGTCTAAATATGCTATATTCCAAGTTTTAGCCTCTGGTATGAAGATTTGAGAGAGTTTTTCACCAAAGTAAGAACTATTTTTCTGTGTATTCAGTGGTGACAGGAAGAAAGTATTTTACTCCACATTCCTCCACATTGAAGTATTATGGTCTGTGGTTCTAGAGTTAAGTCTGGGATGATGTTATGTGCCTTCAACTCAAATGGTTCATGATTTGGTGGTCTGCAAGTGATCTTTTCTTTATGACAATGGCTAACAGTGTTGTTTAAGTGCTCCAATTTGAAGAATTTTCTTGACAAAGTGGTTAGAGGTTGTGCATATGTAACTGGTGATTACTGTGAGGCCTACCTTTTCACTCCCTTAGTTTGACTATTTTTATATTATTTTTGGAGACATATTTTAGACTATGGGGACTGTTGATCCCGATATGTAGGATTATTAGACTATATGCTTTTACCTTTGATTTATTATGTTAGCATGATTGTGATGAGACTAGATCTTGATTTGAGTCACTGACGATTATTTGACATGTGATTTACATTATGATATTATTGAGATCCTAGTTATGTGATTATGTGATGGACATATTATGTGATGTTATCTTGAGATGGATTATTGAAATGCAAATTGTCAATCTATTGTGATGTGATTTTATGATGTTTTATATGATCATGCGATGTTGTGAGTGTATGTTTTCCTTTTCTTCGGCTATGATATACATGTTGGATTAATCTTTTGTTTAAGTGCATAGGTGTTCTAACCAAGCCATGGATAATCAGAGATCATCCCACACATCTTGTGAATTCCCATGTAAAACCAATCTAGTTCCAAGAGGAACCAAGATCAACTATGTGATGCATGACGAAATTTCATAATATTAATTGTGTGGTGTTGTTTGGGATAGGTCTACCCTTTTATATTTAATTTTATTTTGGTGTTGTAAAAGTGTAATGTTTATTTGATTTTATTTTTGAGCTTTTTTTTAGACCCCTTTTTATGTGTTTTTACTCACCCTATGGTGCTCAAAATGGGTTAAAAGTGACCCTGGGTTGTACCCCTAGGGTCTAGGGACCTTTTGAGCTTGTCTAACCTTAGGTAAACTCCCATTTGGTCACCCAAACTTCACCCTGAAGTAAAGTGACGAAAATAGAAGTTTGGGAAGGAGTGGAAGGTTGGGTCAAACACTCAACTTCTTCCGCTCCTCTTTCCAAGGTTTGAGGGAGTCTTCAAGACTCCTAAATTGTGGAGGACTCAACTCCAAGGCTCTCCCACAATTGGTGAGGGTACCTTGAGGTTTTGTGGACTTTCATAGGAGGAAATGATTGGGGCACTTGTAGTACCCACTCTTTCTTTGGCTCCACTTTTCTCTCCCACATGTGTGAGAGAGCACAATTGGAGGGGGAAAGACTTGGTGGAATGGGTGAATGACATGTGTCACCACCACATTCCATGAAGCTTGCAAGTGGTTGTGTGAAGGAGTGAAGAGGTGACATGTTTCACCTCCCCATTCCTCAAGGCTCATGAGGAGAGCCTATTTTAATCCCTCTTGAAGAGAGGGAGGGGGTTGTTGAATTATTTTGTAATTTTGATTTCTATTTGAAATTTTGGGAGAGAGTTAGAGGAGATTTTGGAGGCTCAATTGGAGAAGGATTTGGAGGTGGAGTTGGAAGGGCTCTTCTTCAACTATCTTCCTTTTGGGCTATTAAAGGTAGGATTCAAGGCTTTGGCCTTTCCTTATGTTATTTACATTTCATGTGTGATGCTTGTGTGTGTGTATTTTCATATTGTGTTGTTGTGGGGATTTTTATGGGTGTTGTAAGAGCCTCTCCATTTGGAGAAAATGCTCAACATGTGTGGGGTGGGGGAGAAGTGAACCTCCTTAGGGTCACATCCTTTTTCTTGTGGCATTTTGGCCTTGAGGGCAAGTAGTGAAAATGAGTATTTGAATGGCTTGAAAGCCACGGGAAAATTATGTGAAGGTTGGTTTTTATGTGATGGCTTGAGGCCTTGTGAAAATTAGTTTTTGGGAGATATTTGGAGTGGCACTCTTGAGTTGAGTGATGTCCACTCCCCTACCCCTTTAAACTCATTTTTATGAGTTTTGTTTTGTGCAAGCCATGGGAGTTATTCTTGCTTTTGTGTTTGATTGTTTTTTTGTGAAGTGGAGTGAGTGTTCCTTGTGTCAGGATGACCTCCAAGCTCGGGGGTGACTCATAAGTGAGTGTATGGTAGGAAGGAGAGCGGATTTTGTGGCTTGGCTTTCCCCTCCTTGTTTTAGTTACCTTGCAGGTTTATTGAAGTTGGAAGCTTGGAAGAAAGAGTTTTTTTTTAATTTTGAGTCTTGTCACTTGGCTAATGTGAGCCATGGCCAAGTTTGGCCTTGTGTAATTTGTTTTCAAGTTTTTAAGAGAGAAGATCTTTCTCTCTCTTGGTTTGTAAAGATACATGTTTTAATTTTGAGTTGTATTTAAGCTTAATTGCAGTTGGATATAAAAGTTATAGTTGCTGATTTAATTGCTATGTGAATGGGAAAAATGTGTATTGAAAGACAAAATGTATGTTCAAATTTATTAGTAGATTTATATGTTTACTTCAAGAAAATAAAATGCAATGTTGTTGTCTGCATTATGGAAATTTCAAAAAAAAAAGTTGTTTTATTCAAAAGAATATAGTGGGCTAAATGTTTTAAATAGAAAAATAAAGGTTGTTGTGTTATTTATTTCAAGAGAAAAGTTAGTTAATAATGCTCCTTGCCTTGCAAACAAGATCATCTGATTATTTATTGTTCTGTCATTTTAATTTTTTTATAACAAATGAAATAGAACAGAGTCTTACTCTTTTATGTTGATATTAGAAACCAAAGAATATATATATATATATATATATATATATATATATATATATATATATATATATATATATATATATATATATATATATGTATATATATATATACATACATATATACATATATGTATATATACACACATACATATACATACATATATATACATATATATATATATATATATATATATGTATGTATATATATGTGTATATATATACATATATACATACATATATATACATATATGTATGTATATATACATACATATATGTATATATATACACATATATACATACATATATACACATATATACATACATATATATATGTATATACACATATATACATACATATATATATGTATGTATATATATACATATATATGTGTGTATATACATATATGTATGTATATATATACATGTATATATATACATACATATATGTATAGATATACATACATATATATATATGTATGTCTACATATATATATATATATATATATATATATATATATATATATATATATATATATAAGCATTCTATGAAAATATATACATTTATGTATATAAGCACCTAACTGTGTTTCCTGTTTAAAAGAGAACATGTTTTAGTGTAGTTGAGAAACTATATATATATATGATATATATAATAAATGATATATGATCATTGAAAATTGAAACTAATAAAATATTAAATGTAATGTTTTCGTTGTTTTCAAACCCTATCCGCCTTACATCATCGTTGGACTGTGTATTTTTTTGTTAGAGGGGATTTTTTTTTTTAAATTGTAATGTTTTGGGGCGACGGCATGGCCGCCGCTACACCCCCCCCCCCCCTCTCTGCATATACTATTATGGGTGGAGGTCCCACCCCCCACAAACCTTGACTCCTTAACACCCACAAATCTCGTGAACAGGGGAGGAAAACCCTCCTTACCACCGCTGGTGGTGCTTTCCCTCAGCAACGGCCCTACTATGTAATGAAACCCCCTCCATTGACCGTTCGGCCATAATGTAATCTACAAACACATTTGATATTTAATAAATATTATATATATATATATATATGTCATATATACTGTTTGCTTCATCACATATATTTTCAGATCTGCCATTTATAAACTAGTGCATATATATATATATATATATATATACACAGACACACAAGAAGGCTTTTAAAAAAAGAAAAAACATGTATACTTTGTGAGTATACCTCCATGGTGGCCATGGATGCCCCATTCCAAAACTTGCAACACAAAAACAAGAGGAAATGAGAAAAGAGGAGAGGAAAACCAAAGAGAAAAGAAAATGATAGCTTAAAGAATAGGGTTAGGGCTTTCTATCTTTCCCATAAAGAAAATATTATTTTATTGGAGAGTCAACTAGGGCAAGTGGGTTTTAAATTAGTTTTATCCATTTATTTATTTCTCCCTTCCCTCTCTTTTTTTGGATTTGGTTTATGGGTTTTTATTTTAACTATTTAACTTGTAATATCCAAATAAGTAAAGGGGAAATTTATTTATATGTGGACAATTCTAATTTACTAGATTATTTCAAATGTTGGGGTTGGGGATTTATTTTACTATTTAATTTTATGAGATCTTTTAAAGTTTAGCTTATTAAGCTAGAGAATATTATATATTGTTTTAATTTAATTATTTCAAAGTGAGGATTATTTATTTTAAATTACCTCCTAATCTAACTATTGAAAACGTATTTATTTATTTAATCGATTTATTATTATTTAATTGCAAGTGGATATTAATCAAGAGATTGATATTATGTTATTCAAGTTAGTTGTTTAAATTTAATTAATCAGGAGTGTGATAATTAAATACTTAAATTAAGTCATTGATTCGTATTAGTGAGCCTAGAGAACTTTTGATAAAAATGTATTTAATTAGAATTATCCCTATACACATCCGAGAGGCATTATGCTACCGGATTTTTTCGGGATTCTAGGGTTAAATTTACTTAGCGTTTTTAAACCCTGCGTAGAGTAAAATTTTGATGTTTCCTGCAACTTGTTGATTTTAATTAAGTTATTATTTAATTCATTTATGCTTTAGAATTAGGCTTTTGATTTTTGACTTGTGTCGAAATCCTTTCACCCACTTAGGTAAACTAGGGGTTTTGATATTTCAATCCTAACCCTAATAGCGATGCTTCTCGTGTCGCATTGACCGCCTTAGTCAGCTTTCATCACGTAGGGGAATGCGAATGTGATCGCATTACCTGAACTTGACTGACATATTTACGCCTTATGCGTATTGCCATCAAGCACGCTGACGCATGCGAGGGGGTTTCTAGGGATGCGTGGGAAAAAAATTTATATTTCATGTCATGACCACATGACAAATGTGGACATGACACATGTGTTGCGTGTCGTGATAGTAGGCGAAATGTGAGCATGACATTTGGTATCAGAGCCCAAGTTTAAATATTGGGCTTGTTTGGGCGCGTTACTTATTTCGCAATTTTGATTAATTTGTGACTACCTTGTTCTTGTAGGATGCCACCTAAAACGAGGCAAGCGCGTTCATGTTGCACTGAGTCTATAGAGGTGCATAGTGACTCATCAACCGAGGGTTAGGGACTGCCGGCACCATAGGCACCACCCACACCTAATATAGGACAACAGATCTTACAGGTATTGTAGGCAGTGCTAGATAGGTTACCATTGGCTGTAGTTGAGCCACGTATCGAGCTGTGTGTCGAGCCTCAAATTAATCCACGAGAGGAGCCACATGCTGAGTCACATGTGGAGCCACGTGTAGAGCCCTGTGTTGACCCGTGAGTGGCACCACGTGTAGAGCCTTATGTTGAGATACCTGATACGACAGTGGAGGAGGTTGGTTTGGCTTACAGAGCTCGTAGCAGGAGCCCTCCGTGTCATGTGAGACGAGAGGAGACAGTGAGAGTAGAGCAGGTTTTTCATGGACCTTGTGGTTATGGTGTGGATGAGCCTGTCCGAGGACACAAAGACTATGGGGACCCCGTCAGAGATTTGTTGAGACTGAATCCACCTACCTTCGCCGAGACCAAAGAGGGAGCTGAGGCAGAGGCTTGGCTTATCAGTTTAGACAGGTGCTTTGCGTTGCATCCTTATGAGGGCAACATGAAGGCATGCATGGCAGTTCACCTATTGAGAGATGCAGCAGTGACTTGGTGGCACACTAAGGAGTGCAAGTGCCACTTATCATTAGACACTCTTACATGGGACACATTCATTGAGCACTTTAATGCACGTTATCTATCAGACCATTATAGGTAGCATCGTATCGACAAGTTCCATGATTTGTAGCAGTGAAGTTCTACAGTAGCATAGTCTGAGGGCAAGTTCACAGAGCTATCACATTATGCGGAGTATCTCCATGATGAAAAGCTTCTGGTTCACAAGTTTATCAGAGGTTTGAATCAAGGGATATCAAGGCTTGTGCACATGGCAGACCCCTAGACCTTGAGTGAGGCTGCCGAGAAGGCTTATATGGCAGAGGAGATTCAGGGACAAGGTCAAAGTTCACGCCCTCAGTTTCAGGATCGTAGCCAGCAGCAGTAGCAGAGTTTTCATAGACCACCACCACCACCATAGAGAGGAGGATTTAGTTCTCCATCTTTACAACCTAGGCCTCCACAGCAGCAGCAGTAGTTTCAATAGAGGTCTAGGCCCCAGCAGAGGGCACAGGGAGGACAGAATCGTAGTTGGCAGCAGCAGGGCCCGCATAGGGATCAAAGATAGCAGGGACCACCTGCGAGACCTGCTAGATCATAGAAGTCTTACAGGGGTTCTCAAGGGTCCACAAGACAGACTAGACAACAGTAGAGTAGTAGGACTCAGACTGGACAGGTACAGGCTAGGGGCCCATGTTATTTATGTGGTGGGGCAGGACATTTAGCTAGGGAGTGCCCACAGGGCTTTACGGCAGGGGGACAGCCTTGTGCAGGAGGTCTAGAGCAGACAGTTGGTGATGTGGGTAGATCCCACCGTATGTAGCGGTTGATAACTGCCATGTTAACTTCTAGGCCTTAGTTATCGAGACAATGGGTATGATTGGGGATGTTCCCATGTCTATTTCATTTGACTCTAGCGCTACTGATTCATTTATATCTACATCGTTAGTGGAGTGTTACAAGCTGGTGGCCTCTAGGCAGGACATTAGGTGGGAGGTTGAGTTGGCCATTGGGGCCAGGATGTCAGTAGATGCTTTGGTTTGTGATTGTGAGATATCTTTGGGTGCCTTCACTACATTATGCGACCTTAGGGTTATGCCTTTAGGATCCTATGGTGTAGTTTTAGGCATGGATTGGCTTGCAGCTCATAGAGCCAAGCTAGATTGTTGTCGAAAGACAATTAGCTATTTAGATGATCATGGCACGTCAGTCGAGGTAGTGGGCATTCAGAAGCCCATGGCAATTCATATGATATCTGCTTAGCAGCTTAAGTGCTACATGCGGAAGGGATGTCAGTTGTTTGCAATCACTGTTAGCGACAGATCAAAGGATGAGCCAGAGGTGTCATTAGATGACCATCTTATCTTGAGGGATTTCGCTAATGTCTTTCCACTAGAGTTACCAAGTATGCCTCCACGTAGAGAGGTGGACTTCCATCTTGATCTAGTGTTGGATATAGATCCAGTGTCTCGTGCACCCTACAGGATGACCACACATGAGCTCATGGAGCTCAAGTTACAGTTAGAGGAGTTTCTTGAGAAGGGGCACATATGACCTAGCATTTCACCATGGGGTGCACCGGTCATCTTCGTGAAGAAGAAGGATGGGTCTCTTTGTCTATGCATGGACTATAGGCAGCTTAATAAGGTGATGGTGAAGAACTATTATCCTCTGCCTAGGATTGATGACCTTTTTGATTAGATGCAGGGAGCCAAAGTGTTCTTTAAGATAGACTTGAAGTCTGGTTACCACCAGTTACGCATCACAGAAGCAGATATCCATAAGACCACTTTCTGGACTCAATATGGTGACTATGATTTCACTGTGGTACCCTTCAGCTTGACGATCGCCCCTGCAGTGTTCATGAGTCTCATGAATAAGGTGTTCTGCACTTACTTGGATCGGTTTATGATCATTTTTCTTGATGATATTTTGATCTACTCGTGGACTGAGGAGGAGCATAAGGATCACTTGCGTTAGGTTTTGTAGTGCTTGAGAGAGCAGCAACTTTATGGCAACTTGGCAAAGTGTGTCTTTTTTAGGACCGAGGTGCAGTATTTAGGACACATCCTATTTGGTAATGGTATCTTCGTAGATCCATCGAAGATTAGGGCTATCAGGGATTGGCCAATACCCACCAGTGTGATAGAGGTTAGGAGTTTTATGGGGTTAGCCAGTTACTACCACAGATTTGTAGAGGGCTTTTCCAGGATAGCGCACCCCATCACTTCCCTTCAGTGAAAAGGGAAGAGTTTCACTTGGACTGAGCGGTGTTAGAGGGCCTTTGGGGTCCTCAAGGAGCATCTTATCAGTGCTCCCATCTTAGCAGTTCTTGATCTTGTAGAGGATTTTGTGGTTTGTACAGATGCATCACTTGAGGTTTTGGGAGTCGTGCTTATGCAGGGTGGTAGGGCGATCGCGTATGAGTCATGAAAGCTTAAGACACGTGAGTTGAACTACCCCACTCATGATTTAGAGCTTGCAGCAGTGGTTCATGCTCTTGTTCATTGGAGATAATTTATTTTGGGATGTCACTTCGAGCTTCATTCAGATCACCACAGTTTGCAGTACATATTCATGTAACCGAATTTGAATGCCCGCTAGTGGCGTTGGATGGAGTTTCTTTGCAAGTACGACTTCGATGTCCACTACATCAAAGAGAAGGAGAATGTGGTTGCCGACGCATTGAGTCAGAGGTGCCATGAGATCCTGACCTTGGCCTTGAGTGTGGACTTGAGAGAGCGCATCATACAATATCTACCTAAGGATGAGTGGTTTCTTGAGGTGCAACAGGAGATCTAGTCTTAGAGGGCCCTTGTGGGCAAGTTTGCAAGATATTCCTTGGAGGCAGATGGGTTACTTAGACATCGATAGCACATCTATGTACCCCGTGCAGACAACCTACGTGCAGTAGTTCTTTCAGAGGCTCACATAGCACCTTGTGTAGCACACCCAGGGGTGAAGAAGATGCATATCGACTTGCGACAGTTGTACCACTGGGCGGGTATGAGACGAGATATTACAGAGTATGTTGCTCATTGCCTTGAGTGCCAAAGGGTCAAGGCCGAGTATCAGCATCCAGTGGGTCTTTTATACCCTCACGAGATACCTGAGTGGAAATGGGACACCATTTCCATGGATTTCATTATTGGTCTTCCTATGTCATCTTGCCGCCATGATGCCATCATGGTGACGGTTGACAAGTTGACCAAGGTGGTGGATTTCTCACCTATACGCACGACGTACAATGCATAATTAGTGGTGAGAGTATTCTTGGATGAGATTGTTAGATTACATGGGGTACCTCACCGTATCATTTCTGACAGGGACTCAGTGTTCACATCAGCCTTTTGGAGGGCATTGCAGCAGGCATTGGGCACATAGCTCAACTTTACTTCCGCTTATCATCTTGAGACAGATGGATAGACAGAGAGGGTTAATCAGGTTCTAGAGGATATACTCTGTATGTACATCATGGATCACCAGTCTAGATGGGAGAAGTATCTATTTCTAGTTGAGTTTGCCTACAATAATGGGCATCACAGCTCGTTGGGTATGCCTCCTTTTCAGGCCTTATACAACAAACCTTGCAGGAGACCTTTGAGTTGGGACCATTTAGAAGACAGGGTTTCTATTGGGCCAGAGTTGGTGTAGGATATGGAGTAGCAGGTGACCTTGATTAGACAAAGACTTCAGGAGGCATAGGATCGATAGAAGAAGTATGTCGATGCTAAGAGAGTATATCAGAGCTTCTCAGTTGGGGACAAAGTATTCTTGAGAGTGCGACTGCACAAGAGTCCAATCCATTATGGAAAGGGCTCTAAGCTCGCACCACATTTTATTGGACCTTTTGAGATCTTGGAGCGGATAGGACCCGTAGCCACCGTCTAGCCTTGCCACCTAGCCTGTCGTGCAACCACGATGTTTTTCATGTAGCTATTTTGCGGTATCTAATTTATCTCATGTATTGGATTGGAGTGCTCTATAGGTAGAGGTGGACAGACAATTGGCTTTGGAGCTAGTTCGCATATTGGCTCATTGGATGCTAGGTCTTCGAGGTTGAGACCTGGACCAGGTTAGGGTCCAATGGGACATGTACGATGAGGTCATGGCAACATGGGAGGATGCAGCTAGATTAAGAGCACTTTATCCTCACCTCTTTGACAACTTCCAGGAGGAAGTTCAACCTTAGGGGGGAGGATGTGAGGCTTACCTTTTCACTCCCTTAGTTTGACTATTTTTATATTACTGTTGGAGACATTTTAGACTATGGGGACTATTGATCCCGATATGCAAGATTATTAGACTATATGCCTTTACCTTTGATTTATTATGTTAGCATGATTGTGATGAGACTAGATCTTGATTTGAGTTAGTGATGATGATTTGACATGTGATTTGCATTATGATATTATTGAGATCCTAGTTATGTGATTATGTGATGGACTTATTATGTGATGTTATCTTGAGATGGATTATTGAAATGCAAATTACGAATCTATTGTGATGTGATTTTATGATGTTTTATATGATCATGCAATGTTGTGAGTGTATGTTTTCCTTTGCTTCGGCTATGATATACATTTTGGATTAATCTTTTGTTTAAGTGCGCAGGTATTCTAACAAAGCCACGGATAATTAGAGAACATCCCACACATTTTGTGAATTGCCATGTAAAACTGATCTAGTTCCAAGAGGAACCATGATCAACTATGTGATGCATGATGAAATTTCATAATATTAATTGTGTGGTGTTGTTTGGGATAGGTCTACCCTTTTATATTTAATTTTATTTTGGTGTTGTAAAAGTGTAATGTTTATTTGATTTTATTTTTGAGCTTTTTTTTTAGACCCCTTTTTATGTATTTTTACTCACCCTATGGTGCTCAAAATGGGTTAAAAGTGACCCTGGGTTGTAACCCTAGGGTCTAGGGACCTTTTGAGCTTGTCTAACCTTAGGTAAACTCTCATTTGGTCACTTAAACTTCACCCTGAAGTAAAGTGACGAAAATAGAAGTTTGGGAAGGAGTGGAAGGTTGGGTCAAACACTCAACCTCATCCACTCCTCTTTCCAAGGTTTGGGGGAGTCTTCAAGACCCCTAAATTGTGGAGGACTCAACGCCAAGGCTCTCCCACAATTGGTGAGGGTACCTTGGGATTTTGTGGACTTTCATAGGAGGAGATGATTAGGGCACTTGTAGTACCCACTCCTTCTTTGGCTCCACTTTTCTCTCTCACATGTGTGAGAGAGCACAATTAGAGGGGGCAAGACTTGGTGGAATGGGTGAGTGACATGTGTCACCACCACATTCCATGAAGCTTGCAAGTGGTTGTGTGGAGGAGTGAGGAGGTGACATGTGTCACTTCCCCATTCCTCAAGGCTCATGAGGAGAGCCTAATTTAATCCCTCTTGAAGAGAGGGAGGGGGTTGTTGAATTATTTTGTAATTTTGATTTCTATTTGAAATTTTGGGAGAGAGTTAGAGGAGATTTTAGAGGCTCAATTGGAGAAGGATTTAGAGGTGGAGTTGGAAGGGCTCTTCTTCAACTATCTTCCTTTTGGGCTATTAAAGGTAGGATTCAAGGCTTTGGCCTTTCCTTATGTTATTTACATTTCATGTGTGATGCTTGTGTGTGTGTATTTTCATATTGTGTTGTTGTGGGGATTTTTATGGGTGTTGTAAGAGCCTCTCTATTTGGAGAAAATGCTCAACATGTGTGGGGTGGGGGAGGAGTGAACCTCCTTGGGGTCACATCCTTTTTCTTGTGGTATTTTGGCCTTGAGGGCAAGTAGTGAAAATGAGTATTTGAATGGCTTGAAAACCATGGGAAAATTATGTGAAGGTTGGTTTTTATGTGATGGCTTAAGGCCTTGTGAAAATTGGTTTTTCGGAGATATTTGGAGTGGCACTCTTGAGTTGAGTGATGTCCACTCCCCTACCCCTTTAAACTCATTTTTATGAGTTTTGTTTTGTGCAAGCCATGGGAGTTATTCTTGCTTTTGTATTTGAGTGTTTTGTTGTGAAGTGGAGTGAGTGTTCCTTGTGTCAGGATGACCTCCAAGCTCGGGGGTGACTCATGAGTGAGTGAATGGTAGGGAGGAGAGCGATTTTTGTGGCTTGGCTTTCCCCTCCTTGTTTTAGTTACCTTGCAGGTTTATTGAAGTTGGAAGCTTTAAAGAAAGAGTTTTTTTTTTAATTTGAGTCTTGTCACTTGGATAATGTGAGCCATGACCAAGTTTGGCCTTGTGTAATTTGTTTTCAAGTTTTTAAGAGAGAAGATCTTTCTCTCTCTTGGTTTGTAAAGATGCATGTTTTAATTTTGAATTGTATTTAAGCTTAATTGCAGTTGGATATAAAAGTTATAGTTGCTGATTTAATTACTATGTGAATGGGAAAAATGTGTATTGAAAGACAAAATGTATGTTCAAATTTATTAGTAGATTTATATGTTTACTTCAAAAAAATAAAATGGAATGTTGTTGTTTGCATTATGGAAAAAATAATAATTAAAAGTTGATGTTTTATTCAAAAGAATATAGTGGGCTAAATGTTTTAAATAGAAAAGTAAAGGTTGTGTTATTTATTTCAAGAGAAAAGTTAGTTAATATTGCTTCTTGCCTTGCAAACAAGATCATCTGATTATTTATTATTTATTGTTCTTTCATTTTAATTTTTTTTATAGCAAATGAAATAGAATAGATTCTTACTATTTTATGTTGATATTAGAAACCAAAGAAAAAAAAAGTTTGTGTATATATATATATAGAATTATATATATATATATTTAAATATAAAAGCATTATATGAAATTATATACATTTCTGTATATAAGCACCTAACTATGTTTCTTGTTTAAAAGAGAACATGTTTTAGTGTAGTTGAGAAACTATATATATATATATATATGATCATTGCAAATTGAAACTAATAAAATATTAAATGTAATGTTTTCATTGTTTTCAAACTCTATCTGCCTTACATCATCGGCAGACTATGTATTTTTTTGTTAGAGGGGATTTCAAAAAAAAAATTGTAACATTTTGGGGTGATAGCATGGCTGCCGCCGCCCCCCCTCGCTCTGCATATACTATTATGGGTGGGGGACGGAACCCCCACCCACACCCCACCATGAGGTGGGGGGTGGGTGGAGGTTCCACCCCCCACAAACCTTGACTCCTTAGCACCCATAGATCCTGCGAATAGGGGAGGAAAACCCTCCTTACCACCATCGGCAGCGCTTTCCCTCAGTAGCGGCCCTACTGTGTAACGAAACCCCCTCCGTTGGTCGTTCCGCCATAATGTAATCTGCAAACACATTTGAGATTTAATTAATATTATATATATAAGTCATATATACTGTTTTCTTCATCACATATATTTTTAGATCTGCCATTTATAAACCAGTGTATATATAAATATATATATATATATATATACACAAGAAGGCTTTTTAAAAAAGAAAAAAAATATGTATACTTTGTGAGTATACCTCCATGGCGGCCATGGATGCCCCATTCCAAAACTTGCAACACAAAAACAAGAGGAAATGAGAAAAGAGGAGAGGAAAACCAAAGAGAACAGAAAATAATAGCTTAGAGAATAGGGTTAGGGCTTTCTATCTTTCCCATAAGGAAAATATTATTTTATTGGAGAGTCAACTAGAACAAGTGGGTTTTAAATTGGTTTTATTTATTTATTTATTTCTCCCTTTCCTCTCTTTTTTTTGGATTTGGTTTACGGGTTTTTATTTTAACTATTTAACTTGTGATGTCCAAATAAGTAAGGGGGAAATTTATTTATATGTGGGCAATTTTAATTTACTAGGTTATTTCAAATGTTGGGGTTGGGGATTTATTTTACTATTTAATTTTATGAGATCTTTTAAAGTTTAGCTTATTAAGCTAGAGAATATTATATATTGTTTTAATTTAATTATTTCAAAGTGAGGATTATTTATTTTAAATTACCTCCTAATCTAACTATTGAAAACGTATTTATTTATTTAATCGATTTATTTTTATTAGTGGATATTAATCAAGAGATTGATATTATGTTATTCAAGTTAGTTGTTTAAATTTAATTAATTAGGAGTGTGATAATTAAATACTTAAATTAAGTCGTTAATTCATATTAGTGAGCCTAGGGAACCTTTGATAAAATTGTATTTAATTAGAATAATACCTATACACGTCTGAGAGGCATTATGCTGCTAGATTTTTTTAGGATTCTATGGTTAAATTTACTTAGCATTTTTAAACCCTACATAGAGTAAAATTTTGATGTTTCCCGCAACTTGTTGATTTTAATTAAGTTATTATTTAATTCATTTATGCTTTAGAATTAGGCTTTTGATTTTTGACTTGTGTCGAAATCCTTTCACCCAATTAGGTAAACTAGGGGTTTTGATATTTCGATCCTAACCCTAATAATGACACTTCTCACATCGCATTGACCCCCTTAGTCAGCTTTCATCATGTAGGGGAATGCGCATGTGATTGCATTACCTGAACTTGAATGACATGTTTACTTGATGTGTACGAGGGGGTTTCTAGGGATGTGTGGAAAAAATTTTGATATTTCGTGTCATGACCACATGACAAATGTGGACATGACACGTGTGTTGCATGTCATGACCACATGAGAAATGTGGGCATGATAATTACAATGTGCTTATGAATGTCTCCTGATCATGTTCCTACCTTCTGATTGGTCCGCAAAGAGTAATTTGGATCGTGGATGAAGATTTTTCCTAAAAGACTTAGTGTTAACTCCAAGTCTTGGCTGACCTAGTTATTTTCACTACTTGCAGAGATGCATTCTAGATTGTGGAAGCGTGTTGTGTTGTGGAAGATTGCACTTGAGTCCCAGCTAAGGCATAACATGTTCCACATACATCTTTTCCTTAGATAATTTTGTTTAAGTCTAGACCTATTTCTATGTATGTTTGTAATGTCAACCTTGGAGATTGCTCAAATGGTTGATGAATGTAATTCTAACCTTGATGTACATTCCAAGGTTGATGAATTGTATAAAAACATGTAGTGAAGTTGTGAAAAAGATGTCCTTGTGTGAAAATGTGAAGATAAGTGAAGTGTTGAAATGCACAAGACAACTGAGAGGGGGGTGAATCAGTTGTCACCAAAACTTGACTTCTTATGAGAATTAACACATCAATCACTTATTCACTGTTATTAAGATTTAGTCATGAAAGCATGAAATCAAAGACTCAACACAATAACACATGAGACACAAGATTTTTATGTGGAAAACCCTATAAGGGAAAAACCACGGTGAGTGTTAGCTCAAAATATAATATGTAATATCAATATTGAAATCAGAGCCTCACTACCCAGAGCTCACTTCTCAAGAGAAAAGGCTCACTACCAAAAGATGAGGCTCAATACCAAGTAGGGCCCACTGCCAGAAGTTGATGAACTAATATAATAGCATCTACATCATGCCAAGTTTCAGTTCCCATGAAGTGCAATACATCTCCTCTGCTCTGCTCTACTTTTACACTTTGCTCTTATCTTCACATCTTTGCATAATCCACACTCAAACATGAATTCATACATATATTTATACAATTCATCAACCTTAGAGTGTACATCAAGGTTGGCATTACAATCATCAACCATAGGAACAATCTCCTAGGTCGGTATTCATACATACATCAAATTAGGTCTGGACCTAAACACCACATGCCACAAAAGAATGAGGGCGTAATGTATTACACCTTAGTTTGGACTTAAATCTATTCAAGCATGCTACACATCACTTAAACATTCATCAAAAGCATCTCCTTGATCACCGTAATTAAACAGGTCGACCAAATAGTATAAACAAGGAAGATTCTTGATCATATGCTTCCTCGATCACTATCATAACAAGCGGACCTTATGTAATGCTTTAACATGATCTTGCAACATCCACAAACAACATAAATTCTCCTAAGAGCTAACAAATCCATCCACAACAGATCTCACTTGGAGATATTTGTAGACAACAAATATCACCTGAACTCAACAACTTTCACCGGAAGTATAACACCACAAACTTGTCTTCCAAAGCACCAAATCACAAATCTTCTAGAATGAGGATAGCTAAGGACTTTATAATCTTAAGTCCATAACCAAAAAGCCAAATTCCAATCTACGAAGAAATGTGGAACAAAACATTTTCTCCTTGTCGCTCTGTACATATTGCCAGACACAGTCTTCAAACTGGTGAATAGATCTTTTGTTGCATAATGTTCTAGACCTCCAAACTCAGGATTTAGCATCTTTAGACACTTCTATAAATCTTATCCCAATCTCACACTCCTGTCTTTAATGCTGAGGAAATGTAGAGCAAAACATTGCACTGTTCTGGGAGATAGAACAATCAAACACTTGTTCAAATTCATCCACATAACTTCCTTAGATGCTGACCTTAGGTGTTGACATCAATGACAACACTTACTAATCATACTTACAACAATCTCCCCCTTTGTCATTGATGGCAACACATGATGTGAAAAACCATCAAGACAAGCAAACTTGCTTTGCTTCTTTGCTCCCCCTTACTTTATGCTTTCTGTGGCTACAACTTTCTCTTTAAGTTTTTCACATCAACTTCTCTCCCCCTTTGACATCAATAGAAAAGGGTTCTAGACCTTTTACTTCTCTCCTTCTTGAGTTATCAAATCTCAACTTGGATCTTATTATCAGTGCACAACTTCCCTTGTCAATCAACATTGCATCACTTATTACTCTTTGTCAAGAACTCAGCATCATTTACCTGCTTCCCCTGAGAGTTAGCCTCATAGTCCTTTTGACTGCCAACACATGTGACTCTCTATAATTTGTTGGAAATAAGGTAAATAACTGAGAGGGGGGGTGAATCAATTATCTTTAAATATTCAACTTTCTTTCTTCTTTAACAATTAGTGAAGCATTAAAACATATAACCATACATCACCATGAGAGTAGAAAAGAAATCAACACACATAACACAAGGATTTTTACATGGAAAAACTAGTTAAGGGAAAAACCATGGGGTGACTAACCCAAGATTGTATTCTCTGTTAAAAGAATAGAAAGAACAAAATGGCACTTGCCAATTAGGGCTCACTGCCCGAGCACACTGCTCACAAGAGGCTCACTGCCTACAATAGTTTATAGAAAGAAACCAAGTACTTGAACTAATGAGAAGCATCCACATATGCTGAGGTTCAATTCCAGTTAGGCTCAATATACTGATCTACTGCACTTCATTCTTCCTCTGCTTTAGTGTTGTTGTTATGTCACATACCGGACCTGTATTACTGCTTCCACACTGCTCTCTTCGCACTTTACAATACACCACACACACCTTCACATCAAAATCCATCTGGTATATATATCTGCACCAAGGATTTCAACATATTTCTAGCCAGCATCCAGAATACTCAATATTTTCCCAAACTCTGGTCTGTCGGCTGAATCCTTGCTTACTAAGTGATGCGTATCAAAAAGATAGTTATAAGAGTCATCAATCATGTTGGCCAACTATGAATGATCCCTCAAGAAACTTGATCATCATCAATTTCTCATCTGGATTAAGGTCTCATACTCTGTCAGTCAGTTCTTCCTCAGTCTACTCTGCCAAACAAGAACCCAACACTTAGGTGCTCGTATCTTTTCACTCTTTCATCACCAGAGGCTCAATCTCTAGAATGTATCAGTCATGATACTCCTCTTGACTTCCCCAAGTCCACACTTGGTTGAGATACTTCCTTTGAGAGATTCAGACCTGATTGTCAAACCTTGCTGCATGTTCTGTTCTTGCTTATCGAACCAAAACAATCTTCAATTTGACTTCCGGTATAGACATACCATGTCCTACAGATGTGTGGGATGAAATTTGTTGCCATCAATGACAACACTCATGAATCCACATAGTGTCTCTTGCCAACAATCTTCCCCTTTGGCATTGATGGCAACACTTAGTGAAAAATGACTAAGTATCACACTACACTCCCCCTTGGCTGATGCTCTGTTCTAATGTACACTTTTTCGAAGCTCCCCCTTAGCTAGATTCCACATTTTTCACTGCTCCTCACTTCCTCTTTAACATCAATGGAAAAGGGTAGAATCTGCACACCAAAATTTCTAAAAATCAACCTATACTTAGCCGCATAAGTATATATACATGTTATACTTACATATACTTAAGTATATCTGCAAAGGTGGTCTTCAACTGTACCACTTCTGGTGCAGGTGCACCTAACCCATAGTGGCCTCCATGAGGCATTTAGTTGTTTTATGTTTATTTTTATGTTTTCAATAAGGTCCTAAATGACCATTAAATGTAATAAGGTCTGTTTGACCGATGCTTGCTATTTTTAGGTTGTTAGTTAAGAGTTTGTTAGTCGGTTAGATCTCCCAGCCACTTGGAATTGTCTCCCAGCCGCCGGGAACCAAGTCAGTACTACTCTTTGTGAGTAGATAAATACTCCCCCAGGGACAGATTGAAGGACAGATAGAAAGTTAGTAGTCAATTCAGTTTAGTTCAGTTGTGGAATTGTAAACAGAGCATCTGTAATCGCATTTCTGAAGAAGCATAATAAACAAGATTCTGTTGCATTTGAATTCACTGTGTAATTGATTTTCCTATACTGAGGTCGGATGGATTCGTTTATCCATTCCACCAGTTGATTCTCTGAATTGGTGGAATGGCTGTATATATATTAGTTAGGGTTTTGTTTTTTGTTTTATCTGTGTTAAATCTTACAGGGTCGGGCAAGGAAATGTATTGAAGGGTTCTAGCGTGACTGCATGCTAGATCGTTGAAGTGCAGAGGGCTGCATGATTGAAGGTGAAGCATATCGATTCAATCGCTAAGTGAAAAGAGAATCAAAACAGTAAAAATCTGCGGGTTTGCAGAAAGATACAAATTGTGAGTATATCACTTTTGCATGAAGGATATATAATTTGTGAATATATCGCATTCACATGGTATGTGTATATCACTTTTGTCCATTGCTAGTGTATCAGGTGAGAAAATAGGTTAAAAATGCATGTTATGAAGATGCAAAGTTAAAAACATATTGGATATACAATTCCTGTGTATATCGCGTTTGTATGTTGGGTTCAATTTCTGTGTATCCCACAGTTGCATGTTTGTGAGTATCCGTCGAATGCATATTTGAAAATGCATGTCAAAGGTTAGGAGGATCGAATATACAATCTCTGTGTATACTACAGATGTATGTCAGATGCAATATGTGTGTATACCCCTGTTGTATGTGCAGACAGTCCCTGTGTATCCGTCAATTGTATCTGGTAGGTTGTATGTGTTAAATGTACATCAAACATGTACATCGGGGCAATACAAGGGAAGTCAGTGGGTCAAACTTCCATTGAAGGCATATCCAAAGGAATATTCGGTGGATGTATGTTTTGAGTTGTATATTTGAATGTATATCGGAATGTACATTCCGCAGATACAAGGATTTGATGCAAAGGTCGACCGGCAGCGATAGTGGAGGTAACCGGTGATCGGAGGTAATGCATTGTATGCTCAGTGCAGAAGAAGCGGTAGATGCAAATGGGTCACGGGTGTAGTAGGTAAGTGAATGTATCTACTTTCGAGAATGTATCTTATGATAGATACAAGCGCAAAAGATATACATCAGGGTGAGTTCAGCATCGGGGAGATAAGTATGAAGGTGGCCGATGGTGTTATGTTTTGCTGATAGTCAAATAAACATACAATGAAGAATGTATAAATGTTAGGTAATGCATAAACATACATTTGCAAATGTGTGTTAGGGTTTGAGTGGTGGATGCTCTGCATCAACTTCTATCACCCAACTCTTCTTCATCCTGTCCAAAACTAAAATGTGACCACTTAGCAAAAATGCAAAAGCTTCTACCCTTTTTAGGTCTGCCGGATCACTGGTCCGAGCTGTGGTCTGGGCATCAGTTAGGGCCTCATGCATTGCCTCTAACTTGGGGATAATTATCCCTCTTAGTTCACTTAGCCTGCTTATTCTATTTTTCTTCTCCTTCTCAAGCCTCTTTATCTCATTTATGATGGCAATAGTCTGGCACTCTTGATTCATTATGGATACGGTGAGAGGATCAAAACTCTGGGATAAACTTGATAGTTTGCCCTCTTGTTCTTCCACCTTCTTTGCAATGTATGTTGTTACTGTGGACCAAGATAAACAAAATTTGTATAATTCTCTACCAACTTTAAGAGCATTTTCTAGGCTCTTTATTCCAATGTTTAGATTTCTTCTATCATTTTCTATTAGCCCCTGTACTTCAGAGAATTTCTTATCCAAAAACTCTTTCTGGACTTTCTCTTCTATTGATTTCTCCAAGGAATCAAAATGTGTGCTAATAGAATTAACAAGAGATTTCAAGTTACCAGATGAAGAGGCCGAAAGATCCTTTTGGAAGGATGGCATGATCTTCTCCAACACATCAAATGCAATCTCTATTAGCTCACAGTCCTCCATGTGAGACTTCAGAAGCTTTTCTTTTGCCTTGGCTTCGGCAAAGGATGCTATCTTCATTGTCTAAACCAGGGAGAGGGAATCAAAATTGAATGGTCCTTGGAATAGCTCCGGTTCATCTAATTCCATCATTTCTTTGGTCAAGAAATCTTTAACTATTTCTGTAGTGTCTCTTGCCGGAGACAGAGTCTTCTTTCCTTCTGCAGCTTCAGAACTGTCACCAGGGGTCTTCTCTGATTGATCTTCTTCTCTTCCCTTTACCTCTTCCTCTTGACTGATTCTCTCTTCTTTTCTTGCTTCTCCTTCAGTTTCAGAGCCTGTTGGGGGATCCAAAAGAGAGATATTTACTTCTTCATGAACCTCCTCTTCCGAAACAGAGGAATCCAGGTCCTTGGTCTTCTCCTTGCCTATCTTCTTTGATTCTTCTACAATTTTCTCTGTGGAATCTTCCTTTGATGCACTTTGTCCTTCGACATCCATGGCAGAAGGTTCATCACTTATATCCTCTATGATAGGAAGATTGAATCTTTTATATGCATTCTGGAGGATGTCTTCAGTCTCTTTTGCCACCTAAACAATCTCTCTGAGCATAAGTTTGTTCATTTTGGCTTTTCTCTGGAACTCATCCTTGCAATCCTTGAAGATCGTGTTCATTTGTTTTGGAGTGATGGAAGGATAGAGCTGAATAGCTATTTGTTCCTGGATCTCCATATCCTTTTCCTTAGCATTGTTCTTTCTCATTTCAAGTTCCTTTTCTAGGCTTTTAGGAATTAGAGATATGATTTCAATGAATGCTTTGTTATAGGTGTTTAGATACCTGACTGTGGCATCTTGCAGGATCTTCTGGTCAACTTCACTACATTCCTCATAGAATTCTATCAATGGTTGCAGATTTCCATCCATAGTGACTACCTTGATGACATCATCAATGGAGAGAGTAGGCCTTTTAACAAATTCTTCTGCTTCTTCTTCTTTGTTCTTGCTGGTAGATGATTCCACAGAAGTTTTCTTTTTCTTCTTCATTTTCTTGATCTCCTCATCTGATTATGTCTCTTCATCATCCATGACCTTGTGGCCTTTGTCTTAGTTCTCTTCTCTCCTTTTCTGGATGTCTTTGCTTCCAGTTTTGAGGCTTTTTGGCTCTTAGTAGTGGCAGGTGCAGAGCTCTTTGAGGATCTAGTCTGGGAGGGGGCTTGCATCAGAGCACTTTCTTGTTCTGCTTCTTGCCTTTCTTTCTCTGCCCTTTCTGCCTTCTCTCTATTGGCATCAACTACTTCCTTTGATATGCCATATTTCTTTTCAAAATCCTCTACTTCCTTCCTGACTTTTCTCTTTATTTCAGGTTGCCTTAGTTCAACATGAATTTTTACACTCAATTCCTGAAAGGTACCAAACCTTTCTACCTCAGGGTCCTTGGACTGACTCAGCAAGTGTTGGATATGTTGCTCTAGGATTTTCTCATCAACCTCATACCCCATTTGCATGATCCACACTATTCTCGGTTCCACTACCTCCATTAGGCATTGTTCAGTGTCTACCATAAAGCACACTATATCCTTGTATTTCTCAACCAATGATTGGGGGATCCTTTCTCTGGCCTGCATCATACTTTGAAAGTTCTTGAAGTAGCCCTAGAGTGTTGTATTCTGTGCCTTGGCATCACCAAGCCCATGCATATAATCTCTGATTTGTATGGCTACTAGTCTGCCATTTTGCCATACCCAACCAGTGGATCCAGGTAGCTCATTCATATAGTTAAAGAATAAACATAGAATCAGGTCACTGTACTTAAACAAATTCTTCTTATCCTTCTTTATTTTATGTAGATTCTCTAACAGTTGGTTCAGGAGAAGCTCACAAAGATCATAGTCAGCATTTTTCCTTTGCATTTCATATGCAGTATATATGGCAATTCCGGATACTAAATTTTCCCTGCTGGAGTGATAGATCTTATAGCCAATTATCATAGAAGCAAACTTGATATCCAGATCAGTGATATCTTCTATAGTCATTGCTCTCTTATCAAATTTTGATCCGGTAGCCTCACTTACAGTTTAGTTTTTGACTGATTTGAGAGCTGGCAACCCACCAGATGAGTGCAATCTGGTTACCGCCCTAATTGCACCTTTGGTTATCTTGAATGGTCTCATCAACCACATGAAGCTGTCATGCATTCTACTTAGAACATACCGAACCCATTCATCTTCTGCAAAATAGGGGAAATGAATGCAATGTCCAAAATGCTTATCCCAGATGGCCTTGTATTGGGGTTTAATTTCAAATGATTCATCTATCAGTTCCTTGTGGTAGATATCCATCAGATTGGAATCCCCAAATTCCTCAATATTTGCATGAATGTATGCCCTAACATCTTCTACATGTAAAACCCCATGCAGAGTGATAGAGAATGCGCCTAGGGGATCAACTTCTAGGGATTTGTAAGGATGTTTCTTGAACTTAGGATGTGGCCTATCAGTGATCTTAACAACATTCAGAGTAGCCATCTTTCAAAAGATTCAAAGAGGGATATTCAAGAGCGGAAATACCTTTTTACGCTTCTAGGGTTCATGATAGGAGCCGAAAAAGATCGTTGGTTGAATCAAATTATGCGGTTGTTTCTTGAGAGGGTTGAGGCAATCTTGTTACAGAGCTCCTTTCTTCTACTTGAATGCAATTGTGCAAATGATGAACAAAAGAACCCTTTTATTTCTGTGCAAACCCTAATTCCATATTGCAATAAATGCACAACTTAAGTCATTCTGGTTGCCTTGTTCTTCTTGTTCTAAGAGAGATCTTTCTAGATCACTAAGATGCACTTAGAGTTATTCTTGGTGATTAATGACAATCTATTTTCCTTTCTCCAATCATTCCATTTGTCCGCAAATCACGGATATTTCAATTTAGAATCATACCGAATCTAACTATGAGAGTCATGTTTTTACCGGATGACTGTCAAACTGGATCAATCTTGGATGATTAACCACTTTAAAACTCCTTGCGGATCTTTCATATTTTTGCCAAGGGTTAATTAGATATTTCTCTGAGAATCTTTTTATTTGCAACTTTCCATGTGCCAATTTCAGGCACCAATTGATTGGCTGGGGGAAATTGTATTCTTTTGTGACTCCCCTTGAGCCAGAGCTCATCTATTTAGTTTCTGGAAGAAATATCAATACCAGATTCTGGTGCGGATCCATCCCCAACATTTTTTGTACTTCTCTTCACCCAAATCTCATTCATCTCCTTTTGAATTTCATCTGCATTCATTTTTTTTCCTTTGTCTTGATTTTGATTATGATGCACCAGACCCCTTTTATCCTAATTTTTACTTCTACAGAATTTGGCAATATGACCAGATCTATTGCAATTGTAGCAAACAATATTTCTTTGCATATTTTACTGATATCCTCTAGATCTGCATTGATTAGCCATATGTCCCATTCTATTGCATGCAAAGCATCTACCATTGAATGAATTATTTATTTGCATATTTCTACATTTATGAGATTTGTGACCATACCTTTTGCAATTAAAACACTGTCTGGAGAAGGATGAATTAGTCTAATTCATTCTTCTTCTGCACTGATTTGCTTTATGACCAAAGTTATTGCAATTGTGGTAGTATCCATTGAAGGATGGATATCTTTGAGCATTTGGTTGCCTTACCGGAGGTCTTCTAGGCCTATTCCTTGGATTTCCTAATCCAGAGTTCCTCTAACCAGATCCGAAGCTTTCACCTTTCTCATACCCCAAGCCTTGCTTGTCATCTACCCTCTTTTGGCTTTCAAGAAGAACTTCAAGTTGAGCAGAGCTTATCTTGAATTTCTCTTTGTATTCATTTGTTGTTTGAAGATCCCTTTTAAGAGTGTCTATCTGATTCTCAAGTTGTTCTTCATTGTCTCTAGCTTCTTCAAGATCAGATTCCAGATGCCTAATTATTCTATCCATTTTGTGGCAGTCTTCTGACTTCTCTTTGAGAGATTGTTTTAGATTATCTTTAATTTTTCTCTTCTCTTCAATTTCTTGGGTGAACTTCATAACCCTAGATTCCATTTCATGTCTTACCATAATAACCTCTTTTGATAGCTTCTCACATAACTTGTTCTTCTCATTCAGATCTTCATTAGTATCATTGGCTTCACTTTGATTTGCTAATTGTTGAAGTAGTTCCTTTCTCTTTTAGTTCATTTATGAAATCATCAGCTTGTTTGTGTCTTTCCTTCAAGTTATTGACTTCAGAGTGAGATTGTTCAAGATCATCTAGGGAAGACTGAAGTTGTTTCCTCATACCATGCATATCCATTGAGATTCCTAGATCTTCCTCAAGTTGTTAGGCTCAGTTAGGAGGAACTTAGCTCTAATACCAATTGTTGGAAACAAGGAAAATAACTGAGAGGGGGGGTGAATCAGTTATCTTTAAATATTCAACTTTCTTTCTTCTTTAACAATTAGTGAAGCATCAAAACATATAACCATACATCACCATGAGAGCAGAAAAGAAATCAACACACATAACACAAGGATTTTTACGTGGAAAACCCAGTTAAGGGAAAAACCACGAGGTGACTAACCCAAGATTATATTCTCTGTTAAAAGAATAGAAGGAACAAAATGGCACTTGCCAATTAGGGCTCACTGCCTAAGCACACTGCTCACAAGAGGCTCATTGCCTACAATAGTTTATAGAAAGAAACCAAGTACTTGAACTGATGAGAAGCATCCACATATGCTGAGGTTCAGTTCCAGTTAGGCTCAATATACTGATCTACTACACTTCATTCTTCCTCTGCTTTAGTGCTATTGTTCTGTCACATATCGGACCTGTATTACTGATTCCACACTGCTCTCTGCTTTTCTTCACACTTTACAATACACCACACACACCTTCACATCAAAATCCATCTGGTATATATATCTGCACCAAGGATTTCAACATCTTTCTAGTCAGCATCTAGAATACTCAATATTTTCCCAAACTCTGGTCTGTCAGTTGAATCCTTGCTTACTAAGTGATGCGTATCAAAAAGATAGTTATAGGAGTCATCAATCATGTTGGCCAACTATGAATGATCCCTCAAGAAACTTGATCATCATCAATTTCTCATCCAGATTAAGGTCTAATGCTCTACCAGTCAGTTCTTCCTCAGTCTACTCTGCCAAACGGGAACCCAACACTTAGGTGCTCATATTTTTTCACTCTTTCATCACCGAGGCTTAATCTCTGGAATGTATCATTCATGATACTCCTCTTGACTTCCCCAAGTCTGCACTTGGCTGAGATACTTCCTCTGAGAGATCCGGACTTGATTGTCAAACCTTGTTGCATGCTCTGTTCTTGCTTACCGGACCAAAACAATCTTTAATCTGACTTCTGGTATAGACATACCATGTCCTACAAATGTGTGGGATGAACTTTGTTTCCATCAATGACAACACTCATGAAGCCACACAGTGTCTCTTGCCAACATAATCTTATTGAGATCTTTCCACAAGACAAACTACATGTATTATATTTGGTCTGGTATAGATTAGATAAATTAGTCCTCCAATCTTAGGTGATTCATCATTCTTGCCCAACTTGCAATCAGTTATCATAGGAGTACATACTAGTTTAGAATCCTCCATTCCAAACTTCTTTAATAAATCTTTCACCTACTTGGACATTACTACTCTAGTCAATCTGAGATTATTCTTTACTCCTAACTTCAACAACCATCTCTAATTGCTTACATGCTCTGCTGCATCTTTTTCTTTTACTGATTTGAATACTCCCCCTTAGGAGTACATATCAAACTATGTCAGTTCTTGCTCACATTTTAGAAGACCTCTAGATTAACATATCTTGTCTTTTCAAGGCTTCAGACTTGACTCTATTCAAATCAGAGTATGACATCCAACCATGAACTTTCCTTCTTCTTAGGGAACATAACATCACATCTTCATGATAGCTTAACCATGCATATTATGATAATCAATGATAACACATATGGCCAATAATATCCTTAAATCAATCACGTATTTATAGACTCCTATCATCAGTCATTGCAACCAACTTCCCCTTGATAGATAATCATTAATATAGACCTCAACAATCAAGATTTGGTCTTTACTTACCTTGGTGTACAAATTACTATCTGTGGACCCTTTATTGAATATATGTTGCAATAGTTATTTGTCCAATCTTGTATACTAGATTCTACGAGCTTGCTTTAGTCCATATAAGGCTTTCTTCAATCTGCACACTATGTCACTTTGGTTTGATAATTGAAATTCTTCTGGTTGTTCAATGTAAACTTCTTCTTCCAGCTCACCATTCAAGAATGTAGACTTCACATCTGACTGACAAACTTTGAAATATTTGAATGCTACAAATGCCAAAAACATTCTTACTGCTTCAATTCTAGCCACAGGACTATAGGTCTCCTCAAAATCTATCCCTTCAACCTGAGATCATCCTTTGCATACCAATCTTGCTTTGTTTCTAAAAACCCATTTGATTCCAATCATATTCTTATTAGCAGGTTTAGGAACCAAATCCCAATTTTGATTTTTTTCAATTTGCATTGGTTCTTCTCTCATTGCATTGATCCAAAACTTCTCTTTACATGCTTCAATAACTGTCAGCCTTTGAAAATAAATAAAGATGTACTTGTTCATCTACAATTCTTCTTCTTTGTCAATGCACCTTTGCTCTTTTCAGTGTGATGCTTATGTACAAACCCTAGGGTTCCCAGAAATTCTTTCTAGAGCTTCTTCAACCTGTACTTTCTTCATATTTTGCTTGAAGACTCATTTGATTCATGTCCATTTTCCTCTGAGTTTATCAAATACTTCCAATCATTATGAAAACTGCTTTGTATTGAAAACAACTGTGTTCTATGAACCCAAACTTCTGTTACTCATTACTCTCAGACCAATTATAAAAATTAGACAAACTTCTAGAAGTAGATGTAATCAATGATCAATAACCATATGTCAGAACCGTGGAGCAATATGTTCAATAGTGGATAATGCAAACCAAATTACCGGAGTACTATAACTTGATTTTTCCAGATAGATAATTAGCCAAAAATTCATAACATGTCTTCTTTTCTTGATCAAATCTTCTTGCATAGTAGATTTCTCAAACTGCCCAAATCTTCCTTAATCCTTTACAAACACAGTTCTTTGTCCTAACTTAAACCTTTGTTGCCAATCCTTGACTTTGTTTCTTCATGCTGAGGTATTAGCATCAATCCTTTGGTAGGGGAGAAAAGATTTTCATTAAAGCTCCCCCTAAGCCAAAGCAACCAATTCACTTTCTAGAGGAAGTGTCAGCACCAGAGTTTGATGCAGACCTATCTTTGATTTTATTTACTTCCTTCTTGACCCAAACTTTGTTCATCTCCTTCTTGACTTCTGTCAGATCAACCTTTTCAACTAGTTTCTTCAATTCTGCCTGAGTATCCTTCTTCATGCTTTTACTACTGCAAAATCTGTTGCAAGTATAAGGTAAACCAGTGTTGTCATTGATGTCAACATACTCATATTGCTTTGACAAGAAGGATTCAATGAGCAGTGTGCTGAGGATATTGAGAAAATTAGCCTCAGTCAGGAACAGTAAAGAACAGTGATGAGAAGAAGGCAAATGTACTGTATAGGATGCGAACCGGAGGATGCGGATTAAAGCGTTTGTAGATATGGGTCTTGAGATGCTTCAGTTAAGATTTCAGAGGTCCGCATGAAGATCTGAAGGAGTTGTGGCTGTCGGTGTAGAATCGGTTCCGGCAAGTATTCAGAGGTGACAGAGGATCACAAAAGGTCCGGTGAGGTCCGGAACTGTATAATCCTAATCTGCGGATTGGAAGGAGTCTTTGGGATGTCCTTGTGATGTGCCATCTCGAGTTGTGTATGATTCAGAGGTCCGGAAGTACCTCTTGCATTATGACAGTGGCAACAGACAGTATTCTTGAAGTTCCAGATAAGGAGGATAAGAGATTTCAGTAAGTAAAGGAAATGCGAACGTACCTGGTCATTCAGGCAGGCTTGTGAAGGTTCCTGGATCATGTTGAGGTCGTGTTGTTGGTCCGCATTGACAGTAGAGCCCGGAATTGAAGATATTCTTCCGGATGAAGTTTTTGCTCTGTTTAGCCAACCAGATGAGTTGTTCATCCTGCGAATGTTCTTATGGTGGCCGACCGGATGTGTCATTCATCTTGCAAATATTCTTATGATTGATTGCCAACTTAGATGATTGTTCCTAAGTTGATGTCTTGTATAAATAAAGATTTGTGAGTTCATTTTGAAGTGTGGCTTATGTGGAAAAAGGTGAAGTAGCAAAGAGAAGTGCAGAAGGAAGAGCAGATGTTTTTGGGCTTAATGGAACTGATCCGGACATGGTAAAGATGTCATTCTCCAGTTCAAGACTGTGATTCTTATCACTTTGTAGATAGTGTGTCTCCTTGTAGGCAGTGGGCCTCTTTGTGAGCAGTGTGCGCGGGCAGTGAGCCCTAATTGGCATGTGCCATTTTGTAATTCCTTATTCTTCTAATATAGAATAATCTTTGGGTTAATCACCCCGTGGTTTTCTCCCTTAACCGGGTTTCCACGTCAAAATACTGTGTCATGTGTTTCTTATTTCATGATGATATTTGTCTGTTTGATTCAATACTGCTTTGATTAAGAAGAAGGTTCACAAGAAGAAATAATTAGGATAACTGATTCACCCCCCCCTCTTAGTTATCAACAATTGGTATCAGAGCGAGGTTCCTCTGAAAGAAGCTTAACCGCTTGAGGAGATCTAGGATGTCGTCATACAAAAAGGATAGTCCGAAGTTCGATGGAACCAATTTTACTCTCTGGAAGGGTCGCATGAAATGTCACCTGGAATGTATGGGAAAAGCATACTTGGCCATGGTTTCAAAACCATATGTACCTCCACAAGGTGGTCCGACAACTCTGAATGAAATCACAGAAGCTGAAAATAATCTGCAGACCAAGGAAGCTCTTCTAAGTGCATTGAATGACTCAGATCTCTCAAATGTTATTGACCTACCAACTGCATATGAGATCCTGACTAAACTGGAACTTCTGTATGAAGGAGATGAGTTTGTCAAAAGTGCAAGGTTGCAAAGTCTGAAAGGGAAATTCGAAAGATTGAAGATGAGAGATGATGAAAACATCACTACTTTTATGCCAAGAGTGAATGAACTAGTGTGTGGAATTAGAAATGCTGGTGGAACTCTGGATGAAAATGAGATCATTTGCAAAATCCTTAGATCCCTTCCTGCTGCCTACAAAATCAAGGTTGCTGCAATTGATGAATTCAGAGCCCACACAACTGTCACAAGAGAACAATTGGCTGGCAAGCTAGCTGCATTTGAAATGACCGAGTTTGGAGATGATCTTCCCAAGACTGAATCTGCTTTCAAAGCTAGTGCCTATGTGAAAGGCAAACAGAGAATTGATCCGGGAGAAAACTCTTCAAGGAAGATGACATGGTATGATCAAGCAAGAAGAGACATGGAAGAAGAAGAAGCAGAAATAGCTCAACTTGAAGCCCTCATTGCAAAAAGACTACCAAGAGGATCCGGTAAGTATGAAGGAAAACTACCCTTTAAGTGCTTCAACTGCAATAAGATTGGTCATTTTGCTTCAAGATGTCCGAAAAGATCTACAAGGTCTAATACTAACAGACAAAGGTTTCAAAAGAATTGCTATTATGTTCATGAAGAAGATGACAATGAAGGAGTAACAGATGATGAATCAGAACTAGGAAGCAAATCTGAAAATGAGTGGGTGTTTATTGCCATCAAGGAAGAAGATTCAATACTCTCTGAATCTGTCAATCACAAAGTTGTTGAAAAAGCTTTGGCTGCTCAAGTGGAAGAAAAGGATGATTGGGTTATTGACAGTGGATGTTCTCACCATATGACTGGTGACAAGAATAAGTTCTTGAATTTGGAAAGGTATGAAGGAGGAATGGTAAAGTTTGGTGACAATTCTGCTGGCAGAATCAGAGGCAGGGGAACTATTTCCTTTGATGGAAAGAGCAAAATAGGTAATTTACTATATGTTGAAGGATTGAAGCACAATCTTCTCAGTGTTGGTCAGTTAGTAGACAAAGGCTATGATCTTCGATTTAAGAATGGAAAATGCAGAATCTTTACAAGCTCCGGAACTGAAATTGCATCCGGTACTCAGACAAAAGGTAATATCTTTCATCTGGTTGGTTCAAATAAAAGTTGTTTGTTTGTTCAAATTGATCAGAGTTGGTTATGGCATAGAAGAATGTGTCATGTAAATTTTGATAACATCATCAAGATAAGCAATACTCAGGCTGTAAGAGATCTTCCAAAATTGATGAAACCTACAAATAGTTTGTGCAAAGAATGTCAGCTAGGTAAACAAAGCAGAGTCTCTTTCAAAAGCAAAGATCAGTCTTCTACCGGATTGTTGGAATTAGTACATACTGATCTCTGTGGTCCGACAAGAATCAAGAGTCTGCAAGGTGATAGATATTTCATGTTGTTAATTGATGATCATTCCCGGATGATGTGGGTTACCTTTCTAAAAGAAAAATCTGAAGCATTTGAGAAGTTCAAAATCTTCAAAGCTTTGGTAGAGAATCAAACCGGATTAAAACTAAAGTGTCTAAGGTCTGATAGAGGTGGTGAATTTACATCTGGAGAGTTCATTGACTATTGTGAGAAGCAGGGTATAAGGAGACAATTGTCTGCTCCTAGGACTCCACAGTAGAATGGAGTAGTTGAAAGAAAGAACTGGACCATCCAGGAAGCTGCCAGGACAATAATGTTGGAAGCAAATGTTCCTCAGATGTTCTGGAAAGAAGCTATTAGCACTGTAGTCTACACTCTAAATCGAGTTCAAATCAGAAACAATACCGGTAAGACCCCCTACGAACTATGGTTTGGCATCACTCCCACTGTGAAATATTTCAGAGTATTTGGTAGCAAGTGTTATATCAAAAGAGATGAAGATCTAGGAAAGTTTGATGCTAGAAGTGATGAAGGAATTTTCTTGGGCTACTCCACTCAAAGCAAAGCATACCGGTGTTACAATAAGAGACTGAGGAAGATGATAGAAAGCACTAATGTGAAAGTTGATGAAGGAATTGAGAAGCCCTCAAGATTTTATGAATCTGATGAAGATGACCAAGACAGTGTTCAAGGAACTCAATCCTCTCCGGTAAGACAGAGTCAGCCTGATCCGGTAAATCAGGAAGAAGAGATAGGTTTGAATGAGCCTGATCAAGAAGCAGCAGTGCAGGATACTCCCAAAATTCCAAGGTATGTGACACTAAACCACTCTGAAGATCAGATCATAGGGGACAGAAGCAAAGGTGTGCAAACTAGAAGGAATGTTGCTCAAAATCAGGATGAATGTTGTCTGATTTCAAAGATTGAACCTAAAACAGTAAATGAAGCCTGCAATGATGAAAACTGGACTAAAGCAATGAAAGATGAATTAATGCAAATTGAGAAAAATCATACTTGGGATCTTGTTCCCAGACCTAGAGACAGGAATGTGATTGGAACCAAATGGGTCTTCCGGAACAAATTAAATGAAGCTGGTAAAGTAATCAGAAACAAAGCTAGATTGGTCTGCAAAGGCTACTCCCAAATAGAAGGAATTGATTATGAAGAGACCTTTGCTCCCGTGGCAAGAATTGAAGCAGTCAGATTATTTCTTCCATTTGTTGCCTTCAAAGACTTCAAGGTATATCAGATGGATGTCAAGTCTGCCTTCCTAAATGGTGATCTGGAAGAAGAAGTTTACATTGAACAACCGGATGGATTTCAATTATCTGACAATGATGATATGGTCTGTAAGTTAAAGAAAGCATTGTATGGATTAAAACAAGCTCCAAGAGCATGGTATGAAAGGTTGGATAAGCATCTTGTGCAGATTGGATTCAGCAAAGGTACTGCTGACAGTAACTTATATTTCAAAATTGATCATGAAAACATTTTGATTGTTGAAGTGTTTGTAGATTATATCATTTTTGGAGGAAGAGATAGTATGTGCAAAACTTTTGCAAATCAGATGAAATGTGAGTTTGAAATGTCTATGCTTGGTGAAATGAATTTCTTCTTGGGTTTGCAAATTACTCAAACAAAGAAAGGAATCTTCATTTCTCAGACCAGATATGTGAAAGAATTGTTAAGGAAATTTGGTATGGAAGATTCAAAACCAATGAACACTCCCATGGCAACCGGATGTAAGTTGAGCAAAGATGATGACTCTCCAAAGGTAGATCAGACAATGTATAGATCAATGATTGGTGGATTGTTGTATCTCACTCAGACCAGACCAGATATAATGCAGGCTGTTGGTCTTGTGGCAAGATTCTAGGCTGATCCTAGAGAATCTCATGTTATGGCAATCAAAAGAATTTTTAGGTACTTGAAAGGAACAGTTGAGTATGGTCTATGGTACCCTAGAGATCTAGATTTCTCTCTTCATGCTTACACAGATGCAGATTGGGCAGGAGATGTAGATGATCGAAAGAGCACCAGTGGTGGAGCATTCTTTTTGGGGAAGAGATTGGTTTCTTGGCTAAGCAAGAAACAAGATGCAATATCTCTGTCTACAACTGAAGCAGAATACATTGTAGCAGCAAGTAGTTGCACTCAAATCCTATGGATGAAGCAGATGCTAAGAGATATTAAAATTGAATATGCGGAGCCTATCACAATTTTCTGTGATAATTCAAGTGCAATTAATATTTCCAAGAATCTGATATTACACTCTAAGACTAAGCACATATCTATCAAGTTTCATTTCTTGAGAGAACAAGTGAACAAGGAAGAAGTCAGGTTGGAGTATGTTCCCTCCAAGGATCAGATTGCAGATATCTTTACTAAACCTCTTCCCAAGGACTCTTTTGAATATCTCTGGGAGAAGTTAGGGGTCATGGCCCCTCCGGTGATAAACTAGGATGCACTGATGTGCATCAGTCCGGTGGATATCACAGTCATATCTTGTGATCCAGATTGATGATGGGGAGCTGCTACTAAGGGGGAGCAGCTGGTATGATTCTGAAATGTTAAAATTGCAAGTATGAGCCCTTTGCCATTGATGTCAAAGGGGGAGAGAAGACATGTGAAAAACAAGTAGCTGATGATCAAAAGAGGAGCAATAAAATGAGGAGAAGACATGTTGCTGATAGGGGGAGAAGTGACAGAAAGGAGAAGTTTCTTGTCTTGATGGTTTTTCACATCATATGTTGCCATCAATGACAAAGGGGGAGATTGTTGCAAGTATAAGGTAAACCAGTGTTGTCATTGATGTCAACATACTCATATTGCTTTGACAAGAAGGATTCAATGAGCAGTGTGCTGAGGATATTGAGAAAATTAGCCTCAGTCAGGAACAGTAAAGAACAGTGATGAGAAGAAGGCAAATGTACTGTATAGGATGCGAACCGGAGGATGCGGATTAAAGCGTTTGTAGATATGGGTCTTGAGATGCTTCAGTTAAGATTTCAGAGGTCCGCATGAAGATCTGAAGGAGTTGTGGCTGTCGGTGTAGAATCGGTTCCGGCAAGTATTCAGAGGTGACAGAGGATCACAAAAGGTCCGGTGAGGTCCGGAACTGTATAATCCTAATCTGCGGATTGGAAGGAGTCTTTGGGATGTCCTTGTGATGTGCCATCTCGAGTTGTGTATGATTCAGAGGTCCGGAAGTACCTCTTGCATTATGACAGTGGCAACAGACAGTATTCTTGAAGTTCCAGATAAGGAGGATAAGAGATTTCAGTAAGTAAAGGAAATGCGAACGTACCTGGTCATTCAGGCAGGCTTGTGAAGGTTCCTGGATCATGTTGAGGTCGTGTTGTTGGTCCGCATTGACAGTAGAGCCCGGAATTGAAGATATTCTTCCGGATGAAGTTTTTGCTCTGTTTAGCCAACCAGATGAGTTGTTCATCCTGCGAATGTTCTTATGGTGGCCGACCGGATGTGTCATTCATCTTGCAAATATTCTTATGATTGATTGCCAACTTAGATGATTGTTCCTAAGTTGATGTCTTGTATAAATAAAGATTTGTGAGTTCATTTTGAAGTGTGGCTTATGTGGAAAAAGGTGAAGTAGCAAAGAGAAGTGCAGAAGGAAGAGCAGATGTTTTTGGGCTTAATGGAACTGATCCGGACATGGTAAAGATGTCATTCTCCAGTTCAAGACTGTGATTCTTATCACTTTGTAGATAGTGTGTCTCCTTGTAGGCAGTGGGCCTCTTTGTGAGCAGTGTGCGCGGGCAGTGAGCCCTAATTGGCATGTGCCATTTTGTAATTCCTTATTCTTCTAATATAGAATAATCTTTGGGTTAATCACCCCGTGGTTTTCTCCCTTAACCGGGTTTCCACGTCAAAATACTGTGTCATGTGTTTCTTATTTCATGATGATATTTGTCTGTTTGATTCAATACTGCTTTGATTAAGAAGAAGGTTCACAAGAAGAAATAATTAGGATAACTGATTCACCCCCCCCCCCTCAGTTATCAACAAAATCTTGCAATATGTCTAGGCCTGTTGCAATTTAAACAAATAGTATTTTTCTGACCATTGTTCCTTCCATTCATCCTTGACTCGCATAAGTTAGCCTTATGCCCAAATTTATTGCATGTATAATAGTAGCCACTGAAGGATTTAATTGTCCTATTCTTGCCATAGTCATTTCTCACTTGACTTTTACACTCATTAGCCCTATGTCCCATCTTATAGCATGCATAACACCTAATAGAATTCTAACTCACTTTACTTCTGCATACAATAGCTCTTTGTCCAACTTTATTGCATGTGAAACAATTACCTTTGAAAGATTGATCATTCCTTCCATAGCCATTTCTTATCTGACTTTTGCATTCATTAGCCTTGTGACCTACTTTGTTATAAGTGAAACACTGACCAGGGAATGATAGAACCTTTTGATTCACTTTGTTCCTACATTGAGTAACCTTATGACCAAACTTATTACATGAATTACAATAACCATTGAAAGATGGATACCTTTGAGCATTAGGTTGTCTGACCGGTAGTCTTCTGGGTCTGTTTCTTTGATTTTGGATCTATTTGCCTTTGTCCTTCTTGATCTCAGCATTCTTTTCTTGTCCTATTTTTGAACTTTATCCTTTCTCAAATCCCAAGCCTTCTTTCTCATCACGTTTCTTCTGACTAGCAATCATCTCATCAAGTTTTGCAGAACTGATCTTAAACTTTTCTTCAAATTTTTTTGCTTTATCCAAATCTGACTTTAGGATCCAAATTTCCTTTTCAAGCTCAGCACATTCTTCTGATTTGTCTTCCACCAACAGATTTAGGTCTTCTTCTACTTTTTCTCTTTCTACAACTTCCACTTTCAAATCATCCAAGGTTTCATTTGTTGATATCAGTTGTTCAGTAGCCTCCTTATATTTTTCTTTGAACTTCTTGACTTGATCTCTTAATTTTCTAATACATTCATCTGCTTCTTTGACATTTTCCTTTAGATCTCTAATTTCTTCTTTAGCTCTCTCTAGGTCTTCAAGAGTAACCATCTTGTGCGCCATCCTAGATCTACCTTAAGCTGTTAGGCTTTCTTCTAAGGAACCTACTCTGATACCAATTATTGAAATGCACAAGACAACTAAGAGGGGGTGAATCAGTTGTCACCAAAACTTGACTTCTTATGAACATTAACACATCAATCACTTATTTATTGTTATTCAGATTTAATCATGAAAGCATGAAATCAGAGACTCAACACAATAACACATGAGACACATGAGACACAAGATTTTTATGTGGAAAACCCTATAAGGGAAAAACCATAGCGAGTGTTAGCTCACAATATAATATGTAATATCAATACCAAAAATCAGAGGCTAACTGCCTTAGGGCTCACTGCCTAGAGCTCATTGCTCAAGAGAAAAGGCTAATTGCCAAAAGATGAGGCTCACTACTAAGTAGGGCTCACTGCCAGAAGTTGATGAACTGATATAATAGCATCTACATCATGTCAAGGTTTAGTTCCCTTGAAATGCAATACATCTCCTCTGCTCTGCTCTACTTTTACACTTTGCTCTTATCTTCACATCTTCGCACAATCCACACTCAAACACAAATTCTTTACATATATTTATACAATTCATCAACTTTGGAGTGTACATCAAGGTTGGCATTATAATCATCAACCATTGGAACAATCTGCTAGGTCGGTATTCATACATACATCAAATTAGGTCTAGACCTAAACATCACACGCCACAAAAGAATGAGGGTGTAATGTATTACACCTTAGTTTGGACATAAATCTATCCAAGCATGCTACACATCACTTAAACATTCATCAAAAACATCTCCTTGATCACCGCAATTAAACAAGTCAACCAAATAGCATAAACAAGGAAGATTCTTGATCATACACTTCCTCGATCACTATCATAACAAGTGGACCTTATGTAATGCTTTAACACAATCTTAACACATCCACAAACAACATAAATTCTCTTGAGAGCTGACAAATCCATATACAACAGATCTCACTTGGAGATATTTGAAGACAACAAATATCACCTGAACTCAACAACTTTCACCGAAAGTATAACACCACAAACTTGTCTTCTAAAGCACCAAATCACAAATCCTCTGGAATGAAGATAGCTAAGGACTTTATAAGATTAAGTCCAGAACCAAAAAGCGAAATTCCAATATGCAGAGAAATTTGGAACAAAACATTTTCTCCCTATCACTTTGCACATATTGCCAAACACAGTCTTCAAACTGGTGAAGAGATCTTTTTCTACACAACATTCTGGACCTCCAAACTCAAGATTTAGCATCTTTAGACACTTCTCTAAATCTTAGCCCAACCTCACACTTTGGTCTTCAATGATGAGGAAATGCAGAGGAAAACACTACATTGTTCTGGGAGACAGAACAATCAAACACTTGTTCAAACTCATCCACATAACTTCCTTAGATGTTGACCTTAGGTGTTGACATCAATGACAACACTTACTACTCATACTTGCAACATGAATAAGTGTAAGTAAGAGTAGAGCAGAAGAGTTGTATTGTGCTTCAATGGAAATGAACTCAGGCATGGAGTAGATGCTATCAAATTAGTTCAAAAACCTTTGCCAATGAGCCACCCCTTGGTAGTGAGCATTTTAGACAGTGAGCCTCTAATTTTTTGTATTGATATAACATATTTATTTTGTGAGCTAACACTCACCATGGGTTTTCCCTTATAGGGTTTTCCACATAAAAAATCTGGTGTCTCATGTGTTGAATGTGTCTTGTGCTTAAGTTTCTGATTTCATGCTTTTATGGTTAAATCATAATAACAGTGATTAATTGATTGATGTATTGATGTTTATAAGAAGTTAAGTTTTGGTGACAATTGATTCGCCCTCCCTCTCAATTGTCCTATGCATTTCAACACCAACTTCCTCCTAATCATCCTAATCACACTATCCATATCATCCCAATCTATCCTAATCTAATCTTGATCCCTCATTGGACCCTAATCCAAATCAACATACCTAATCCAATCTAGGTCCTAATCCTAATCCATCTTATCCACCTAACCACCTTCCTAATCACCATCATTATCCTAATCAAATCCCATCATTTATCGTAAACAAGTCTCTCATCATTCTAATCACTTCCCAATCCAATCCTTACTCTATCAACCTTCATCCATTATCACCCTTAATCCACATCATAATCCACTATCCTAATCCAATTTCATCATCCACCCTAAACCTAATCAAATCCTATCCATTATCCATCCTTTCCTAAATCATCCCATCCATTATCCGTCCCCTAATCCTAATCATTATATCCTTATCCTAATCCAATCCATCCTCCCTAATCATCTCATCTTCATCCTAATCCAATCTAATTATCCTTCATCAAAAATCAATCATCCATTATCCATCTATCCATATCAATCAACATCCAATCCCAATCCTTAATAAAAAATCATCCCTTGAAAATCAAATTTTGGTTAAGGACTTAACCCCTTTCAACCCTACCTAAATTCATCCAAAACATAATTAATTTTCCTCCAAATATCATCAAGCCATCATCCAACAGTCCTAGACCTAATCCCTAATCTATCCCTATCAAATCTGTCAAATTCAATCCCTAACATCATGTTTAAGGCCTATTTTCAAAAGCAATTGCCTTTGTAATCTTCCTTTTCATGAACAAACACCTTTGTCCTAGACAAGTGCCTCTATAAGATACTTGGGTGCCTTTGTCCTAAACAAGCACCTTTGTAGGGTAGATAGGCACCTTTATCCTAGACAAGTGCCTTTGTCAAAACAAGGTAAATCATCCCCTTTCATCCAATCGAGCATCAAAAGGCCCTTGGCCTAATCAAATCCAACCCAATCCAACCTTCAAAGGGCCTTAGGCCTAATCAAAATCAACCTCAATTAATCCAAATCCAACCAAGATCAAGTGTATACATCGTCGACCTTGATTAATCAAATCAAATCCAAGCATCAAGTGTCATATATCGTTGACCTTGATCAATCCAAATCAATCAATCTAAATCAATCCAACCCCCCTCTAATCCAAAATCCAAATCTAAGGTCATTATGATATCAAAGTAAATCTTAGGTCTTGAACCTTAGAAAATCAAAATCATCAAGTCATCCTACATCACATCATCCCTAAACCAATCTCGTCAAAAATCTAATCCCAATCATGAATCTTGGGGATCTTAATTCTAGGTCTCTTACCAATTTTGGAAATATATCTTAGTATTCTTATCTAATCTAATTCTTCCTCTTCTAGGTCTCCTAGATACTATACCTCTTCTCCTAAATTATACTCTCATCATCATTTCTAGGGTTTAGACCTCTTTTCCTATCTTATTCTACAATTTCCAAGAGAACTTCATCCCTTTCACCTCATTCAATATTTCATCTATTTTTTTAGCCATGTTAGTAACACCTTAGACTCTTCCTAGTGGAATATTTCCCTTGGGGTTAGCGCAAAATTCCTTAAGTTAGTGAGTGGTCTACAATCACTCCTTATAACTATCTCTCTCTTAGTGATCTATTGACAAGTTTCTTGTAGGCTATCTTAATTTGGCAATCTATTCACAAGAAAAACCTTGGGATACCAACCTACTTTCATTAGGATTCCAACTTACACTTTGATACCACTTGATGCATTCATGGATAGAGGATCCAATATAGTATTGTCCAACCATGTAGTGAAAACTAAACACAAAATACATAGCAAAAATTCAATGAAACAACAACAGGAACTTTATTTATTTCATAGTTATGAAGAAATAAAATTTTCCATAATGGGATTCTTACATGCTAGGCCATATATGTTTGATTACTAAACATGAATTTATACTATTCAAATAAAACTCAATACATTCCTACATGTCGTTCTATCAACATCTTTTTTATCAATATCATACCCCATTTTGAACCCTCATTCTCATGTTTGCACTCTTTCACTCTGACTATGTTCTCTTGCTCACCTAGTCATTTGAATATATATATATATAGCAATCGCAAGCCTTAAAGATGATATGGGTCAGCTACAAGGTGGCACCAAACTCTATACCAAATGAAATGTGTAGTTAACCTATGTAAATAAACCTCCTAATCAAATGTGGTGATAATAAATGAAAGATCTTTGTGCAGTGCTTGTCATAATTTCTCCTAGGTCTAATATATCTTCATATGTGTTCCTTCATTGGTGTAAACTTTTGGAAACCTAACACATGTGAAGAATAGTGAACCCATGTGAACCTGTTGCTCGATAAACGTTCAGAAACCAAGTTGCACCTTTGTGGTGATTAAAATTTCTTGAAACATGGATATTCCATGGATGAATCATTATATAACATACTATCCAAACTACAAGACTTGATATGCATTCACAATGATGTATAGTGGATTATTTTGTGATTGAATGGTGACTAGAAACGTACAAACAAACAAAGTGAAATGCAATATTTTAGTTGATACAAGATTGCTCTTACACCTTGGGATGTTCCTGCATCATTTTGTAAAATCTCACCAATTTATGGAAGCTTTGTGCCTCAAACATGTTCTTTGGTGATGGCCACTCCATTATCACTTTCACTTTCTCAATGTCCATCTTCAACCCTTCTTGGGAAATCATGAATCCTAAGTACACCAGCTCAATCTTCATGAAGTTGCACTTCTTTAGATTCACTAGTAGTTTCTCTTTGTGCAATCATTATAGCACTTTCCATATGTGAACTAGATGTTCTTCCTTTATTCTACTAAAGATAAAGATGTCATCTAGATACATGAAATTTTTCTAAGGAATGGATTGAACACTTTGCTCATTATTAACATGAAGGTTCTTGGCACATTATTCAAGTTAAATGTCATCACCAACCACTCATACAAACCATCCTTTTCTTTAAAGGTTTCCTTCCATTCATTTAATTCCTAGGTCCTAATTTTGTGGTAGCTACTCTTTAGGTCAATATTTGTGAAGTATCACACTCCACTCAAATAGTCCATTAAGTTATCCATGTGTAGTAATGGGAATATATACTTAAAGGTGATTGTGTTGATGGCCCCAGATTCAATGCACATCATCCACTGTCCATCCTTCTTTAGCATTAGAACTATAGGTACTATGCATGGTCTTAAGATCTCTCTAATTATCCATTTCACAAGGAGATCCTAGTCCTCTACTTTCCTCATCACCTCATCATTCTCTTGTGGCATCATCATGTATGTTTCTTTGTTTAGAAAACTAGACCTCAAAATTAAGTCTATCACTTGAGTGATGTTGCACATGGGTGGTAAACCATCTAGAGCATCCTCTAACATGATGTCCTTGTCCTTACCTAGTATCCCCTTCAATTCACATGACATCTTCTTCTCTACACCTTGTACATTCTCCTCTTATACTAGCTTTTGCATAAGGGCTAGACATATGTGCTCTCTTTTTACTTCACTTAGGAATTCCTTTCCTAAAACCATCAACACCCTCAACTACTCTCTATTTCTACACCTTAGTCACAAATTGCACTTTTGTCCATATTTCCACAAGGTGTATGTATTTGTGTCCCCGTCATGTAGTTCATTCCTATCAAATTGACAAGGTTAACCCAACAACACATGTCTATAGTCCATAGGCATGATATTGCATAGGATCTCATCTTCAAATCTTCCTCTTGAACCTAACCTTACATTTCTCATTCACTAGAAACTAGTGTCCCTTCAATAGCCATGACTCCTTGTACATATTGGGATGCTCAATCCTATTTAGTCCAAGTTTCTCAACCATCTCAATAGAAACAAGATTATATGTGCTACCATTGTCTATAATCATGTTACAACATGCCTCCTAACTTTTAGATGGTCTAAAACATATTCATCCTCCACACTAGCATATTCTTCTTATTCTTTATTAGATCCAAAAACATATGTTGCATCATGAACACTTATCTACCCTATGGTCCTTTAATGTCACTAACTAATGTGTTCCTACTCCATGAGTTACCTCAAGCAACATGGTTTATTATCTCCATTCTTATATGCATATTGTCTTTATTCTACATGTGTGGACACTCAAATGCATGATGCCCCATTTCTCTAAATTTGAAGCATGTTCTAGAAAAACCTTTCTCACCTCATATGTGTCCTCTTCCTTGGAAGAACTCTTTTCTCCTAGGCACATCCTCCCAGCTTTGTGATCTACTTGCCTCTCCTCTATACACTTGCATTAACTCCACCTTGTCACTATGCATCGTAGCTCCCCTTCCATGTGTGACACTTTTTTATCTTCATGAAAACTCATCCTATACCTTTAGTTCACATTAATAGGCTTCCTCTGGGGACTTAGGAGTTATCATTTTAAACTTGTCCTAGATGGCTAGTTGCAACCCATTTATATACCTTGTGACTTTTTCTATGCTATCCTCCATGTGCCCAACACAAATTGTAATTTGGTATAACTCCTCTATGTAATCCTTAATGTTCATCTCCTTCTATTTCATGTTTTGTACCTTCTTGAATAGACTCATCTTGTAGTCTCTGGGCAAGAACTTCACCTTCAACTTGGTGACCATCTTATTCCAAGTTTAGATCTTCTCCTTCCCTAGTCATTGCATATCCCTATAAACGTGATCCCACCAGTAAAATGCATCCCCCTTCAACTTGGTGCACACAAATTTAACCCTCTTGATGTCTTCAATGGACTTAAACTCAAATTACTCGTCTAGCTTTATGATCCAATCAATCAACTCCTCTAGCATAAGCTTCCTACATAGTGTGAAATGTCTAGGTGTGCCTTGTAATGCACCACCTATGTTATCTCTTACCTCTACCTAGTGATGTAAGACCCTAGGCATTTGTTCTTTGAGCTTTGATACTAATATCATGCTTGTTGATGATGGTGTATAGATTATGTACTTTGGATTCGTATGTGTGGATTTTATATGATTGAATTCTATAGTGTTTCAACTTCACTATTTTCACTCTTATATATGATTATGCTTATATGTCTAAGTTTAACATTATGATGGTTACTACATATCTTTACACCTAAATCATGCTAATGTAGATGATTTTTAGTTAGAAGTAGATATTGATATCATCTTTTGGATATTATGTTGTTGGCTGCTATATATTGTGCTTTGAACATCTATTTGGTGTTGTACAGATACACCTAATCTTTAATTGAGTGTGCAAGCATAGGTTTCCCCAATAGTGATTTAAATGGAAATAACTAGCTTTGGGTAAAAATGTTGTGTTCTTATTCTCATTTCACTAAATATTGAGTTATGAGATGAGTCTTATATGACCCATTGAGCCTAGATCTAAATCAATTGATTTTGGATTCTCGAGTCTTGTGAAAACTCATTAACCATGTTTTACGTAGGTTGTTCAACTCCTGTTGCATTTAGTCATTTTTCATAATACTTTGAGTGCTTGCAAAATGATTTTATGCTAGTATTGGGTAAAGTTTATATTTTCTAATGTCTCACAATGTGTTTAGGATTACTTGAGTGGAAAGGAATTTATGTGGTTTCAAAAATTGTTTTATATTCATGTGAATATATTATCTTTTTTTTTTTTTCTAATATTGCCTAATATCAAAAAGAATTAAAATAGGCAAGCAAATTTTAAAGGAAAGGTTGCATTAGTGAAGAAAATGTTTCATGGCATTACTTTGGTTATTTTCCTTCAATTAGAAATGCAAAAAGTTAATTATTTGAAAAAGTCTATTTTGAAAAAGTTTATTTGCATAAAAGAGAAAAAAGAGCTCATTTGAAAGGATGTTGTTTTTCACTTGTCATTTTTGGCTTGCTTTTTTGCTCTCCTCTTTCTTGCTTGAATCTTGGAAAATTGAGTGAAGGGATTTGGGATTATGGATACTTTCTTGGAATTTGTGGATTGGAGAGAAGAGATTGTGGATTGTGGCTTGAGTGGGGAAGCATCTTTAAGAAACCCTCTTCATTCTACAAATTGCTTGGATTGAAGGTAAGTATTCTTCAATTCATTGTTTTATGTTTAAAATTTGTATGGTTTGGTCATGCCCATGTTAGGTGGATGTATATGGTATTTCATTTGAATAGGTTGCAATTGTTTTGGGTTGTTAAATTGTTGTGTTGAACAATTTAATAATCCTATGTTTCTAATTTTGAAAAAACTCCATTTTATGCCAAAACTATGGAAGAAATTTTTAAAAACTTTATGTGAGTTGAAAAGTGTGCTTTCCATGTCATTTCTTTCTAAAGGGTATTCTTAGAAATTTAATTTTTGAATTTAAAAACTGGGTGGGATTTAAGCTTCCCATTATTGTAATTTGAAATTTTCAAGTTTTCATGCTTTTTGAAAAATGAAAAATTGAATTCCAAACTTGTTTTTAAGTTATTTTTGTTGGATTAGGTCTGGTCAACTAAGAGGGGGGGGTGAATCAATTGATACTTGTTTAACCTTTTCCTTTTTCTTCCTTGAATCAACTTATTAACAAATTAATGAAATAAGTATTTTAGCATCACATAAGCAAAAACATAAATAACACACTTGACACCAAGATTTTGATGTGGAAACCCGGTTAAGGGAAAAACCACGGTGGGGGTTAACCCACAAAAATTAATACTCTGTTAAAAGTATTTTACAAATGGGAATGCACATGCATGTGGGCTTATTGCCCAGAGCTCACTGCTCAAAATGAAGGCTCACTGCCTAGGAAAGTATTAGAAGAGAATTATAGAAGTTTGAACTGATTAATAGCATCTGCCTATGCATGAATCTCAGTTCCAGTTAAGTATAAAAAATGATCTTACACATTTCATCTTTGTTCTGCTCTTCTTACTAATTTTCCTTCATTTGCTCCTTGAATTTCTGCTCTTTTCCACATACACCTTTTTCACACACCTTTTTAAAATATCACAATCATCAGCTATATATATCCTTATCTTGAATTGCAATCACTTGCCAGTAAGCAACAACACTTTGAACTTTTTAAGAAAGGTCTGTTCTGTCAGCTAGATCCATACACCAATATTGCGTACCAAAAATAACACATGTAGATCATCATACATGTCAGCCACTAAAATTCTATCTCATACACAGTTCATCAAAACACTTCTATTGGGTCAGCACAAGAATTAACATAAGTCTGCCTATTCTTCATTGAACTATTTTGTCATAATAGGACCTGATATTCAGATGCTCATAACTTCTGATCCCATTACCACCAAAGGCTTAAAACTTGAATTTAGATTGTTCTGGTGTCTCTCTACACTCCTTCAAATCCATAACACATAATGATTAACTGGAGAGATCTGCTGACCAAAATACTGGACTCTGCTATATGCTCTGTTTCGGACTCCCAAACTTAGATTATCGTTCTAACTTCCGGTATGATCAAATACTACACTGTGGATGTGTGGAACAATCTTAGTTTCCATCAATGACAACACCTATCAATGCTATGCAGTGTCTCTTGCTAACAATCTCCTCCTTTCGCATTGATGGCAACACTTAGTGAAAAATGACTAAGTGTCTTTGAGCAACTCCCTCTTTGTCTGTACATTTGTGTTCGATGCTCCCCCTTTGCTGAATACATCATTTTTCACTACCCTTCACTCCTCCTTTGACATAAATGGTAAAGGGTGGGATCCGTAAAACAAAATTCTCCATATTTTCTATATACATTGTCATATATGTACAAGTAACCATCAAGTTCCATTCACATGAACTTGAGGACGTCTGCAAAACTAGTTTTTAATTGGGCAAGTTCGAAGGCCCAAGTATTCTTTATTCCATCCAAAATTGAAATGTGCCCACTCAGAAAAAATGCATATGCTTCTACCTTTGCCAGATTTGGAGGATCACTTGCCTGAAGTACATTCTGAGCTTCGGATAAGGCATTGTGCATGGATTCCAATTTGGGAGAAATCAATCCCCTGAGTTCACACATCCTCTTGATAGTGTTGTTTGTCTCTTTTACAAGTGCCTTTATTTTGTCTATCAAGCTAATAGCTTGACATTCCTGGCTTATAGGAGAGACAATTAAAGGATCAAAATTTTGAGATAGAACTGATATTTTCTATTTTTTTTCTTTTATCTTCTTCTTAATATCTTTATTTACTTTAGACCAAGATAGACAAAACTTATATATATCTCCTCCATCATTTAGAGCATTCTGAATGCTCTTTATGTTGATGCCTAAGATCAACCTATCATTCCCTATTAGTTTCTTGACTTGGTTGAACTTCTTATTCAAGAACTCTTTTTGAACTTTTGTCTCTGTAGACTTTTCAAAAGATTCAAAATGTGAACTTACTGAACTTACAAGATTTTTTAGATGACCGGAGGGAGAATCACTTTGATTCTTCTAATAGGTTGGCATTAATTTCTCTAGAACTCTGGTTGCTAGCCCCAGCAACTCATTGTCCTCTAAGTGGGATTTTATCAACTTTTCTCTGGCTTTCACTTGGGTGAAAGATGCTATTTTCATCAATTAAAATGGAGAGAGTGCATCTAGATTGGTTAGTCCTTGGAGTAGTTCGGGCTCATCAAGCTCAATCACTTCCTTTTCAAGAGGGCCTTTTACTACATCTGCAGTGTCTCTTGCTACATTTTCTGAACCATTCTTTCAATCATCAGATTTTCTACATTTGCTTTAGGTGCTTCAACATTTGCACCATCTTCTTCTGCTTTGTCTTCCTTTCCTTTTTCCTCCTCTTTTTCTATATTATTCTTTTTTGTGTTCTCTTCTGAGGGACTTATTTTTATTTGTTCACCACTTGCTACTTGATCTGGAGGAATTTGTATGGTAGCAATATCCTTTTCCTTCCCAGAGTGATCAGGTGGAGGAGTTATATCTACATCAATTATTCTGTTTATCATTTCTATGTCGTCTTGATTGACTTGTTCCTCTTTCTAAACTTCTCCAATATTTAGATTTGATGAGTCAAGTTCTGAAGGATCTAGAGTAATACTTTGGTCATTAACTCTTTTATTAGTTTCTTCTTCTGGAGCTTTTTGTTCTGGATCAAAAGGATTGTCTTCTTCAACTTGCTTCTCTAAAACAATGTAGTATTTATTTTTTTTAAAGCCTTTCTCAAAATTTCCTCTGTTTCCTTTACAATTTCTTTAGTCTCACCAAGCATTAGTTTGTTCATCTAGACTTGCTTCTAAATTTATCTTTGACTTCTCCAAGGATTTCATCTGCTTCTTTTCTGGTCAACACAGGGCAAAAAGAGGAGAGAACATATTCTCTGAGTTCTATATCTTTTTCTTTGGCTGCTTCTTTCCTCATTTCCATCACTTTCCTCAAACTTTCAGGAAGTTCTTGTAATATTTCCAACAACACTCTATTGAATTTATTCAGATACATGATAATGGCATCTTCTAAAATTTTCTTATTTGCTTGATCAAGGTTATCATAGTAAACTCTAATAGGTTTTAAATTTCCATGAACAGTGACTATTTTCACAATTTCATTAATAGTCATGGCAACCTTACCAGATACTTACTTTTTACTGTCCCTCATGCTTCCGGACGGTTGATTTTTAGAAATCTTTGAAGTTTTGGTCTTCTTGGATCTTATTTCTTTCACTTCTTCATTTGTTTCTATCTCCTCATCATCTGGTGTGCTCTTGTGGGTTTGTGTTGCCTTGGTTTTCTTTCTTTTCCCTCCTTCACCAGATGGAGTGGATTTTGGCTTCTTAGTGGAAGTGGTCTTGAGAGGCTCAACAGGAGTTGCAAAGCTCCTTGTCTTTCTTGGGGCTTCTGAAGAAATTACAAGCTCACTTTTTGCCTGCTCCATGCTCTTCTTTATCTTTTCAATCCTTTGTCTATTTTCTTTCACTGCTTCTTTTGTAATCCCAATGCTTTATGCATACATATCCACTTGCTTGTGTACCTTTGTTTTTGTTTCATGTTGTCTAAGTTCCACATGCAGCTTTAAGCTTAGTTCCTTGTGTTGGAAACAAGGTAGATAACTGAGAGGGGGGGTGAATTAGTTATCTTAAAATTTCATTAACTTTCTTTTCTTTTGTTATCTTAATAATCAATGCAGCATTAACTCATATAAGCATATGTGAACATAAAAGAAGAAATAAAATTAACACACATAACACAAGGATTTTTACGTGGAAAACCCTGTTAAGGGAAAAACCATGGGGTGACTAACCCAAGATTGTATTCTCTGTTAAAAGAATAAAGGAGTACAATATGGCACTTGCCAATTAGGGCTCAATGCCCAAGCACACTACTCACAAGAGGCACACTGCCTACAAGAACTTACAAAAGGTAATCAAATGTTTGAACCGATGAGAAGCATCTACATATGCAAGAGTTCAGTTCTAGTTAGGCACAATACACTGATTTGATGCACTTTATTCTTCCTCTGTTTTGATACTGTTACTCTGTCACATACCGGACTTGATCTAGTGCTTTCACACATGTCCCTACTTTTCTTCGCACTTATCACATCACTTCTATTTCTTGCTCACCTACATATTGGAATCCATCTAGTATATATATCCACATCAAGATTTCATCAACTTTCTAGTCGGCAACAAGAACACTCAAGATATTTACAAGTTACTGATATGTCAGCTGAATCCATGCTTGATTTCTGATGCGTATCAAAAGCATAGGAATAGAAGTCATTAATCATGTTGGCCAACAATGTATAATCCCCCAAATAGCTTGATCAACACTTTTTACTCATCCAGATTGAAGTCTAATGCTCTGCCAGTCAGTTCTTCCTCTGTCTGCTCTACTTGACTGGAACTTGATGCTCAGATGCTCATATCTTTTCCATGCTTTACTACCAAAGGCTAAATCTCTAGAATATAGTAGTCATGATACTCCTCTTGACTTATCCAAGTTCACAACTTGTTGAGTTACCCTATCTGAGAGATTCAAACCTAATTGTCGGACCTTGTTGCATACTCTATTCTTGTTCACCAAACCAAGACAATCTTTAATCTGACTTTCGGTATAGGCATACTATGTACTACGGATGTGTGGGATAGACTTTGTTGCCATCAATGACATCACTCATGAAGCCACACAGTGTCTCTTTCCAACAATCTCCCCCTTTGGCATTGATGGCAACACTTAGTGAAAAATGGCTAAGTGTCATAGTAAACTCCCACTTGGCTGATGCTCTGTCTTTTGCACTGTTTTACCAGAGCTCCCCCTTAGCTAGATTCCATATTTTTCACTACTCCTCACTCCCCCTTTGACATCAATGGCAAAGGACGGAATCCAGATACCAAAATTTTGCAAAAATTAATCTATACATGGTAGCATAAGTATGCATACATGTTATACTTACATATACTTAAGTATATCCACAAAAGTGGCCTTCAACTGTACAAACTCTGTGGCCCAACTCTGCTTCATCCTATCCAAAATGGAGATGTGACCACTCAACAAAAATGCATATGCTTCTGCCCTTCTTAGATCTATCAGATCACTAGTCTGGCTTGTGGTTTGAGCATCTGTCAAGGCCTCATGCATTACCTCTAACTTAGAGATAATTATCCATCTGAGTTCACTCATCTTGTTTATTATATTCTTCTTTTCTTTGTCTAGCATCTTTATTTCATTTATAATGACAATGGCTTGGCATTCTTGATTCATTAAAGAGGTAGAAAGGGGATCAAAATTTTGAGATAAACTTGACAATTTACCTTCTTGTTCTTTCACCTTTTCAATATCCTCTGTCACTTTGGGCCAAGATAGACAAAATTTGTACAAGTCCCCACCATCTTTAAGAGCATTTTCAAGGCTCTTTATTCTAATGTTCAGGGTCCTCCTATCATTAGCAATGAGTCCCTGTACTTCAGTGAATCATTTTCCCAGAAACACCTTCTAGACCTTTACTTCTGCTGATTTTTCTAGAGATTCAAAGTGGGTGCTAACAGAATTTACCAATGATTTTAGGTTGCCGGATGGTGAAGCTAAAGTATCCTTTTGGAATGATGGCATGATCTTCTCTAGTATCCCGGATGCCATCTCCAACAGTTCACAATCTTTCATGTGAGATTTCAGGAGTTCTTCTTTTGCTTTGGCTTGAGCAAAAGATGTTATTTTCATTGTCTGGACCGAAGAGAGAGAGTTGAAATTTAGTGGCCCTTGAAATAGCTTAGGTTCATCTATCTCCATGATTTCTTTGTTCAAGAAGTCCTTCACTACCTCTACAGTGTCTCTTGCTAGTGATTGAGACTTCATTTCTTTTGGGATATCAGAAGAGTCAACATTAGTCTCTTCTGCTTGTTCTTCCTCTTTTCCTCTAACCTCTTCTTCTTGATTTACTTTCTCCTCTTTTCTTCCTTCTCCTTCAACTTCAAAATCCAGAATGTTAGTAGTGAGATCCAGAGGAAAGATATCACTGGTGTTTAATTCCTTCATTAACTTCCTCTTCCGAAATAGAGGTATCCAAGTCCTTAGACTTCTCTTCATCTAGCTCTTTTAATCCTTCTACATCTTTTTCTGAAGATTCTTCATTGGTTACATTTAATCCTTCAACATCCATGGTAGAAGGTTCTTCATCTATTTCCTCTATAATATGAAGATTGAATCTTTTGAAAGCATTCCAGAGGATGTTTTTTATTTCTTTTGCTACTTGGTCAATTTCTCCAAGCATAAGTTTATTCATTCTTGCTTTGCTCCAGAATTCATCGTTACAGTCCTTAAAGATCATGCTCATTTGTTTTGGGGTGATAGAAAGATAAAGTTGAATTGCTATCTATTCCTAGATCTCTAAGTCTTTGCTTTTGCATTTTCTTTTCTCAGTTCAAGTACTTCTTCTAGACTTTTAGGAATTAAGGATATAATTTCAATGAAAGCTTTATTGTAAATATTTAGGTACATGACAGTAGCTTCTTCTAAAATTCTCTTATCAGTATCACTGTATTCATCATAGAACTCTGTTACTGGCTCCAGGTTCCCATCCACAGTGATTGCCTTGATGATGTCATCAATGGAAAGAGTAGGCTTTTCAACAAATTTTTCTGCCTTTTCTTCCTTATTTTTACTAGCAAAGTATTCTCCGGATGTTTTCTTCTTCTTCATTTTCTTGATGTCCTCATCAAATTTTGTTTCTTCATCATCTTTAAGGCTTGTATATGACCTTGTGGCTTTGGTCTTTGTCCTCTTTTCTCCTTTTCTGGATGTCTTGACTTCCAGTTTGGTGGCCCTTGAGCTTTTAGGAGTGGCAGGTGCAGAGGTCTTGGAGGATATAGTTTGAGAGGAGGCTTGTGCCAGAACCTCTCCTTTCTTTGCTTCTTGTTTTTCTTTCTCAGCCTTCTCCATTTTCTCTCTATTTACATCTACTTCCTCTTTTGATATGCCAAATCTTTTGGCAATTTCCTCAACTTCCCTTCTAACTTTCCTCTTTATCTCTGATTGTCTTAGCTCAACATGTATTTTCACACTTAGTTCTTGAAACGTTCCAAACCTTTCTGCCTCAGGGTCCTTAGGTTGGCTCAACAGGTGTTGAATATGTAGTTCCAATATTTTCTCATCGACCTCGTATCCCATAGGCATTATCCACACTGTTCTGGGCTCAACTACCTCCATTAGGCATTGATCAGTGTCAACCATGAAACATACTATGTCCTTGTATTTCTCGACTATGGATTGAGGAATTCTTTCTCTGGCTTGAATCATGCTCTAAAAGTTCTTGAAGTAACCCCAGAGAGCTATGTTTTGGGCTTGAGCATCACCAAGTCCATACATATAATCTCTAATCTGTATGGCAACTGATTTATCATTTTACCATACCCAACCACTTGATTCAGGTAGCTCATTCATGTAATAAAAGAACAGACATAGTATTAGATAGCCATATTTGAAGGAATTATTCTTATCTTTTTTATCTTCTGTAGGTTTTCTAATAGTTGATTCAGAAGAAGATCACATAGGTCATAATTTGCATTTTCCCTCAACATCTGATATGTTGCATATATTATAGTGCCAGACACAGAATTCTCCCTGCTAGAATGATAGATCTTGTACCCAATTATTATTGAGGCAAACTTGACATTTGGATCTATGATATCATCTATGGTCATTGCTCTTTTGTCAAACTTAGATCTGGTGGCTTCAGTTACTATCTGGTTCTTGACAGATTTAAGTGCAGGTAACCCACCAGATGAGTGCAACCCAGTTACTACCCTGATGGCATCTTTTGTTATCTTGAAGGGCCTCATTAACCACATGAAATTATCATGCATCCTACTTAGGACATACCGGACCCAATCATCTTCTGCAAAACAAGGGAAGTGTATGCAATGTCTTAAGTGTTTATCTCAGAGGACCTTGTATTAAGGTTTGAGTTCAAAACTCTCATCTATTAGTTGTTTGTGATAGATGTCCATTAATTTAGAGTCTCCAAATTCCTCAATGTTGGCATGGATATATACCCTAACATCTTCTACATGCAATACCCCATGCGGAATTCTAGAAAATGCGCCTAAAGGATCAACTTCTAGAGATTTTTAGGGATGTTTCTTGAATTTAGGGTGCGGCCTATCAATGATCTTAACAACCATTGGAGTAGCCATCTTGCAAAAGATTTAGAGAGAGATTTTCAAAATGAAGTACCTTTTTACGCTTTAGGGTTTGAAATAGGAGCCGTAACAAATCACTGGTTGAGTTTGATTTTGCAGTTGATCTTTGATTGAGTTGTAGAAACTTTGATGTAGAGCTCTTCTTTTCTTCTTCTCAAATGCAAATGTGCAAATAATGAGTGAATGAACCCTTTTAACCTCATGCAAACCCTAATTTCCTTTTGTAATAAATGCACAACATAAGTTATCCAGTTGCCCTATTTTGAGAGAGATCTTCTCGAATCGCTGTGCTGAACTTAGAATCATTGTCAGTGAGGATTGACAATGTATCTTCTTTTCTTCAATCATGCCATGGATCTACAGATCAAAGTATTTTGATTTTGAATCATACCGAATCTATCTGTGAAAATCCTACTTTACTGGAGCGCTGTTAGAACTGGATTAACTTGAGCAGATAAACTCTTGTAAAACTCCATGCGGATCTTTCATATTTTTACTGAAGGTTATGTAGATGTTTTTCTAAGAACCCTTTAATCCCCAGCATTCCATGTGCCAAATTTAGGCACTAATTGACTGGCTGGGGGAATTTGTTTCTCTCTATGACTCCCCCTGAGCCAGAGCTCACCCTTTTAGTTACCGGAAGGAATATCAGCACCGGATTCCAGTGCGGATCCATCCCCAATATTTTGTACTCTTCTTCACCCAAATATTGCTCATCTCCTTTTGAACTTCATCTGCATTCACTTTACCTTTTCCCTTCTCTTGTTTTTGATTATGTTGCACCGGGCCATTTCTATCCTAATTTCTACTTCTACAGAATTTGGCAATATGACCAGATCTATTGCAATTGTAGCAGACAACATTTCTTGGCTTATTCGATTGATATCCTCTTAATCTACATTGATTAGCCATATGTCCAATTCTATTGAATGCAAAGCATCTTCCATTGAATGAATTGTTTATTTGCATATTTCTGCATTCATGAGATTTGTGACCATACCTTTTGCAGTTAAAACATTGTCTGAAGAAGGATGGATTAGTTTGATTCATTCTCCTCCTACATTGAGTTGCTTTATGACCAAAATTGTTGCAATTGAAGTAGTATTCATTGAAGGATGTATATCTTTGAGCATTTGGTTGCCTTACCAGAGGTCTTCTAGGCCTATTTCTTTGGTTTCCTGATCCAAAGTTCTTCTGACCGGATCCAGAGCTTTCACTTTTCTCATAACCCAAGCCATGCTTATTATCTACCCTCTTTTAGCTTTCAAGAAGAACTTCAAGTTGAGCTAAGCTTATCTTGAATTTCTCTTTGTATTCATTTGTTATTTGAAGATCTTGTTTAAGAGTGTCTATCTGATTCTCAAGTTGTTCTTCATTGTCCCTAGCTTCTTCAAGATCTGATTCAAGATGCCTGATTATTCTGTCCATTTTGTGGCAGTCCTCTATTTTCTCCTTGAGAGATTGTTTTAGATTATCTTTAATTTTCCTCTTTTCTTCAATTTCTTGGGTGAATCTCATAACCCATAATTCCATTTCATGCGTTACCATAATGAATTCTTTTGACAGCTTCTCACATAGCTTATTTTTCTCTTCCAGATCTTCATTGGTATCATTGAATTCACTTTGATTGGCTAATTTTTGAAGTAGTTCCTTTCTCTTTTTCACAGAGATACTCAGTTTTTCTTTTAGCTCATTTATGAAATATCAGCTTGTTTGAGTCTTTCTCTCAAGTTATGGACTTCAGAGTGAGATTGTTCAAGATCATCAAGAGTAGACTGAAGTTGTTCCTTCATCCCATAAATATCCATTGAGATTCCCAGATCTTCCTCAAACTATTAGGCTTTGTTTAGAGGAACTTAGCTCTGATACCAATTGTTAGAAACAAGGCAAATAACTGAGAAGGGGGGGTGAATCAGTTATCTTAAAAATTCCTTAACTTTCTTTTCTTTTGTTATCTTAATAATCAGCACAGCATTAACTCATATAAGCATATGTGAACATAAAAGCAGAAATAAAATTAACACACATAACACAAGGATTTTTACATTGAAAACCTTGTTAAGGGAAAAACCACGGGGTGCCTAACCCAAGATTGTATTCTCTGTTAAAAGAATAAAGGAGTACAATATGGCACTTGCCAATTAGGGCTCACTGCCCGAGCACACTGATCACAAGAGGCACACTACCTACAAGAACTTACAAAAGGTAATCAGATGTTTGAACTAATGAGAAGCATCTACAAATGCAAGAGTTCAGTTTCGATTAGGCACAATACATTGATTTGATGCACTTCATTCTTCCTCTATTTTGATACTGTTACTCTGTCACATACCGGACTTGATCTACTACTTTCACACCTATCCCTACTTTTCTTCACACTTATCACATCACTTCCATTTCTTGCTCACCTACATATTGGAATCCATCTGGTATATATATCCACATCAAAGATTTCATCAACTTTCTAGTTGGCAACAAGAACACTCAAGATATTTACAAGTTACTGATCTATCGGCTGAATCCATGCTTGATTTGTGATACGTATCAAAAGCATAGGCATAGAAGTCATTAATCATGTCAACCAACAATGTATAATCCCCCAAATAGATTGATCAACACTTTTTACTCATCCAGATTGAAGTCTGATGCTCTACCGGCCAGTTCTTCCTCTGTCTACTCTACTTGACTGGAACCCGATGCTCAGATGCTCATATATTTTCCATGCTTTACTACTGGAGGCTAAATCTCTAGAATATAGTAGTCATGATACTCCTCTTGACTTATCCAAGTTTACAACTTGCTGAGTTACCCTATCTAAGAGATCCAGACCTGATTATTAGACCTTGTTGCATACTCTGTTCTTGTTCACCGGACCAAGACAATCTTCAATCTGACTTTCAGTATAGGCATACTATGTACTGCGGATGTGTGGGATAGACTTTGTTGCCATCAATGACAACACTCATGAAGCCACACAGTGTCTCTTGCCAACACCTTGTGTGTTTTGAACCTTTCAACAGAGGTGTCTTTAGGTTTGCTCAGGAGATGTTGAGCATACATGTCTAGAATTTCCTCATCCACTTCATAGCTCATTGGGATTATCCATACTATCCTTGGTTCTACAGCTTCCATCAAACATTTATCTGTGTCTACCATAAAACATATTTCATTTTCATACTTTTCAACAACTGAACTAGGAATTCTTTCCCTTACATGCATCAAGTTCTGGAAGTTTTTGAAGTAACCCCAGAAAGTAGTCTTTTGTGTCTGGGTATTGCCAAGACTGTGTAGATGATTCCTAATTTGACATGCCACTGGCCTGTCTGATGTCCGTTGTATACCCGAAACTTCGAACACTTCATTCCTGAAGTATAAGAATATACATATCACTAAGGAACCATATTTGAAGGAATTTTTCTTGTCCTTTTTTATTTTGTTTAGATTTTCTATTAGTTGGCTTTGTAGTAGCTCACACAAATCATAATCCACATTTTCCTTTATCATCTAATATGCGGTATAAATAGTTGTTCCAGAAACTAAGTTCTCCCTGCTGGAGTGGTAAATCTTAGACCCAACTACCATCGAGGCAAACTTGACATCCGGATCAGTGATGTCATTGATATTCATAGCTCTTCTGTCAAATTTTGCTCTGGTTCTATCAGTTACTATTTGATTTTTTAGAGCTTTAAGCATGGGTTGCCCACCGGTTGCATTTAGTCTAGTCACAATTTGGATTATATCTTTTGTGATCTTGAACAGCTTTAATAACCACATAAACTCATCATTTATCAGACTCAATACATATCTAACCCATTCGCTTTCATCAAAAGACAGAAATTCAATAACTTGTATGAAGTGTTTGCTCTCTAGGGTTTTATATTCTGGTTTTAATTGGTGACTGTCATTCTTCAATTGGTTTTCAAATAAATCCAGTAGTTTCAGATTTCCAAATTCCTCTATATTGCAGTGAATGTAAGCCCTAATATCTTTGACATGTAAAACCCCGTACGGAACTCTAGAAAAAGCACCTAGCGGCTCAACCTCTATAGATTTGAATGAATGCTTCTTGAATTTGGGACAAGGTCTCTCAATAACATCTACCACTAGAGGTGTAGCCATTTGCAGAAATTGAGAACTCAAAAGATTTTGCAAAAAATAGAAAATACCTTGCTACGCAGATTAGGGTTTTTGCTTGGAAATCCTTTTCTCACTTCCAACTCTTGAGAATTCTCAGCTCTAATCTTGTCCACTTCTTCCTTCTTGATTTATCTTGATACAAAGTGTTTTAAATGAGGAGTGAATGACCATTTTAAGCTTTGCATTACCTAATTTGCCTTTGTAATAAATGCCCTACCCTAGCACATCCGATTGTTCTGTTTTGAGTAGTTTTTCACGTATTGCTTTGTAATTTACCATATCCATCTCTTTTCTTTCAAAAAACTTTCCACATGGTCTAAAACAATATAAGATCTCTTTTCTTACTGTGCCAGATCTAGGCACTTACTTACTGGCTGGGGAAATTTGATTTGTAATGTCGCTCCCCTGAGCCAAGACTTCCAGCTTAATTCCCAAAGGAATTATTAGCACCAGATTGCGGTGTGGATCCATTGTTGTCATTCATAATGGCTTTCCTGACCCATATCTTGTTTGATTCATCCTAAGTCTCATTCCTATCAATTTTCTCCTTGCCTTTGTCTTGTCTTTGTTCATCCAGTTTTCTGTTTACCAAACCTCTTCTTCCATTGTCTTTACTTCTGCAAAGTCTTGCAATATGACCAGATTTATTGTAGTTAAAGCATACAACATTTCTTTTCTTATAGGCTTCATTTTCTCTTGATCTGTATTGATTAGCCATATGTCCAAACCCATTGCAAACAAAGCAGTAACCATTGAAAGAATTGCTAGTTCGTCTGTTATTGGGATTATTCATTGTCATACTTCTACATTCATTTGATCTATGACCATACATGTTACACTTGAAGCATTGACCGGAGAAGGATGGACCTCTTTTATTTATTTTGCTTCTGCACTGAGTAGCTTTGTGACCAAATTTGTTGCAGTTAAAACAATTTCCATTGAATGATGGATATCTTTGAGCATTTGTCTGTCTCACCGGAGGTTTTCTAGATCTGTTTCTCCCATTCTTAGATTGAAAATTTCTCTATCCAGATCCAGAGCTTTCACCTTTCTCATATCCAAGACCATGCTTATCATTAGCCCTTTTCTATCCTTCAAGTAGTGCTTCAAGTTTTTCTGAACTTATTTTGAACTTCTCCTTATATTCATTTGCAATATCTAGGTCATGTCTGAGAGTGACTAGTTGCCTTTCAAGTTCTCCCTCAGTGTCTCTACTTTCTTGTAGATCAAACTCTAGATGGCTATCTATTCCATCCAATTTGCAACATTCTTTAGATCTTTCTTTTATTTTTTGTTTCAGATCTTCTTCAATTTTCTTCCTATCTTAACTTTCTTTGGTTTGCCTCATCACCCCAGATTCCATTTCAATTTTCAAGATAGCAACTTCTTTTGAGAGATTCTCACATTCCTTTGTTTTTTCTTCCAAAGCTTCATTCAAGCCATTTTCTTCAGGTAAACTAGATAGCTGTAGAAGTAACTCCTTTTTTCTTTGCAAGGATTTCTTTAATTTATCTTTTAACATTTCAATGGTGTCATCAGCATCTTTAAGTTCACCGCTCAGATTACTAATTTATGTTCTAGATTGAGCAAGCTCTTCTAGGGTTGACTAAAGATCTCTTAATGAACCCATTAGAAACTTCTTCCAAGATCTTTTCCTTAAGCTGTTAGGCTTCTTTAAGGAACCTTGCTCTGATACCAATTGTTGGATTAGGTCTAGTCAACTAAGAGGGGGGGTGAATCAGTTGATACTTGTTTAACCTTTTTCTTCCTTGAATCAACTTATTAACAAATTAATGAAATAAGAATTTTAGCATCACATAAGCAGAAACATAAATAACACAATTGACACCAAGATTTTGACATGGAAACCTGGTTAAGGGAAAAACCACGGTGGGGATTAACCCACAAAAATTAATACTCTGTTAAAAGTATTTTACAAATGGGAATGCACATGCATTCCCGCTCACTGCTCAAAATGAAGGCTCACTACCTAGGAAAGTATTAGAAGAGAATTACAGAAATTTGAACTGATTAATAGCATCTACCTATGCATGAATCTCAATTCCAGTTAAGTATAAAAACTAACCTTACACATTTCATCTTTGTTCTTCTCTTCTTACTGATATGCCTTCATTTGCTCCTTGAATTTCTACTCTTTTCCACATACACCTTTTTCACACACTTTTTTAAAATATCCACAATCATTGGCTATATATATCCTTATCTTGAATTGCAATCACTTGCCAGTCAGCAACAACAACACTTTGAACTTTTTAAGAAAGGTCTATTATGTCGGCTAGATCCATACACCAATATTGATGTGTACCAAAAATAACACATGTAGATCATCATACATGTTGGCCACTAACATTCTATCTCATACGCAGTTCATCAAAACACTTCTATTGGGTCCGCACAAGAATTAACACAAGTCTGCATGTTCTTCATTGAGTTATTCTATCATAATAGGACCCGGTATTCATATGCTCATAACTTCTGATCCCATTACCATCGGAGGCTAAAAATTTGGATTTAGATTGTTTTGGTCTCTCTCTACACTCTTTCAGATCTGCAACACATAATGATTAACTAGAGAGATCCGCTGACCAAAATACTTGACTCTGCTATATGCTCTGTTTCAGGCTCCCAGACTTAGATTATCATTTTGACTTCCAGTATGATCAGATACTGTACTGCAGATGTGTGGAATAATCTTAGTTGCCCTTAATGACAACATCTATTAATGCTATACAGTGTCTCTTGCCAACATTTTTTTGTGGGAATGAAATCCTATCATGGAAACAAGATGGTTAATCATATGTTCATAGGTGTTCCATAATTAGACCTCACTTTTTGTGCCATGACATTTTGAGTTTTTGTCTATGTGGCCTTAAGATGTGAGGACTCTAGGTCATGATGGAGTGGACTTTCACACCCATCCATTTGTAACAAAAATGATGAAGTGGCAAGTGAGATGTAATGAGAATTGTGTGTTTACACTCCATCAATGTACCTATGATACTCCCTTCCTTATTTGTGTGTTAGATTGTGAATCAAATGAGTGCTTGTGATTCTAGTTTGTGTATGTATTTATTGGTGTGTCCTTTTCTAATCTCATGTGTTGGAATCTTTGTATGACATGTTTTGACCTTTTGTGTTATCCTGATTGAGATGGTCTTGTGTTTTATCCATTGTATATGTTGTGCATGTTGAATTACTACCCAGTCGGTTGCCTCCTAGCATTAAGGAATGATCCTAAGGGTACCACACAATTAGGTGGTATTGAATTGCCATTGGGGCCCACATTTCCTTTGAATAATATTGAAATTCATTTAAGGATTTCTTAACCTTATAGATGTATCAAATGTTATTTTGTACCTTTTATGAAAATGTATAATTTAGGACATTAGAGTTCTTGTATGTAAAATTGTAATTATGATCATAGGAATTTATGTATTAGACTATAATCTACCCCTATATGGCATGTGCTCCATATTTTATCTTAGCATGCCTCAACATTGGAGTCAAATGTGAATAGCTTTTTGTAGCATAATTCTTGTGTTTGGTTGAGTCATAATTCATTATTAGAAGAATAGTTCTTATTTCTTGCAAAATTTGATTATGTAATTATTATATATGTGATTTGTATATGATGATTAAATGAAATGTATCTTGTAAATGCTGATAGAAATGTGAACTTCATGTGTGGTTATTTCTCCTTGCTTGCTTGTTATTCCATCACATGTGTAGACCCATGCTTCCATGTTCGAATGAGATATTGGTTTGTGTAGCCAATGAGGTCTTTAGGGACTTCTTGGTTGGCCAACAATGAGATTTTTCACGCTCAAGTACTTTTCCCAATACGTTTTTGAACAATGTGCAAAACAAGCAAACCATGTCTAGTCTTTGAAGGCTTCTCTAGGCTTGTCTAAGCATATTTCCTTGTGTTTTTGGAGTCTCATGCGCTAATTCTTGTTAGTTATAACAGAAATATGTTTTGAGTCCTTAAGTGTATTTAAGGCTTGTAGGAGACACTTTGTCATGCTTTGGGGTCAAATTGAGGCCTCCAAGAAGCATGCAAATGTTTAGTAACCCTTGCATTTAGTTTAGCAGTTGGACACCCTATTGCTAAAGGGGCGACCTAGGTGGGTCACCCTGTTGAGTCCCAAAACCACGGGTCCACAATCCTAGAGTATTTATTCTCCTTCCAGGCTAGGGGTGCCATCAACAAGGTGAGAAAAAGGCTCATCCATAGATTCAGGATGGTTAAGACCAACTAATTAGAGTGGGTATGCTCTCTTGCACTTTGGGCTCAACTAGACTTAGGAGGGATATTCCTAGAGGCATGAAATGGAACACAAATAAACACTCATAATCATACCCAATGTACATTTGACCCCCATAAATGCCACTAAGACAAGACAAACTGGTTGCATAAAACATCAAATAAAACAGATTACTGCACCTTGCACATGCACCCAAAAATGACAACATAATATCTGACAAGATGAATCCACTTAACTTTACATACACAAGTTACAAGGTGCAAGCATGCATGAACATGATTCACACAAGATTTAAACTATTTTGGATTGCTTGAGATTTATCCCTAGTTATAACATAGAATCATGAACAACATGAGAAACCTAATCTACTCCTACTCATACCTAAGATAGAGGAATGATTTAAAGAAATTGTTGGCCCTTCACCAAACTAGGCCAGTGCCTACTCCATTGGGCAATAGAGTCATGAACAAAAAAGAGGGAGGAAACACATCCAATAAAGGATCGACAGAATCACACATGTATATGCATACAAACCTTAGATTACATCTCATACAATGGACATACTTATTTATACATAAAAAAACTCCAATAACCCACTTGTAACAAAGACAAGACCAACACAAAATCTTTCTATTGCATTAAAATGTTGTCATACATTCATCTAATCTCTGTTACAATCACACTAGCAAATGTGGTGAGAGAAAACATACATCAGTGACTATATAGTCCCCTGAGTTGTTACAAATGGCCATGGAGACATACCACTACCCAGACATGCTTTACAAATCATTCCTACTTTGTATCAAATGCATTCTAGCTCCTTGCAAACTTAACTGGCTTTGTTTGATACCCTAAAATCACCTGAGGCACTTGTAGACCCAAATTGGCTCAGAGACCAAACATGACAACATCTTTCTTTCCTGTATATATAGCAGTACATTTTTCCTCTTGTTTCCTAATAAGATTTTGAGTAGGAAAACCATTTAGGGCACCCATCTGCTGTAATAAATTTCACCTACCTCCCACCTACTTGTAGAATTCAACTCCACCTACCTCCAACTTATTCATTCTAAACATTAATGTCATTTCTAGGAGGTAGGAAGGCATTCAAGCTAATGAACCCACAAAAAAACATGTTTAAAATGTGTTAAAAATTCTAATTTTGCATTTGTTCCCACTTTTTGGTGATTTCCTAGTAATCAAGAACTCGCTCAAATCTTATTTCTTCTTCTTCTTTCCCATTTTCATCTTTTCTTCCTTGTCTCTAGCCACTTACCTTTACTTTTCTCTCCATCTTCTCTTTGTTCCACTTTGTCAAAGATTTTCCACCCATTGGGAACTCCTCCCTTTCTTTCTCTATCTTTGTGTTCATCCTTTCTTTTACTTGATCGGTGATTAACTAGGAATAGTTCCTATTCCCCTTTGTCATCAATTTCCTAACAACCAGGAACTCACCGAAATCCTCTTTCTTTTCTTTGTCTTAGAAACTTTTTCAATCCTTTCTCATATTTCCTTTGTTCCACTTTGTTGAGGATTTCCCACCCACTAGGAACACTAGCATCCTCCTTTTTTCACTTTTTCCATCTAGTTGGCAAGTTCCTGCCCACCAAGAACTCACCAAAATTCCTTCACTTCTTCATTTTTTCTAACACTTTACACTTGCTTTGTCAAGGATTGGGGGTAGACTAGGAACTAGGAACACTTTTAGGGATTTCCTTGGTTCTCATAACCAAGGAAAACTCTGACTTGTTCCCAGTAGGTCTAAAATGGCTAACAAAGGTGAACTTAGGCATTTTTAAAGATTTTTTAATGGATTTTGAAACAATGCAAGGCACAGGGGGGCACACTTATATGTAAATTTGGGAACTAAAAAATCTAGGACCAACATTGTCTTTGGTTGAAGACATGTGTCAAACTTGGCACAGTGAGAACCGACTATCTCCTGGGCATACCACAAAAAGAAAAATAGGGGATACACCAAATAGCGTATTTACAAAGAGGGAGTATATACAACAAAACTTACACTCATGGGAATGAAGGCACAAAAGGAAAGATGTTTGTAATAAACAATTTAACACAATACAGGCCAACCCTACAAAGGAAGGATGGGGCTACTTGCCTCTATCGAAAAAAAGATGAACATGAAGGAGTTGATCTCCCTCAAATAAAATATCCACTCACCACCTAGCTACAACAAAAGATAGCTACCACATGCTTGCATTAACCTACAACCATTGTTCATGGAGAAAAGTCCAGATCCACCACAAACATCACTGCAAGGCAACCATAAATAATAGATGCTTGACCTATTCCTTATCAAATCATGCTACCACTAGGCCAAGAAAATCTGGCTACATAAAGCCTCTAATAAAATTGATTATTGCATCTTGCACATGCACCCAAAAATGACAACATAATATCCTCCAAGATGAATCCGCTTAACTTTACATACACAAGTTACAAGGTGCAAGCATGCATGGACATGATTCACACAAGATTTAAACTATTTTGGATTGCTTTAGATTTGTTCATGGTTGTAACACAGAATCATGAACAACATAAGAAAGCTAATATACTTCTACTCCTACCCAAGATAGAGGAATGATTTAAAGAAATTGTTGGCCCTTCACCAAACTGGACTGATGCTACTCCATTGGGCAAAAGATTCATGAACAACAAAGAGGGCCAAAACACATCTAACAGAGGATCAACAGAATCACACATGTATAGGCATATAAACCCTAGATTACATCTCATACAATGGACATACTTATTTATCCATAACAGAACTCCAATAACCCACTTGTAACAAAGCGAAGACCAACACAAAATCTTTGTATTGTATTAAAATGTTGTCATACATTCATCTACTCTATTACAATCACACTAGAAAATGTCATGAGAGAAAACATATATTAGTGACTATATATTCCCCTTAGTTGCTAGAAATAGCCATGGAGACATACCACTACCCAGACATGCTTTACAAATCACTGCTACTCTGTATTAGATGCATTCCAGCTCCTTGCAGACCTGTCCAGCTTTGTTTGATTCCCTAAAATCACCTGAGGCACTTGCAGACCCAGATTGGCTTAAACACTGACCCTAACAACATATTTCTTTCTTATATATATAAAAGAATATTTTCCTCTTATTTCCTGATAGGATTTTGAGCAGGAAAACTATTTAGGGCACCCATCCACTATAATAAATTTCACCTACCTCCAACTTGTTCATTCTAGACATTAATGGTGTTTCTAGGAGGTAGGCATGCGTTCAAACTGACAAACCCATGAAAAAACACATTTAAAACATGCTAAAATTTTTAATTATACATTTGTTCCCACTTGTCGGTGATTTCCTACCAACCAAGAAATTGTTGAATTCTTCTTTCTTCTTCTTCTTTCCTATCTTCATCTTTTGTTCCTTGTCTCTGGCCACTTACCTTTCCTTTTCTCTACATCTTCTCTTTGTTTCACTTTGTTAGAGATTTCCTGCCCACTAGGAACTCCTCCCTTTCTTTCTCTATCTTTGTGTTCATCCATTCTTTCACTTGGTTGACGATGAGCTAGGAACTAGGAACTAGGAACAATTCTTATTCAACTTTTTCGGTGATTTCCCAACGACTAGGAACTCGTCAAAATCCTCTTACTTTTCTTTGCCTCAAAAACTTTTCAATCCTTACCTCATCTTTCCTTTGTTCCACTTTGTTGAGGATTTCCCACCCATTGGGAACTTCGACATCCTCCTTTTCACTTTTTCCATCTAGTTGGCAAGTTCCCACCCACTAGGAACTTACCGAAATTTCTTCACTTCATTTTTTCTAACACTTTACACTTGCTTTATTGGGGATCAAGGGTATACTAGGAACTAGGAACACTTTCGAGGATTTCCTTGGTTTTGAGAACTAATAAAAACTCTGACTTGTTCCCAGTAGGTCTAAAATGGCTGACAAAGGTGAACTTAGGCATTTTTTAAGACTCTTTCATGGATTTTGAAACAATGCAAGGCACAAGGGGGAACACTTAGGATTTTTAAAAGATTTTAGGCATATTTTTGCAAATTTGGGAACCAGAAAAATTGGACACCAACACACCCAATTTAACAAAGGGTACCCAAGGTCCCCTATGGTTGATGTGGACTAGCATTATGGGTGATCCAGTCTAGAAAGGGCGACCCTTAAAGAACAGGTACATCCTACACATTTTCAAAAAAAATCCTAAAGGAGATTTGTTCCTTGGGGTCTACCTTATCTAACCTTTGATTTTATTTGGTACCTTTTGTACTTTGATATTTATTGTCCTTTTTTTGTAGGGATTCATGCATGGTGTTAAGAAAACTAACCTAGAGTGTGTCAAGTGCGACCTTAGGTTCCCCTATCCCTCTAGCTTGTAAGTGTGATTTTTAGATCCAAAATTTAGTTCCACATTCTTGATGTGTGTTAGTGTGGTCTTGATCCTCCTAACGGTTGAGATGACTTCATTCTCTCATCTTGTTCTTGGCTTATTGAGTGATGGAGATTGTGGTCCCATGCCTAATCCTTAGAGATAGTGAAATCTTTACCTCCTCGTAGTGTTGTCACAGTGACCTTGTCACATGATTGAGTAAGTCTTTTTCTTATGTCACCATTCTTAGTGTATTAGTGGTGCATGCCTTGTGTGTTGTTGTGTTGTTTCACTACACCTTAAGAGTGTAGGTGTGCAATGTGGCATGTTGATGTCATGTTCATATCATGAAAAAATTATTCATTTGTTAATGTATTGGGTGAAATCTTGGGGCATTACATTTCAACCAATTCTGGATATGGTCATCGATAATCTCCCCCCTATTAGGTCTTCATCAACCTCATCCATGTACACTTTTGTCACCTCAACATTGCTTAAGTATATATCCAAATCTCTTCATCAAGAATTCTCCATAGCCTCTAATCTTGTTTGGAGGTCTCTCATCACATCCTTCATCTCTTCCATTCTTGCTCTATTTTCAATTTCGTTTCCTTTGAAACTTTCTACAACACTCTCTCTATCTACACCTTCTATCCAATATCCTCTACATTGGAAGATGTTTGCACTATCTTCTACCCATACTCACACATCAAAGATAGAAACCACTCTTATGTTGAAACCCTAATTTGATACCCAATTATGCACAATTTCTCTCTATAATTGCAATACTCATTCTCACCCCTACAAAAAAACTCACTAAAGCTACTAGAGACACCACTCTACAAGTCAAACCCTACGCTTTGGTACCACAAATGATGCATCCATGACTTAGGGTCTCAATCAAGGGAAACCAAATCATGTATCCCTCAAAGTACACAATGGAATCACATAGAAAAATAAGGAAACCACATAAAATGGGCATAAAATAATATATTTATTATAGTTGAAATGTCAAATTACAAGTTTAGTATCCACAATATTGTTTTCTCTAGACTTGAATTTACACAAGCTCTCACACTTACAGACTTGATACATAAACTCATCTCTCCATCTTTTGGTGATCAAAACTATTGACTTGACTAAAAGCCCCTATTTAGATCTTAGACCTACTATACATATAGTCAATTCAACACCAAAATTACACATGTTGCAGTTAATGCCATATGCTCCTGTATTCAAATTTATCTACCACACTAAATACATTAATTCAAAATTCACATAGATATTTACTTTCTTGTGAGTGCATGCCAACAATGACAATCGTGTGAGCCACCTGTAAGCAAAAGTTTATGTTATTCACATTTATACTTAGCTCCCATCATATGTGCCACAAACATGTGAACCACAACCTTTAATGTATTCACACTATCTTGCATGCACCATGTGAGGCCCACCCTTATTACACCTCTTGATTTGACCTATGAGACTTGTTATCTATGGATTATATTTTGACACTAGATATTATTAGGGACTATTGATCCCATCCCTTAGACTTTCGATGGATTTATTTTGTGATTTGAGTAGATAGATGTGTTGTTATATTATTGATGATGTATCTATACATGATTAGGTTATATTTTGCTTTCTATGATGATGAATTACATTTTGCAATTGAATTTATAGAATAAGCTAATTTGAGTTGATAGATTAGTATATTGATTTATAATTGCATGATCAAGATTGTGTTGTTTGAAAGTAAATTGATTTGGAAATATAGTGAGTTTAACCATGTCTTATGGAATTGACCTAATTGAAATGTATGAACTCGTGCAACTTTGTGTGTGTGTGTGTAATTTGAATTGTTTCAGCTATTATATACATTGGACTATTTATGTAAGTGTGTAGGTTAATTCCATGGCCAATGGAAATCGAAGGTCTCACAAGTAACCCTAGTAATTATCCCTGCGATGCCAACCTAGTCCCTAAGGTGGACAAAGGTTATATGTTGTTTGAGCATGAATGTATTGTGTTATTAATTTATTTTAGTTTTATTTGAGTCTCCTAAGGTTAACTTAGGATGATGTGGATGATGAGTGTCATCCATGTGTCCATTGTTGTTCATAGGTTTTAGGGGCTTCTTAAATGTTAATTTTTGAGCTTTTTATGTTTATCTCATGTGTTTAAGGGTCATAGGTCAAGTACCTATAGGTTAGGTACCTTATAAACCTCAAATCATGAGTTTTAACTCATATTTGACCACTCTATTTGACCATGGGAGTTAAGTGGCGAATTAAGGTTTTTGAGTTGGGGTTGGGTGACTTGTCACATCCCAATCCCACAACCCTAGGTTCATGTAAGGTCTTGGAGGAATCCTAAAGGTCTCACATGTGTGAGCACACATTGTAAGAGCCTTTGGGAAGAGAACCCTAAGTGCTTCCCTTTTCCCCATGTCTCACACATGTGTGAGGAGAAGTGTGGGGAGGTATGCTCTTGAGGAGGAATGAGAGGATGACAAGTGTCACCTCCCTACTCCTCAATATCTCACACATGTGTGAGAGCACAAGTGGAGAGATGTACTTGAGAGAGTGAATGATAAGGTGACAAGTGTCACCTCCTCATTCATGGGGATGGTTTTTTAGACCTATTTATCTCCCTCTTGTTGAGGTGAGAAGGGTTCTTTCTTTTAGTTTTTGGAGTTGGATTTTGAGAAGGATCTTTGGCTTGGAAGGGAGATTGAGCTAAGGAGATTTGGAGTAGGCTATTGGAAGGCTTCATCAACTATCTTCTTTCACTTGAAAACTTGAGAGGTAGGTTCTCAAGGCTTCAAGACCTTGCTTTTGCATTTTATTTCATATATGTTTAAAGGCATGTTTGTGTTTTGGTTTATGTGTATTTTTGTGTATTGTGAAGGGTTTTTGGGTTGTTGGTATGAGCTCTCCATGTGAGAGAGCTCACCTTGTATAGGGTGAGAGAGGAGTGAACCTCCTCGGGGAAAGTCACTCCTTGCTAAGGAGATTTGGTAGGCATAGGCCTTGTTTTGGGTGATCTTGGTATAAGTTTGGATGACATGAGTACCTTAGGTTCTTGGAGCCATAAGTTTGTGTTAAGTAGGAAAAAGAGGATGATGATGTAAGCATGTAAGTACAGTAGATCAAACCCTCTTCCACAAAAACATTCAAGGACAAAATTGAGCTAAGTCACTACAAGATGAAAGAGGACTCAGCTACTAATTTTGTGCTCTTGTTTGCTATGGAAAGATGTGATTCAACCAAGCCTTTTATCAAACCCTAGGTTAAATATGAGTAAAAAACTAGTTATAAGATAATTAGCTTGTAACAGATAAATGACAATAGAAACCCTGAATCTGAAAGTACCAAGATGATCAGTGAGATATCAAAACTTGTTCCACAGAAGCTGAAATGTCAGAGGACTCTGAGGTAGGCACCTAAGTCTTGAAAGTCCAAAAATCCCAAAACTTAAAATTGGAGAAATGTTGTAGAGGATGTCCAGATGCCAGATTCAGTGCTTGTTTCAGCAAGAGGACACCAGGGAGGGCACCCAAGTCTTCTGTAGAGGAATTTTTGCAAACTATTTTTGGATCTTGAAACCCTTTCTCTTGAACAACCTCCATGTACCTTCACTTCTTCAGTCCTAGCACCTATAACCTACACACAAGAAGAAAAGGGGTTTGTGGTTGTGGTGTTTAGAGATTTGCCTCAGTCAAATCCTAGGATAGCATTCAAGGTTCCCAACACTATTGTTAGAGAGAGTGTGTGTCCTTGCAGGATAGAGGCTAAAGATAATCCAAATGATGAAATTATTTAAAAAACAATGATGTCACCTCAGAGGTGAAGTCCTCAGGAGAATGAAGATCCTTCAACTCATAAGGAGATGGATGATGATTCTAAATATGTAACAATAACACAATGAATACCTTGAAATCTCTTTGCTCCAATATCATAAGTTTTCTATCATCAACCTTACTTAAAATGAATTCAAAAACACACTTATATATGCTTTCTCACTAATATTCATGAATTTAATTGAAAGAGCCAACAAGAAGACACACATTTTACAGGTCCTATGCTGACATGCCTTAAAATTTGCCCCAACCAATCAGGGAAGACTTGGGTGTGGGCACCCAAGTCCCAAGGAGCCTTTTTGGTTTGGGGTTAGTCACTAAATGGGCCCCTAGTTCCCATTTGTCATGGGTTTCAGGGGATTTTTCATCAGGATGAGTATTTTGCATGTAGAGTGTTAACATGGGGACTTAGGAGCTAAACTAGGAGGTAAAAAGGCATGTGTCCACTTTTTACTCCATAATAGTTTGATATTTGATAGAAAGAGGCTATGAGGTTTTGAGAAATGAGTTTTGGGTTACTATGATTCTTGTTGGTCTTTCTCCTTAAGTGAGTGATGTCCAGTCTCTCTCCCTTGAAATCCATATTCATGGATTTAGTTTGTTAAGGTCCCTTGGGTTGGGAGTTAATGTGTTTGTTGTGAGTGTACTTTGAATCCCTTGTGTGTGAGTATCAAACCAGGTTACTTGTAGGCCTCTTAGCTTGGGGGTGGCTTGCAAGCAAGTCTAAGGATGGGAGGTGAGCTTCCCTTGCCTATGAGAAAAGTTATTTGTCTTGCAAGTTTTCTTGGCTCTATGGAGAATAACTATCAAAGAGACCTTCTTGAGGTGGTTTAGTGGATTTGATCAAGTTGTAAATGTATGGAAATGTAAATGCCTTGGCTCATTGATCTTGTCAATGGTTTGGTGTATGAGAGAGCAAATATTTCTCTTGGGAAAATCCCTTGTGTTGTATTAGTTCCCTTGTGTAATGTATTTGATTCAAAATGAAACTGAATATATATAGTTGCAATATTTTCTATCTTAGTTGAATATTTATGCAATGAAATATTTGATCTAAATGTTCTCTATCTCTCTCTCCTTACTTCACATTTTCTTTCTAGTAATTTTGTCTACAAGGAAAGAAAAAGAAATATCTATCTCTCTTGCAAGCTAAATAGATGGTTTATTAAATTTAAATAAAGTTGGATTTATAAAGTTTAGAAATATATATATTTTACCTTTGCCTCTCTTTCTCATTGTTGTTGAAGAAAATAAATATATCTATTTTATTTTGTAGTAGTTTATATATATATATATATATATATATATATATATATATATATATATATATATATATATATATATATATATATATATTCTATTTTTTTAATCTTTGTATTTAAAAAAAATATAGAGCTATTTGTTTATGTTGAACACATAGAATACTGAGAGGGGGGGTGAATCAATATTCTCTTAAACCACATAAGCATTTAAACATTCATTCCACATAGCATATTCAATTTGCAATAAGAAAGGAAAGCATGAAAGCAACCATCAAAGCACATAGCACATGAACACCAAATTTTTACATGGAAAACCTAAAAAGGGAAAAACCATGTTGAGGATTAGCTCACTATATATATTGCAACCAGTTACAATGTTTGATACAAAATGGTGGACTCATTTTCCAAAAGAGAAGTAATCATTACAGGTGGCTCACTGCCAAAGGACTCATTGTCCTGAATAGAAAAAGATAGAAGAAAGGGTGGCTCATTGCCAAGTAAGAATTATTAACAATGCATCTGACCTATGCTAAAGATATAGTTCCATTGAAGCTCAGAATACTGACTTAACACACTTCATTTTCACTACAATCTTATCTTGCCCTTCTCTGCATCAGATTTCACGCATACACATACACTTAGTTTTTTGCACACCTCCTACTCACTCCACACAAGAAATCAATCTTGCATATATATTGCAATCTAGCAAAACATCAAATAGGTCAACATAATAGATATACCATGTGGCCTCTTGACATGTCGGCTCAAAACTCAACCCTATACGCTTTGTAGAGAGAATTAAAGTGTGTAACACATTAAGATAGGTCAACATAACCTATAATTACTCCCATAATTCTACTCCATACATAACTCAACTCCACACAACCTCAACACCTTTGAGTCGGCACCACTGGTGAAGTAACAATAGAATGAACCAACTGTTTGTTCACAACTCAACGTGTGGACCATCAAAATGCTTGCCACTTAGAGAACACATATCTCTGACATCTACAAGCTTATTCTCAAAATAGCATAGCAAAATATTCATCTGTGGTGGAATGCGGAGCATTCCAACATACAACTAATACTACCATTATATTGTTATTATACAGTCTGATACCCTATCAAATCTATCTTCAACTACGGAGGACTTCAAGCCTTGAAACTTTGGATTTAGACTACTTTAATATGTATAAAAATTACCTCAAAACTGCATGACAAGATTCTTCATAGCGAAGCAATGCGGACCCAAAAACTGGTTCATTGAACACTAAAGACAGTACTCCAGGACTTAGGTAGATTTGTAGAACAATTGATACTTTGGTCTTCTCCAGACCAACACTACTACATCTCTATAATGGGTTGCCATCAATGAAAACACCATACACAATCATGCTCTTCAATATCCATCAGTCTCTCCATTCAGCTCATGTGCCAACACACAAACTTTAATGACAAACTTCCATCAATCTCTCAACAATCTCCCCCTTTGTCATTGATAACAACACTACTGAAACTTCTCCAATCTTCTCCCCCTTTGACATCAAGGGCAAAGGGGCCCTTAATATCAAACCTTTTAGGTGACATGTATAGTTCTCCCCCTATAATATATATCTGTATGTACATGAGACTGACTCCCCCTTACTGCTTCACTCTTATACTCAACATTTCTTCAACAATTTACATTTGAGAGACTCCTTGTCACAATATTATCAAAAAATATACTCTACATATGTGCACTGTAATAAGGATAGTTATTTATACAGAGCAAAAATGTACAACTTAGCTTGAGGAGGCCAAATTGCCTTGATTAGATTCCTTTAATTTTGCAAGGTGTGCCTCTAGATCCTTCTTTTCTATTTCCTACTCCTTGGTGAAAGCAAGTACACCGCACTGATTCTCAAGATTCACATAGAATTCTTCACCTTCATTTGGAGAACTAGCTACTGGATTCTGTTGTAGCATTTTCTCTGCATCAACCAAAATTCCAGTCAAAGAAGTAAGCCTTGCACTTATTATGTCTCAAAGATGACAATACTGCATTATTATCTTCTCTTTTTTCTCCTATAGCTGAAAGAACTATCCATGTAGATTCTCAATTGCTAACCTTGTTGTTCCATCCGCATCTCCCATCAGATCATAAACACTAGAGGTCTGAGCAATCTGAGACTCTATTGAGTCCATGTGGTCCTTTATGCTCTTAGTGGAAACTAGCCATGTTAAACAAAATTAAAATAGGGCTTTTGCCTCTCCAACACAATCATGAATATCTTTTAAGTTGCTCTACAACTTACCATGTGAAATAGTGCATTTGTTGGAAACATCTACCAACCTTTTGTTATTTATCTTCTCATTTATTTCCTTTTCCAACTTCTCCTCTAATTCAGTAGAATGTTCCTTAAAGGAATCAATTAGTAATCTCAGTTGCTCCACACCAGATAAAGAGTTGTCAACATTTACACCGAGAAGGCTATCTTGCAGTACTTTTACTGTTTCATCAATCATTTCAGCACTCTTTTGATGGGTTTGTATAATCTCCTTTCTTGTAGAGGCATGAAATGCATCACCAAGTTGCAGTTTATGCAAGGGAGATATTTTGTCCATGTCAACTTGTCCTTGTTGTATAGGAACTTATAGCAACTGTGTTGACACCGCCAGTTGCAACTAAAACTGCATATCTAAATGATTTTTCAAGGAATCTCCAAATGCACCGAGGGATTCATCAACCATCTTCTCATAAGTATCTTTCATTTCCAGGGACTTTTCCTTATCACCAATGCTATCCTCTACTTTTTCATTCTTCTTCTCGGCTTTGCCAAATTCATCCTTCTTCTCATCACTGATAGATTTGTCAGTGTTATCTGGAGGAGACATATTTTCTGTGTTCTGTGCCTCATGTATCTCTAGATTGCCTTGTACAATCTCTTCTTTAGCATTCTTCTCTAGTCTTAGAGGAGGGAAGTTATCTGTAATAACATTTTTTTAAACATTATCTCTAGCAGCAGGCACATTGACTTCTAGAACTAATACATCATGTTGCATTTCATTTTCTTTGATCAACTCCAAAGCTAGATCTGCAATTTTTGCATTATTTCATTCTTTAATCTCTCTATGTATTCCTTATCCCTACTCATTATAGTGCTAACTCTCTATTTTGTTCTAAATTCTCTATTATAAATTTGAGCTAATTTGGATCTATCTTCATCAGTGAGAGAGGAACCAACTTTCTCCAAGATAAGAGTCCTAATCTTTGCATCTTCCTCGACTGCTTTTTGTCTTCTTGCACTCAATACTTCTTTCAAGTCATCCGGAAGTTGGCTCTCAATGTCATTTAGACCAGTATTAAATATAACCATATATTTCACAATAGCTTCCTTAATGGTAGCTTTATCCTCATTGTTTGACTTAGAATACATTTTTGTTGTCTCTTTCAAGCAATCAGATTCTAAGATATTATTAAATAATGCATCTAATTTTAGAGGGTTGTGTTCCCTTACCAGAGGAGTTTTGTCCTTCTTTTTTTCCCTTTCCTTTACCCTTAGGATACTTTTCTTCTTCACTGGATTACATTTCTCTCTCCTTGAATATAGGTCCTTTCTTTTCCTTTTCAACCTCTTCTTCACTTTCTGTATCAAAAATGTCAATTTTTGCTTTCTTTGTACTTGTCTCTTCTCCAGAGGCTTGAAACATTCTCTTCTTCTTCTAGACCAACTTAGGTCCTTCATCTTCCTCTTCTTCTTCATCACCACGACTGATGTGCTTTTCTCTTATGGCCTTTTCTTTTACTCTACTCCTCTTAGGAGGTTGTTGATGTATAGAGGCACTTGATGTTGCTTTCTTCTCTGAACTTGCTGAAGGTATGGCTCTAGAGGCTTTTGGAATAGTAGGAGAGGAGGCAGAGGTCCTAGCTAACCTTCTTGTGCTGGGAGACCCTTTTGGTGGAATAGATATGCCTTTGGATTTCTCTGCAGGGCTCTTTGGTGAAATCATCTCCTCTAACTTAGTCCTCATCTTCTCAACATTTTCCTTTATTTCCTTTTCCTTGTGCTTCAAGTGTACTTCACTAGATTTCTCTTCATAAGTTCCAAATCTATCTATAGAGGGATCTCTTGGTTTTCTCAACATTAAGTCTGCAACTCCTATGATTATGTCTTCTACAACTTCATATACCATTTCTAGATTCCAAACTGTTTTGGGTTCCACTACTTCCATATAGCACTCATCTTTGTTAACCATGAAGATAATGTCATTCTTGTACTTCTCAACAACACCTTTTGGAATTCTTTCCCTTGCTTGCATGTTCTCTTTAAATGTCTTGAAGAAACCCCACAATACAGTTTTCTAGGTTTCTAAGTTACCCAATCTTCTTAAGTGGTCTCTAATTTGCACTACTACTGGAATATTGCCCAAACACATAATATTCTTTGTACCAGGAATCTCTCTAAGAAAGTAAAATAATAAATAGATTATCAAAGTACCAAATTTGAAAGGGTACTTGTAGTCCTTGGTCTTTTGCAGGTTCTATAGCAATTGTGCTCTCAACAATTCACACAAATCATAATCTGCACCATTCTTCACCATCTCATATATAGTGTTAGCAGTTGCAGAGACTGAATTCTCTATGTTAGTGAAGTATATCTTGTATCCAATCATCATAGTAGCATACTTTACTATAGGATCTTCAATATCACTAACCGTTAGGGCACGCTTGTCAAATTTTGCACTAGTGAAATTCATTACCACATCATTCTTTATAGATTTCAGTGTTGGAACTGGTCCGATGGAGCATAACCCTATCACAACCCTAATAGCTTCCTTGTTGATCATGTGCGGCAGATCCAACCACATAAACTTGTCATGAATGCAACTCAATACATATTTAACCCAAGCATCCTCATAACATAAAATAGGGAAATTGTTCAACACATCCAGTTTATTTTCTATCAAACCCTTAAATTTAGGTTGTAGCTCAAAATCATCATTGGTTAACTCATTTACCCATACTTCTCCCAATTTTGCATGATTATTCTCTTCTATTTTTGTGTGGATATAGATCCTCACATCCTCTGTATGCATTACACCATATGAAATACTCGAAAAGGTGCCTTCCGGATCTGTCTCCATGGATTTAAAGGGATGTTGCTTGAACTTTGGATGGGGTCGGTCCACAACCTCTACAACTTGTGGGGTATACATTTTCAAAATACTTCTAAAAACTTAGGGCAAGATAAAAGTCTGCAAATACCTTTCAATCACTTCTGGTTATGGTTTCATGCATAAGAATTTTGAATAGCTTCGCCTCACTCTTTCACTACTCTTCTCTCTTAAAATGCTTATTTGCAAATGATCTTTTGTTAAGTGACATTACTTATAAACCTTTTCACATAACCTAAATCACATTCAATGTTCAAATTGATAAGGCTATCAAACCCTAACTATAATACACAGTCACCTTCAACTGCTCCACAAACTTCTGCAACATAACATTTTCAACTAATGTATTTTCCAATAGGTCAAGCATATCAACCTACACCTCATATCCATGTGTCGAAGGCATCAGCACCATATCTTTGGCAAGGGCTTAAAGATTGTCTGTTAAAACCCTCCTAAGCCAAAGCTTTCTACTTAGTTTCTATAGGAAACGTCTGCACCAAAGGCTAGCACAGACTCATTCTTCAGGTCATTTTCTTCTTTATTTTTCTAGACTTTGTTCATTTCTTTCTTTATTTTTGTCAGATCCACATTCTTTACTGGATCACTCATTTAATTTACCAGATCAACCTTCACATTCTTACTTCTATAAAACTTAGCAATGTGTCCTAATTTATTGCATTTGTAACATCTGACATTTTGAACAAGCTTACTTCCATTCATTCTAGATTTGCATTGATTAGCCTTATGCCCAAATCCATTATATGTTTAACAGTAACCATTGAAAGATTGAAACATCATACCATTATTATAACCATTCATCATCTGACTTCTACATTCACTAGCTCTATGACCAAATATTTTGCATGTAGAACATGACCGGAGAATGATTGAACATTCTGATTCATTCTACTTCTACATTCCATAGAATTATGTCCAAATTTATTACAAGAGTAACAGTAACCAGAGTACCTTTGTGCAGTTGGTTGTCTAATAGGTGGCCTTTTGAAAATTTTCTTTTGGTTCTAGACCTCTCTATTATTACTCTTCTTATCTTCAATCTTCCTTTGGTTATTTTTCTTCTTTTCAGCATTGTTTGAAGTTTGATTTGCCTTTGACCTTTCACCCTTTTCAAATCCTAATCCTTCTTTATCCTTAGGAGCCTTTTGAGTTGCAATCATTTCATCAAGCAGGATGGAGCTCTTCTTGAATTTGACTACTTCATTCTTTGCTTTCTCCAACTCTATCTTTAAGACCACAATTTCCTGCTCAAGCCTTGAACATTCTTCAAATTTGTCCTTTAGTTTTGCATTTAGGTATTCCTCAATCCTTTTTCCTTCCTCAATTTGCATTTTTAGACTGGTGATTGTCTCATTTGATTGATTAATCTGTTCATTTACTTCCTTGTATCTTTCTTTGAACTTCTTATTTTGCTCTCTTAACTTCATAATGCATTCATCTACTTCCTTAATATTTTCTTCTAGATCTTTCTTCTCACATTGAGTTCTTTCCATATCTTCAAGGGTTGATTTGAGTTTTCCATTCATATCAGCTATGCAATCTTCTTCAGTAAATCCAACAATAAGAATTTCTTCCAGTGGAATAGGATATCTCCTAGTCACCATGTGTTCACACTTCAAGATCTTCTTCAAGTAGTTAAGCATCTTCCAAGGAACTAGGCTCTGATACCAATTGTTGAACACTTGGAATACTGAGAGGGGGGTGAATTGGTATTCTCTGAAACCACTTAAGCATTTAAACATTCATTCCACATAGCATATTCAATTTGCAATAAGAAAGGAAAGCATGAAAGCAACCATCAAAGCACATAGCACATGAACACCATATTTTTACGTGGAAAACCCCAAAATGGAAAAACCATAGTGAGGATTAGATCACTATATATATTACAACCAGTTACAATGTTTGATACAAAATGGTGGACTCACTATCCAAAAAAGAAGTGCTCACTAGGGGTGGCTCACTGCCAAAGGACTCACTGTCCTGAATAGAAAAAGATAGAAGAAAGGGTGGCTCACTTCCAAGTAAGAATTGTTAACAATGCATCTGACCTATGTTGAAGATACAGTTCCACTGAAGCTCAGAATACTGACTTAACACACTTCATTTTCACTACAATCTTATCTTGATCTTCTCTGCATCAAATTTTGCACATACACACACACTTATATTTTTGCACACCTCCTACTCACTCCACACAAGAAATCAATCTTGTATATATACTACAATCTAGGAAAACATCAAACAAGTGGGCATAATAGACATACTGTATGACCTCTTGACCTGTCGGCTCAAAACACAACCCTATACACTTTGTAGAGAGAATCAAAGCATGTAACACATTAAGATAGGTTGACATAACCTATAATTACTCCCATAATTCTACTCCATACATAACTCAACTCCACACAACCTCAACACCTTTGAGTCAGAACCATTGGTGAAGTAACAATAGAATGAACTAATTGTTTGTTCACAACTCAATGCGCAGACCTGTTGAAATGCACTGGACAACTGAGAGGGGGGGTGAATCAATTGTCCCAAAAAATCAAACACTTCTACACTTAAACATTAATCACTTGTCCGCACTTATTATGATTAAACAAAGAATGCATGAAATTAGAAATTTAAACACATATGCAACATTAAACACAAGAGACACCAGAGTTTTACATGGAAAACCCCAAGGTGGGGAAAAACCATAGAGAGGATTATCTCTCAAAATATATTGCAATCTTTAAAAAATGATGTTCAGGCTTGGTCACTCCATGGGCCTAGAACATACTAGCTCACTGCCATGAAGTACGGCTAGGTCTAGCAGGCTCACTACCTCAACCCTAAACCTAGAAAGATTACAATAAGGGTTGTTAAACCCTGAGGGCTGTTAAACCCTATTGGCAGCTCACTTCCAAGCTCACTGCTAAAATAACCATCTTCTTCATGTCTAAGATTTATACATTGAAGTACAATAGTTCCTCTGTTCTACTCTTCCCTGCTCTGCCTTATCTTCTCACCCTTTTCCTTATCTTCCCATTTTTGCACAAGGACATCTTTTCCATGACTCAATTAAAAGTATTAATACACTTCATCAACCTTGGAATGATCATCAAGGTTAGCATTACAATCATCAACCATTGGAACAATCTTCAAGGTTAGTATTACAAATATTTACAAAATAGGTCTTGACCTAATACAAGTTATTCTAAGGAATTATAGTATAAATGTATGTGGACCACGCCACACCTTAGCTAGGACTCAAACAAAATCTTCCATTCCACAACACACTTCCATAATCTTCAAGGGATCTCCGCAATTACTGGAATTAACCAAGTCAACTAAGACTAGTTACACGCTACATTACCTAGGAATAATCTTCAAACACGATCTCATTTCCTTAACGCGGACCAATGTAAAGGTAGGAACATGATCAGGAGGAATCCACAAGCACATTGAAACCATCAAGAGCAACTGCACAAACTCAAACCACTTTATTCATGAGATTCTTCACACTGGAGCACATGAACTTCACTATCTTCAACTATCATAAAAGAAAGATAGCTTACGGACCACCAAAACACGAACCATTGCAATTGTAGGAACTTATCATCATCCCAGACTTCTCTTTAGAACCGTAGAGCAAAACACTTTAATGCAGAGGAATACGGAGCAAAATATTTTCTCCCTATCACCAGAGAATAATCACAGAAAGCAGGTTTTACTCTAGTGAATGCAACTCTCTCAAGTCTTCACACTAGAGACTCAAACTTAGGATTTAGCATCTTTAGACATCCCTTTAAATAAATTCCAATCCACATACCAAGATCTTCAAATAGCAAGAAATGTGGAGTAATCGACCAGACTGTTCTTTAGCATACAATTCACTATCTATACTGCACTTCACTGTAACTCTCTTGTTTCTTCCAGAGAGGCCAATTTTCTCAATATCCTCAACATACAAAGCTTCTAAACAAGTAATAGAATAGGACATAGTTGACACCAATGACAACAAAGATATGTTGACATCAATGATCACCGATTAGGCACATACTTGCAACAATCTCCCCCTTTGTCATTGATGGCAACATATGATGTGAAAAACTGCAACAGCCATCAAGACAAGATTCTCCTCCTATCTCTTTACACATCTGCACTCTTTTCTTCTAATTTTTTCACATGATTTCTCTCCCCCTTTGACATCAATGGAAAAGGGCACATACTTGTACTCTTCTGCTCTGATTCAATTTTTCTTCTAAACTCTCTGACTACTCCCCCTAGGAAGTAGTCCTAAAAGCATCAATCCAAATCTGAAGAAGGAACTCTAAGCACCACCACACTGATGCACTCTTGTGCATCTTAGTTTAGAGTAGGAGGGATAATAACCCCTAACTTTTCTATGAGATACTCAAAAGTATCCTTATGCAGAGGTTTGGTGAAAATGTCTACAATCTGATCTTTTATAGATACATATTCCAACTTGACTTCATTCTTTGTCACGTTTTCCCTTAGAAAGTGATATCTTATGGATATGTGCTTTGTCCTTGAATGCATTACTAGATTCTTTGATATGTTTATGGCACTATTATTGTCACAAAAATATTGCAATTGGATCTTCATACACAACTCTGATGTCCTTCAATGTCTGCTTCATCCACAACACTTGAGTACAACTACATGTTGCTGCAATATATTATGCTTCTGCAGTGGACAGAGATATTGAGTCTACATCTCCGGCCCAATCTGCATTAGTGTATGCACTGAGAGTGAAATCATTGTCCCTTGGATACCACAAACCATAATCCATTGTGCCTTTCAAATATCTCAGGATTCTCTTGACTGCCATCACATGTGACTCCTTAGGCTCTGCTTGAAATCTTGCCACAAGACAAACTACATGCATTATGTCAGGTCTAGTTTGATTCAAATAAAGTAATCCTCCAATCATAGATCTGTACCTTTTCTAATCTTCATTGCCTCAAAAGATGATGTCATCAACAAAGACTGCAACAATTAGGATTTGTTCATTATTGATCTTGAAATAGAGATTGTTGTCAGTGGTACCCTTGGTGAATCCTAACTATATCAGATACTTATCCAACCTAGCATACCAGGCCTTGGGGGCTTGTTTTAACCCATACAATGCCTTCTTCAATCTACATACCATGTCATCCTGATGTGATGACTAGAATCCTTCTGATTGTTCAATATAGACTTCTTGTTCCAACTCTCCATTCAAGAATGTAGACTTTACATCCATCTGATATACCTTAAAAAAATTTTGTCAGCTGCAAATGCCAGAAACATTCTTATAGCTTCAATCCTTGCCACTGGTGCAAATGTTTCCTCAAAATCTATTCCTTCAACTTGAGAGTATCCTTTGCATACCAACCTTGCTTTGTTTCTTACTACTTCACCATTCTCATTCATCTTATTTTTGAAAACCCACTTGGTACCAATTACATTTATATCTGCTAGTCTAGGAACAAGATCCCAGGTCTGATTCTTCTCTATCTACATTAATTCTTCTTTCATATCCTTTACCCAATTCTCATCATTGCAAGCTTTATTCACAGTCTTAGGTTCAGTCTTGGAAATCAGATAGAAATTTACTTGTTCTTCTGTAGCTCTTCTTTTGGTCAAGATTCCTTTTCTCTTATCTCCTATGATTTGATCTTCAGAATGATCAAGTTTTACATACCTTGGTATCTTGGTAGCACTTTTTGAAGCTTGATCCTCTTCATCTGAGTTGTCTTCATGCTGCACCACTTCTGAAACATCTGGTTTATCTGATTCATATCCACTTGATTCTAGAGACCTTTCCTTGATTTCATCGACTTTGACATTTGCACTCTCAATGATCTTATTTAGCCTCTTATTATAACACCGGTAGACCTCTCTTGGTTGAGTTACCAAGGAATATTACTTCATCACACCTAGCATCAAACTTGCCTAGATCTTCTTCTCTTTTGATATAACATTTGTTACCAAAAACTTTGAGATATTTCACAATAGGAACTTTGCCATACCATAATTCATAAGGAGTCTTAGAACTATTACCTTTGACTTGGACTCTATTTAGGATATACACAATAGTGTGAATTTCCTCTCTCCAATATACTTTTAGAAGATTAGCTTCCTTGATCATGGTTCTAGTAACTTCTTGAACTGTTTTATTTTTCCTTTCAATGACTCCATTTTGTTGTGGAGTTCTAGGTGTTGCAAGTATGGGCCTAACCAGTGTTGTCATTAGTGTCAACATACTCCTGTTGCATTGATGAACAAGGATTGGATGAGTTGTATGCTGAGGATATTGAGAAAATTAGTCCTATCAAGAATAGAGAAGAATAGTGAAGACAGTGAGGTGAAGATCCCAGCTAAGATGAAGATTAGAGGATGCGCATCAAAGGTTTTATAGATATGTGTCTTAAGATGATCTAGTAAAGATTTGAGAGGTCCGCATGAAGATTTGAAGAAGTTATGGCCACTTGAGTAAAACCAGTTCTAGCAGATGTTCAGAGGTGATAGAGTGACACAGATAGGTCTGGTGAGATCTAGAAATGAAATATTTTGTTCTGCGGATTTGGTGGAATGTTTAGGAAGTCAATGTGAATTGACAACTCAATTGGTTCATGGTCTAGAGGTCCACAAGCATCTATTTCAATATGATAGTGATGATAAACTATGTTCTTGAGGTTCCAGATGAAGGAGAGAATGATTTCAGTAAGCAGAAGTAGTGTGGACGTTCTTAGTGATTCATGCAAGCTTATGGAGGTCTTTGGATTGTGTCCAGTTCATGTTGATGGTCCACATTGAAGAATTACTTCCAGATGATGATGTTCTTCCTAAGTATGGCTGATTGGATGAGTTACACATCCTGCAGATGATCTTAAAGATGTTCTGTGAAGCATGGCATGTTCCTAAAAGAAGACTGAAGTCTCAGATCTATGTGGCCGATAGTGTGTTGATCCACGTGAAGCCTTTTTGTAATTAGTCATGTTGTATTTATGTATTTGCTCTGTAATGTATGCCGACTTGGATGATTATCCCAAAGTCAAATGTCTTGTATAAATAAGAAGTTATGAAGTCATTTCAAAAGCATCTTGGTGGAGATGAGAGTGTGGTAGAGAGGAGTAGAGCAGAAGTATTGGGCTTAAATGGAACTAACTCAAGCATGGTGAAGATGCTATTCTTCAGTTCAAGTATGTAATATTTATCATTCTATAGACAGTGTGTCTCCTGTAGGTAGTGGGCCTCTTGTGAGAAGTGTGCTCGGGCAGTGAGCCCTAATTGGCATGTGCCATTTGTTCTTCTTATTCTTTTAACAAAGAATACAATCTTGGGTTAGTCACCCAGTGGTTTTTCCCTTAACCAAGTTTTCCACGTTAAAATCTTGGTGTCATGTGTTAATGTGTTTCTGCTCTTGAATTATTGCATGATTGATTTATTATTATGTTGTTCAATTACAAAGAGGATTTAAGTGATTAATAGGAAGAAAGTTTTGGGACAACTGATTCACCTCCCTCTCAGTTGTCTGTCTTGAATCTAACAATTGGTATCAGAGCTAAGTTCCTCTAAAAGAGAATAACCACTTGAGGAGATCTAGGATGTCATCCTGCAAGAAGGATAGTCTGAGGTTTGATGGAACCAATTTTACTCTTTGGAAAAGTCACATGGAATGTCACTTGCAATGCATGGGAATGCAATATTGGATCATGGCTTCAAAGAAGTATGTTCCTCCACATAATGGTCTGTGTACCGTAGATGAAATTAGAGATGCTAAAAACAATCTTTGAGCTAGAGAAGCTCTACTAAGTGCCTTATCTGATTCAAAGATGACAAATGTTATTGATCTAAAAACTGCATATGAGATTTGGCAAAAACTGGAACTTTTGCATGAAGGAGACAAGTATGTTAAATGTGCCAAGCTACAGAGTCTGAAAGGAAATTTTGAAAACCTAAAGATGAGAGAAGATGAAAATATCACTACATTTATGCCAAGAGTAAATGAGCTTGTTTGTGGCATTAGATGTGCTGGTGGAATCTTGGGTGAAGATGAGATTGTTGCCAAAGTTCTCAGATCCCTTCTTGATTCTTACAAGTACAAGGTTGATGCTATTGAAGAATTTAGATCTTTTTCAAATATCACAAGACATCAATTGGTTGGTAAATTGGCTGCATTTGAATTGGCCGAGTTTGGAGATGCAACCCCCAAGACTGAATCTACTTTCAAAGCTAGTGCCTCTCTAAAAGGAAAACAAAAGTTTGATCCGGGAGAGAACTCTTCAAAGAAACTATCATGGTATGAAAAAGAAAGAAAAGATCTAGAGGAAGATGAAGTAGAAGCTGCTCAACTTGAAGCCCTTATTGCAAAAACACTACCAAGAGAATCCGGTAAGTATGAAGGAAAATTGCCCTTCAAATGTTTTAACTGCAATAAGATTGGTCATTTTGCCTCAAGGTGTCCGGAAAGATTTTCAAGAGCAAATCCAAATAGATCAAGATTCCAAAAGAAATGTTACTATGTTCATGAAGATGATGATGAAGGAGTAACAGATGATGAATCAGAGACAGGAAACAAATCCAGAAGTGACTAGGTGTTTATTACCATCAAGGAAGAAGATCCAATGCCCTCTGAATCTGTCAATCATAAAATGGTAGAAAGAGCTCTGGCTGCCCAAGTTGAAGAAAAGGATGATTGGGTCATTGACAATGGATGCTCCCACCATATGACAAGTGATAAAAATAAGTTCATAGATTTGGAAAGATATGAAGGAGGAGTTGTAAAATTTGGTGATAATTTTGCTGGCAAGATCAGAGGTAGAGGAACTATTTCTTTTGATGGAAAGAACAAAACCAATAATGTACTGTATGTTGAAGGTCTAAAGCACAATATTCTCAGTATTGGATAGTTGGTGGATAAAGGCTATGATCTCTAATTCAAAAATAGAAAATGTAAGATCTTTGAAAGTTTCAGAACAGAGATTGCATCCAGTACTCAAATAAAAGGTAATATCTTCCACTTGGTTGGTACTGGTAAAAGTTGTTTATTTGCTCAAATTGATCAGAGTTGGTTGTCGCATAGGAGAATGTGTCATGTGAATTTTGATAATATCATCAAGATATGCAACATGCAAGTTGTAAGAGATCTTCCAAGACTGGTGAAACCTACTAATAGTTTGTGCAAAGAATGTCAGTTGGGTAAGCAAAGCAGAGTCACATTCAAAAGTAAGGAACAGTCTTCCACCAAATTATTGGACTTAGTTCATATTGATCTATGTGGTCCGACAAGAATCAGGAGTGTGCAAGGTAATAGATACTTCATGTAATTAATTGATGACCACTCCCAGATAATGTGGGTGACTTTTCTGAAAGAGAAATCTGACTCTTGAGAAATTCAAAATATTCAAGGCTATGGTAGAGAATGAAACCGGATTAAACATAAAATGTCTTAGGTCTGACAGAGGTGGAGAATTCACATCCGGAGAGTTCATAGAATTCTATGAGAAACATGGGATAAAAAGATAGTTGTTTGCTCCAAGGACTCCACAGTAGAATGGAGTAGTGAAGAGAAAGAACCAGACCATCCAGGAAGCATCTAGAACCATGATGATGGAAGCAAATGTTCCTCAAATTTATTGGAGAGAAGTTGTAAGCACTGTTGTCTATACTCTTAATCAAGTACAAATCAGAAGCAATACTGGTTATTCTACTCAAAGCAAAGTATACCAGTGTTATAACAAGAGATTGAGAAAGATTATAGAAAGTACAAATGTGAAGGTTGATGAAGGTATTGAAAAATCCTCAAGGTTTTATGAATATGATGAAGATGATCAGAATGATGTTTTAGTCCAAGAAGTCCAAGCCCCTTCTAAAATTTAGATCCAAACTGATCTAGTGAATCGGGAAGAAGAGATAAGTTTGAATGAACCTATTTAAGAAATAGAAGTGCAAGAAATTCCCAAAATTCCCAGGTATGTAAGACTGAATCACTCTAAAGATCTGATCATAGGTGATAAAAGCAAAGGTGTTCAAACAAGAAGAAAGATTGCTCAAGACTTAGAAGAATATTGTCTGATTTCAAAGATTGAACCAAAGTCATTGAATGAAGCATGCAATAATGAAAGTTGGACTAAAGCAATGGAGGAAGAGATGATGCAAATTGAGAAAAATCACACTTGGGATCTTGTTCCCAGACTTAGAAACAAGAATGTGATTGGAACCAATTGGGTCTTCCGAAATAAACTGGATGAAGATGGTGAAGTAGTCAGAAACAAAGCCAGATTGGTCTGCAAGGGTTACTCTCAAGTAGGAGTTGATTTTGAAGAAACTTTTGCTCCGGTGGCAAGAATTGAAGCAATCAGATTATTTCTTACCTTTGCTGCTTTTAAGGACTTCAAAGTATATCAAATGGATGTCAAGTTTGCCTTCCTGAATGGTGACTTGGAAGAAGAAGTATACATTGAGCAACTAGATGGATTTCAATTATCTGGTCATGGTGATATGGTCTACAAGTTGAAGAAAGCACTGTATGGACTCAAACAAGCCCCAAGATCCTGGTATGAAAGATTGGATAAGCATCTTTTGAAGATTGGTTTCAACAAAGGTACTACTGACAGTAACTTTTACTTCAAAATTGATCATGAAAACATCTTAATTGTTGAAGTGTTTGTTGATGATATCATTTTTGGAGGAAGAGATAGTATGTGCAAAACTTTTACAAATCAAATGAAAAGTGAATTTGAGATGTCCATGTTTGGGGAAATGAATTTCTTCTTGGGTCTATAAATCATTCAAACAAAGAAAGGAATCTTCATTTCTCAAACCAAACATGTGAAAGAATTGTTGAAGAAATTTGGGATGGAAGACTCAAAACCAATGAGTACTCCCATGGCAACCAGATGTAAATTGAGCAAAGATGATGACTCTCCTAAGGCTAATCAAAAAAAGTATAGGTCAATGATTGGAGGACTATTGTATCTCACTCAAACCAGACCTGACATTATGAATGTTGTTGGTCTTGTTGCTAGATTCCAAGCTAATCCTAGAGAATCTCATGTCATGGCAATCAAGAGGATTCTTAGATATCTAAAAGGGACAGTTGAGTATGGTTTATGGTATCCTAGAGATCATAATTTCTCTCTTCATGCATATACAGATGCAAATTGGGCAAGAGATGTGGATGACTAGAAGAATATCAGTGGTGGAGCATTCTTTTGGGGGAAAAGATTGGTTTCTTGGCTGAGTAAGAAACAAGAAGCAATATCTCTATCCACTCCAAAAGCAAAATATATTGTAGTAGCAGGTAGTTGCACTCAAGTATTGTGGATGAAGGAAATGCTAAGAGACATCAGAGTGGAGTATGAGGAACCTATCACAATCTTCTGTGATTATTCAAGTGCAATAAATATATCAAAAAATCTGGTGTTACATCCAAAGACAAAACATATATCCATCAAGATTCACTTTTTGAGAGAGCAAGTGAACAAGAATGAAGTCAAATTGGAGTTTGTGCCTTCCAAGGATCAAATTACAAATATTTTTACTAAACCTCTACCTAAGGACTCTTTTGAGTATCTCAGGGAGAAGTTAGGGGTTATTACCCCTCCGGTTCTGAATTAAGGTGCACTGATGTGCATCAGTCTAGTGGATCTCACGGTCATATCTTGTGGTCTAGATTGATGACTGGGAAGCTAATACTTAGGGGGAGCAGCTGGTATGATTCTGAAGTGATGCAAGTATGTGCCCTTTTCCATTGATGTCAAAGGGGGAGAGAAGACATGTGAAAAACAAAAGCGGTTGTTGATCAAATGGGGAGCAGTAAAGGAAGAGAAGACATGTGAATGGTTGTTGTTGATAGGTTGCTGATCAAAGGGGGAGTAGTAAAGGAAGAGAAGACATGTGAATGGTTGTTGTTGATAGGGGGAGTTATGTCAGTCAGTGAGGAGAAGTTCTTGTCTTGATGGCTAAAATAGTTTTTCACATCATATGTTGCCATCAATGACAAAGGGGGAGATTGTTGCAAGTATGGGCCTAACCAGTGTTGTCATTGATGTCAACATACTCCTGCTACATTGATGAACAAGGATTGAATGAGTTGTATGCTGAGGATATTAAGAAAATTAGTCCTATCTGGAATAGAGAAGAACAGTGAAGACAGTGAGGTGAAGATCCCAGCTAAGATGAAGATCAGAGGACGCGCATCAAAGGGTTTGTAGATATGTGTCTTAAGATGATCTAGTAAAGATTTGAGAGGTCCGCATGAATATTTGAAGAAGTTATGGCCACTTGAGTAAAACTGGTTCGGGCAGATGTTCAGAGGTGACAGAGTGACACAGATAGGTTTGGTGAGATCTAGAAATGAAATATCTTGTTCTACGGATTTGGTGGAATGTTTAGGAAGTCAATATGCATTGACAACTCAGTTGGTTCACGGTCTGGAGGTCTGCAAGCATCTGTTTCAATAGGACAGTGATGACAGACTGTGTTCTTAAGGTTCTAGATGAAGGAGAGAATTATTTCAGTAAGCAAAAGTAGTGTGGATGTTCTTGGTGATTCATGCAAGCTTGTGGAGGTCTTTGGATTGTGTCTAGTTTGTGTTGATGGTCCGCATTGAATATTGAACTCGTAATTGAAGAATTACTTTCGGATGATGATGTTCTTCCTAAGTCTGGCTGACCGGATGAGTTACACATCCTATGGATGATCTTGAAGATGTTCTATGAAGCATGGCATGTTCCTAAAAGAAGATTGAAGTCTTAGATCTATGTGGTTGATAGTGTGTTGATCCGCGTGAAGCCTTTTTGTAATTAGTTATGTTGTCTTTATGTATTTGCTCTATAATGTATGCCGACTTGGATGATTATCCCAAAGTCAAATATCTTGTATAAATAAGAAGTTGTGAAGTCATTTCAAAAGCATCTTGGTGGAGATGAGAGTGTGGTAGAGAGGAGCAGAGCAGAAGTATTGGGCTTAAATGGAACTGACTCAAGCATGGTGAAGATGCTATTCTTTAATTCAAGTATGTAATATTTATCATTCTGTAGACAGTGTGTCTCCTATAGGCAGTGGGCCTCTTGTGAGCAGTGTGCTCAGGCAGTGAGCCCTAATTGGCATGTGTCATTTGTTATTCTTATTCTTTTAACAAAAAATACGATCTTGGGTTAGTCACCACATGGTTTTTCCCTTAATTAGGTTTTCCACATTAAAATCTTGGTGTCATATGTGTTAATATGTTTTTGCTCTTGAATTATTGCATGATTGATTTATTATTATGCTGTTGAATTACAAAGAGGATTTAAGTGATTAATAGGAAGAAAGTTTTGGGACAACTGATTCACCCCCCCTCTCAGTTGTCTATCTTGAATCTAACACTAGGTGCAGATAACTGTCTCTTTATCCCATGTTCTTCACAAAAGAAATTGAATTCATTTGATGTGAACTCTCCTCCTCTATCAGTCCTTAAACATTTGATCTTCAAATCCATCTCATTTTCAACCATTGCCTTAAATGCCTTGAACTTATCTAAAGCATCTGATTATTCTTTCAAAAAGGTAACCCAAGTCATTCTAGAATAATCATCAATAAGTAACATGAAATACCTATCTCCTTGCAAACTTCTTACTCTTGTAGGTCCACACAAATCTGTATGCACTAGTTCCAATAGTCCATCAACTGATTGGTCCTTGCTTTTGAAACTTGTTCCTGTTTGTTTCCCAAATTGGCACTCCTTGCAAATAAGATTAGCAGGCTTCACAAGCTTAAGCAAATCTCTAACATCCTGTGCAGTACTTATCTTCATAATGTTAACAAAATTGATGTGACACAACCTTCTATGCCATAGCTAACTTTCATAAGTCTGAGCCAACAAACAATAATTATCAGTTCCTTTCAAGTGATACATGTTACCTCTGGTCTTCTTACCAGTTGTAATGAGTGTTTTAGAGCTTTCCTTGATCTTGCATCCTTTGTCCTTGAAGCTTAAGTCATAACCTTTATCACACATCTAACCCACACTCAAAAGATTGTGCTTTAATCCTTTCATGTACAAGACATCTTCAGTATTATGCTTGCCATCAAAAGAAATAGATCATTTTCCACAAATCTTACTAGCTATATCATATCCAAACCTAACCAGTCCACCACCATATCTTTCCAAACTCACAAACTTACTTTTGTCACCATTCATGTGGTGAGAGCAGCCACTATCAATAACCCATTCATCTTTGTCTTCAACAACCTAAGCAACCAAAGCACTTTCTACTAGTTTTTCTTCCTTCACACAACTAGCAGGATTAGTAGACATAGGTTCTTCTTTAATAGCAATAAACAAGCATTCATTACTAGAAGTACTAACATTATCTGGTTCACCATTATCTGATACTCCATCATCATCAAAATCTTCAACATAATAACATTTCTTTTGGATCCTAAACCTGTTCTGATATCTTTTCATATTTCTTTCAATTCTTTCAGGACATTTGGAAGCAAAGTGGCCTACTTTACCGCAAGAAAAACATTTAAAAGGTAATTTACCTTTGAACTTACCAGATCCTCTTTGCAGTTTATCCACAAAGTTGGCTTTGATTTCATCAAACTCGTCATCAGATTCTACCTTGTACTTTTCTGACCTAGAGGTTTTCCCAGAGGTACTGGCTTTGAAGGCAGTCTTGACTTTTGGTAGGCCATCACCAAACTCTCTCATCTCAAAGTCAGTAAGCTTACCAAGCAATTGATCTCTGTCAATAGCTTTTACTTGCATAAATTCTTTAATTGCAGCTACCTTGTGACTGTAGGATTTTGGTAGTGATGTAAGAATTTTCATCACAACTTCCTCACCACCGAGAGTTCCCCCCATACCTTTTATTGTGGTGACAAGTTCATCAATTCTTTGCATAATGGCTATTATGTTTTCATCTTCATTCATCTTCAAACTGTCATATTTCACTTTTAGACTTTGTAGCTTGGCCTCCTTCACAGAATCATCTCCCTCATACAAATTTTTCAGCTTTTCCCATACCTCATTTGCAGTTTCAAGATCCACAACTTTTGTCAATACTGGGTCATTCAATGAACTTAACAGAGCATCTTTTGCTTTAACATCCACTTCATATTCTTTGATTTCATCTTCAGTCGTCAAACCATTTTGAGTCAAGGTGTATTTTGTTTCTACAGCTTTCCATACTTTGTAACAAAGAGAAAGAAGATGACTTTTTATTCGTGCCTTCCAAAGAACATAATTCATCCCATCAAAATGTGGCACTTCCTTCTTATAAGACATTTTGGATCTTCCTCAAGCTATTAGACTTTCTTTAGAGGAACCTTGCTCTGATACCAATTGTTGAAATGCACCAGACAACTAAGAGGGGGGGTGAATTAGTTGTCCCAAAAACTCACACTTCTACACTTAATCACGTGTCTGCACTTATTATGATTAAACAAAGAATGCATGAAATCAGAAACTTAAACACAGATGCAACATTAAACACAAGAGATACCAGATTTTTATGTGGAAAACCCCAAGGTGGGAAAAAACCATGGAGAGGATTAGCTCTCAAAATATATTGCAATCTTTGAAAAATGATATTTAGGCTTGGTCACTCCACGAGCCTAGAACATACTAGCTCATTGCCATGAAGTACAGCTAGGTCTAGCAGACTCACTACCTCAACCCTAAACCTAGAAAGATTACAATAAGGACTATTAAACACTAAGGACTATTAAACCCTACTGGCAACTCACTTCCAGGCTCACTACCAAAATCACCATCTTCTTCATGTCTGAGATTTATACATTAAAGTACAATAGTTCCTCTGCTCTGCTCTGCCTTATCTACTCGCCCTTTTCCTTATCTTCCCATTTTTGCACAAGGACATCTTTTCCACGACTCAATTACAAGTATTTATACACTTCATCAACCTTGGAATGATCATCAAGGTCAGCATTACAATCATCAACCATTGGAACAATCTCCAAAGTTGGTATTACAAATATTTACAAAATAGGTCTTGACCTAATACAAGTTATTCTAAGGAATTATAGTATAAATGTATGCGGACCATGTCACGCCTTAGCTAGGACTCAAACATGATCTTCCATACCACAACATGCTTCCATAATCTTCAACGGATCTCCGCAATTACTGGAATTAACCAAGTCGGCTAAGACTAGTTACACGCTACGTTATCTGGGAATAATCTTCAAACACGATCTCATTTCCTTAACATGGACCAATGTAAAGGTAGGAACATGATTAGGAGGAATCCACAAGCACATTGAAATCATCAAGAGCAACTGCACAAACTCAAACCACTTTATTCATGAGATTCTTCACACCAAAGCACATGAACTTCACTGTCTTCAACTGTCATAAAAGAAAGATAGCTTGCAGACCACCAAAACATGAACCATTGCAATTGTAAGCAATTATCATCATCCCAAACTTCCCTTTAGAACCACAGAACAAAACACTTTAATGCGAAGGAATGCGGAGCAAAATACTTTCTCCCTGTCACCAAAGAATAATTAGAGAAAGCAAGTTTTACTCTAGTGAATGCAACTCTCTCAATTATTCACACCAGAGGCTCAAACTCAGGATTTAGCATCTTCAGACATCCCTTTAAATAAATTCCAATCCGCAAACCAAGATCTTCAAGTAGCAAGAAATGCGAAGTAATCTACCAAACTGTTCTTCAACATACAACTCACTGGCTATATTGCACTTCACTATAACTCACTTGTTTCTTCCGAAGAGGCCAATTTTCTCAATATCCTCAACATACAAAGCTTCTAAACAAGTAATAGAATAGGACATAGTTGACACCAATGACAACAAAGATATGTTGACATCAATGACAACACTGATTAGGCACATACTTGCAACAGGACCACCAAAATGCTTGCCACTTGGAGACCACATATCTCTGACATCTATAAGCTTATTCTTAAAATCACATAGCAAAATATTCATCTGTGGTGGAATGCTCTATACCACTAATACTACCATTATACTGTTATTACAGAGTCTGATACTCTATCAAATCTATCTTCAACTGTGGAGGACTTCAAGCCTTGAAACGTTAGATTTAGACTCCTTTAATATGTACCAAAATTACCTCAGAGCTGCATGACAAGATTCTTCATAGTGGAGTAATGCGGACCCAAAAATTGGTTCACTGAACATTGAAGACAGTACTCTGGGACTTAGACAGATTTGCAAAACAATTGATACTTTGGTCTTCTCTAGACCAACACTACTATGGGTTGCCATCAATTACAACACCATACATAGTCATGCTCTTCAATATCCATTAGTCTCTCCATTTAGCTCATGTGCCAACACACAGACTTTAATGATAAACTTCCATCAATCTCTCAATAGTTTATATATATATATATATATATATATATATATATATATAAAGTAGGTTTAAATAAAAAAATTAAAAGTTCTTTTGTTGAGAAATTTTAGATTTAAACCTAACAAAATAGATGGACGTTGTTCTTTTTAAGATTTTTTTGTTTAAATGTTTTTAAGTTCAGGGGGACGACAGGGTCGAGCCCTGTCCGCCCCTCCTACACAGGCCATGGGGCCGGGGCCGGGGACCCCATCCCCACAAATCTTGTGGAATCTGTGGGGGTGGGATCCCCTCTCCTGGGCCCCCCACAAACTGGTAGTCTATGCCGGTTGGCCTATGGTGGCCTACGGGCCCTACAACCAGACGCTGAGAAAAAACTCTACCATTTAAAAAATATCTCATCGCTGTTATTTTTCAATCGTTAATCTTTTTATTATATGTGATGTGATATATATATGCCCTAGTCTCTGTATATACACAAAACTATGTATATATATAGTTTTGTATATACACAAAACTATGTATATACATAGTTTTGTATATACACAAAACTATGTATATACAAAATTCTATATATATACATAGTTCTATGTATATACATAGGGACCCATTTTATCATACTATATTGTGCAGTTTTATATGTATATATATAAATAAAGGCTCCTTCCTTCTTGAGTTATTTATCATTTTATCAAAATTTTATATAGTATTTATATTGAAAATAAATACTCATATATAAAATTTAAAACTATTGAAAACTAGTTATCTTACTGTATAATATTCTATTATTTTTCAAAATAATTTTAGAGGGAAATAGGAAAGAAGACATTTGAAATCTTAAACTTAGAATCAAAGCTAAACTTGAAAACATTTGGAAATGCTTAAACATTTAAACTTGAAACAAATAGAAAATAGAAAACATTAGAAAACAAAATCAATCTATGTTGGGAAATGATCTTCCCATGAGGGAAGATATTTCCCTGTCTTCCTCTCCTCCAATCCAATCTGCAAACAAAAAAATAATTTGTGAGTGAATTGAAGAATGATTGTGCTTTTATAAATTTGTTTTAGGTTTGAGAATGTTGCCCTAATGATTAGGGTATGTTAAATAGTTTTTAAACATCTTTTTGCTTTTCAAACTCACTTAAGTGAAAATAAGATTTATTTGTAATGTTCTATAGTTAGGTTTTTAATTTTTTGCACTTTGATTTAAATTGTTTCCTAGTTTACTTTTGTAAAGTTGTGTTGCCAAAAATTTTGGAAATTTAGTTGCTTGAGTAATGTTATGCTGCCAAATTTTTCGAAGACCTGATAGTTGGATTAGGGTTTTGATGGGCATTTGAGTTAGTTATTTTTATGGCAGATTTTATTGGGGTGATTAATGTTTTTATTGTATAGTTTAATTAAAAAATTTCCCTTTTAAATTATTATTGTTAGACTTTTGAAAGGCTTTAAATTCAATTTATATCTACGGTTAGGTTAGTGATGTTGAATTATTTTAGAGTATAGTTTTATTTTACCTCTAAATTATAGTTTAATTAATTGAGTAATTTAGTTTTTAGGGTTAGGGTTTCGACTTAGGTCGAAACCAATTTTCCAATTTTCTCATTCTCATATAGGAAACCCTAGGGTCAGTTTCTTGATGGAGACCATCCCTCTTGGCAACGCAAGATGCAACGCCTACCCTCTTTGTTTACTTCCATCATCGAAGGGGTGCAAAAGGAGTTTCACATTTCCTGCATCTTGATTGACTTCCCCACCTTAATGCAGTGTGCCTAACGTATCTTGTGCATGCAACAACGTTATGTGTGTATGTTATTTAAGCGCACTTTTGATGCACGAGTGAGTTTTGTGTCATGTGTTATTAAAATTTTTGATATTTTTATTTTCATGCCCACCTGTAAAACATGGGTATGACACACCAATGCTTATGCACCAACCGCTTATTCTATAAGACCTCATGGTGCTCAAATGCTTTTGTGCATGAATTCTTGTGCACCAACCTCTTATTCTATAAGATCTCATTGTACCTAGATGTTCTTGCATCATTAGTCCTACATTCACCATTCTAATAATACTTGATTATTGATAGTGGAGTTGGAGAGTGTTTTGCTCATCCAAACATGATCTTTTTTCTTCTTTAAGGATTTATCAACGTAAAATCCTCATGTTTAGTCATTTTCCAATGTATGTTGCTTCAGTTTTATTCTTTTTATTACTTTGGTATGTTGATTTATTCCATAGTTGGGATTGTCCCATGTTTATAAGGATTGTAGTTTTGTTTACATTCAAATGGAGGTTGTTTTTGAGTTGCTAGCGTAACAATATTCATAATTGGTGAGTTGTCAAAGAGTATTTGAGTTAGTTTATGGATCAAAGAAAGAAGCTTTTGAAACATTCATTCACAAGAAGAAGAAAAGCTAAAATGTCATCTCAAAGGATAATATAATCATTGATTTGAATGGATTTGGAATGTTCTTTATTAAGAAACTCATAAAATCATTTAGAAAACACATAAAAGCCATGAAAAATAGATTTTTATCATTAAAGCATTGGTTCAAATTTTTAGGCATTGTGCAAGAACTCCTAGGGTAGGGTGTAAGAGCAATCTTGTATCACCAAAAAATATTTTCTTTTTACATTTCTATTTTATTTATAGGTTTTCATTTTCTTTTCTATCAACATCCAGTCACCACAAGTTCCACTGCATTTCACTGCACCTGATGATCTCACCTCATGGTTTTGGATATATGATCTAATTTGATCCATCAATGTAATATTAAAAGATTATGATCACCACAAAGGCATAATTTGGTTTCTAAACTATTATCGATCTTAAATTCTTACACTTAGTTTCACTATTCATGTCTTGCAACAACTTCCTAAAGTTTATGGAAACAAAGGAATACATATCATGGTACAATGGACCTAGAAGTGCATATGGTGTAAAGCAAATCAAGATTCATAAATACATCTTCATTGCATTCAATTTGGGAGATTGATCTACATGGTTGGCCAACTACACCTTTCAATTGGCATTAAGCTTGACACAACCTTGCAATTGTCTGAGATCACTCTTAAGGCTAGTAGTTGACATATAAACATCCTTGAAGATCATTAGAAGTCAACAAAGAAGGTAAAAGATAGCTTGGCATGGTGTTGTATTATAAACTCTTTTGAATGTTGTGATTTTATTCATTTATAATCAAACGACTGAGGTCTAGCATGTTGGAAGCCCATTGCGACATATTGTAATACTATTGAGTGTGAATAAAAGAGCATATGATTATTTTTTTGTTTCAATGAGTTGTTGTGTGTTTGTTCACTTGGTTGCATGGTTGGATAATCCTTCATTAGACCCTCCATCCATAACTACATTAGATGGTATTAGAGCTCGGCCAATGCAATTTTTTGAATGAGTTTAATAAAAAGAGGAAGAAGATTAGTAGGTGGAGTATTACCCTAGTATTGGATTCATTATTCATGATATGAATGAGGAATTAAATAAGGGTATCTTCTAGCAAGAAAGTGTTGGGTAGAAGATCCTTGGTTGTAAACAGACCATTGAATTGAGGTAGTTCACAATAATCTTGTAAATAGAGCATCGATTGTGAGGCAATTTGCAAGGGTGATTATGGACAAACTTCCAACCTAAGGTAGTTTACACCAAATCCAAGATGTCATTGCGCAAAGGACCTAGTATTGATAATATCATTGGAAGGATAGAAGAGATGTTCAAGATTTTAAAATCTATGAAGATCTATACAAATTCTTTTGAAGAAGATCTCAGAAGAAACCCTAAGCCTAGAAATGATGAAAGTGATGAAGAACAAGAAGCTAGCCCTACCAAGTAGAGTGAGAATGAGGAGGAAGACAAGGAAGAAATAATATTGAAGCCATATCAAGTATTGGTAAGAAAACTAAAGTAGATGTTCCCAATTATTCCAAGGTAATATAAATCTTGAAGAATTTATAGATTGGATAACTGATTTAGAAGAACATTTTGAGTATGAATATATTGGTGACCTAGAAAGAGTAAAATTTACTAAGACTAAGTTGAAGGTTCATGCTACCATTTGGTGGAAGGAAGTCCAGCTGGAATGAAATAGAAAAGGTAAGCCTAGTGTATGGAAGTGGGACAAGATGGTAAAGAAAATCAAATCTAAGTTCATTCCTATAAATTATCAACTAGAGTTACTAAAGGAGCTACACAATCTAAAGCAAAGGGATATGACTGTGAAGGATTACACTTAAGATACCATAGACTAATAATGTATTCAAGACACCATGATGAGCGAGCAAGGAAAGTGGCTAGATACATGAATGGTTTGAGATAATCAATATAGGAAGATTTGACTATGTTGATTATCTAGATAATAAAGGAAGCATAACAAATGGCCTTAACTATAGAAAAGAAACTAAGCAGAAGATTTGGAGAATGACAAAGCTAACAAAAAGTTAGAGAAGGAAGGTTTTAGGAAGATAGGTCTCACCATAGAAATAGGAGTCCATATGCTAAGGACCCTAAGATTAGTAGCCCATACTAAAAGGAAGGAAGAGACAGTAATCCCCATCACAATAATAGGGAAGGAAGTAATTCATATTGTAAAGACAAAGATTATAGAAGTTCTTACCACAACGATAGAAATGATGGATTCTAGAGAGGCAAGGGAATATATGGTGGAGGTGATGGGAGGCCCTTCAAGGGAACATGTTTCAGATGTAGAGAAGGACATTGAGCATTTCAATGCCATCAAAACCAAGGAATCCCTCATAGGAGGCCAGAAATGAAAGAAAGAGTTACACATGTGGATGAGGAGACTGAGTAGCTTTGAGGTTGAACCAAAGGTAAAATTAAACAAGTTCTTGAAGAAAAAAGGACCAATGCAAATTCAAACAAGTAGCCCAAGGAAACAAAATTTAACATTTTTGGCTTAATATCTAAGAAAAAGCACCAATACATAAATAATAATCTAATGTTCTCACAAGAATTTGCACAACACATACACCATGGAGCTTTCACAAAAGTTGCCTAAGGGGAGGAAGGGAATGGTGGTCTCAAACCACATAAAAATCATATAAATAGTATCATGGTGGTCTCAAACCATGTGAAGATCATAGGATACAATATCATTTTGAACAACGACATGTCCTACACAACCCAAGACATGCTTTAAAATAAATGTCATGTGCCAAGTGTTTGAAATATCATATATGCAACATTATCTGTAGTTTTCCAAGGGAAAGAATACTATGCCTCAATGTATGATACTAACAAGTGTCGACACTACTACTATTTCATTATACATACCCTATCACACTATCCATGCCATTGAGCTACCAATACACTCATTGCACCACACTAACTCCAATCCAATATCTTGATAAAACTCATGTGTCAACTAAATGTCACTATTATAAATTATTCATAATTAATCTCAAATTCTTTTAACTGTTGTCCTATTTTGCCTTCAAGCCAAATAGTCCAAGGATCTATGAGATTTCTAAGTGTTTTCCCTTTTGAAGTGCAAGGAAAAAAATCCCCAAAGTGGCTAATTCAAAAATCCTAAGTGTTTTCCTTGTGTTTTCTTCCTTTACGGGGTTTTGGAGTTTGGGGTTCTCCTCTTCATCATGTCATTCTTATCACCTCTGAAATCTGCCTTGGTTCCCTTGTAAATTCACCTAAGTGTTTCAGGCACCAGAGGTCAAAAGTTTTATCTTCCTCCTTCTTTTTAGTAAATGGTAGGCGGAATTTCCACTTGCCGAAGCCCCATGAGCTACAATGTTTCTAAGTGTTATGTGTCACAGGTGGAGGTTCTCTCTTCTTCCTTCTTCTTTTTGAAAGTGGAGGGTGGAAGGCTCGATGACTGAGCTTGACCAATTTCAATGTTTCTAAGTGTTGCGGAGCTTGAAGGTTGGGGTTACGCTCTTTTTCTTTCCATTTAGCGAGTGGTAGGTGGAAGGCCCGATCGTCGAAGTCCGCTGAGTTTCTAAAAATACCTAAGTCATTCAGGTGGTGGCAAGTGGGATTCTTCTCCCTCTTTTCTGTTAGAAGGCGGAAGGTTTGAGGCTCGATTCCAAAAAAGCTTCGTAATTCCTTCTACGTATTTCAGAGTTGGGGATCGATCAGTTCTTTTCAAAAGCATGATGCACAGTGAAGGCCCAACCTCCGAAGCCCGATGATTTCCCTATTGCCCCTTTCAAACTTTGGTGATCGGGGTTTCCTCCTTCACCTTTCAAAGGATCGATCGGTGGAAGTCCAATTGGTCGAGGTCTAACCTATTTCACCTTCAAAGCTCTTTCTACTGTTCAGGATGCAATAGGATTTCTCAACAAGCTTCCTAGCTACCATTAATGCTTCTTTAGGGCCTAATTGCTTGTGGAAAATGAATTTCTCATCCTCCTATGCCACTGTAGCTCCTTTGCATTGAGTTTCTTGTACCCAAGGCATGGGCAAACACTCTTCTTCAACAAATTTCAAGGGCAGAGCCATCTAGGCACATTCCAAGGACACATGAATGAATTTATTGCAGCATGGGTGACTAATTTTCTTTGTTGACCACTCTTTCCCATGTCCATGACTGCTACAGTGATTTGTAAAAGCTATATATACATATGTTTGAGATATATTTTTGGTTGGTTAGTTGTTCTTCTGGGTCATTCTACAAGCAAGGGGAGTTCATTGTATTTTTACACCTTGTAATGCATTACAAGTGCCAGTCAGATTTGATACATTGTGCTTGAAGCTGAGTCTTTGATGTCTCCAATTATGGTTCACCCATGAATGTAACTAGTTATTTTGTGTCTATCTCTTCTACAGGGAATTCTTCCTATTTTTTAATGGCTATTTAGCCTCTATGATCAATATAATCACTGATATTTTGCCTCTTTATGCTTCTACTCTATGTTTACTTGAAAATTGCAGGCTTATTCTGTGGATAAAATGGTCCCTCTTGTAGTTATAGTTTTCTATTCTAAACCTCTGTTAAAGTTGTAAGTCTATGTGAATCCATATCAATATTTGAGATCATTACTGTGTTATGTCAGTCCCAGCTAACACTCTAAATCTGGTGCATCACCCCTTTTTAATTTTAGTTTCTTCTATCCCTTTTCCTTGTGAGCATTAGCATTAGATTTAGCCATCATTCTCTGAGCCTTAAGCTCAAAAATAGGAACCAACCTTCTCTGGAGGTTTGGTCTCAACTACAAGGTCCCACACCTTAAGACCAATCCCATTGTGTCATTGGAATGCTTGAATAGATTCCAAGCAGGATGCAATTCCAAGTGATAACAGTTTTTGGCACACCTGGTGGGACCCTCTGCTCTGAGTAAGAGCTGAACTAAGAAAATTTGGTGTTGTTCTTAGTTCACATGTAGCTTTGAAAGCATTCAACAAGCACCATGGAGACTCTGTTGAACACATCTACTAGTGAAAGCAACCCAAGTTCTTAAAGCTCCATCAAATATCAGAGTTCGGTGATGCTCTTGGTGTTTTCCAGCCTTCAGGGTTCTTGAATCACTTGGTGACTCTCTTCTAATATATTCGCAGTCTCCAAAAATAGACCTGTTACCCTTATTTTCAAAGAATATTTCAATGCCTCTCTGCTTTTCAATGCTCTAGTATGTCAAGCTATTATGGAAGTCATGGCTTTTTCCATCCATCAAGAATAGGCTTACATGCACCCATCATAACATTCACACCACTATCATGGCTTTGCCAAGAAACAAAACCTTTTTGGCTGATCTAGACAATACCTAGCGCTGAGCCTATGGTATTGTAATGCAATAAAATAAACAAAGAAGAATTGAGTTTCTGCAAATAGGCAAACTCGCTAAGAGTTGTGAATTGCCTCTGAAAAATTGATTTTTATTCATTTCCATTTGAAATATATAGGCTTACATATCATATGAAGGGTCACACTACCCTTGGAATACAAAAAGAGCTACTAGATGGTGAAACTAATTACAAAAATTCAACAAAACTTAAAAATCTAGGAAAATTTTGATCTTCCCCTTGGCAGGGTCATAACTCCTAGCTATTTTATCAGAATTTAAACTTCTTGGACTCATTGGAAAGATAAACTAATTATCTAGTTTGAGTTGTCTTGAGCCCTAATTCCGCTTCGAAGGCCTCCAAAAATGCAATTTACTAAGATGTAGAAAATACCAAAAATTATATTTTTGATATTTTCCCAAAAATAGCACTCAAATGACCCTGGACTAGATCAATGCTTCCCCCTTGAGAGGCAATGGGCCCCATTACATCTATAGTCTGCAACAACTAAGGAAACTGCTTTTTAATTTGATCCTTGGTGAACCATTTGCCTTGATGAGGAAGTCTACCTGCCTAAACCACACGGTAAAGAGGAATATGTTGTCTTTTTAGTGTCATGACCAAGACATCAGTGATCTTTTCTCCAACATGGAATTGATTAGGTATACAATGCTGATCATGCCTTTCCTTGTACTTTTGCCTAGTGTGCCACAATATCTTGGGATCTTGTTGCATTTCTTCAACAAAATTGGTTGTCTTATGTGATGATGGAGCATCTGAGATGACTGGTATTGCTAGATCAATAGGAGCCAGTGGTTGATGTCCAAGACATATTTCAAATGAGCTAAGCCCTATGGAACCATGTAGGGCATGATTGTAGTTGTGCTCATTTTGCCCATCCATTTGTGGATGGGATGCAGTAGACTTTGTCATCTTGTTATCCATCATATCCTAGAGTGATGCCCTACTTTCATTTATCTATTTTTGTTGAGTGGTAGTGGTGACCATTTTGTCATGGATATTGGCTACAACTGACCTCTTGTCCTTAGTTTGAACCGTTAGAACAAATGTTCCAATATGAGCAATTGGATGTTCACATTGTTTTTCAGTAATCAAAGATGTTGGTTGTGTAGGACTTACTTTAGGTATCCGATGCTTCTTTTCGTCCAGTTTGATAATGACAATGCGAGGTTTGAACTCATATACACCATGACACTTGTACATATATAGGTGCCCCAACAATACATCACACACATTCAAGGGTGCCACAACACATATGACTTCATATTTGAATGGTTTGATAGAATAAGGTAAGTGACATTGCTTATTTACCTAAATATCTCATTCTTGGTTGCTTACCCATCCCACATGGTATGGTTTTGGATGAGGTGTGGTTTGCAAGTTCAGCCTTTTAACAATCTCGGCAAAGATCAGATTCTTTTGACTTCCACTATCAATGATGAAATGGAGGGCCTTGCCATTTACCCACATTTGTGAGTTAAATAAATGTTCCTCAGCTTCACGAGGCAAAATCCTAGTGGTGGCAACTATGGCATAGGAGTCAACTTCAATTATTTGGTCATCATCTCTTTGCTCAAAAGAATATGTACGCAAGGGTTCAAGTTCAGGTTCGGCCTCCTTTTCCTATAACCCTATCATCAACGCCTTGGCAGCTTGATAGTCCTTTGTGTTATGTCTTAGACTTCTATGGAATTCACACCACATCTTCTTTCCATTGTTGTTTTCTATTGATGATGCTTGTGAGGAGGGATCCTTAGCTGTCTGTTTTCCCATGAATTTGTTGTCACCTTCATTCTTTGAAAAATAATCCTTTTTTTCTCTTTTGTCTAAATTTTTCCTCAATCTTCATTGCATATTTGTAGGCAGTCCCCAAGGTCTCAATATTGAGAAAATGCATCACTATTTGGATATAGCAATGAAGCCCGCTGCGGTACTTAAGAATTTTATGCTTTTCTATATCCATGATGCCAAACTTTGCTGAAAGAGCATGGAACGCATTAGTGTAATCCTGAACAAATTGGTCCTTCTGACGGAGCATCTTCCACTCCATATACTTATCTTCATATGAATTTTTAGGATAATATTCTCCCTTGATATGCTCCACAAACTCTGCCCAGGAGGGATCACCTTGAGTTGCTTCATCAAATTCTATATCAGGATTTTCTCTAAGTGACAGCCTATTTTCCCATGATTGTTTTACATGATGCTCAACTTTGAGGAGAATGAATGCTATTTTTTCACCATTAGAAAATTGATTCATAGAAAAATATCTTTCTAATTTTGACAGCTAATCATTAATAGCATCTGCATTTATTTTGCCTTCAAATTTTGGAATATCAAAATTTACCTGCACTTTGAAAGGAGTGTGACCACTGAACGGTACACCACCCATGTTGGGTTGTTGATTTTGTTGAAGTAGATGAGAAAATTGATTCATCATCTCCTCACATTGTTTTGCCAAAGCTTCTTCCATCATCCTTAAAAAGGTCTAAATGTTCCCCTTGTTCTGACATTTTCGATCGAGTGTGCCTCAAAGGAAGATAATCTGATGGGTCATGCTTCTCCAATCCCAACTTCTGATAACCTGACCATGTGCGGTGTGACATACAAGAGAAAACTAGTTTGATACCACTGATCTAGACAATACCTAGCACTGAGCCTGTGGTATTGTAATGCAATAAAATAAACAAAGAAGAATTGAGTTTCTGCAAATAGTCAAACTCACTGAGAGTTGTGAATTGCCTCTGAAAAACTAATTTTTATTCATTTCCATTTGAAATATATAGGCTTACATATCATATGAAGGGTCACACTACCCTTGGAATACAAAAAGAGCTACTGGAAGGTGAAACTAATTACAAAAATTCAACAAAACTTAAAAATTTAGGAAATTTTTGATCTTCCCCTTGGCAAGGTCATAACTCTTAGCTACTTTATCATAATTTAAACTTCTTGGACTCATTGGTAAGATAAACTAATTATCTAGTTTGAGTTGTCTTGAGCCCTAATTCCACTCCGAAGGCCTCTAAAAATGCAATTTACTAAGATGTAGAAAATACCAAAAATTATATTTTTGATATTTTCCCAAAAATACCACTCAAATGACCCTAGACTGGATCAGTGGCCTTCAATGGTGGAAGCCCAATTTCAGCTCTAAAGGCTATTCTCTTTTTCACTAGTGAAAATTCCACTACCCCTACTGAGCACATCCAAAACATTGCCAATGTATGCTCTATTTACAATGTTACCCAAAATGATGTTGTGGTAAGGATCCTTGCTTCTTCCTTGTAAGGAAATGCTCTCCAATGGTATAGTGGGTTACTTGCAAATTCAATTCATGAATGCGATGAGTTAGGAGATAGGGTCTACAGCGTTTTGGAGATAACAGTGATCATTTTTCCATAATAGAATAATTGGCCACTATTAGAAGGGCTCCTTATGAATCCATGGTGGATTTCAATTTCAAGTTTCAAAAGAATTGGTATAGAATCCCACCATTGGTGAGACCTTCCCCTAATGCTTCCTTCTTGTATTATTTGAGATCCCTAAACAGTGATATCACTATCATGATCCAATCTTTGGGAGGAGATGTGTTACCTGATGCCTATCAGGTAGCTATTAGGGAAGAGAATTGTTTGATTATGGCTAGAAATATTACTCCCAGGCCTCCAATTCCATTATTTCCAAAGGTCCCAATCATTCAGCTGATTATAGCACCAATTCCCATAGCTAGTGAGCCATGCTAAGCTCCCAATCAACCATATCAGCCTAGCAGGTAACCTTGTAAGGGGAACAGTCAAAGACAAAATCAACTGAGCTATGTTAGGCCCATGAAATCCATAAACTCGGCTGCTACAAGTACATCAAGCATACTTGTTCCAATTCAGAACAACCTGGCTCAGGGTTATGAGTAGTGTCATCCATGTAATCCATCAGCAGCCCCAGAACAACAGGTTGTACCTAGTCAGCAAGCTATGGTAGGACAAAGGCAAATACAGGTTGAATGTGTGTTTTTGAATTGGCAAGAGGATGAGGACGCTGAGGAGGAAGTTATTGTCATTGCTCCAAAAGTGGGTGATGCCACTCTATTTCATGAACCTCCTAGTTACATTGAATATGAAGAGGACAGGCTGATGCTAGAGGTTCTGAAGCAGCATGAGGGCAGTGAAAATGATGGCAAATTGTTGCAATTTGAGGCCAAGTATAACAATGAGGTCTCATCTCATGAGGAGGAGCATATAAGCAGCCCCATACTGAAGGGTACAGAGGACTTGGAGGAGGCTCATTTCTAGGATGAACTTGATGTTTTTTCCTCAAATATGGATAGTAAATCAACTCCTCTTAGTGAGGTAAATCATGAGCAATTTGAGCAGATTGAGGAGGTAGTCATTCCTCTAATTAATATGCCAGAGCATTCAAACCAACAAAAGGTCACAGAATCAAAGCATGAACATGAATGCAGTAGTGATGGCTTGTATGCCATTTCAAGGGGATGCCCTATCAGGCATCTAGCCCAGCTAGAGACATATGAGAAAGAGTCACCACTTGTCATGCTTACTTCAAGGCAGCTATATTTCTAATCAATGCAAGTGGATAGGTGAGTTTTTCTTTGTCCTTGGGGAAGCATTTCACCACTTTGTTGTATGCCCATCCCTTCCCCACCTCTCCTCCCAAAGATTGGATCATGATAGTGGAAGCATTTTCACCACTTTGTAAGGGCGGTTATTTTGAAAAACTAGTTAATGGCTTTGTTTAAGTTAGTTCTTGGTTGGTTAGTTTAGGTTTAGCAAAGGTTTCTGTTTTAGTTTTCCTTTCCTCCAAGTGCTCTTGCTTAGGCTGCATCCTCATTAGGAGGGTGTTTGCCTTGTTTGTTTTGTGTGTTTTGTGTTGTTTTGTTCCTGGAGGCATTTTTAGTTTTGTATTGGTCTAGCCAGCCCTTGTCTTTGTTATTGTGTTCCCCTTTGACTCTATGCCCAATGGATTGATAAGGCCACTGGATCCTTGTGTTTAGTCGACAATTACCCCTACATAGTAACCAAAATATTATCCTATTTTGCCTTCAGGCCAAATAGCCCAAGGATCTATGAGATTTCTAAGTGTTTTTCATTTTGAAGTGCAAGGAAAAAAAGCCCCCAAATGGCTAAGTCCAAAATCCTAAGTGTTTTCTTCCTTTATAGGGTTTCAAAGTTCGGGGTTCTCCTCTTCATCATGCCATTCTTATCAGCTCTAAAATCTGCCTTGGTTCCCTTGTAAATTGGCCTAAGTGTTTCAGGTGCTGGAGGTCATAAGGTTTATCTTCCTCCTTCTTTTGAGTAAATGGTAGGCGGAATGTCCGCTTGCTGAAGCCCAATGAGATACAATGTTTCTAAGTGTTACGTGCGGCAATAGGCGAAAGTTCTCTCTTCTTCCTTCTTCTTTTTGAAAGTAGAGGGTAGAAGGCCCGACGACTGAGGTCCACCAATTTCAATGTTTCTAAGTGTTGCAGAGCTCGGAGGCTAGGGTTGTGCTCTTTTTCTTTCCATTTGGCAAGTGGTAGGCATAAGGCTCGATTATTGAAGTCTGCTGAGTTTCCAAAAATGCCTAAGTCATTCCAACGACGGCAAGCAGGAGTTTTCTTCTCCCTCTTTTCTATTGGAAGGCAGAAGGTAGAAGGTCTGAGGTCCGATTCCTAACAAGCTTCATAATTCCTTCTAAGTATTTTGGAGCCAAGGATTGACTAGTTCTTCTTTTCAAAAGAATGATGCATGGTGAAGGCCCGACCTCTGAAGCTCGACGGTTTCCCTATTGCCCCTTTCAAACTTTGGAGATCAAGGTTTCCTCCTTCATCTTTCAAAGGCTCGATCGGTGGAAGACCGATCAAAGGAAACCTGATTGGTCGAGGTCTGACCTGTTTCATCTTCAAAGCTTTTTCTACTATTCAAGATGCAATGGGACTAGTCAGCAACCTTCCTGGCCACCATTAATGCTTCTTTAGGGCCTGATTGCTCGTGGAAATAAAATTTCTTGCCCCCTATGCCATTGTAGCTCCTTTGCATTGAGTTTCTTTTACCCAAGGCATGGGTGGATGCTCTTCTTCAGTGGATTTCAAGGGAAGAGCCATCTAGGCGCATTCCAAGGACACATGAATGAATTTATTGTAGCATGGGTGACTAATTTTATTTGTTGACCACTCTTTCCCACGTCCATGGCTACTACAATGATTTGTAAAAGCTATATATACATATGTTTGAGATATATTTTGGGTTGGTTAGTTATTCTTCTGGGTCATTCTATGAGAAAGGGGAGTTCATTGTATTTTTAGACCTTGTAATGCATTACAAGTGCCAGTCAGATTTGATACATTGTGCTTGAAGCTAAGCCTTTGATGTCTCCAATTGTGGTTCACCCATGAATGTAACTAGTTATTTTGTGTCTATCTCTTCTACAGGGAATTCTTCTTATTTTGTAATGGCTATTTAGCCTCTATGATCAATATAATCACTAATATTTTGCCTCTCTTTATGCTTCTACTCTGTGTTTACTTGAAAATTGCAACCTTATTCTATGGATAAAATGGTCCCTCCTGTAGTTATAGTTTTCTATTCTAAACCTCTGTTAAAGTTGTAAATCTGTGTGAATCCATATCAATATTTGAAATCATTACTGTGTTATGTCAATCCCAGCTAACACTCTAAATATGGTGCATCACCCCTTTTTAATTTCAGTTTCTTCTATCCCTTTTCCTTGTGAGCATTAGTATTAGATTTAGCCATCATTCTCTAGGCCTTAAGCTCAGAAAGAGGAACCAGCCTTCTCTAGAGGTTTGGTCTCAACTACAAGGTCGCACACCTTGAGACCAATCCCATTGTGTCATTGGAATGCTTGAATAGATTCCAAGTAGGGTGCAATTCCAAGTGATAACAGTAACCATGCCCACAACAATGTCTATATCCAAAGGTAGTGCTAAGGATCTGTAGACACCTAAAAATGACCATGTGTTCACTATCATTTTCGACATAATTCTAACACCACCTTTTCATCCTAACATGTCTTCTAAATTAATTAAATAATTTTATTATTTAATTAATTTATCCCTCTTGCATTAATCCATTTTCCCCATAAATGTAGACACCTAAAAATGACCATGTGTTCACTATTATTTTTGACATAGTCCTAACACCACCTTTCATCCTAACATGTCTTCTAAATTAATTAAATAATTTTATTATTTAATTAATTTATCCCTTTCATTAATCCATCTTTCCGATATTAAATAAATAAAATTTATTTATTTATTTAATTTACCATTTATCCTACTTTCATTAATCAATTCTTCCCATATTAAATTAAAAAAAATGTTTATTTATTTAATTTACCATTTCCTCTTAAATTAATTAATAAATTCTATTTATTTAATTAATTTATCATTTTCTAACAACTTCTTTTACATAATTTAATTAAATAATTTTATTATTTAATTAATTTACCCTCTCACATGTCCTCATCATTATCACTTGCCACAATTATTAAATGATTGATCCAAAATTAAATTCACATTTTATCTCAACCATTCACATAAAAGAATGCTCTAGAAATCCTTATCCATGCCCTATAATCCTCTCATCTAATCTTAGCCATCCATGTCATCTCTTAATCCTAGCCATCCATCCTATCATTCAACATCATATAAATTGAGCCTTTCACATCATTATCACATCACATGAGCCTTATGCAAGTATATGTTGTTGAAATCCATATCATTATCATTATCATTTGCCTTCATTATTGCCATTGCCATACCTAGGTTATGTTGCTTTTGTGAGCAGTCCACATGCATTATATATATCAAAAGAACAAAGCTAGTAGAGCTAGGGTGCACTCTACTCCATTCTATCAAGTGTGATTGTGAGATTGAAGGTGAAGGTATTGAGTTATATTGCATTATCTTCCATTATTTACCTTGAGTCATTTTTCATCCATGAGATCATAACTGATAGCAAGTTTCAATACAAGTAACCCATGATGACATCAAGCACCCAAAAGCTAATAGTTGTCTCTAGTGCTCATACCAAAAAGAATACCAAGTGTCTAAAACCCAAAGTGAGAATAGGCTCCAAATCGCATGGCACGTTAGGGTCCATCCTCAACCCATGGGGCATGAATATCAAGGAGTAGGTCTGCACTATGAACCAATGAATGTGGTTCTAATGTGTGGAGGAGTCAATCAAGGACAAACATCCATGGAGAATTACAAAATTCCAATGGAGGTCCCTTCTCTCTCAACCCCTAGTTACACTAGCATGCTCTCATCTAGTGGGAGGTTTGATGCTAGGGGAGGCATCAACACAATATAAAAATATAAGAGCACGGAGGGTGACTCACACATTTCCCTTCCAAAGGCATACACCAATACACAAATCATAACATCCCCACGCTCATCTAGACCAACACATAGTTTTTTACACACACATAATTATCACAAAGGGTGTACATACATGGATTTCACATTACATCCACAATGTCCTTCTCCCCAAGTCGGATACCTTGTATCACATACTTGAGGTACAATCACAAGTTGACTGGTCTTCACATATCACAACACTTTTAAATGTCCACATACTTGCCACATTATGTCACATGAACTACATACACAAATTTCACTCATTCCTACCAAACTCACACTTAGAATTACAATATGGTGCAGAGTCCACCGTAGCTAATTTTGGCTTTGTGCTCATTAGGAGCCTTTATTTTTGGTTTTTTTTGCTCAATATGAACCTAGGAGAGTTATTAGTATTTTATTAATGTAATAAGGTCTGTGTTCAGACCACTCTCTTGTTTTATGACCCAATTTGTAGTGGAACTTCATGTTTTGCTCTATGATGAGTTGTTTCTATGTTTAGGAGAGGAGTGGCAAGGCTAATTTTAGCCATCTTTTTTCCTTTTGCAACAAGGGAGAATGTTGCATGATGCAAGGGAAGGATATTTACATTGCATTTAGCCTCATACAACTCAAGGATAGAGGATGATGAAGTTTTATGAAGTAAAGAATACAAAAAGAAGACTGTTTGCTGCATTTTCCTGCTTTTTTCGTTGTTCTTCTCTGTAGTACGAGCCCGTACAGTACTGTCAAGATCTCTAGTGCATAGTATGGTGTAATACATTGGATTATTTTTTATTTAAGTCTAATTGGAAGCTTTGACATTGTTGTACAAGGATCTCATAGACATTTTTCTGATTTTGCTCTTAAAAGTAGGGTTTTGGAGGGTTTAAGAAATTTGATGGGGTTTTGACCCAAATCACTATGATGGGGCCCCAAAATGGATGAATTAGACTTAGTTAGGCATGTATTCTATTGGGTTTTGTGTGCAGGAGTAGGGGAGCAGTCTGGGACAAGATTTGAGGTTGTTTTGCTTGATATCCTCATGTATTAAGCCAAAGAGCATAGCTAGAGAAGGTATTTGTGGATAAAGTGACTTGGGATGGTCAAAGAAGTCCAAAACTAGTGGAATCCATCCATTTTCAATCCATTCCAATCCCTTGAGTAGGTTATAAAGTTCTGGAGCAAGTTGGTAGGGTACTTCCTTTGCAAAACAGTGCTAATTGCCCCTTGGAACAACAGGTACAATCCTTTTTCAAGGCATTTGTTCCAAAACAAGGTACCCTGCATGTCTAGTATGTTATAGAGGGCCATAATGGGTATTTCAAAAACTAAATAGTTCATGAAGTTATTTGGGAAGTCTGAGAGTTATGCCCCAAAAGCCCTATTAAAACGGCTACAACGAATTTGGTCAAGTTGTGAAGGAACGATGGGTAGGACAGTCAACTAGGTCATTTGGTGAGTTTTGTGAGCATACATTGGTCAAATGAACATGCCTCATGGTCTCCATAGGTGTTGATAACTATCCCATATACCCAAACCTATTTGAGCCCCTGAATGAAGGCATTGGAGTCATGTTTGGTGTAGCAGACTGTCCACCATGTTGGATCAGTCAAATCAGTTTTTGAGAGCTTAGTGAAGTGTTCCCCTACTTTGCATCAAGTGGTATCAGATCAAGGTTCTAATTGGGAAAGTGTGAAAAGAAGGAGTACAAAATGCCTCCTAAGAACAGTCCAGTCCTCACTAGAGAAGTGAGATTGATGAAGGAGTCTCAAGATGGAGTCCTAACCAAACTTGCAATCATTGAAGAAAACCTAAGGAGAGGTGGGATCATTGAGGAATATAGTGACCAAGAGTATGAGGGTAAAAATGCAAACCCTCAAGAGGGATCCAATGAGGTAGAGATGGATCTAGATGATAAAAGGTTTATGAAGATGCTGCAGACTGTGAAAGGAGAAAGCACTGATGTCAAGATGGAGTTGCCCATGTATGAAGGGAAGATGAACAGTGAGGAGGTACTAGACTGGAATGATTCTTTAGAAAACTACTTTGAGTACAAAGACATGCCTGAAGACAAGAAAGTCAAACTGGCAAAGACCAAGTTGAAGGGAGCAGCATTGACATGGTGGAACTATGTTCAGTCAGAGAGGTTGAGAAAAGGAAAAGCAAAAATTAGTTCATGGGACCGAATGGTGTCCAAAGTGAAGGTTCAATTCCTTCCAAAAGATAATGCCATTCAAACCTTTAGAAGGTTGTAGAACTTAAAACAGAAAGAGATGGATGTAATGGCCTACACAGAGGAGTTTCATAAGCTTAGTATGAGAACTGGCCATAATGAGGATGAAGTTGAAAAGATTGCTAGATACATGAATGGGCTTAGGTTCAATATCCAAGATGAACTAAGTCTTACTACACCTAGGAATGTGGAAGAATACTTTCAGTTGGCAGTAAGAGCTGAGGAGAATATCAAAAGGAAACAAGAACAAAATGGAAGGGGCAGAGGAAGGAACTTCAAAGGAAGAGGAAATTTTGGTGGAAGAGGACAGAAGCAACAAGGGGAAACAAATAACAGAAACAAGGAGAATTAGGAGCCGAGAGGAGAGTCAAGTGAAAGAGGTAGGTTTAGAGGAAGAAGATCAAATAGTAGAGGCAGGTTTGGAGGCCAAGGTAGAGGGTCAGGCACCTTCATAGGCAAATGCTACAACTGTAATCAAGTTGGACATCCTGCATTCAAGTGCCTAGACAAACAAGCATCAAGTTCCCATGGAGGTGATAGAGGAATCCAAAGTACAAGAGGAGGACCAAGAGAGTGTGAACTCATCTTTTGTACGTGCAACCCCAGAAGGAGGAGAGTCCTTGATGATAAGAAGGGCATTATTGAAAGTACCAACAGCCAAGGAGCCCCCACAAAGGAAGGCCTTATTCAGGACAACTTGCAAAGCACAAGGGAAGGTATGTAAGGTGATTATTGATTCTAGTTCTACTGACAATCTTGTGTATCTAGAAATGGTAGAAAAGTTGAAGATCAAGAGGATTCCTCACTCTACACCCTACAAGGTGTCATGGCTCAATAAGGGTCAGCAAGTACTTGTGAATGAGCAAGCTTGGGTGGAGTTCAACATTGGTGCCTACAAGGACAAGATCCTGTGTGACATCATCCCCATGGATGTATGCCATTTACTCCTAGGCAGGACATGGCAATTTGATAGGAAGACCAAGCGTGATGGAGAGGAAAACACCTACATTATTGTGAAGGATGGAGTGTCATACGAACTTACACCCCTAAACGAAGATGGTGCAGCAGTCCATGAAGGACCAAGCCTGATGATGGTAAAAGAGAAGGCATTTTTGAAGATACTAAAGGAAGAAGAGGTTGGATATGCCATCATTCGCAAGCCTATATCAGCCAAGGTAGAAACAGAGGTAGAAAAGATACCAGAGGAGGTGCAGGTCCTATTGGACAAGTATGAAGACATAGTGGTGAAAGACCTACCAAGCTCATTGCCTCCTAATGTAAGCCATCATATTAATCTCATCCCTACTGCAAGTTTGCCAAACAAGGTAGCATACAAGATGACACCACAGCAAAATGAAGAGGTCAAAAATTAGATTCAAGAACTATTGGACAAAGGGCTGATCAAGGAGAGTTTAAGCCCATGTGTTGTTCTAACTGTCCTAGCACCTAAGAAGGGTGGAGAATGGAGACTTTGCACTGATTCTAGAGCCATCAACAAGATAACAATCAGGTATAGATTCCCAATACCCCGGATAGAGGATCTAATGGATAGTTTGGGTGATGCAAGTTACTTTTCAAAGATAGATTTAAAAAGTGGTTACCACCAAATAAAAATAAGAGAGGGTGATGAATGGAAGACAGCATTCAAGACTAATGAAGGTCTTTATGAGTGGCCGGTAATGCCATTTGGGTTATCAAATGCCCCAAGTACATTCATGAGACTTATGAATGAAGTCCTAAATCATTTCATAGGCAAGTTTGTGGTGGTCTATCTAGATGACATTCTTGTGTACAGTAGAACCAAAGAAGAACACTTGTAGCACTTGGACATGGTGTTGAAGAGATTAAATGAGGAGAAACTGATGACCAACCTCAAGAAGTGTGAATTCATGAAAGAGGAGCTTGTCTATCTTGGGTTTGTGATCTCCATGGGTACACTCAAGATGGATCCATCCAAGGTAGAATCCATACTCAGTTGGCCAACTCCTAGAACAGCAGTAGAGGTAAGAAGTTTTCATGGTTTGGCTACATTTTATAGGAAGTTTATCAAAAATTTCAGTCATATTTGTTCTCCTATTCTTCATACCATCAAAGGAGTTAAGAAGACAAAGTTTTAGTGAAGTGAGGAAGCTGAGAAAAACTTTAAATACTTGAAGACAAGGGTGGCTCAACAACCTATTCTTTCACTCCCTAATTTTAGCAAGGTGTTCACAATTGAATGTGATGCAAGTGGATATGCCATAGGTGCAGTCCTAAGCCAAGATGGGAGATCGGTTGCATTCTTTAGTGAAAAACTCAATGAAGCTGAGAGGAAGTACTCTTCCTATGACCTTGAACTCTATGCTATGGTACAATCACTCAAGAAGTAGAGACACTATTTATTACCTAAGGAGTTTATTGTCTTCACAGACAATCATGCTTTGACTTTCTTGAATAGCCAGGATAAGTTGAGTCATAGACACATGAAGTGGATAGAGTATATGCAAGCCTACACATTCACCATCAAACACAAGAAAGGACAAGCAAACAAAGTTGCTGATGCACTGAGTAGAAGGTCCATGATGGTGCAAGAGATCAAGTTGCAGAGTGTAGGTATTGATACACTTAAAGGTATGTATGAGAATGATGAAGATTTCAGTGATGTTTTTGTTGTTTGCAGTCAGTCCCAAGATATTTTTCACAATGAATTTTTTGAGTTTGTAGTACAAGATGATTTACTATTCAAGGGAGCTCAGTTGTGTGTGCCAAGATGCTCCATGAGAGCAAATCTGATCAAGGAAAAGCACTGTGGCAGCATGAGCGGTCATTTTGGTTATGACAAAACTTTGGAGTAGGTCAAGAGGTTTTATCACTAGCCTAAGTTGCATAATGATGTGAATAATTTTGTGGAGAGTTGTGTGATATGCCATAGGGCTAAGGGATCAAGTTCCAATGTAGGTTTATACCAACCTTTGCCAATACCCAATCAGCCATGGGAGTCAATCAGCATGGACTTTGTCCTAGGTCTGCCCAAGACACAAAGAGGTTATGACAACATTTTTGTTGTTGTAGATAGGTTTAGTAAGATGGCACATTTCATTGCTTGCAAGTCCACTAATGATGCCTCTCATATTGTTGGTTTGTTCTTTAAGGAAATTGTAAGAATCCATGGATTGCCTTTGACAATAGTGTCTGATAGAGATTCCAAGTTCATTGATCACTTTTGGAGGACCATGTGGAAGAAGCTAGGAACAAATCTAACCTTCAGTTCTGCCTACCATCCCCAAACAGATGGGCAAACTAAGGTTGTCAACAGATCTTTGGGAAACTTATTAAGGTGTCTAACAAAGGAGCATAATCAGTCATGGGATCTCCTGCTGCCCCAAGTAGAATATGCCTACAATGACTCTGTCAACCAGAGCATAGGAAGAACACCTTTTGAAGTGGTGTATGGTATGAACCCAAGAGGCATTTATGATTTGAGAGACCTAAGAGGAGTGGACAATAGGAGTGCATAAGGAGAAGATTTTGCCACTGCCATGAGGGATATACATCAGCAAGTTAGAGAAACTCTTAAAAAGAGTGTTGCCAAATACAAGGAAAAGGTTGACTTGAAAAGAAGAGATGTTCAATACAAGGTAGGTGACATGGTGCTGGCTCATTTAAGGAAGGAGAGACTGCCTAAGGGTAGATATACAAAACTGATGATGAAGAAGATAGGACCCTGCAAGGTGGTCAACAAGTTTGGTCAGAATGCTTATGAGATAGAACTCCCTCCTGGAGTTGCTATCTCCCCCATTTTTAATGTTGCAGACATGTATCCTTTCAAAGGATCTAATAATGTAGATGAAGAAGCAAAGGAGGTTGCTGATGAAGATTGGATCAGAGATCTTCCACCTAGTCAGCCAGTAAAGCTTGAAGTTATCTTGTACACAAGGGAGGTTAAGAGGACAAGAAACAAGGTATACAATGAACACTTGGTGAAATGGCATGGTTTACCAATTGAAGATGCTACATGGATGACAAAAGAAGACATCAAGCAACATGGAGCCTCTATCCAAGAGCTCTTTTCATTAGGAGATTGAAATCTTTTCACCCCGGTTGTATGGTGCAGAGTCCACCATAGCTAATTTTGGCTTTCTGCTCATTAGGAGCCTTTATTTTTGGTTTTTTTTGCTCAATATGAACCTAGGGGAGTTATTAGTCTTTTATTAATGTAATAAGGTCTATGGTCAGACCACTCTCTTTTTTTATGACCCACTTTGTATTGGAACTTCATGTTTTGCTCTACGATGAGTTGTTTCTATGTTTAGAAGAGGAGTGGCAAGGCTAATTTTAGCCATCTTTTTGCCTTTTGCAATGAGGGAGAATCTTTCACAAGGCAAGGGAAGGAGATTTACATTTTATTTAGCCTCATATAGCTTGAGGATAGAGGATGATGAAGTTTTATGAAGTAAAGAAGACTGTTTGCTGCATTTTCCTACTTTTTTCGTTGTTCTTCTCTGCAGTACGAGCCCGTACAGTACTGTCAAGATCTCTAGTGTATATGATGGTGTAATACATTGGATTATTTTTCATTTAAGTCTAATTGGAAGCTTTGACATTGCTGTAGAAGGATCTCATAGACATTTTTTCTGATTTTGCTCTTAAAAGTAGGGTTTTGGAGGGTTTAAGAAATTATATGGGGTTCTGACCCAAATCACTGTGTTGGGACCCCAAAATGGATGAATTAGATTTAGTTAGGCATGTATTCTATTGGGTTTTGTGTGCAGGAGCAGGGGAGCAGTCTGAGACAAGATTTGAGGTTGTTTTGGCTTGATATCCTCATGTATTAAGCCAAAGAGCATAGCTAGAGCAAGTATTTGTGGATAAAGTGACTTGGGATGGTCAAAGAAGTCCAAAACTAGTGGAATCCATCCATTTTCAATCCATTCCAATCCCTTGAGTAGGTTATAAAGTTCTGGAGCAAGTTGGTAGGGTACTACCTTTGCAAAATAGGGCTAATTACCCCTTGGAACAGTAGGTACAGTCCTTTTTCAAGGCATTTGTTCCAAAAAAAGGTACCATGCATGTCTGGTATGTTATATAGGGCCATAATGGGTATTTGAAAAACTAAATAGTTCACTAAGTTGTTTGGGAAGTCTGATAGTTATGCCCCAAAAACCCTATTAAAAGGGCTACAAGGAATTTGGTCAAGTTGTGAAGGACCGATGGATAGGACAGTCAACTAGGCCATTTGGTGAGTTTGGTGAGCATACATTGGTCAAATGAACATGCCTCATGGTCTCCATAGGTGTTTATAACTATCCCATATACCCAAACCTATTTGAGCCCCTGAATGAAGGCATTGGAGTCATGTTTGGTGCAGCAGACTATCCACCCATGTTGGATCAGTCAAATCAGTTTTTGAGAGCTTAGTGAAGTGTTCCCTTGCTCTACATCACAATAATTCTAATTCTTTCCAAATCAACCCCATGTTGTAATAACTGCTAACTTAATTTCAATCACAAACAAAACATGGTTTGACCACTAGTTATTTTATAATTATACTTTTAGTCTTATGTTTTGCACTATAAGTTTAACTCTGCCTCTGATTCACTAGGCTTTACTCATTTAATTCTAACCTTAATGCTATTTTACTAATATGACTAATGTGAGTGATTTTTTTCTACATCATATCCTAGTTTTCTTCTTTTTCATATCATAACTAAGTTTACTACCAACTAAGTTTAAATTTACATTCACATGCAATTTTTAATTTTCATAGAAACATGTAAGGAAGCTGCCTTTTTTAATGCATTTGCAAACATTCTTATTTAAAAAATGGCAAATTATAGTTGATGTAGTACAAAATCACATATATCAATAATGAACCCAAAATATATTATCTAATTACATACTACATGTCCTATTATTCCATGGTGCATATATAAGTGTTACAATTATACAACCTACTTTTCATAATCTATCACAATTATCAATCATTCAATTCCCATTCCATCTTCATTGCTAGCCAAAGAACACAAGAACACACACATGAAATACAATTTCCTAAGTATATTTCAACTCTTAATCAATACCAACTTACAATGGTCATTCATGGCATTTTCCACCCATAAAAACTAACAAGTGGAATGGTTTTAATGTGGATTGATCCTTATCAAGCATATATATATATACATATTTCTATATACTTCTCCCCATGACATTTTAACACATTTAATTCAATTCTCTAGGCAACAAAGTAAGTCTTTCATACACGTCAAATTAAAATACTAAAAGAAGGGGATTCACAACAACTCTTAATTATTCATGCATCTAACAGTAATTAAATTTTAACCATTAGCTACCTATGTATCACAAATTTAACTAAAGTCTTACATGTTCATAATAAAAATCCACTTCCCAATGGTATTAATCACATTAATAAGACTTATATGTCTAACAAAAGAAAAGCCAACAATGAGAAGATCAAGTTGCATTTAACATTTAATAGATAACTAGAAAAACCATTCACACATCAAAATATATTTCTATTCTAGATCATAGTATGGTTCCAATGCCACGAGGGTACCTAAAACCTTTATCAACATTCATCAAAGAACCTTTCTAAATATGAATAAATTGAATCACACTATAGTACTTAAGAGCATCACAAAGCATCACTTACATCCAAGATGAAATTAAATTTCCACAAAACTATCCTAAGGTAGTACACAAAGTGTCACAAGGTTCATATAAAAAGAAGAGGGTTCCTAATCCAACTATTATCATATCAAATCAAACTAGCAAAATACATAAGATGAGAGAAAGTAATGGGTCCTTATACACTAATATACTAATTTTCACACACTACACCATGCTCACATCAAGGATAGCATAATCATAACACATAGGGAGATAGATCATCATCCTAATTTGTACATCAAGGTGTCAGTAATCCAATAGGGGTAACTAATACTATAACGCAAGACATATATAGCATAGATCCCTTCATCATCTTAGCATTATAAAGGTTGATTATTCTACCATAACAGGACTTATAGGATCATTGAATCACTTAATCATAACAATTATACTTTTCAAGTGCCCAAGTATCAAGAAGATCCATCCTCCATGTGGGATAACAAGAACAATAAGGGGGTTTAACTATCTCCATGCAAGGTGTCTTACAAATTCATTGAGAGCATAGCTAGAAGTAGTCATGTGTTTCCTATAAGCATGCAGCACCAACAAAGGCCCCAACAAATATGCTCATACACACTAGAGTTCCCAGTGTTGTCAACTTGGCTCTAATACCAAATGTAATGCCCAAACTTACATTCAAAGAAAAAACCTGATTATCTTTTTTGTTTTTCCTTTGGGGTTTGCATTAATGTAGTGTAACACATGCGTACATGGCACTATCATGTGCACCACATTATGACCAACCACACACAAAGGAGGAGTATAGCAACAATATGCGAGGACAAGGAGATGTAGTTGTGTGATTAAGCCTATAGAAGACAAATAGGCCAAGTGGATAAACAAGTTTGGGTGTAATGCCACCAAGTCCAAAGAAAAAAAGTAAAATTAAAGATATCACATGTGCCCATGGATTTGAAGCTTAAGGGCACTATACTATAATAGAATGCACACACTCACACAAGTGATGTTGCATACATGACACCACATGATGTCACTCCAGCAGTGAGGACTCCTCATGATAATGCATGAAGGATAGAGGAAAATGATAATTTGAAGGGTGATTGAGTTCCACACATCTTCATGTGACACATGCCATGACATCTATGGGAAGTGGCACTCTCGTTATACCCACTATGCTCAGATACTCTAGATGTAGATGACATAGCGTCCTCCAAGATAGTAATGCAAGGTTAAGAGGCATTAACTGATTCCAAAAGGCTAAATAAACATAATTCAATCTAGATACCAAGAACAACCTCCTTGAATGTCATTACACACACACACAATTGCCATCACACCACCATAATGTTATGCATGACAATTTGTTAAAAACTTGATCCTTAAAATATTTTAAAGTGACACTTAAATTTAGTGAATTGATTGTAAAAGATAACGATAATAAAACTAAATATCGTATGTACTATGCAATATGATAATAAGGACCTATCCTTTTATATTGATTTGTTAAACTTCAACAAAACTTCCATACCTTGTTTTAAGATTACGATGTTACAATTAATAATTTATGGAACTAACCTTATAACCTTCTTAGTAAAAAAAATCATAAATTGGTATGCACAATGAGTCACAATCACTACATAATTAACCATATAACCTACATCCCCTAAATCCCTAATTTCAAAATTTTAAGAAAGATACCCTAAAATAAATTGAGGGCAATGCATATAAAAGAGCAATAACCCTTAGCTTCTTTCTTTAAAAACCAAAGCTTAATGGAAGCATCTAGAGATGCTCTTAGGGTAATGGTGTGATTGAAAGGCCTACGACATAAGGTGACAATAAAGGCAGGAGGAGTAGAGTGTGGTTGAGAGGAATTTCCTGAGAGAGTATTATTATTATTTAACTTGCAGCAGTATTTCAAATAGTTTGTATATATTTCTATATGTATAATTATTTTTGTGTAAAAATATACTCTTCCCTTGTGTAAGGGATCTTCTAGCAAGAATTTCTTTTGAAAACAATATTTATTTTTCTGGTTACATACAAGGTGTTGTGTTATACAAGGATCAATCAATAAGAAGTCTTGTGCAGTAGAAAGGAAATGAGTTGAGCTAGGGAGAGATAGGAGGGATTTAACCCTAGAAGTGACGGATCCTCTGCAATGGCCATGCCCATGGTGGTAGGGTTCAACCCTATTGCCCAAAAAAATAAAATAAAAATAATGTAGTAATTTGCTTTGAGGCATACAACTAATATAAATCTACATGGCAAAGTTATAATGACATTTGTGGAGTAAATCCCTTGTTAGTTTTTTGTCATTGGAAAAAAATATTTCAAATCTATAGAGAAATCTCATGGATTTAAAGGAAGAAACTATGGCCATTAGAATCAACCCAGTAGTGCGAAGGTTGTTGTTGAAGCGATTTTGAAGCTTGGCATTTGTTGTGAGGATCTTACATAAAGAACCTAAGTTTGATTTCATTCAACTTCTTAGAGTTTTGTTATTTATGGGATGAAATTTCAGTTTTAAAAAATTACATTTCATGAAAATGTTGTACCCCCCTTTTTTTAACCGTTTGTTTTTTGTTAGGTTGGAATATTTCGCCCAAGGTAACAACCTCTTAGGTAATTCAAGAGCCTAATTAAGTATGATGATGTTCAAGGATAACAATTCTATGGATACAAGTCTCAATCTTTTGATTGTGTGCTATGGAGACTACACTCCCTTTTTTTCTTAATAGTTTATGAAGTAAGTTTATATCTTAATATAATGGACATACACACATACTTGCATTTATTTATAAATAATGAATAATTCCAAATCCTTCTAACACCCTATAATATGAATAAATAAGCAAATTTACACACACACATTTGTGTGTGTGTGCGTGCTTAATGTCTATTAGAATTAAGGTGTCATCAACCTTGTAAATCCTATGTAATTAATTACTCCTAATGTTGTTTTTAAATTTCCATAAGGGAAGAAGTATTCATCAAGTAGAGATCTTGTTTCAACTACATGTTTGATCCTGGTACCTGATGGATGTAGGTTATCTGGGGGGTGTAAGGGATACCCCCTACGGGGTCTGTGGGGATGGCCCCCCTATGGGGGATTTGAGAGTCACACGCCCCGGTGGGGGTTTGGGGGCAACACCCCCAGAAGCCACATTTTATATATAAATTATCATTGTAAAGCTAGACCGTTCATCATTAGGTCACAGATCTAACGGTAGAGGTTATGTTGTCTTGTCTTGCCCTAGAAGGAAACCCCTTTCTGAGGATATTGTACTATGGTTGTGTTGTAGTAGAGAGTTGAGACTGAAAAATAGGTGCTACTGGATTGCAGATAGAAGAGGAGATTGATAGTGTTGTATTGTAGACTCTATTGAAGTTAATAAAGACTGGTGCATCTTTTCTTATGTGGAGTTTTTTCCTGAAAGGGTTTCTCCATGTAAACACTGTGTTATGTGTTTGATATTCTATTATGTTATTTCTTTATGTTGATTTCATACCATCTTCATTTTGATTCTGCATAGTTAAATATTTGTATTATAGTTGTAATCAGTTTTCCATTGATAGTTGTTTACCTTTATTTCTAACAAGGTCTAAATGGATATCTATGCTACCGTCAATGTAACAACACACAAAGATATTCATATTTAATCATGAACTAAATAGCCATGTAAATATATACATCTACACAAACTACCTTGAAAGTAGGTCATCTTATTTGTTACCAAGTCTAGGACAACATTGTAAGAGGGATGTCTACGAATATATTTCCCTTGTTGTTCTTATGTGTAAAAGCCACTTTCCTTGGCAAGCATATCATATTACTGACCCTACACATACACAATATGAAAATGTAATATTATATTTAAAGTAAACATATCATTGTACTTGCAATGTAAGAAAATTTTATTTCCACATTTTTTCGTTTTAAATATAATACTTGGATACATGCAAATTCTAAGCTATATATTTTTTAATTTTTCTTTTTCTTTTTTTCACTAAATCTATAACAACATTTTAAATGGAATGAAATATTGGAAATACGTGTATTTATCTTTTCAAATAACTCACACCACTACTATTTTCATTTCAATAAGCATATGTGAGGTGATGGCTCAACATTTCTACAAGAAGAAGAATACACCCAAAGAGAAATTTGTTTTGATTTTTTTTTGCAAGTAGATAGAATGTATCAACAACAATGTGACTCCACTTTTCCCACAATGTGAGTATTACAACTCATTTACCTCAACAACAACAAGAGAAAATCCACTTTGTTTGGCATGTAGTAATAACTCTAGAATCTCCACAAACCTACAAAAATGAAATCTCTTCAACTAGGCCAATGGAGATTGCTCACCTCCCAACGATAGGGCTTTCTCACAAACCCACCCCAATCTAGGAGGCCCTTAAGGAAAACTGGATAACACTACACAAGGTGGAAACACTTTCACACATGCAACAACCACATTGCAATAATTCCCAAGGCTACCGAAGGATTTACACACATAAAAGAATCCATGATAAGATTCATAAAGTGGGGAAGAAGAGGAAACTCTCCCCCATTAACATCACTTAAAAAGTTCTCCATCACAACATCCTAACTTAGAAAATAGTCATTCCCAAACAATAGAACACAAACACTACACCAAATGCCAACCCAATAACACAACAAGCACAAGACTCCATTTATATTCACACAAGCAAAATTTGCAAACACTTCGCATACATAACAAGAGGCTTATGGATCGTACCTCAAAAAGCTTTGCAAGGATGGTTGAATTGCACTTGGGTTAGTTCCTTCCAAGGACTCTCCAAACCATCCTCCTCCAACTACAACCTCCCCACTCTCTCTCTCTCACCCACCAAAAAAATGAAGAAAAAAACCCCTTTTCTAACTTTATAAGAGGGGTATATGTAATAGGTGTCATGTCATTCCTCCCCTCTCAATGAGGAGGTGACACATGGCCTCCAACTAACCCCCTCTCCTCCCTTCACCCAAATCTGAAAGAACAATTTGACTCCTCAATTACTCACACATGTGTGAGACCTAGGAGAGAGAAGTGTACTTGTACACTCTTGTCTAAACATCTTCCTAGGTTATGCTCCCACATGCATGAGGCATTGGGATGGGGGTGTATTTGACCCACCTCTCATCCATGAACCTAGGAAAGAGAGCATCCCTCTCCTAGAGTCCAGTCATACCATTTTCCTATCAAGGGACTTGAGAGTGGTCAATTCTACCCTAGAACCCAAAAGTCATAGCCCAAAAGGTGCTCAATTACTTACCCTAGGGACCTATTTCCCTCAAAAAACTCAAGAAAATGACATTTTAATACCATTTTAAAAACCCACCAAGTTCAAATCTAAAATTTTCCACATAAACCAACTCACCCCATGACTCACTCAAATAGCCTTAGAACAAAATATAAAACAATTTACATAAAAATCTTATCACATTACAGCATATTTTAACAAATGAAGGCCTTAGTCCCTTCATGGACTTCAACGTATCACAGGGGGTAATCACAATTAGGGTTTCCTAGAGGACCTTTGATATTTCCATTAGCCATGGAAGTTTGTTTGTACACTTGATGACAAGCATTAATACATCTAATAAAATAGCCAAAGCCATTAAATTCACAATTCTACAATCATCATATATTATACAAAATCCATAATTCATGTCATCCTCATAATAAATTGATCATCACAATTGCATTACTAAATCCATACAATTTCATATTTTATTTCGTAACAATTCTCCTAATACAACATGCACCAATATCCTTATATGTTGTTGATTTAGTTCGGTACTAGGTAACTCAGATAATTACAAGGCATAATTGATAACAATACTTAGAATCAATTCACAATAATCAATGAAAATGACCAAACATATATCATCACATAAAAATGTAAAAATGCTATAACCATCTGTTGAATGCACAAGGCAACTGAGAGTGGGGGGTGAATTAGTTGTAACAAAACTTCAAACCCTTACAAACATTCAGATCCACATTTGGTGCAGTCATGGTAGGAGGGTTCACAAAATGAACTATCTAGACCATGCAGCAAGAGTAAACACAATGAAAACAACTCAAGAAAAGGAACAAATGTAGATTCAGTCATTCAGTATATCAAAGAATTCAAATACAATCTGGCCGGCAACATGTGGGCTTAGAATTAGGGCTCACAGGCCTAACTACATACATGCGCAAGATAAAGCTTTGAAGCTCCTTCGCACAAAATCTAAACTATGAACTATGAATCAATTGCTAACTTCTTAATTGCTTTCCTAAGGATCTATTACATTTTTATTTATCATTTACGGACCAATAGATTCCTCCGCGTCGACCAAGGAAGGTCACAAACTCCAATGAAGAGTTGTAACGTGTTCACAGATAGGTCAGACCTAAATGCATAGAACACTTCCTCAAATGAATGGCACAATGTGCAGACCTCCGAGGAAGGTCAGCCGTGAACCAAGGATCATCGAATGATGTGTCATTAGGATTTGCAAGTCAAGGAATGATCCATAAGCCTTCTCCTTTAACTAATTATCTGGAACTATTAGAATGCTCTGCTCTGAGAAAATAGTTGATCTTCTGATAGTGATATCTTTCCAGTAACTGATCCAAATGCTCTAAATTCTTGATATGATGTAGATGAATGAATGTAGATGCTAAGTCTAGATCTGCAAGATGTGAAATGCCAAAACTAGACCACAACCTAAAAATTGCTTCTAACTAAATTGCCTAAACTGAATTGGAAAATAAAAGAACTGAAATGCAAACAAACTGAAACGCAAATGTTTTTGGTTGATGCAAGATTGCTCTTGAACCAGGGATGCTCCTACATCAGACATCTAAGGTTATTAAAAAAGTAAGTCCCTCACTTTGCTGGGGCTAGGGGAGAACCAAGACAGTCCACCTCAGCCTGAGAAATCCATGATGAATCTTCTTCCGGTCTACCTTTCCATTTCACAAGATATTCCTTGTATTGTCTTCCTCTAGTGCTGCGTTCGACTCTACTGTCCAAAATGTCTTCAATTTGTTTTGGTGCTTTGTGTGGTAGCTGCTTCTTCAATTCTTCTTCCATTCAATCACTAAACTCTGTTTCATGATATTGGTAAAGGTCTGCAATGTTGAAAATAGGTGATATACCCAATGTCTCCAGTAATTCCACTTCATATGCATTTCCTGAATCAAATTTCTTGAGTATCCTACAAGGTCCAAACTTCTTCATCTTCAACTTGTTATAAGTCCCCACTGGAAATCTTTCTTTTCTCAAGTACACCATCACTTCATCTCCAACTTCAAATTCCTTATGTCTACTCTTCTCATCTGCCTTCTCTTTGTACTTACTGTTCATATCCTCCAAATGTTTCTTCACTTGATTATACATTGTCTTCATATGACCTGCAAATTCTTCTGCTTCTACACTCCTCTTTTCTTCTGCACTAATATCTCTCAACTATGCATCTCCTCTAGGATTCACTCTGGTCACAATCTCAAAAGGTGTTCTTCCGGTACTCCTATTCACTAAATTATTGTATGCAAACTCTGCTTGTGAAAGAATCAAATCCCAACTTCTGGCTTTGTCTCCAACCAAACATCTCAACAAGTTTCCCAAACTCCTATCCACTACCTCTATCTGTCCATCTATTTGTGGATGAAAAGTTGAACTAAACTTCAAATCTGTCTTCATCTTCTTCCAAAGTGTCCTCCAAAAGTACCTAACAAACTTTGTATCTCTGTCTGAAACTATACTCTTAGGTAATCCATGCAATCTCACAATCTCTTTGAAAAATAGGTCTGCTACATGCACTGAATCAATTGTCTTCTTACAAGGTATGAAATGAGCCATCTTTGAAAATCTATCAACCAATACAAATATTGAATCATGTCCTCTCTGTGTCTTAGGCAATCCCATCACAAAATCCATGCTTATGTCTTCCCAAGGTCTCTCCGGTAATGTCGAAGGTTTATACAATTCAGTGTTCTGACTACTCCCTTTTGCAACTTGACAAACTCTACAACTCTACACAAGTCTTCATACATCCTTATGTATCTGAGGCCAAAAATAGTTTTCACTCACCAAAGCCACTGTCTTATCAATACCAAAATGTCCTGCCAATCCACCACTATGCTTTTCCTTGATCAAGTTATCTCTCATTGAACTTCTAGGTATGCACAACTGACTTCCTTTGAACAACATATCTTCCTAAATGAAATAGTCCAACCACTTACTTCTATCTGTCACAACATGTTCCTTACATGCTTTCCAAGGTTCTGCAAAATCAGTGTCTCCCTCATACATGTTCTTCAATTTATCAAAACCCAACACTTCAACTCTCATTTCTGTCAACATGTTTCTTCTTCTACTTAAGGCATCAGCAACTTTGTTTGATTTTCCACTCCTATGCTTTAACACAAAAGTATAACTCTGCATGAACTCTACCCATCTCATATGTCTCTGATTCAACTTACCTTGACTGTTCAAATACTGCAAAGCTTGATGATCTGTATACAACACAAACTCCTTAGGCAACAAGTAATGTCTCCACTTATTCAAGGCTTGAATTATGGCATAGAACTCTTGATCATAAATTGAACATCTTCTCCTTGCATCATTCAACTTCTCACTAAAATATGCTACTGGTCTACCTTCTTGACTTAACACTGCTCCAATTGCATTTCCACTTGCATCACAATCAACTTGAAATACCTTATTGAAATCTGGTAATGCCAAAATAGGTTGCTCTATCACTTTCTGCTTCAACAACTTAAAACTTTTATCTGCTCCAAATGTCCACTTGAAATCCTTTCTGTCACCTCTCATTGTTTATGTCATAAGGTTACAAACTGAACTAAAATTTCTGATGAACTTTCGGTAGAAACTAGCCAAACCATGAAATGATCTAACCTCTCCAATGCTCTCCAGTGTAGGCCATTCAACAATTGTTCTTACTTTCTCAGGGTCCATCTTCAATCCTTCCATAGAAATCACAAATCCCAAATATACCAACTCTTCCTTCATGAAACTACACTTCTTGATGTTTATCAACAATTTCTCTTCTCTTAGTCTCTGTAAAACTTGTCTAATATGCCACAAATGTTCTTATTTTGTCTTACTAAAAATCAAAATATCGTCCAAGTATACAATCACAAACTTACCCAATAATTTCTTCAATACTTCATTCATCAATCTCATGAAAGTACTTGGTGCATTTGTCAATCCAAAAGGCATCACTAACCACTCATACAATCCTTCATTTGTCTTAAAAGCAGTCTTCCATTCATCACCTTCTCTGATTCTAATCTGATGGTATCCACTCTTCAAATCTATCTTTGTGAAATATCTCGCTCCACTCAAACAATCCATGATATCATCCATCCTAGGTAAAGGAAATCTATACTTGACTGTGATCTTGTTTATTGCTCTAGAGTCAGTACACATTCTCCATTCTCCATCCTTCTTAGGTGCCAAAACTACAGGTACTGTACAAGGACTCAAACTTTCTCTAATCAAACCTTTCCTCAACAATTCTTGTATCTGTCTATTCCATTTTTCATTCTTTGCTGGTGTCATCCTATGTGCTACTTTGTTAGGCAAACTTGCTCCCAGTATAAGATCCATGTGATGACTGATACTCCTTATAGGTGGTAATCCTTCAGGCACATTAGCTGATATGATATCTTCATACTCTGTCAGCAATTCTCTTATCTCCTCCGACTATTCTTCTTCAGTCTCTTTCTTCAATGCTTCAGGCTTCTTAGGAATCAAGGCATAACACATATTCTCATGTCTCAAACCATCCAGAAATTTCCTTCCATCTACCAAATAGATTCTAGCATTCCCACACACTTCACTCTTAGGATCATCCTCCAAAGGAATCAAAGTAATTATTTTTCTATTTGTTGTTATAGTATATG